>OX346223.1:2510000-3760000 GCA_947049295.1 Ligdia adustata
ACTGAGCGTTTGACAGGTC
The DNA here is from genome assembly GCA_947049295.1 of Ligdia adustata. Taxonomy (NCBI): domain Eukaryota; kingdom Metazoa; phylum Arthropoda; class Insecta; order Lepidoptera; family Geometridae; genus Ligdia; species Ligdia adustata. The sequence goes on from OX346223.1 coordinate 2,510,020, forward strand.
TAACTGAGCCATTATCAAGTAATCGTAGATTAACCCCGATTTGAGAGCATACAGTGCTCCCCATAGATCTCCGAAACTAAAGGAGGATGTGGCGAGGAAATGAAGCGGGTGTCGCTACAATATGCCTAAATACGAAACACATTGCTCGCAGCCGAAATAGATTTATTCAATCATTTTCTGCGTAACTTACGAAAATATCTTATTCTTTCGTGGTCATCAAGCGATTCAGCCAAGCGAGCGAAACGTCTCAGCTGCCTCTGGCAATTTTTCATACCTCTGTCAGTTTCTATGTTAGTGTGATGATATCTTTTCTGAAATTTTACACTCGCGTACAGGTAGTAATTTCCAGCCAATCTTAGTGCAACTTGTTTTCGTTGAGAATTTTCGATTGCAGGAATATATTTCTCGAGAATATAAGTTAAGATAATTATATTATATTCATATCACACGTTACAATTCACATTAAATTTTATGTATAACATTACATTAATTTATAATATATCTAAGTGTGTTAATAAATAACAAATATTAAGCAATTTATATTACAGTTTATTTAATATTAATTAATAAGTTACCCCATTTGTATAAAATCTTTTATTAATTATGAACACGAACATTATTAAGAATTTGTTGCACAACTACTACATGTCAATAAGTTATTAGTCGATACTTCTATGTTATTTAAAATCTCTCATTGGTACAAATATGTTTTTTTTTTCTTCCTTATTTTTCGTTTTCATTTGTCTATATAGATAGTTGCAGTGAAAGGGTTACTGTGTATTTTTTTGTTAGTATTTATTGGTACACCACCGACGTGTTTTTCTCATCGAGTCCGATACATCCAAAGGTTGCCTGGAAGAAATCGCTTTAGGCGATAAGGCCGCCCAATGTACAGCCAATGTTTAATGATATTTGTTTTAAATGTATATGTATATTTTTGGTGTACAATAAAGTTATATTTGAATTTAAACACTTACAAGAGGAGGGAAGATTGCTACGTTGCCATTTATTGGTTGATTTCAATAATATTTGATTCAGACATGCGGAACAAAATATTAAGTAACATTCATGAAATATAAAAATATTACCCAAACTGTAAGTCAAATGGATTCATCGTCAATTCATTCAATTAATTATCTAAAAGTTTTGCTAAAACTATACGTACTTCGACTTCTATTGCGACACTCTAATGGAAATGGCATATCTCTACATTTCTATGATAATCCTCGAGTTGGCTTCGTTCAATGAAATTATGTCAACGAACTATGAAACTTGTTGTATATGCCTATTTCCTCTGTTCAGCTCATTTGATTTAAATTTATACAGAGAGAAACGTTATTTCCATATATAATATGTTACGTTATTTGTCTCTACATTTTAAAGCTTTTAGGTTTAAGTAATAAGACCTCTTTTCGAGCTACATTTTTGATTTTTTGTTTGCTACTTTTGTTATTATCCTCTCCGAAATTATTAAAGTATTTTTATATATCTGTTCGTAGGTTAATTTTACAACGTGAATTTTGAATTTTTGGTACAGAATAATTTAACTATTATTCTTAATTTTGGAAAAGAAAGGCGCACCAGTTTAGTAGCAATACTGTGTCGTAGAAATTTTCTTGATTTGATGTAAAATAATTAAGTGCTTAATGTAACAAAATATGATATTTCAGAAATTATTACAAACTAAATTCTCTTCTTACTCTAGATACCTACTGAGTAAGATACATCACAATATAAATTATTCTTCATTATGATATTGAGTTAAAAGTTACTTATTTAAATCTACTTTATGTAAGGTATTAGAATTAATTAATTTTATATGTGTAATTAAGAGTAGGTTTATTTCTTTATTGTAAGTGCACCTCGCCTTATACATTATTTTTACTCAATAATTTCCATCCAAAGGTTGCCTGGAAGAGTTTTATTTTTATGGTTTGTGTATCTGAAATAAAGCGTTCATCTCAACACAACATGTACAAAAGTATGTGTAAAATCTACTATCAGCACTCTAAAACTTTACCTCCATTTTAACTCCGCAACCCTCTAAATCTAAAACCTTGTAGCCGTAATTGTTTAAGCGAAACTTTTTCGTAAAATAACTTCTCTTTTATTTATAGAGTGACACTAGGATCGCTGTTTATGTTTTCTGACCTTCGAGCTACAAACTTATGTTTGCGGATAAACCAAATTTGAACCATGTTTTAGTTTTCGTCCAATAGTACTCTCTTTTTTAGAGTATCTGACTTTTTACCTAATAGTACTGACCAATCTATTGATTTCGACAACATCTTATTAAGCTATTGCATGGCTTAGAACGCGGCGACCGAATATTCCGTAACGAAAATAAACCTAACACCCCCTACTCCGACCGGCACAGCGGTGCGGCGTTGAAAGCCGTGCATCGTATAACGACAGTCGTTTCAGTTCGGATGACTTTGCCACGGTGTTTGTGTGCGTGCGCCTACGTATGTATATGCAATATCATCAAATCATCATCAAAGTTCATTTATTCAGGTATTAGCAAACCCATACACAATAATAATCCATAAGTACAAAACATCAAGAGAAATAATTACATTCAGTTAACTTCAGACAAAAAAAAATAATCAAAAATAAATTGCAATTACAATACTAAGTTTAAAATATACATTAGATCAAAAAAAACAGTCAGTAGTTACAGTTAAATTAATTATTAAAATCTTGCAAAGACAAAGACAACATACAATTATATAAATTTACAATTTTCTTCTTGGCATCGGGACGGCAACATGCTTCTCACACGCATGTCGTATATACGGACAGTCTAACCTGGTAGCGATCATCGCCAGGACGGTGTTAGAGCTGGTCCGCACTCTGCGCACCAAAGACGCACACCTCTTGCGCATTGTTGCGTGAAAGCAGTCTGTGTGCGCTTCTGCGAACATGCCCGAGGCGCTGCAGTAACGGGGCAGCCTCAACACCGCCCTGAAGGCATTGTTGTACTGGACGCGGATGGCACTATAAGCCCTATCAGTGTAATCAGCCCACAGACTGCACGTGTATAAGGATGTGCAGTAGGCTTTAAACAGCGTAATTTTTACACCCTCGGAACAACGTGCAAATCTACGTGCTAACATATTGGCCCGTACTGACAGTGCCCTCCGTTCCCGCTCCATATCTGAATGGTCTTTCAAGTCCTCGGTCAATATATGCCCTAGATATTTAAACAGGCATACCCGATCTAATGCAACATTTTCCAGATAAATAGATGGCGTCGATTTAGAACACTCTACGCCGATTGCTTTGAAGACCATGCACTGATTTTTCTTTATATTATATTTGAGACCATGAACACGAGCGTATTTTTCACATATGCTGAGCAACTTTCTCAATCCGCAGACCGACGCGGTCAGCAGTATAATGTTGTCTGCATAGCTAAGATTGTTGACGCTTACTCCATCTATATGGCAGCCGATATGCCGGTTACTGAGCGCTACGATCATCTCGTTAACGTAACAATTAAAGAGGGTAGGTGACTTCAATCCGCCCTGTCTCATACCACACTCGAGTCGATAAGTGTCCGACATTGTACCCGCCCACCGCACACTATTGACCTGGATTTTTGTACCAAAACTGGAGTATTTTGAGTAGATCTTTCGGCAAATCTTTTTTTTCTAGCTTCTTCCATAGAATATCATAAGAAACCAGATCAAAAGCCCTAGATAGATCGAGAAAGTACGCGTACACAGGAGTTCTGCGATACGTGTAGTATTTAACAGTATGCTTCAGACACAGTATTGCACTCTCTGTGGATAGTTTAGGCCGAAACCCAAACTGATTGTCATGAAGTGATATATAGCAATTTGACTGTGCATTAAGCATACCGTCAAACACCTTAGCTGTCACCGTTGCAAGCGATATAGGCCTGTAGTTATTCTTATCACCCACGTCACTATAGCTTTACCGCGGCAGTCCAACCGTATTTTTTTTAATAAAAAAATTGCTACAACGTATATTCAAAACTGGAACAATATATAACAAATACAAATTTTACTAAATCAATTCGTTTTGAGGAGCCCTACATTATATATAACTGTCGCATTGTGGGTGCCAATAACAGCATTTTGGCTAATCCACTTAAAGGCGGGGCCAAGGTGCTGTAGATATTTATGAAATATTTATTGACTATGTATGTCCTTGTTGTTAAATTATTTTAGATTTTATAACATTTAGTGCAGCACTACGGGGTGGCGTTGTCAATGATGACTAAACCTCATTAAATAAAAAATAAAAATACTTACTTTATACTTACGAGATATACTTCTAGTAACTTTGACAAAACGTAACAATTGATAAAAGCATCATCATGATCAGCCAGCACCCTGCTGGGTACAGGCCTCTCTCATATGATGCCATCTTACTCGGTCCTGTGCAAATCGTGTCCAGGCTAGACCCGCGACAGTTCCTATGTCGTTGACACTCCTTGCCGCCTCCCTAACCTCAGCCTTATTAAAAAAACGCAATGCATGATAAACATAAAAAACATATCAGCACACCCATTTGAACGCGTTTTGAACGCGTTTATTCATGAACGCGTTTTTCATTTTATCCGATAGAGAACGTCATGCGCCAAACACGACAAGAGGCGCTCAAAATTGAATAGGGTTTATTAATAATTTCGGTATTGCTTAATATTTATTCATTAACCAAACATTTAGGAGGTACAAAAATTTAAAAAGGTATGGTATAGAAGGTAAAATATAAGTACATTTAGTGATACATCACTTAGCGGCTTTTATAAAGGGAGTCAACCACTACAAAAGCGAACGCAAATTTACCCAACAGAGATACGTGGTCAACTGAAAGGATAAGTTGGCAGCTTTGTTGTGTTATATTGTTGTACCCAGATAAAACTGTCAATCCAAGCGAAGTTTTGTTATGTGCGAGATTTTAGGATTCAGGCTCGTACTCGTATAAAAAAGGTATTTACTCACACCACGTGATTGGCATTGAGCTATGATAACGATTTAAATAATAGTACGTCGTGTGGTACCTAACAAGCAAAAATAAACCTTATAGGTAAGCAAAGAAAACATAAGATGCAATTTCCTAAATATCTTATGAATGCATGATAAATCTCGTTCGAACTTTCGTCATTTCTGTTCTGGTGCAGTTGCTAAAATGGATGGGTACTGCAAAAAGAATAATACAGTATTACGAGCTTAATTCGGAAATTCTGTTCAGGGCCTTACAAAAATTGCTTATTACTACTTGATAATTATTATGGTAACAAAGCGATGGTATTAAATTGTAGTATATTAGACAAGGGCAATGGCATTACATTCTATTTTTTTGCCCTCAGGGTGACAACGATAACTTTCGAGAATGACTACCTACGAAAACGACAATTGCCGAGAATTTATATATCCAAACTCGTACTTGGCTTATAAACTATTGGTGACACTACGTGTATTTCTATGTTTCTTTGTTCTATATTTCTGGCACTCTTAAAAAGCCCAGTTTACAAGTTTTGTGCAACTAGGTGGCTAATTACTGATAATGATTGACGATCTTCTTTATTTCGCTCGCATAGCATCGTATAGCGCCAATAGCACACACAAGTGAAAACCTTAATGTGGGATTTCAGATTCAGGTCCGTGACGTGGATGTCGACGATAAAAGTGAAAGTTTGAAGGGAATCGTGAGATTTATGTGAGGCCCTTTCCGTGTGTTTATTCAATAATAAATGGGTATCAATATATTTCTGTACAACGAATACAGAATGTGATAGCCAACAAGATAATAATGTGAAAAGATACAGTAAGTATTTATATTTTTTACATGAGAGTGAAGTTTGAAGATTTCTAATAAAAAAAAACTCAAAGTGCTTACAAACAATATAAGAAGCTTAGATGAATTACCGCGCTATCTAAAAACAATAGCTCCGTGAATCCGGCAACTCGTTATTGTACGAGTAGTGTGCGCAAGATTCCAGGGTCTTATTTATTTCGAAAATACCATTCGGATAATGTCAAAACCATTTGATTTGACACGTCAGCAGCTCGTAATGTTTGCAGTGTGAGTCACCGACTTCGGCGTAGTATTTGTTGCCGAATTTTACAAGTACGCCCTCGGTATCCAGTCGAGCGCAGCTAGGCCAATCATTTATCTAAGAAAACGAGAATAAGAATCTCAATGTAATTTTTCTTTTAGAAATGTAAATGCTGGACCTGTTGTCTGATATTCTAAGCCGACTAAAGGCCTCCGACATAATATTACACAACTTTACATTTTCATTCCCTACGTTAAAACTGCGGAAATTAAAATAATTCAGGAATACGTTGCCCATTCTCACATACAGAATAAAATATCGAGTCGATAATGTCGACTTCGATAATCTTTATTTTCAATTATACATCGTCACGTAGCTACGTGGACAAGGTATTATCTAACATATTACCTTTCGATTTTATCAGTCTATTCAATACCTCTCTGAATTTATCCAAAAAAGCACAAAAAACCTTTGAAAAAGCTACGATAAATCCGAAATGTGAGCTGAAAAACCCTTTCGAAAAGTCGACAAACGGGAGGTGTTGATTAACGCCGACTACAGGGACGTATTAAGTATCTTTTTACGACTGTTGTTTTTGATATTCCGAAAGTTAATAGATGAACAAACTCAAATAGTATAGTAACAGTAATAAGCCTCTTATATTCTCATTAAAAATAAATTATTCGCATGCGATGAAGGTATTCAACTTTTTTTTTCAAAAAATTCATTGATTCAAAATTTAGCATAAAAAATTGTAATGTAAAATAATTATTATTAGTGAGTCAAAGAATGAGGTGTAATTGATTTAAGCGTAAAAAATAAGTCGTTTTTATCCGACTGCCAAAGAAGGAGGGTTAGATTTTTTGAGTGTATGTAAGTATATTTTTTTTTACGTCCTAGATTCTTAACAGTTTATCGTATTGTTATGTGAGTGGTGTCAATGGATTCGTTTTAGTAGTGAGAGTGATACTGGGTACATCAAAATAAATGAATAGAAATAGAGATCATATTCTTTAAGAAAACGGGTTTTCATGCCTGATTGTTGGAAAGGTTGATTATGCGAGACGTGTCATAGTTGAAGACACGAACGAATCATTTCATCCCTGATGAAATTCACCGAATGTGAACGAAACTATAGTTGGACTTTTCCAACAATCAGGTACGCGTGAAAATCCGTGTTTTTAATCAATATGAATGTTTGATTCATATTGTTTTCTAAATCTAAATAGGGATAATACACAGATTTACCATTTTGCTGTCAGTTTTCTACTAAGCCTTCAAATGCATAAACTATCAAGAGTATAAAATACAGCATTTTTGGTTAGTTCTTTTTTAGTTAGAATAATGACATCTATCAATAACAGCATTGAATGAAACATTGTTGAACTCTCACGCGTGAAAGAGAACTGTTTTGTATTAGGTAATTATATATTAAAAGCTTGTGAACTTGTTCTGGTTGTAAGGAAATTATTTTATATCCAGATACGCATGCTCCTACGTCGAAATCCTTAGTCCGCATCTGGCTGCCTGTGATGAGGTCGTCATTATTTTTCTCATTAGCGCTGAACTGTCGCGGATTAAAGATGGCGCTGGTAATGGGATGGTAGACTGGACCGACTGAAGTGATGGACTGAAAGGTTAAGGCGCCTGGATATTTAATACAATACAAAGAGGTTTATCTGTTAGGGGTACGGAAAAAAACGACTATAAAGGGTTATCGGTTAGGGGTGTAACTAAACCGAAAAGGGTTCACTAATATCATCCTAAGGAGCAACTTTGACTATGGAGCCAACTTTAAATTGGAGAACTATTATTTACGAAGGCTAAAGGCGGCAAAGTATGGTTAATAAATGAGACCAAAGCTGTGACCAAAGGTGGCCAAGTATTGTTATTAAATGAGACCAAAACTGTAACCAAGGGTGGCCAAGTATCGTTAATAAATGATACCAAAGCTGTGACAAAAGGCGACCAAGTTTCGTTTATAAATGAGACCAGAGCTGTGACCAAAGGAGGCTATGGTAGTAACTATGGCAATAACTATTACTAACAGCTATAAAGCATGACTTTGGATTGATAAAAGTTTTAGGGACGTAGAATTTGCATAGATGTATTTATAGTCGTTTCGAACACTTTACAGAAATCTTAGTACAACTATGATGGAGATCAGCGGCTTTATTTTTTAAATGTTAGAATAAATCCATGTCACTTACGAACGACATGCAAAACCGCATTCATGAAAATTCCATAACTTTCCTTAGCAATAAAAATGATTTGAATATGGATGTTAACACTAATCACAAATAATTATATAATAGTTTGTATTATAAGAATATCACATTTTTATAATTTAATATAAGTTAATTAATTTAGTAAAAATGATTTTAAATGTTATTTTATAATCTATTGTCATGTGACTGCGAACACCAATAAGAGCTTATTACGTCACTAACCGCAAAACAAGCTGTGAAAGACTTTACCTTTTTGCATTTTATAGTTTGCGATCATCGCGACGAATTAACCTGTGAATTACTTAATATTAATACCACGATGAAATCTGGATTCACGATAGGGATAGTTCCAACATGGTTTGATGGTTTTTGCAAGAAACGAAGACTTATGTGGTTCAGAATTTAGGAACGTGAATCTTTTTACCCGACTGCGAACGGAGAAGCGCTATCTTTTTCGAGTGTATGTATGTATATATATTTCTTTGGCACGCCCAAACGGCTTGTCGTATTTTCATGTGAGTGGTGTCAATAGATTCGTTTTAGTCGTGAGAGTGACTGATCTGGGTATATCAAAATTAAAAGAAAAACAAAATTAAGGATGATAGATGGTTTAAAGATTTAGCAGTCGGGTTTTTTGAAGTGTCTTAAAACCACTTGTTTAGTACAGTTTTACGTTGCAGTTATCTATGTACGTATACATAAATAACAGTCAAGTACATAGTATGTAATAGATGACTTTCTGCTTTTTATATCTATTTTAAAAACAATTTTAAATTTTAAAATTATTTTTAATACAATTTTTCCGATGTAGTAATTGTTGTACTATTACAGAGGGATACTCCACAGGTTTTGTATTACTTTGGAGTTTATTTTGATTGTTCGAATTTAAGTAAAAATAAGAAAACACATAAACTGGATACCGTATGGTAAGAATCGCGACCAATGTTTTGCGGCTAGTGACGTCATGTCCGTCACGTGACAGTTGTTAGTGTTTTAGGGGGAAGATTCGTAATTACTCTATTTTTGTTTGTTTTTTCTCATCAAAAAAAATTTTTTTTAAATAAAATATTTTTTTATATGTTAAACAAGCATCAATGTTCAAAATAAAAGCACATCCGAAAAATGGTTAACATCCCTATTCGTAATTGAAATCACTTATAGAAAGTTTGACAGATGGTACCAACGGTCGATAAATACAAATATTCTTAATTTATTTTTAATTTACGCTCCTTTCGATGTTTTAATTTATAACAGTGGAAAACGTTAAAATAGTATTTGATCATGTAGTACATCGTCAATTACGTAAATAAAGTATTTCAAATATTTCTGTAATTATTGATAGCCCAGCTTTCGAATGATTAAAAAATGCGTATTAATGATATCATTCAAAGTGAAAATTCACCGGTGATTTTTTTCACATTGGAATATTTAATTCAAGCGATCTCAAAAATAGGGTCCCTGTAATGAGTTAAGTTTTCGTAACATCGACCGATAAAATATACGCATTGCAACCTGCAACATTTTAATTATTATTAACTGAGCAAGCAAAGCATCTGGAGGTCAAGTCTGTTTTTTGAATTACTCAGAATTACAATCGCATTGTGCAAAAATGTCCGTTTTGACTAAGAATAGGTCACAGTTAGTGTACAACAAAACATAATTTTTAATACTAACTTTGATCTATTTTATGTCGAAACGGCCATTTTGGCACAATGTGATGGTAATTCTGAGACAATTCAAATAACAGACTTGACCACCTGTTCTTTGAGTCTAGCTAATTTATTCTTTCGTGTACAATATCCACCTTAATTATTTAAAAAATACGAGCACGTTAGCTCTGTCCATCAGTTTTATTGTCGCGACAATAACCGAGCGCAACCCACAATATTTGGTCGATTTTACCAATGACCTTACACTTCATGTGTCATTATGATTGTTTGTTTATTTGGGCTTTTGTTTTCGCACCTGTACCAAGGAAATTTTTACTCTGTACATGCCTTCTTACTTTCACAATTACGGACCAAACTCCGTGAAATTTAATACAGCTGCAGTTTTGTGAATCTCACAAAAAAATTATATAAGTACATGCGCCAGCCAAATTGATTCTTTTTAAAAGTATTATTTGTTAATCATCCAACAGCTTCGACTCGATTTATACGTGACACTATAGTTCTTGGTAGATAAAAGGAAATCCAGGGACATTATTAGCCGACGTCCAAATATTTCCGACATGGGACGGGCGGTAAGAAACGACATATTATTATGTAGCTACCTTTGTTCCTCGCCGCGACTCGCCTTTGGACTTTGAGACCTTAGAATAGGATGCGGTGCAGGGTATAAGATGTTTGTTATTTATAATAGACTACCAAAACTTATTTAAACTATGATCTAGTAAAAAAATACTTCTGTGATAGCCTTACAAAAGCCATGTCCGAAGCATAAAAGTGGTCTGAAAATTGACTCGGCAAAGCTATGTCGGTACCATCAGAATAAAAGAGTTATTTTATTTGAAGATGTTATATGATTTTTAAGGCCTCACTCGGCCTATTCTACACTTAGCAGTGAACAGTGAAAAACAGTAAGTGGCTCACTGTGTGCCGGCCAATTTACTTTGAGTGCCTAATAAGTGAAATAAAATATCATATGATCGACAAACTGACACAAATTGGCCACAAAGCTCCAGCCTACCTTTAGGACAAAAAGGCCGACTGAGATGTTGGGAACTGATCACTAGACATTATTAGCCTAGACAGTAGAAATTACACTGTTTCATATACTGGATATTCTTAAGCTAAGCATACTCAGCCCTAACGTTTATATTAACAACGACTGGATTATTTGTTCCACCCGGTGTCAAAATTGACACGGGCTGGAAAAAATAAAGATACGCGTAATTTTGCTGAGTATCAGAACATACGTAGCGTACGCTAAGCGCTGTGCAGACTAAAAATATACTCCATTAAAATATCATCTGAAGGCAAACTTGCGGCAATCAATCAGCTCACTGTATACCAAATGAGAGCGTAGGCTTAAGAAACACATACCACGCTGTCTCTACTTACTGATACCGTCCCCAAATCCAAACAGGCGTACCGCGGCCGGCCGAATCCCGCCGGTAAATCTCGTAAAAAGGATTCGCTCCTTGTATCCAACGATTTACAACCGGTACATTGCGTCGTGTGCTCTACCTTACGATCTTATCACTACGGAGATGGGATCTGTGACTCGTTTTGTCTATGATTTTATAGCGTAGGTGGATCACATAGCGATATGTGGTAGTGTAATGTATAAGCGGCATGTTTTCTGTACAAGTGTCTGAACATTTTGTCTAGGTGCGGCCTATAAACGATCTGGCGATGGGCTATAACATAATGGGTGTAATTTAGAAGATCACCAAATATTATTCTTGGTTCCTAAAATAGCTTAACGGTCACCAAATTATGATACTCCGAATTTCGGCAACAAGGTCCGTTTTAGGAAACTTAATTTGATGACTATTTATCCATTTTGGTAATCTAATTTGGTAACATAATTAGATTTTGTCGCTAGAAGATTTTCTGCTTTATTGTGCAAGCCAGAATAAATTGGCGTATATTTAAGAGGGTCAGGTTTTATAGCTTGCCCAGGCAAAAAATACAATACACACGGCTAAATTGAAATGTCACGACGACGATTGATCAGTAGCGCAATGAACGACTCTATTAATTAGAAGTATTAGAATGTTGTCCCTCCCTGTATTCAGGAATTTCAAAAAAAAACCGAAATCTTCCGACAAACATGATAACAAATAATGAAACCTGTAAATTGAATTCAAATTCTTCTGATCACTATCACTTCATCAGGCACTAATGACTTAAAACGTTATCAAAGTAAATCACTAGGTAAATAATATAAATAGTGTTTGTGAATGATCACGAGTAACTGATTAACGAGGTACAAAATACCATTTGGAAAACCCAGAAACCGAATATTTTTGTGAATAAACTGAGTCCTCACTAAAAAAGGTTTTCTAGGCACATCAATTCTCTCAGACCCTTCTTATTCAATAACCCGTCCAAGACATACAATATACTAACGAGTAGACGACTTTTCTTTCCCTACGTAGGTGTCAGCCGTAAATGAAGTTTTATATGCCTCCGTGACGAATATGTAATGCTCAGTTACGATACCATAGATATCTAGAGAGATGTCATCCCGGCCGCTGAGAACAGAACCTTCTGTCGCATTCTAAGTAAAAAAGATATTGGTGAACTGTGATGCGAGTGGCATTATTAGTTAGAAATTATACGTTACTGTCTTTTTCTATTAAAATAAACAATATACACTATTTTCAGGGATTTTTAATCATATGTAAATATATATTTATATGTTTTTTTTTCTTTTTCACTAGCTGTTTATTTTATTTCATTTTTTTACAAATTAGCATGGAATACTTTTGAAAGTCAAGTAGCCAACATTGAAACAATAATTTTATTTAAAGCTCCTGTAACTACCGCGAGCACTTTATTCTATTTTTGGGAATATCGTTGAGACATCCACGTGGCTAACTCGACATATCTCCGTTTAGTTTCTTAGACCTGTAGTTGTGACATTACTGCGCAAGGGGAGAATAACTTATGTTATTGAGGAGACCTTGAACGCCTCGATGTGTTATTATTCCGACAGTAAAATCGATTTACAGCTACTGTATATAACAGCGTCGCCGTTTTATCTGATCTGTTCGTGACTATAACAAGTTTACACCTTAGAGTCAGAATTTGTTGGTAGTTTGACAAAGTCTATGTATGTGGTATGTCTACCAACAGTTAGGACAGACAGTCTGTTTAGAAAATATTTATTTTAAACAATAAAAAAATTAAATTAATACAATATATTTTTAGCGCGCCCTAGAGCCTTAACGGCTTGTCGTACTATATTTATGTGAGTGGTGTCAATAGATTCGTCTTAGTGAGACTGGATGCATCAAAATTGAAAACGAACAAAATTATAGTAGATTAGTAGCCAAGGGCTGTAAGGCATCAATTGCAGCCCGAGATATTTTGGCGCACGAGCGCAGCGAGGGCGCCTATAGTTCGAGGGTGCAATTGATGCTTACACCCGAGCTAACTACTCTGCTTTACATCTCGATTGTGAGGTATGTAGAAAAAAACCGGCATTACAATAATAAAATATTGTTAATTGCTGCTTCAGCTTCCATTTTCATTGAATCGGGAGTGCAGCTTATATCTTCATCACTTGCAGAACTCATATTTTTTTCCTCTTTAGCACGTAATTATAAAAAAATCCCAAAAACAAACAATATTTAAAGTAAAAGTTTTCTATACCCGTCTTTTTTCATCTTTATTTTTTTCAAGAACGAAGTTGAGCTTCGCCGTTTGATATTTAAATTGATGACTATTATACTCATACGAAGACAAGGCTGAATAGCGAAGCGACCTCTTATGTCATTGGGCTGAATGCATGATGTCTATTGCCAGTATGATGGTTAGATGTACGCGAACTTTTTGAAAGAGAGTGAAGTTATTTTTTTATTTACTTACCGCCCTAGGGCTTTTCTAGCTACATCATTACCCTAGAGGGCTAATTGGTCACCTACAAGCCTCATTTGGGGGTAATAAGGACCTACTTACCGAATATGAGACATGTAAAAGTTTTTTGGTGCCAGTTAGTAATCTCAAAAAAATATAATATTTTCAAAATACAACGAAAGTGGTATCAAAATAAAGATTTTAATGGTGATTTTATGATCTACTGGTTTGGAATAGGAAATGTTTAAGATTACTTAAATGTTAACTAGGGTTTTTTTGAAGTCGTTTCTAACCACTTGTTTGAAGCAATAATTGAAAAAAAAAACCAACAACGAACTTTTTCATTCCCGACGCTAAACGACGGGTTATAAGTTATAACGGATGGACCTATTTTGATTTAGATGTTTTGTATGAAAGGTGTGTTCTGGAGTGTTCTTTGCTTTATTTGCCGCTACAAAATGGCGAAGTACACACACTTTTTCACCACTCCCACAATATAGGTATAAAATGAAAGGGCTGGGACTAGTAGAATAATATGATATTTTCAAATCCAAAATGACTGCCAAAACAAATGCCGGGGATTTTTCTTCGTATTTACTTGTTTAATAGTATATTTTAAAACAAAGTGTATAATTTACTAGGCTTATATAAAACGAAATAAAAAAGGGAATAAAAATATAAAACAATGTTGTAAATGAAGTTAGCATAGATAAAGTTGAATTTTCGATAAAACAAATGGAACGATTATTATAAAACCATACTTACTCGTACGTCCATCTTTTATTTCTCCACTTACTCTTTTAGTTAACGAAACACTTATATCCCAATAACCAAACACTTACTCTCTAATAACTAATCACTTCCTCGTTTCGTTCGCACCTTAATTTCCGGAGGTTTGGCACAAACTACAAGTGCGAGTAAAATCGGATTGCATTAGACGCGGGCCAGAGATAACACGCTTGAAGTAAGCTTGTATTTTTACTAATAGTTATTAAGTTCTATATAGTCGTATTAAATAAAGCGAACGATATTTTTTTTAAATACTTGAAACGTGGTAGACTCACCCGTTAAAAACCATTGTAAGAAACACTATTGCTTTTCATGTTACCGGTTTAATAATTTAAAACATCTGCCGTATTATTTTCAACATGGCCAGCCACATGAGCGTGTGATGCATGTTTGAAAAAACAATGATCCAAAAACGACGAAGTACAATTCGTCTGTATTTTCTTTTAAGAATAATTGTTTAAATAAAACTTATTAATTTTACATATTATATTTATAAAATTAGGAGAGTGCAAGCGAGAGGACCTATACGTTTTCAGTTAGAACATTAGGAGAGTGCAAGCGAGAGGACCTATACGTTTTCAGTTAGAACATTAGGAGAGTGCAAGCGAGAGGACCTATACGTTTTCAGTTAGAACATAAGGACAGTGCAAGCGAGAGGACCTATACGTTTTCAGTTAGAACATTAGGAGAGTGCAAGCGAGAGGACCTATACGTTTTCAGTTAGAACATTAGGAGAGTGCAAGCGAGAGGACCTATACGTTTTCAGTTAGAACATAAGGACAGTGCAAGCGAGAGGACCTATACGTTTTCAGTTAGAACATTTTATGCGTTATTTAATAATTTTCACTTACTAATACATCAAAACCTTTGACACTGCCGTACACTTTTCAAAAGCAATACAGGCTCAAAGTCCAATACAGGGCTGAGATAAAGACCCCCATTATTTTTCTCATTAGGCCCCCGATATCTCGGGGCCCCGGTGTGGAGTGAGGGGCTAATCTTTCTCCAATAGTGGAGATTAAAAGATGATATCGGTTATAGCTGTTGGAGGGCCGATTGAGACGCTAGACGAGAATTGGTTATTTAACGCGAGAGGTAAATGGGTTTTTGTTATAAGTAGTTGTGCTTATGTGTAAGGCTTTCAATAATTTTCCTCATTAACCCCCGACGCAAAAACGATGGGGTGTTATAAGTTTCACGTGTCAATGTGTCTGATTGCAATTTTATTACACACCTCTCCCAATATGGGTATGAAAAGCCTTGACTAGTAGAATACACGCTATGATACATTTCAAATCTACCGCCACCAAATGACGATGAAGAGTTTTTTTTAATCTTATCTGTTTTTGGGATAAAGTTAGGTATTGACACTTGTTATTGTTAGTACTTTACTGGCAACTTGGGACTCCCAATAATCCGAAGTACTCCCAAGTTAGGAGTACTTCGGATTATTTGGGAGTACTTGGCAGAGCGACGCATTCAGTTTTGCGTTGACGGCCGAAGCGCACGGACGTAGCCCTAAGCTGGCTGTCACTGAATATTAGAATAAATATTTTATGATAACCTTCGCTTCAACCCATAGTGTCTTTCCGCTAGACACGGGTCTCCCCTGTGGAAGAGGATGTAGGGCATAGCAGATCATTGTGGCCGAATTGCGGGTTGGGAACATCCATAATCTACGAGGACTATAAACCTAGACAAGCAAATTTCCTCACGATTTCCTGTACCGATTAAGAGAACATTTATTTTAATGCATACGAATGATAAACTCATAGCATGCCTAAACTGGAATTGAGTCCAGGATCTCTCGCTTGTTAGGCAAGGAGTTTACGGACTAAGCTACCTATAAGTTATCTAGAATGACAACCTACGCACTTTAACTATTGTATATATGTAGACAAAATTACATAGAAATATTTGTAAAGATTTCACCGATTAAAATTATCATTATCATCATCATTATCAAGACCGTAGGCGTACCGTAGGCGTAACACAAATTAACAGATTATAGATATCGTTTGTTGATTGTTGACCAAGGAAGTGGGTCTGCTTCGGCTGTCAATATACATGTCGTAGTTTATAACTCACAAGTACCTTATCGAACTTTAGTTAATGAACAGGAAAATAAATTCCTGTTTGCCCCTTGAAAATATCAAAGACATATATATGAGAGACAATAAACCATAATATGGTTTTTTCATATTTGTCACATCAGTCTGACCCCGAAAAGTACAAAGTGGAATAAAAAAACCCAGTTTTCTAGAACCGGAAACATGAATATTTTTTCGGTTTGTCACCCCGTAATACTATACACTCTGCTAATATTATAAACGAGAAAGTTTGTTAGAATGTATGTATGGGCGAATTTTTGTTACACTTTCACGCAAAAACTGCAGGTTCTGCAGTTTTTGCGTGAATTTTTTTTATCATTTATTAATGCGTTTAACACCGCAGAGCGCAGTTAGTGTTCTATAACTTTTTTTATTTTTTATGAATGAAGGGGGTTATTGACAAAGGGAAAATCCATAGGGAGTTTCCTCAAAACTTCCCTCCTTTTGTATGGAACCTCAGTGCTGATTTTGCGTCTTAAACCGTTCACCTTATATATATGTAAGGATCGCTCGCTAAGGGAAATTAATTTTTGGTTCAACTAAAATAACTCAGTCGTATATAAATACCATCCTACCTTTTTTCACCGCCCTGCCAACCATGGAACTTTTTTAATTTCTTAATTTTGTTCGTAACCACTGCAAGCTACGTTTTATTTGCATTTATCAATAATTAACAAGCCGAAATATTCTGCCGTTAACAGGATCACCCAAACATAATGAACGTTCATTCGCTCATTGAAAATAAACTGTAACATTACGGTTGTTTACTCATGCACCAGTATCTACTCGTATTTTTGATTTATATTTGATGAAAAAAAAAATACGTTGTCAAATATCAGTAAAAAAGTTGATGATCATAAGTTTGAACAAATTTGTGATTAAATTATTAATTAATTCATGCAATACTGGTTCGCCCTTTTAATATGCATACGCTGGTCAAGAGCCTGAGTTAAACTGAGAGTTCCAAGGCTGATACTATGAAGATCTAAAAGACCTGGTATACTGTCTAATTAAACTTCTATTTTTTAAATATATTGCGTCTAGTAAAATACTTTATCTAAAACTTATTTTTAGATTGAGATTGAGTTATAATGAATTAAAGCACTGGCTTAGTAGTCACGGTAGTATTTCGAATTAGCCGGGTTTCGGATCATCTTCAGGCCTCTTCTCTAACGAACAACGAGATTTCTTGCTGAAAACTCGTGACATATTTAATGTTATGATTGGTATACAATATTCTGATGATGAATAAAAGGAGCGCGTTCCGCGTAAAAACCATCTTATTTATTGTTTTTTATTTATTTAGCTATTATTATATGTATTAATGTATAACTTTATTTTATATTTTATTGTACACTAATGAAATTAAATAAATAAACATTACACACTCATAGCTCTCCACTAAGACTTCTCCTGTGTCAAGGATTATAACCTATCTGATTCTTAAATAATATTTTAGTAATAAATAAATATGAAATATGAATACCGCTCAATAAAGGCCCAAGACAAGCACGGAGTGATGTCTGCGACGTCTTGATTAGCAAAAATTTTGATTGAGAATTTTGACCCACAGTCACAAATACAACGCGTCGCTTGCTATCGCTCGCATAGTTTTGTCCTATGAGTAAGTAAGGTTCACGCAGCGTTGAAGGCGTTCAACATTTTGCATTGATATTCATTAAAACAGTCCAATTAACGACAGGACACGCTATTGAATTGTAAAACATTTTCGGACGAAACTGAATGCTTTATGGAGATGGACGGTATTTAAACGTCATTCATCCTACATTCAGACTAGTAGAGATACTGCAAGAGGATTGATAAAATGATCAGTTTTTTGCTGTAGAGCCACAATAAAAATTAAGTACAACAGAACAATTTTTACAAAATATAGTGCTACAAGTGGCGGCCTTTTCGCTTAAAAGCGTACTCTTCCAGATACCAACGGTTACATGATTAGAGGCTCTAGTTAATAAAAAAAAACTTTAGCAAAGAATCCAACGCTTTTTGGGATCCACGGACTTTTTGCATCAACATTTATTGTACGAACTGTAAGATTGTAAAACTTATTGACGGTTTCTTTATTTTCCGCTAAGATCTACTCGTAGCATCAAGCCTGGCTAGGATTGCCAAGCTGCATCAATGTATTTTCGATAGGTCTAAATCAGTGTATTTTCAAGTAACGAGTGAATTTTTTTTTTTCGAGGCTTTCATCACCTTACCTAAGGCCAGATGCGATTCAATGATTAACGTTTTTTTTTAATAACTATATGCCTGTATTTCTGATCGACTTTAAACAAGTAATACTTTATAAAATTAAGCGACACTTTTAAAAAACTCAAACCGGTTCAAAAAACTCTGAAAAAACGAAAACATAGAAAAGAAGAAGATTCCGACGAATTTAACTCTTCCTTTTTTCATGTCGGTAACAAAACTAATACCTATATTTATTTTTTGTCGTATTTCCTATACTCTCGCTAGTTCTTGGAAATTTTACTACTTTGCCTACCTTTTAATATTTATAATATCTTTCCTCACAATACCACCATCATCAACCATTACGATTTTCGTTTGTATTTACGCATTGCCGCCTACAATTAGCAATGCATGAATTATCACTTCTGTCCAGAGAGGAACGTCAAATTGATTTCATTGTTACTCTTTAAAGAGTAATAATTCTAATTCTATATTATAGTGATAAGGTTCATTTTTCTCTGTTTTCCTTATCTCTGTGTTGCTAGTTTGGTGCACAGATTTTCGTCAAAATTCAATGTAAACTTTGTAGTTTAAATTTGTATTAAACAATATGTGTACAACAATATTTTAGGAACGGATCTTTCTTAAGAAACTTAGTTTTGCGGACAAGTATTTATACTTACTTAATGTCGAAGTTTTTGGTCAAGCAAGTATACGTTAAGAGTGGTCAAATATTTTAAAATGTAGGAGTGCAAAGAGTTTTGTGAAAAAAAAATTAATATTATTTTAAAAGCTTTGTATAGCTAAGATAATATAGCTAGTCAGGAGAGAACAGTATCTCTAAAATTGTACTTTCTTCGATCATAAAAAAAAACATTTTCATAATATTACTCTTACAAAGTTAGTGATGGACTATACGATGAATCTTATTAACAACATATTTTTGTCAATAAAAGTTTTTTATTGCGTTGTTATTTCATTCCATTCTCAAAACTGCTTTACCCCAGTATTTAAATATTCTTATAAAATACCAAAATATCTGTAAACATGTCCGGGGGCAAAGAAAATCTAATTTAAAATGCAGGGGCGCTGCATCGCGGGCCGCACAAAGGCACAAACATGCGGCTCGCAAGAATGCTGTAAGCTCTCAGCGAAACATATTAAATACTTCTTGCATACATACTTGGAGAATAATGCTGGTTAAGCGTATCTGAGGTTGAGGGAATTATGAAATTTGGGAGCTTTGTTTTGTTTTGAAATCTGAAAGGGCAATACTTAAATAACCGCTTAGAAAGAAAGTGGGTTATGTTTTTCGAGTGTATACGTATATTTCTGTAGCACGCTCTAGAGCCTAAACGGTTTGACGTATTTTTAGGTGAGTGATGTCAATAAATTCGTCTTAGTCGTGAGACACACGTCGTGTCGTGTCATATCACACTGGGTACATCAAATACAAAAAAAAAAAATAGGGATGATACACAGATTTAGCAGTCGGGTTTTTTTGTAGTCTCATCTAACCACTTGCTGCTTTTTAGTATTAATAGCTAATATTTTATTCCACTATAATTGTAACATAATTTAAACTTATTCCGTTACGATGATAAATCACAATGTGTATGTATGGAGAACCACAAGACTGTCTCTACTGATGACTTATACGATTAACTCGACTTCCGAAAGGTAAGTCCGATGCATTCATGAATGAGGCTTAAGCTGCGAGAAAATCATTTTAAATTTGCCGTTTGATACATAGCATTCTCGTAGTGACGACTCCTTAGGTAGTTCACATCAATGCGGCTTAGATAATAGAAGTATTTTAGGAAATGCTATTTGAAATGAAACGTTTTGCACCTGCTTCTATTATGCTCACTGACAGGTTATGGAAATTTCAGTCTGTGATTTATTAACCTCTAACTGTAATGTGAATATTTGCAAATCAAATATAAATGGTATTTTTTTGCTTGGCAAGCGTGTTAATTCTTAGACCGCATACTCGCCTTACATCAGGCGAGTCAATCACGAGATTATTTTATCCATGTAAAAAAACGCCTTTGCTGACTCGTTCGCTCGATACTTCAAATGTGAAATGTATGCAAATTCGATTCGCTGCTTACAGCTTCCACTATAAAATACATTTATGTATGTAGATATGTATGTTCGTCACCACGTTAATAATTAATGCTGCGTTGTGCCGCCGTTTGGGAGTTTTTGTGCTTTTAGCCGGACTGAATTTTATTTAAGCGTTAATTACTTTTTGTATTTTATTGCCCATATGAAAGTTTCAGGTGCCATTAAAAGAGGTGTTGAATTGTGGTGCATAATGTATTATTTACACGGAGCGGTGGGGGGAAAAACAGCCAGGTTTTTTCCGGTTTCAAATTGTGGGTTGGTAAGGGTTAGGTTAGGTACGGTAGACTAGTGGGAAAACAAAAATTACTTGAAAGTGAACTGAGCAACGGTCTCTTTGGGGATTATGCTGTCTTGAATAGATCGTTTTGTGGACACTATATGTAAAAATAAACTTTTTATAATTCAATATTTAAAAATTACAAATTTTGTCAAATTTACAAATAATTATAATGGCATAAGGGACGACACCCACACAAATTCTTCAGGTCCCAAACTAGGCAAAGCCTGTGCTATGGTAACCTGACGACTGATATTCATATCTATATATATCATAAACACCCAGACACAGAATACTGGGTACACTGCCGTCTGGTAGTCGGTTGAAACATTAAGGCTACTTTTTTTGTTTTTATTATTATTTTATTGGCCATCACACTCTGTGTATTGTGCCAGTTCTCAAGTTTTCTTCATTTTTAATAATTTACCATTATTACTCAACAATACTTGAACAATCTCTAGTTTTGCAATAATTATACAAAAGAAGACGCCGTTTAAACATAACTATTGATTTTAAACGGCTACTGACGTCATACAGATCTAAAAAAATATAAGTAAAAATAAAATAAAGATAATAATAGTAAAAATATCTCACGGAAGTTTTAATACAGTTAAGACGCCATTTTTAGGCGAACGCGGGAAAACTCTATAATTTCTACTTGTAAATCATAATTCATCTATTTATCTATTGAAAACGACAGACTTGAAGGCAAACTAAAAGGATTTGTTTCATTATCGGCCAAGACGGTGTACGTCTAACAAAAAATACCTTAAGATGTTGTTATTATTATGTATTAATGAAATCTGCATCAGTTGCCAACTTTATTGTGTACAAAAATATCAAATATATAATAAATATCTAATGTTTGTGAATTATAGCGGAATTATAGCATCCTTGAAAGATTCAAGAAGATTTTTAATATTCTAAGTTAACTCCAATGGTCACATTGGTCTATCAATTGTATCACCCGTCGAAAATGTCAAAATAAGGTGGAAATATTTTGATTCGAAATCATTTTTTTACACTGCGATAAATTACGTTCTTTTGAATTTGGTTGATAAATTAATAATTAATAATCCCTAACGTATTTATGGCTACCATGTACACTGTCGCGGTCGGGGCTCCATAGATTATTGAAACATATCTTTTACGGAATATATATAATGCATAAAATGTACAGAGAGAGCAACAAATCCCAATCAGACATCTAAATAGCCGAAGTGCATACACCAAGCGCAAGGGGGCTATCCCGAAACCATTCTAATAACACTTACTGAAAATAGCTCTCGTAAAAACATACTGCATCCCTGTGGTTTTCAATTCACATTATACTACAGCCACAGACTACAAAACAACCTTACTTCGAACCGTCATTCTGTAAGTTCACGCCAACTTTTCCTTTAAACTTTTATACACTGTGGTCGTTAAGAGCGTAGTGTCAATAAGGTATACAATAATAACGTATTAAAAGCAACTATTTTGAAAGCAATAATGATCGCAATGCGGTGGAATACTGTATCAATGCATTACTAAAATCGGATTGGCTTAAGTGGAATCCCAAGTATGCAGGCTTTATAAGCCTTAATAAGCTTGTTAGGAGTTATGCATGTTTATTGCAGTGTTTCAATATTTATAAATCTATTATTAACAAGTTAGGAAAGCGCATAATAGGAAGGTTAAAGAAAATATTTTTTAAAGTAAATTTCATTTTTAGTAAATATCAAAACATATTTGATGAGCTGAGTAAAATTAGCGTTTCATATTGGTAAATTCAAAGATAAAACGTGGATATCCTTTTAGGAAAATCTTTATGTAAATTATCTGTCCAATCTATTCTATAGATCTTTGTGTAAATTTTCTGTCCAATCTATTTTCATACAGTACTATCAAGTGACCGATGCTATGACTATGCATCAACGTTATATTTACTTGCGTTATGTAAACTTTGAACTTACGTATGTAACGTGAGATGCGATGATGCAAAGTTGTTGCATACAGTAAATCCAATTGGCCAGCTTATCAAGTGCAATTTCTTAACTTTTCAAGATGTTTATGCTGCACTATCTGTTTTAAAAAAATTACTATTCGTTATAAAAGTGGTTTACTCGTATTCTTATTTGTCATCTTAATATGTCCCCTTAAGAGGACAAACAGTCATAAAGATTCGCTTCTGTCCCCCTGTAACTGAAATAAGAACAGTCAGGAATAAAAATGGCACAGTCAAGATTTGAGTATGATCTACTCTGAGAACTAAAACTGAAAATGTTCACACTTTCAGACCCAATGTGATCAAATAAGGACTTATTTTTTTCTATTTAGGATCATATACCACTTTATCAACAAAAATCATAGTAATACGAGTACCTTCAAATTCAAAATTAATTTAATAAATTCTGAATACGAATTCGTCGAATCTTAATTATTATTAAACTGTAGCCAGAGAGGATAATACACTTAAACAATTTCACATTATAAGCGATTCAAAAATGTTTCAACGGAACTTGTTAAGCCCAATTTCATTTCGTTAAACCGCTTCACCCGGATGTTATGTATAACGGCTAAGTAGCGAAAGCATTGGTTTTCATGTTTACTATTTACAGTTATGAAATGTTAATAAATATGACATGCCTATGAAATTTTGATTATCCCACGGGAAGGCTGCAGTTTTCTCTCCTGGTGCAGAATTTTATCCGAATTCGTTTCGCCGTTTGAGTTTGAAGAACTAACGAACAAAGACACACGCATACAATCTTTCACCTTTAGAATATTAATGTGATTTACTTACTGGTAGCCGAAGAGTATGAGAATGAGAAAAAAAGATATAAGTGACAGTTGTTCTACAAGAGCGCTACCAAAAAACAATATTGCTTCCACTTGTTTCACTTCTTTCATCGATAACTTTACGCGGTATTACCGCTGGTAATAAATACTACACATATCAACTTTTAAAAACGCTAAAGTCTACAGCTATACTTGCTAAAGTTTTTAAGCATAAACTTAATGAAACACTCTCTTCGTTCTACACATACGAGTTAAGTTACCAAACATGCAAGTAAGTTATGTAAATTGTCTGACTTTCTTAAGACACCTGTTTTTGCTCAAACTCAGCTCTTCCAAACTTTGACAATTACGGAACAAACAACCTTACTAACTTTAAAATAAGGTTGTTTACCGTTTGAAAGTGATGTCAAGTTACACTAATGACAATAAGCAAGTTTAGTTAAGGCTTCTAAGTGAGCTAATCTGCTAATGGTTCGGCTAGTTACTGCTGCGTGCCTTGAATGTATTAATAATTACATGTGGGAGAATTAGAGACTATAGGTCTTGTAATGGGACTTGTGTTTGTTGCTTTATAAACTTGTACTTTAATACTTTGTAAAATACCTTTTTAAAAAAAATAGGAAGTTATCTACGATATTCCCGATATTTCAGTGATGTCTGAAACGATTATCTTTTATTTATTTAAATATAGCCTCTGTTACTCAGTGATAATAAATTACTCAGTAGCTATCTAATAGCATTTTTATTAAATCGGACTAGAAGTTTGGTATATACAAAAATACAAACCTTATCTCTTTATAATATAACTTATTTTAGTATATATTTAGAAAAAACCCTTCTTTATTTGATACTTCACAGTTGATCTCATATAAATTTTATCAAAGGCAGTGCAGAAGATAGAACGCTTAATTGTAGATACAAAACGAAAAAAAAACACGTAGTGCCGCAACAGGCGGCCTTATTGCTGAAATCGATCTCTTCTAGTATTTAGATTTATAAGTAAGTTGTTACTTTTTTAGAGTGCCGTTTGTTATCCAAAAGAATTACCAAAAACTTATTACGTCCTGCCGGCGACAAAAAACCCTGTTCTCTGAAACCGCTAATTTTTTTAATGAATTTTCTCCCGAATTTCAAGATTATCTCAATGGTTTCAAAAAAAAATTGTTCATAAGGAAAATAAATTGGCCTCTTTCTAGCTTTATATTATCATATTATATTACCTATCAACGGGTGTATTAGTTTAAATTTAACTCAGAACCAATCAGATAAATCAGAAATATACGTGTATACTGTATAACCTAAACGTATATGAGTAATATTGCATTAATTCAAGTATAACTCTGTGGCTCCTGTGCAAAACGATCTAACTCGAGTTATATCATAATACGTGTTTTTACACGTCTATAAATAAAAAAAAATTGCAAATTTTTTGGTCTAACTCACGTGTCGATATCTCTATTAGTTCCGGAGATAAGATGATACAACTAGCACTTTTTTGCACTTAAACCTGATTTTTTCGTGTCTAATGATTTATCGGAACTTACATCATATGAAAAGAAACCAATTTTACTTAATTTTTTGTAAATAAAGATATAACAAAAGATGTATTAAAAAATGGTTCACTTTTCGACGCTTTTTTTGGGTATTTTGATACAACTAGAGTTATCTCCAATAACACGAAACCGTTTTGTATCGACGTCTGATATAACTCGAGATAAACCAAAATAATAATGAATCAAACAGTTTTTTTTTTTGTGTATTATGGTACAATTCAAGTTGTATTATTTAACACTATTATTTAGTATGTGAGAAATGATATAATTTAGTTATATCAAAATATCAATGACTTCCAACAAATTTTATTTAAACACTTTTGTGAAATATGATATAACTTCGTACTTGTGAGGCCTAGCGCGGGGGTGAGGTGAAGCGAGGGCAAGAAATGTACTAACGCAGCCGCTGAGTGGAGCTAATGTCGCCCAGTGACGCGCCGGCATCAAGGAGGTGAGCACGCGCTTGATTTCATCATGGAACAGCAGCGGCGCGTAAGTAACTCTCTAGTTATACCATTTTACACTATACCTATAAAATGTTATTTAATGAATAATGTTTGAAAGTATTATTGTTTATCACCTTTGGGATACAAAAATAGAAATATTGTTTACAATGTTACAAGCACCTTATAATAATTAATTTTTTCTTTTAACAAACAACACAATAATGAAATCTTCATTAATTATGTAGGTTAATGTTTTACTAATTACTCAGTTTCATGTCTTTTCAAAACATGTTTTAACCAGAACTAGATTTTACTGCATCAGAGCTTAAAAAGACGCAAAAACGACGGGGTGTTATAAGTTTGACGTCTCCTCGGTGTGTGTATGTACATTAATTATTATTATGTGTGTTTGTGGCACCGTCGCTCCCGAACGGATGAATCGATTTCGATTTAGGTTTTCTTTGCGTGAAAGGATAATTAGCTGATGATGTTCGTACCTATCGCCACAAAATGGCGGATTTTATATTTGTGCATAACTTCCCTCAATATGGGTATCAAAAATGAAAGGGCTTGACTAGTAGTTTACGATACACTGGTAAACATTTCAAATCCAAGGTGGCCGACACCACAAAATGGCGAATTAAATATTTTATAATTATGACGGGGGTTTCTTAATTTTTTTATTTAATTACTCATTTACTTAGTTAAATATACGAAATAAAAAAATAATTCCTAATTAATCTAAATTATTGCAGGATGCAACAACATCAAGGTCAGCGAAGTTAATATTACTAGCTACAAAAAAATATACAGGTCTCCAAAACTCAAATAATGAAGAAGGAGACTACAACATCTTCGTAGATAGAAATGAAGACAAAGTAAATACTCAAAGCAAAAGGGAAAAGACGAAAGAGAATACGCAAAATGATAGTTGTACTGAACCAATAATTTATACAATAAAAAATAATGAAGACGTAGAGACAAGATCAACCGGACAAGACGTATTATTCCAGCAAAATTTACTATGCCAAAATATTGAAGAGGCTCGTCCAACAGATAATGTCGTGTGTTCACAGCCACAATTACAGTCTCATGATATAAATAATGAAGTTGAAGCGATGCCATTAACAGAAAATGTTTTGTTAACTCCACAAAAATTACAGCGCAACAGAGAATCAGCTTCGTCTTCATCCTCTAATGTAGGGGATTTTGGATCATCGAGCAGTGATGATTTTGTTCTGGGAACGGATGAAACCTCAGATAGCAGCAGTTCTAGCGGTTTACCAGTAAATAAAAAGAAGAAAAAGACCACTCTTAACAAGACAAAAAAAACTAAACCGAGTACAACAATCGCACAATCAAATGAATCAACAGAATCAAACCCGATTCCACAAAACGAAGCTGGTTGTTCATTTTGGATAAATAATGGAATGACTGAGGAAGGTAAAAAAAGGAAACCAAGAAAATCAGATAAAGAAAGAAGAGAAGACAGAATCAAGAGACAGTATTCAAGAAACAGAGGTTTAGAATATATTACTAATAAAGGAAAAACTAAAAAAGCTCGAAAAATTCAAGACTTGAGTATGTGCCGACTGAAATGTAAAGATCGTTTGGAACCAGAGCTAAGAAAGAAACTTTTTAAAGAGTATTGGAGCCTTGGAGATCCTGTAAAGAGGGTTGTATACATGGAAAAATGTATAGAAACAAAGAAAAAAGGATCATCAAAATCATCACCCAAAAAACGAAGGACATTTAGCAACCATTATTATGTTCCGGATGGTAATATAAAAAAAATAAAGATTTGCAAAGGTTGTTTGCTGAGAACATTCGATGAAACTAACAGGTTTCTCCAATCAGTTTATGAAAATAAACTTAAGTACGGTCCAATTCAAG
This sequence comes from Ligdia adustata, assembly GCA_947049295.1. Taxonomy (NCBI): domain Eukaryota; kingdom Metazoa; phylum Arthropoda; class Insecta; order Lepidoptera; family Geometridae; genus Ligdia; species Ligdia adustata. Next base: position 2,537,983 of record OX346223.1, read on the forward strand.
GACCAAAAAGACGAAGAAATAGCAGAACAATACCAGAAGATAAACTTGAGGAAATCAAAGCTCACATTAACAGTTTTCCAAGCTCTGATAGTCATTACGGTCGTTCGAAAACAACAAAAAAATTCTTGAATAGTGAACTTACTTTGCAAAAGATGTATGATTTATATAAAGAAAAATATGAAAACCCTGTTAGTAAAACTATTTACGGTAAAGTTTTTAAATGTCTTAACTTATCTTTTAAGAAACCATCGTTAGACACTTGCTCCAAATGTGACGGAATTAAAATGAAATTGAAATACATCACTGGTAAAGAAGCTGATCTCTTAGCAGAGGAATTGAAGAAACACCAAACAGCTTTCCAGTCGGCTTATGATCAAAAAAGGCATGACAAAATGCGAGCCAAAGAGAGCGAGGATTTAGCAGTAATATGTTTTGATTTACAGCAATGCTTACCAACCCCTTTTTTAAATACAAACGTGGCATTTTATAAACGACAGCTCTGGACTTACAATTTAACAATCCATGATCTGTCGACAAACAAAGCATTTTGCTATATGTGGCCAGAATGCACGGGAGGTAGGGGGGCCAATGATATATCTTCGTGCTTGTACAATTTTATCGTACACCAATTACCTCTCCTGCATCCAAGGGCAAAGCACTTGATCATGTACTCTGACAGCTGCCCAGGCCAAAATAAAAACACAATTATAACTACAATGTTGATGATGGCTACAAAATTTTCACCCCAGTTACATACAATAGAACACAAATTCCTTGTACCAGGGCACACGCATATGGAAGCTGACAGCGACCATGCTCTTATTGAGCGTAAAAAAAAGCGTACATGCATGGACATCCATTTGCCCAGAGATTGGTATCAGTTGGTTCGTATTGCTTCAAATAAAGCAACCAAGTTCACTGTAATTGAAATGGACCAAAGCATGTTCTATGATTTTAATGATTTTGCAAAGCAATATTTATCGTTAAAAAAAACTAACCAAAATAATGAAAAGTTTGTTTGGGCTAACATTAGACATTTTAAATATACAAAGAATGACTTTCCTCGTTTTTTTTATAAAGAAGAATTTGGTGGTGTCTGTGATTTCATGTGTATGGACTATGCAAAACGAGGGAAAAACTACGATGTTATTACCATTGATATAGTTAAGAAAAACTACTTATCCGAAATTCCCATCTCTACAGAGAAGAAAAAAGATCTTTGCCAATTACTTCCCTTCATCCACGAAAGTGCTCATGAATTCTATCGAGCACTTTCATGCAAAACTGATGTAATTGACACTGCTGCCTACAGTGACAGCAGTGATTAAAATTAAAACCTTAAGTACGCTCTATTAAGACTGATTTACCGATCATTACATTGTTAAATACTAAAAAATCTGTAAGGACTTGATTCTACTACTATTATACTGCGATACTGTTGTTTCTACCTCATAAAGTTAATTGATTAATATTATTGATGACTGATTATTGTAATATGCCCTTTCATGTGATCTCAAGAACTTTTTCATTTTAGTTTTTCATACGAAGAGGATTTGTTTAATTTTTTTTACTTTAGTAGAATAAGAATATTAGATGTGATTATTTATGAATACTACCTATTGATCATAATGTGCCTTATGTCTTGCAATGTGCAATAAGTGTTTTTCAGTAAAAAATAAAATGATTAAGAGGTTAATAATTACAATGTTTGTTTTATTTTTATTTCTTATTCTTTTTAACTGAACTAGTACCAATTTGCACATTTTTTTTAACATTTATACATGATACTACTTTAGATAGACCATCTTACACAAAACTTTTAAAATTTGAATTTTAGTTTAAATAATACATGTGCATGCAATGTTGTTTCTGAACATGTTTGATCGAAAAATGTTAATTCTCTATTAATTTTTAGTTTCTTTTATTTTGGGACTGTTGTTGTTGCATTAAAAATAATAATGTTACACTTAAAATAAAATTGTCAAATATCAATTTTCACCAATAGCTTTTCTTACGTGTAAAATGATATAATTATATTTATATCATTAAACACGGCATAAAACTCAAATTAGTAACTGTATTTGGTACAACTCGACACTGTTTTCAGTCTTGCTGATATTCTATGCATTATATCAAAACAAATTACTTGCTGTATGAAAATATGCATATGTATGAACCATAATTAATTATTACTTTTCAGCTAATTCATAAAGTAAACAAGATATATTTTTTTGAAATTTGTTTTTGCTGTCTTGAAAAGTCATGATTTTCCAGATATATCGTTTTGCACAAGAGCCACAGAACTTATACCTGTGCAATTTAAATAGACGTTTGTGAATAAAAGCGTAAGAATAGAGTGTGAAGAAGACGGAATATAGAAATGAGACGAGGGAATAGGGATTTAAAACGTCAACTCTACACGTCATAGTACGTAACGCAACACTAAAAGCATTGCTGGCATAGGACACAATTTAGAATAAAGATATTAGTATTTTTATATTACATTAGAAAGGCTAAAATAAAATGAGTATTATCTTTTTTCCTTTATCTAGAACTAGATGCTGTCACCCGCCACAACATAAAATAAATGTAAAAAAAAATTGAAACTTTTAATCCAAATTTGAAGTAAATTTCCAACGTAGAGGTAGATCAGTCTTAATACACAACTGCACTGTATTATAAATACACTCTCCATATGTCAGTCTCTAGGTTCAACGATTTAGGCTCTACGTTGATTCGTAGCCAACATAAGTCAGTTAGGACTTACTATTTAGATATGTATAGATGGTCTAAATATGGAGTTCTTTAGTTATTTTTAGATCTATTTGTATGTACACAGTACACCCATGCAATATGCAATTATTTATGAAATTGAATAAAGTATTTATGATTATGTATGTTTTTTACTCCTTAGCGCTTAAGCTTAGGGCTTACTGGAAGTTTCTTGAGGCATCAACTACTGACCAATTTCAACAGCATTTAGCAAACAATCTTACTAAAAAGATTACAGTAAATAAATAGAAAAAAAAATTAAATGCTCGCTAGGTCAACCGTTTGCAAAACTTTTATTTAATTAATAACATTTTAGTACAACAGATATTTAATATTTAACTAGTCGCGCAATTTATTCGACAAAACGTAGGCCACGTACTACGCAGCCGTTTCTCTGTGCTACGCCGTAGAGCCTCGTAGCTATTCGCTACGCCGTTAAGTCGAACCTCAATGCTACGATTACATGCGACACGACACGTCTCGTGACGTAAGAAAGCGATAACATTGGTGGTTTTTAAAGATATCATTTTTAATTATTATAATTGACTTCAAAAAAATAATCGTTCTCAAGTCATATTATTCATCAATAAGGACGCGTACCGGATTGTTGGAAAAGTCCAACAAGAGTTTTATTCACACTCAGTGAACTTCAAAAGGGTTGAAATAAAGCGTTGGTCTTCACAACGACGGTATGTTTTGCACTGATTAATATAGAAAGAAAAAATATTATAAGAACACAAAATTATACTTTTTTTGTATTGAGAACAAAATCTAGTACAAACGTTATATAGGTCCCTAGTTTTCAAATATGAAACCAGTATCGCAACTACGATTCTTATCAATCGTTACTTATGAAATTTGAGCCGGTATAAACGCTCATTATCAGCTTAATACACTGTCTATAAAATATCGAACGCAAGGACTCAAAAGCCGTTATACGAGTACTGACGTATGATGTCAAATGGAATAGATTTCTAATCAAATTGACATCAATCAACTTTCGATGGCAAATATCGTTTTATACTGGCCGTGATACCTTTAGAACTGTATTTGCACTGCAATTTTGTTAGAATTAGGTTACTAGTTACAAGCTGATTTACTAATACTTATTTTATTTCAAATACTGAAACAAACAAAATTGTTATAAATTAATTATACACGATAGGTCATCAATACATTACGTGTTTTTCAAAAGCCGACTCTAAGTCAGCATAGATAGATAGATCAACGCTTTAATTTAGACATACAAAACATAAAAACAAAAAAATATAATTTTGCATGTAGTGCCACAAGCGGCGCCCTTATCGCTTAAAGCGATAACATAGATAAATGCTAGCTGCAGTAGCAGCCAGCGCTGGTCTTGCTTACTTCTCGTCACCACGTCTCTGTGGATTAGACCCTTAAAAGCATGAAACGTCCCAAACATTAACATTCGAGGTGTTGTGGCACTACGGCCATTGAATACATAACTAGTGCATTGTTGCTGATTGCATTAACTACAATTGGTTCTTGTCCACTACTTTCAGATAATTTCAGTGTCTTTACGATGTTTTTATAATAATATTAAGTCTGTTTGCTGTTCATTTACTTAATTGGGTACATGGAAAAGTGGGTTGGAGTTGGCAAATGTCACCGTCATACGTCAAATCAATTATAATATTTATATTGTTTAAGAAAACGGATTTTTACGCGTACCTGACTGTTGGAATGACACGTCTCGCACACACACACACACACGTCATACACGATACGTCTTGAGTGCGAGACGTGTCATCGTTGAAGACACGAACGGCTCATTTCATCCCTGATGAAGTTCACCGAATGTGAACGAAACTATAGTTAAACCTTTCAACTTTTAACTAACAAATAGTCAAGTACGCGTGAAAACCTGTTTTCATAAACAATACGAATCAAACACGCGTTTGTTTTCTATATATAAATTAAAAAAAAAACAACGACTCGCTTCGTCGCAGTTCTTACTTTTCCTTCTAAGATCTAATACGGATTTTATTTATTCGTGATATTTGACATCAATTAACACTGTACTATCAGTCAGCATCAAATGTTTTTAATAAATAATCAGATACATTTCGTAAAATGTCTTTAGGAATTGCATAATTCAATTTCCCCATCGTCATTCTACAATCAGACTAGTAGAGAACAAATCGCCACCGCTAGGTATGCCTCTCTCGATTTCCCGATAGCTATATTCTGGATCTCCAAATCGCATGTAAAATGATTTCTTCCTGTACAAGAGTGTTAAATAAATCTTGGGCGACATCATTTTTACATCAGGGAAGATGGGGTTAAAAGTAAACCAAAAATGCAAGTGCAAATATTAGGTCCAATTTTGCATAATTCGAGAGAAAAATATAAGGTTTTCCATACAAAAACTGGTCACGTGATCGGACAAGTAGTATGGAGGACTCATTAATTTTTTCTCGATTTCAGCTAAATTTTGTTTTGCAATGGGTTACATTGATGGGTAGACTAACACTCTTAAGTATTGTCACACCTTTCTGTTACACGTTGTATAATATTTTTTATCGTACTTCACATGTTCAGTTACGTAGTATGTCCCCACCGGTCGTCGAAGGCGTGAACTCGCGATGGAAAATACTAGAAGTCTCGGAAGACCAGCCAACAACTGCATCGCTTCCAATGGAATTCACTTCCGAGTAGATTTGCCGATGTTAAACTTACGCTCTGAATGCGAAATTTTTACTCGAAAGTTTTATACGAGTTTGTAATAAGTTAAACAACTGTGGAATGGGTATTGACTTTTAAGCGACTACCGCAGTGCTACGTAGAAAGGTTATGTTTTGAATATCTTATCTAAGTACGAAATTGTATTTCATAAAATATACAAGGTTATCGTGTAAGGGTGTACTAAGCCGAAAGACGGTCACTATATTAATGGTTATCCTAAGGAACAACTTTCATTATGGGACCAACCCTGAATGCGAGAAAAAGTCAGCTGTTTTACACAAAAAATTGAGCGGTCGACGACAAAAGGAATATAAGAGCTGTTTTTTTCTCGAATTCAGAGTTGGTCCCGTTATGAAAGTTGTTCCTTAAGATGAGTATAGTGGCCCCCTAGCGGCTAAGTAAACCCCTTACCGATAGTCTTCTATATGGACCCAGCTAAAAAGACAAAAAATGTTTTATTTTAGTTGCTTCAGGTGTAGGTATCTGAGACATCGGGGAAGTAACAAAAGAAAATATATATTCTTGCTATATTTAATTTTTTTTGGAGTCGGTTTATAAATATTTTTATAGTTACAACAGAATTTTGCAAGAATTAAACTGACATTAAGTTTAAGTATAGTACTAAAAAATATAAGTACAAAGAGACACGATTTTTAACCAATCTATAAATACATAAAACGCAGTTATAATTTACTGAAATATATATTTACTTTGACTTTGGGCTGAAAGTTTTTCTAAAGTTCGTTCCACTTGCACTTTCTAAATTAAATCTTATAAACTACACAATATATATATAGAAAATGTGATTCCTTAGAGAATTCAAGTCTGCCAAAAGCTTTTTAGTGTACATGTCCATTGTCTAGTAAAGAGGATTAAATTATCAACTTTTCTTTGTATGAAAATTGATGCCCGCTAATGTTATTTCGTAACTTAGAAAGTGCCACGAATCTTATGTCGAAGTATATAAATAGTAGCTGCGCCCTGCGGTATTACCCGCGTTAATAAAAGATAATAAGTACCCTATGTGTTAATCCATGGTCTAAGCTATCTCTATACTAACCAATTTCATCCAAATTGGTTCAGTAGTTTTGTGCGTGAAAGAGTAACGAACATACATCCATCCGATCTTACAAAACTTTGAGTTTGTAACATTAGTAGGAAGTAGGATTTACTAGTAAAGTTTATGTGGCAGTAGGGAGGAATCTCTTGAACTACTGAAATCCGTTCAGGTGTTCGAAAATTGATTTTCTCCAATAGATAAATAAATATATACAGAGATATATTTTTTCAGAAATTATGAAATATCCTATAATTAGATTGTGATTACCAAATCACACGGAATAACACCGCAGAGTGCAGGTAGTTTACAGAACATCTAATTATTATAAGATGTGTTAAAAGGTGACTCACAGGAATGTCCATTCCTGGTTGTTCCCTTGCGGAGACAATTTGATGTGGAAAATAGAAATAAGCCCTTCTTAAAAATTTTGTATTTTGTCGCCAGCGAGATTCTACATCAATACTAATAAGTGGAGCGAGGTCAAGACATGATCAGATATGACCAAGTTATAGCTTAAATGGATGGAATATTCAAACCTGGACGTCAAATTCATTTGGGCCAAAGATTTAACTCTAACTGTGGGGGTTCCTTTTGAATCAATTATTCAAAAGATGACAAAGATGAGAGACCACAAATATTGTTTTGTAGATGTTTAAGTGTAGCCTTACACTTATTAGCTCCGGAAGAAATTATATTAAAGAATGCTCTTATTGGGCCCTAATATACCCAAAAAAAATACCGGACTTAATATAACAAAAAAGATTACACGTACTTTTATCGGTTAAGCGCTGCTTAACAAATTGTTATACAATTAAAGGCACATTAGCCAGAAAACTTAGCGAACATAGAAGTTTCAGACTTTGAACCCCTATTTGACCCCTTAGGGTAGAATTTCCAAAAATCTTTTCTGAGTACACCCCTACACCCAAAAACGAATACACACTCCAAATTGCATGTGCGTCGGTACAGCGGTTTCGGCTGTGCGTTGATTCTTAGGAAATATCAGTATGTCAAAACTTACTATTCTAAATATATTGAAGACTAGTAGCTGTCCTGCGGCGTTGCTAGTGGCAAAATTAAATAAAAACAAGTTCCAAACTTAGAACCCCCTTCGGAGATGAGTTTCCAAAAATCCTTTCTTAATAAACCCCTACTCTTTATAATGAAAATACTCACTAAAATGTCTTCGTCGGTTTGGGCTCTATATTTATTCCTAGTAAATATCAGTTAGTCAGGAGTCACTCTTTTATATATATAGATATAGTATTAGTATGTCTATATATTATATAGGGTTATCGGTTAAGAAACAACTATACTATGATACTATATGGCCCACTCTGCATTTGAGAATAAAACCAGCTGTTCTTTAAAACTAATCGGTTGCCGACAATGTGTATGAAAAAGCTGGGCTTTCAGATCTATTCGCAACAACTTTGCATGAGCGTACGTACCTAACCAACGATTTCAGGCATCCTTTTGCATATCGCCTTGCAAATATAAATTCGCTCAAGATCATTGCATCAACTACAAAAACAGCTACCAAACGTGTATTTTTTATTTTCAGCATTTAATTAACTACAAAATACAGAAGCAAACCCTTCAAAGATAAACATTAAAACGCTTTCATTAATCAAACCTTATCCTGGAGAGAAGTTAAATAAAAAAGTGTAAACCCAAAGAAATATCCGTGAGCACCCTTGTACCGCTCATTCCTCTTGCCCAATTAGACCTCCGCGTACTTCTTGCGAGTTCGTGAGACCTCTGACGTCTGTGATATATATTGTAGAAATAGCCAGCTTATTTGGGACTTTATCGCAGTGAAGTTATTTTATGGTAGCTTGTTGTCCAATTAATTTATATTTAACAAAAAAAAAAGTTACCCAAACCTTTTGATAAAAAATTGGGTGGAATCAAAAGATTGGTAAAATTACAATTCGTTGTATGGATGTTACTTTATAATATTCACATCTGTCTTAATCCAATTTTTTTTTTATATTAAAGAAGCTACTCTAGTAAACGGAATATTATTTCTTTTGTATGTATGTTTTCCAATTTCTCAAAGACCTATTTTGTAAAGGTAATCGCAATTTGATTACTTATGATTGATTCCATTGATTTGATTTTTTTATGGTTTCCGGCCGATTTTTAGTCAGTTTTTTACCTGACTTTCTAAAAAGAGGGTATTATTTTTCAAGTGTATGTTTATATTTGTATGTATGTATTTATCACTAACTCTTTGTGACAGCCTCAACCAATAGACAGATTTTGATGTGCTACTTGTCTTGGATTTGTTATTGTCTGCAGATTGTCATAGGCTATATTGGTTATAACCCGCGGTTTCACTCGTTAAGATAAAGTAGTTTTAAGTTTCTGCAGTTATTTTTTTATCAACTTGTTTGTCTTTGTATCCATTTTTTGTTACAGAAAAATATACTTTCCCGTCCCGTACAATCTTAGAAATCGTGATTTCTTATAGCGACAAAGTTCTTAAAGCCATACAATTCGTGGACCTCCCTACAATCTGAAGTTGGACGATTTGTCATGCCCTTTGATTACGTTTTCGTTATTGTAGGTATTAAAGTTGTGTATATAGAGCAACCAATCTATTTTCACGAGTTTGCAGAATAACAACTTGTTAGTATTTTACTCGTAGTAAAGACATTTTTATGACAGTATTTCCAATCTACAAACTTCTATAGTTTAAATATATATTAATATTATTTTAATATTTATAATATCACATAATATGAATTAAATCAAATAATTACGTCGCAATTAATAACTTCTAATCAAATAACCCACTCCTGACCGTTCTTGGTGCAAAAGTACCCATTACACTTGCAGCATTGCCACGTTGAATAGCAATAGCCATCCTCTGCACCAGGAACGAACCAGAGCGGGAGTCACCAGTTTTAACTTTGAGCCTATGCCCTACTTCGTTAATAAATGCCCTAGCCTCAGAGCCCCAACAGCGCAGGGTTCCCACAGCAATTGGCACAAAGTGGTAAAGCGGTTCCATAGCGGCATACTTTAACCTCTTTTTCAAACTGGCATCTTCTGCGGCGGCTGCCGGAGATCTAACGGTGCGACTCAGGTGACTGGTGACAACTGTGCTGACACAAGTAGCGTCCCAGACCAGGCACTTTCAATTTTTCTAGGGTACCAGAGTACAGTTTAAATTGTAAATAATACTAACTCAGATTTTTAAACTGACATAAAAAGAGTAATCGTTTTTACACGAATGCGTAATAATGAGGGCTATGTTTTTGAATGCATATATTTTTCTTTGGACTGCCCTAGAGCCTTAACGACTTGTTGTATTTTTTAGTGGTATCAATAGATTCGTCTTCACGTGCAAATGGTCATAGGCTTATAGTACTTGCATCCCGCGATTTCAGTTGTTAAGATACGTGGGTCTAAAGTTCTTGCAGTCGGGGTTTTTGAAGTCACTCTTAACCACTTGTTTTAACTATCACTTAACTTATTACTTGGTCGTTTCAGTGTTTGATTTAGTAAGGTACCGTCTCGCAGTCACAGCAGCAGTGCAAGTAAGGTTCTATATTGGTAATTATAATGGCTGATAAAAAACGTGATGCTATGACGTCTTTCAAATGCGGATCCTGGCATCGATAAATGACTGGCGTCAATTTTATTAGACATCCATGTAATCTATTTGACTTCATACCGACTTGACTTCATTCCGTTCTACTTTTGATCTTATTTTCATCTTGACTGTCCCAAAGCGTGCTTGACTAAAAGCTTATTTGACGAACAAAGAATTACTACTTTTAAGAACTTGACGAATCAAATATTTGACAAATTTAGTTGTTGGTCAGCGTCTAGTTTGACAAATCAAGGATTAGTGTCTGCGTCTAGTGAGAGCGAGTAGGAGTTATAACGCAGCAGACAAGAGACTTGGGTTGGATCTCTTTTCTACAAGTGTTGCATCGGCGAGGCGGCGCGGTGGCTGTGCACATATTTTTTGTTTCGACTTAGGTTTACTTTATTAATTATGTCTTAATTACATTTTTTGTTCATTACGTTATGAGAGCATATGTGCTTTTGTTTCTTTATATGGTCTGTATTGTTTGTAGTAAGGAATATAAATCTATTTCCCTATTATTTGTTACTATTCGTGTTGCCCTTTAACTGGCTCTCTATTTCATTTTATTTACCTATTAGTAAAAGTATAGCTGTTGGGCGACCTATTATTAAATAAATAAATAATCTCTGTATCTATATGGAGTGAAATAACCCGTCGATAATGATCAGTTTGAACGTTTATACCGGGTTGAATTTCAAAACTAATGATCAATGTAGAATCGTGCCTGCGGTGCCGATTGTCATTAGTGAAGTTCGCAGTATAAGTAGTTAATACTCAGCATGATTAAATATTTAAAATCTAGATCTCGATTTAATTACTAGCATAAGCTGTCTTAGGCGCCTGTCAATGTTCTTCAGTCATCTTAGAAACTCTAATAAAGAATAATGATTAGCATACCCTTGTTCGCTAAAATTCAAGCCAGCTTGTAGATATTTATACAGGTATTTTCGTAATATTTCCCTTTGCTCAAAGCCCGAAGTGTTCAGCTTTTAAACACAGGTGCACTGATTAACATAACTTGAGTAACTTGGAGCGTTCTCAAAGTTCAATCCGCGACTTACTTGACGTTAACTTGGCGTACGTCATCTGCCTTCTTGTTTTCAAATTTAGCTCTGTATTGTATAGTTAAACTGCACTTTAGCGGCTTTGAAGTTAGTGATCGTGATATGTACATATACTTATATATCTATTTTAATATATGAGATAGAAGATATGTAGGTATATTCTTATATTTTTGAAGTATAAAATTACTGACTACGAGAAAAATTGCAGATAATATGGAAACCATTTAAGATCTACCTACAGATAATCCAAACGTGCCAACACACTACCAAAGAGCAGCTAGCCCAATGTTTATTATTAGCGGCATTACCAAGAAAAAACAAAAACGGTAATTTCTAAAAAAAACGTTTTGCTTTGAGCAGCCAAGACTCGAAGCAATTTTTGTTCTGAATTAGGACGCTTAAAAAAAATAATTCGCAAAAATTAATAAAGTTGCGAGATCAACAGTGCACAGAACTAATAGTCTTTAAAATATACGACCGATTAACTGTATTTTATTTGCATATTTTTTACTGTATACCGCGTCCTATTGCATTTTATTTTCCTTATTTGTCTCCATCTTAGATTTCCTGGAATAGATCGCTTTTTAGCGATAAGGTCACTATATTTTGTAATCATTGTTCTCTTGTACTTAATATTTTATGGGTTTACAATAAAGAATTGATCTATCTATGATATTAAAACTTAATCAGATTCAAGAAGTTTTCCAGTCTAAGTATAAAATCACAAAAAACTAAGACTGTGTGAGGTTGTTAGAACTGTTCGCTAAATTAACTTAGACGTACGTATTACCTAATTACTTAATGTACAAAATAGGTATCTAAGTTGTAAACATCGCCGTGTTTCTGAATGGAAACAAAACTTAGAAAACTTGACTAGCTCCCGTGGATGCGATGCAAATATAACAGAGACACAGATCTCAAAAGCTAATGGGAGATGTGGAGAGATGGATAAAGTGAGATGAAGAGCCCTTTTTTCATTTGGAGAAATGCTCCATGCATGCTTTTCCACCCCGGTGAGGAGTTAGGTGAGACTCTTAGCCACTAAACCTCCCATGTTGCCAATCGCGGCCGTTTATTGGCGGGACTCGGGACCGTTTGAGAGCCACTGACATCGAAATTCGAAAGGACAAGGAATCGTATCATCCTATAGCTGGTAGTTGATGATATAACTACTACGTGAACAAGTGACTTCAACAACGTCAACATCACTTGACACTTTAATAAAATTTATTAAAGTGTCAAGTGATGTTGATGTTAATGTATGTATGATGATGCGCCTCTGTGTCACATCACACCCTATAGATATACCTATAATTATAGTGAGCCTAGTAAGTTAGTTTTGGCCTAGTCGGTAAACCCGTTGCCTCTCAAGTGAAAGGGCGCGGATTCAAATCCAGGTTCAGGCATGCACCTCTGAGATTTATATTTTAAAATATTTTCATAAGTTAGATAACCAAATGGCAAATTACCGTTGAATTGAGTACCTACCTGCTCGATTTTTGGGAAATCTGTAAAAATAGAAGTAAAACAAACAATCATAAGTCATATGGAATATAGAAAACATAACATAGAAAAGTCCTGAAAATAATGTTTTTCTTAATAAAACTGCGTGCATATCGATCGGCAGGACGTCTTCCACTTATGGTAGATATACCACCAATTCGTACCAAACGTTTTGCTTCCTCCTTTTTAATAAGAACTGCAAAACACTGGAATAACCTGCCTTTGTCGGTGTTTCCGGATAAATACAACCCGGGTGTTTTCAAGCGCAAGGTGAATAGGTTCTTACTAGGTAAACGTGCTACATCTACGATTACATCTTCACTTACCATCAGGTGAGATTGTGGTGAAACGTTACCTAGTCAGTTATAAAAAAAAAAAAAAAAAAATCGTGCGACACCGGGTCCATACTTAGCGCATCAAGTTGGCATCTCTCTAGATATCTATGAACAGAACTTACCGTTCACGTTTTACTTAGCCTCAACTTAGGTAAAACTTTGCTAAGCTCACCTTTAGAAGTCTTAACTTCTCTTAAGCGAGATAGGAAGCAAGTTGTTGGTTATTAACAGCATATTGTATGGTGTGTTTAAGTATTTCTAACTTTCTCGCATACAAATTTAGATTATTGTCTCAAAACAAAGGGTTTTATAGCTTACTTATGCTCGTAATTATAAATACCCAAGCATCTTTCCCATCTGTAGGATCTGTCCCTTCAATGTGGTTGAAGAGTTTTTTTGTAATTATTTGCTACATTAGCTGACGCCCAGAAATAAATAAAAAGGAAGAGGTTCCCAATTCGACTAAATTGTTTTTTAACTTGACTGCAAAATAACGAGGGTTATGTTTTTGAGAGTATGTATGCTTTTATATTTGGTTTACGCAAATATGATCACATCTCTCAGTTTTGTACTAAGCTCAAGTGGCTGCCAATTCGTCTTCGTCGGAATATTCTATTCAATCCCAAAACACCGCGTTAGGTATTTAAATTGTGTTTCTTATTTGCAAGATTCCCACACCCTGTCTCTTCGGTCATCGCAAAATCTTGCTCTCAAAATGCCAACTCACTGTAAAACTTTTTTCAAAAACTCTTTTGCTGTTCAATCAGTTATGCTTTGGAACGCATTACATATAGACTTCAAAAAAGCTTCATCACTCGATATTTTTAAAATAAGATGAAGAAGTTCAATTTAGCTACTATCTGACCAAAGATCGTCTGTTTCCTGCTGTCTGTATTTATTTATTTATTTAAGTTTTTTCTCTCTCTTCTGCTGTTATTCGTTTATTTATAGTCTTATAAATTTTGATTAGTTAATATTGTTTATTGTATACCCCGTCCTATACTATATTTATTTTGCAAATTATCTCCATCCTAAGGTTGCCTGGAAGAGATCGCTTTTAGCGATAAGGCCACCACTTGTGACACTAGATGTAAGGTTTTTCCTGTATATTTGATGTTTGTGTGTCTGCAATAAAGAGTTTATTCATTCGTTTATGCATATTTCTTTGGCACGCTCTAAAACTTAAACGGCTTGTCGTATTTTATGTGAGTGGTGTCAATAGATTCGTCTTGACCTGCGTGTGATCATAGGCTATATTAACTATATTTCACTTGTTAAGATACGCAAGTCTAATGTTCTTGCTGTCAGAGTTTTTGAATTCACTTTTAACTATTTGTTATGTATGGTACCTAATATTTTAGATGCGCATGTGACGATTTTCTACAGATTTAGGCTGTAGAGGGTCACAAAGACTTAGACATAAATACTGACACACAATTATACAAACATAATTTTGCACTTGAAAAACATTACCTACCATTTTGGCTAGTAGGGTATTTACCCTACTAGCCTACTTTTGTAGTATATTATAACTATTTAGTTATAATATACTACAAAAGTAGGTGTCTCAAAGACAATGTATCCATTCTGATTCCTAGTACAGGCTTCGGCTTTACGCATCAGAATTGATCAAGAACAATAGAAACCTATAATATACTAGAAATAATAGTACTACGAATCTATACATAAATCCGGCTTGCTGAGGTATTATACAGGTTGACTAACACTCAAATATTAAAGACATAAAATATTTCTAGATCGCATTTAAACACTATTTACTACACACACAACAAATACTTTGTAATACATATGTCATGTTCCAAATTAAAATTTAGTATATTATGCAATGTATTGATGTGCAATAAAATATGATGTTATGTTAAAAATAACAAAAGCATCAAAAGAGATTTAAAAAAATCTAAGACGTTTGCACTGCGACTTTCGCTTATACGCCGATAATTGATACCGACGGTATGGGCGTGGTTTAGGCGGCCTATATTAATGTTTCTTTTATATAGTAAATAGTTTTGCATTAGACCGCATCTCGTCTGATGTGAAGCGACAATGTGGCCTAAGAAAAAAGTTACGTCAAATAAATATGAATCACTTTAATAATTTTTCTACCGGCTTCCAAAAAGGAGAAATTGCTCAATTCGACGGTATATGTTTTTTTTTTATGTTTGTTACATGATTTTTTGGAGATGGCTGGACCAATTTGAGAAATATATTTTCTTTAAAGAATCCTTTTTTAAAGGTACTTCATGAGTGGTGATATTTGAATCGAGATAACTGAAAAAGTTCTATCAGCACCTGCCGTAATGAAAAGTAGGTATAATTACTACTTAGAAAAAAAACATGTTGGAACAAAAAACGAATAAAGATACCTATTATTAATACTCTAGGTTTTATGAAGTCAACCTGTGTAAGCAAATATTGCAAGACGTAGCTATCTGTTACACGCCATTGTTACACAGGCCTGCCTATTGGTATCAAGTCAAACGAAGTGGTTTGTGTAACAGATTAATTAATAACATATTAGATGTTATTCATTTATCTGTTTTTAGCTGATTTTAATTAATCAGAACACTAATTAACAGAACATAAGATAAATATATATTTGACATATGGCACAGAGACGTCGTCTTTAACTGTTGGCTTGCTAGATAAGCTCAAAGTTGCTCAGCATGCAATGGAAAGAGCTATGTAGGGAGTGTCTTTGCGCGATAGAATCCGTAATAAGGATATTCGCCGAAGAACTGAAGTTGCCGACATAGCTCGTGGGATTTGCAAGCTGCAGTGGCAATAGGCTGACAACATCTCCCGAAGAACCGATAACCAATGAGGGAAGAAAGGTTCTTGAGTGCTTGTCGTTCGAGGTGGCGTTCTAAAAGGGAGCCCTATGTTCAGCAGTGGTCGTCTTCTGGCTGATGATGATGATGAAATATTTATTATGATTTTGCTAAATAATTAGGCTAGGATGGTATGGACATATCATTGGCTGAGAAGATAGTCATGTGACGAAGAGGTCAATAAAGGAAGGAAATATACAGAGAAGAGACTGACCTAAGACAAAGTGGATGAGTTGTGTGAAAGGAGATTGAATGAAGAGATGGAAGGAGACACATTGTTCCGACCCTACGTAGTAGAATGAGGACAGGAGGATGATGAATTGAAACTTATAACGGAGTAAATGTCATATATGTGTATGTTGCTTTTAGGGGTAAAATCAACGATATTTTTATCTTCGTATCAACGCATATTGTTTGCAGTTTTACTTACACTGGCGTTCATCCTGCACACTGTCTGAGTATAACGTTTTCTTCTAATAGCTTCTCACTACGCCTAACGCCTTATAATTAAACCATGTCTCAATGTTGACAGTCCTTTTTCTTGTTTTGGCGCATGAAGTTCTCTATCGGGTAAAATGGGACAAAATATGCAAAAGTTAAAACGCTTTTAATAAGAGCATAGTAAGTGCACAACACACCCAAAGTCGAAGTTATGATACTGCCGTGACCGGGATAGAACCCGGACACCGGATCTCGAAGCAACTATAATAGCCATGCGTTACGGCGTAACGATAATTACGAATTTAAGCTAAAGTCTTCCGCGCTAATTCTTCCTATTGTTATCTTTTTCATGCCTTACATACGGCTATAAAATATAACGTCATAGTATAGTATAGTTACTACCTAGTAACTTCGACAAATTAAGACGAATGCGGTCTCTTCATTAATGTCGGACTTTAATTTGGGTTGTTAAGACATTCGTTTGCGTTAGTGTGACGCGACGGTAGATTGAATTTATGGCTACCTTATGCAGATGGTCACAAAAAAGTTTATAGTAAGTGTAAGGGCCAGATATTGCTCCGTTATGCATTTAGGTTTTAGCAACATAAGTAAAATATAAATAAGTTTACGTTATTTATTGTGACAGTCACTTTGGATTTGATAATATCATAATGTAGTAATGATACTATTGTACTAGGCTTTTTAATTTGATACCCGTATTGAGCCAGTGAAAATGTGAAAATCGTATTTTGCCATTTTGTGGCGGCGACCATCATGGATTAAAAATTCCGAATAAATGCACCTTTAGTGCAAAAAAAAATTAAATCAAAATCAGTCCATACGTTTGCGAGCTGTGATGCCGCAGACATACACATGAAGCGGACTAGCCTTTTTTGTATACTATAAAACTCTTTTTGTTTTAGGTATATTTAATATTATTTTTAAATAGAAAGAAAATTTTTGGGTATCGGATTTTTTATTAGGAATATTTTATTATTAATTTCTTTATTTGTACTTTGTAAATATACGTATATCTCGTTGGGTTCTAGTCTCTCCTTCTCCTAATATCATTCTTCCAAACACACACGCACCCTGACACGTCAAATTCATAACACCCGTTTTTGCGTCGGGAGTTAAAAACAAAGCAAAAAGTATACATAGGGAATTTTCAGTTACTGTTCCCATACATAAAACTTTTAAAAGAAAGGTTGCCTTCTAAGTGCCTACTTAATCAATATTATTAAATTTAATGAACACACAACTCAAATAAATTTAGATAATTGATAAAATTCAATTATTAGTAGGTACAGATCCGTAAAACTCATTTTTTTTATATCAAATCACCTCCACCTACATCCAATGTGATTTTTAAAGCGGCCATTTTTGATTTACATCCAACGGTTCTTTGTTCGTGGCCTTATCTATCCAATAAATGTGAATTATTGGCGACCACTGGTCGGGAGAGCTGCGGCTGTATATCAAAAAGATTGTCTAATTTTAAACTATTCCTATGTCGTTAATTTCGATAGTATTTAATAACTACGTTAGTGAACTTTAGCGGCAAAATTGATAAACGCATCTCTTTGACGTTCTCCTTCGAATAAAATGAGACAAATGATTGTAGCTTCAAGCTTAAAGTTGAGACGCGCAAAAATAAGACAATGGATGTTTTTGATAGCCCGCATGGATATCGTCATGACAACTGATCCTGCCCAAAATGATCCCTTGGGTGTTGAGATGATGATAATGATATTTGAATTGGGTGAGTGATCTAGCTGTCTAATTTTTTTTTATCGACACACATATTTAAGAACTGAGTAAAATATAGGCTTTGATGAATCTTTAAGTTAGTTTTCAATATAGCTTTATTTTCAATTTAGTTAGACTAAATGAGTGAATGGATGATTTATTCGCAATAAACACACAACACATATATGAGAGCATACATAAATATACGTTACGAGTTAAGAGTGCACATTTTTGTTTAGTGTTTATCACAACCCAGCCACAGCTCAGCTGCATGCTAGTTACTATACAGTAGCCATTCTGGCCGGTCTTTCGCTGAGACCGAGATGTGACCTCGAATATGACAGTGTACGCATGTAAAACAAGTGGTTATAGAAGCAAGTTCGTAAAACTTCTAAATCGTTAAACCTGTGTATCATACTTAATTTATTCTTTTTTAAATTTTGATGTACACCCAGTGTCACTCTCACGACTAAGACGAATCTATTGACACTACTCACATAAAAATACGACAAGCCGTTTAGGCTCTAGGGCCTGCCAAAGAAATATACATACATACATACACTCGAAAAACAAAACCCGCCTTCTGTCGCAGTCGGGTTGGACAGCTCTATTTTGTGTGTCTGTACTCAATAGTAAACCGTTTATCGTCATCAATTTAATACACTTATCTGCTTTCCTGCTCCTAAAGAAGGAACAAACACAAATTATTTAGCCATGTAACTCTAGAAACAGAAAACGCAGTATTGCTATAACAGACCCAATAACTTTTGTAAACTTCAGAAAGTCCTGTCCCCAGTGGCCGAGTGAAACAAAAGTTTTAATAACGAGAACTGAGAATTATTCATATTTCAAGAGAATCAGAAACAAAGCTAAACATTCAGGACCTTCCCGGGAAGTTCGTGAACTTTGTAAAAACATTTGGAGACTCAATTATAAATGTCCAGCTCAAAATTATTGTTCAATGACCTTAAATTTCTCAACTATATAAAATAATGAATGATGTATTAATGTGAATAATAAAATAAGTTATTACTATAAGATATATTTCAAATGTACTATACGTACTTAATTAATAAAGTTCGGAGTTTATTGTACAGAGTCTAAAAATCTGTGCAAAAGTGCATCATAGTTAATTTTAGCAGTGGAAAAGTATAAAATAGCATATTTACTTATTGATATTCCTATTCCTATTAGGTACAATCTTTTAATGTTCAAAATATTTGTTAGTCAGCATGTCTCTCTCTTTTATCGTCACAGGTTTAGATCTAGTCTTATGGAAATTACTAATTTTCGTAAAAACAGATCCTTTAGGTAATTTTTATGGGCTAAGCCTATATATATTTAATTGTATGTAGTATTATTATTTTCCATTTCTTATGATATGGAACTCTGTACGCATATTAACAGCATCTAATGACATATTATCAATATCCAGCTGCGCTTCCGTCGCTGCGAGGATCAAAAGCTCCTTCCAACATTTTATTTGGGTGACGTACCATTGCCCCTGCTTGTCCCACCACTTCTGAGTATTCTGGCAACATTTGGACTTTATGACCTCTGTCTTTCAAGTATTTAATAACACTATCATTATATCTCCCTTCTAGATACAATATATCTACTTTGTCACCAGCATTGCTGCCGTATATCCATCTTGGAGATGATACAGCAACTTGCAGGTTTTTGTTTTGGATCGCGTACCTATGGAAGATAGCTGCTTGAGTTTGTGGCTGACCATCACCTCCTCTGGTACCAAAAATCATAACTCTTCCATCGTGAAATTTGGCTGCTGCTAGACTAAGAGTATGAAATGGCTTTTTTCCAGGTTTGACAGATAGAATATGATCCTTTTGAAGAGAAAAAGACACGCCTCTGTTGTGCCATAAAATACCAGTCTTAGGAAGAACTACCCCGCTACCAAACTCGTGATAAATACTCTGAATAAATGAAACGGAAAAGCCAAATTTGTCCATGGCCCCCATCCACACAGTGTCTCCAGGCCCCTTTCCAGTCCCAATCGAAGAATTGTCACTAACGCATACTTTGTTGGCCAGTTTAGATATATTTTCACATGATAACAAAGTGTTTGGGTCTATTTTCATATACTTTGGGTCAGTGATAAATTCGTCGCGTATCTCAAAAGCTTGTTTTGTGGCTTCAACAGTCGTGTGAATGAATTTCCCTTCATCTTTACCATCAATCCCAAGTTTCTCTAAAATTCCTAAGACTAATAACGAGAGCACGCCCTGTGTTGGTGGTGGTAAATTGTATAGTTCACCAAGATTATGAAGCATTCTCAACGGAGCTTTTCTTACTGTGGAACAATTTTCCAGATCAGTCTTTGTTATGGGTAGACCTAGCATCACCATATCTTCAGCGATTTTGTTTGCCAAGGCACCTTTGTAAAATGTATGTAAACCTTTACTAGCAAGACTTTTTAATGTTTTGGCTAATTCTTTTTGACAACAATTGTCACCAACTATCGGTACTTTTCCATCTGGTATGAAAATTTTAGCAAAATCATGGTTGATGTTCTTTAATGCTAATGTTTTGAGCACAGCAGTTCTGTGAGATTCGCCTATGGGAAATCCATTTTCGGCATAACTGATTGCATCGCCCAAAAGATAATCTAGTGATTTTTTTAAATAGCCGCATTCGGAGACATAGTTCAGTACTTCTTCCCAGCCTTTGACTGTTCCTGCAACAGTTATTGCAGATTTGGGTCCTTTGTAAGGTATTTTTTTGAACCCTGCAAAAAACTCTTCGGTGGCCAAGCTGCCTGCTGATCCACAAGCTTCTATAACTAATGGGTCACCATGCGGGGGAATAATGAGCCAGAATCCGTCACCGCCGATGCTGTTCATGTGGGGGTATACCACAGCAATAGTAGCTGCCGCTCCAACCATGGCTTCCATAGCAGTTCCTCCAGCTCTAAGGATTTTTACAGCTGTTTGAGTAGCTAGGTGGTGGGGTGTCACCACCATGCCTTCGGGCGCTATGTTGCTCTGCATTGTGATTTCTTTCGGAAATTACCGAATGTTCTGAAACAAGAACAATAATTACATAGTGATATGCATGCAAATAATAAATAAATAAAATTTCTTTATTGTTGGTATTAGCACACATATTGATTTACATTAAAAATATAATATAATAAAAACAATTTATAATTTTTATAATAATATCAAAGTGGATTAATTAAAAAAACTTTAAAACAAAAATAAATACAAACTTTAAAAATATATGAATCTATGATATATGTTAAAGTTTTTGTGCAAAGGTGCAGGTAAAATAAGCCTAATTGTATGTTTTAACTGGCTTTAAAAGTCGGTATTTAGTAATGGTGTAATTATATTAGTCTAGATTGCTTGTGAGGTTATCGTTGACAAGTAGCTTTAATACACTGAATAATAGAAATAATAAATACGTCAAGGCAAACAGATCCAGATACATCATTCTTTTGAGGTCACCTAAACACGACATTAATTCATATGGAAGATTATCACTCACATAAAATCTCGTAGCTACTTAAGAAAGCTGCTTACACAACCTCCCTTAACACAATTTTAATACGAATTTAGAATATCTCAATTAGAATACTTCCCGTCCCTTACGATGGAGAAACAAGCTGATCCTGCCTTACCCATAAATGTCTATAAAATGTGACGTGCGAGTGTTCATAATATAAATTCCAACGACCCGATAGCTTATAAGCCCGTTCGTCGTAAATAGACAGGGTTTATTTCAGAAATTACTCCAGTGGGATCGAGCGCTATAAAATGGTGCCGATACTTAAGCCGGTATCTCGTAAGTATACAAGTCAGATGTAGAAGATGGAAGTCAGAAAAGTGATCTTTAGCAGGTAGGTACATACTTTAACTTTAAGAAAAATTAAATGACTAGCTGCACGATAAAATAATAGCAGATATATTACCTATAGACCACTTTAGATCTACAGATAATCCTAATTCTCCAACCCACCACCAGAGGGTAGTGTGCCCAGAATGCTAGCGGCATAAACACACCGAATGACAATGCTTAAACGTCCAGATAAACACCGGCATTCTGGTCCCGCGTCGCATCGATCAAACCCTCTGATAAATTTTGGATATATACTCACTTATAACAATACATAATAGCTCATAGCGCTAAAAGCTTGTTAGTGTTTTTCTTTTACCAGGTCACAAAAAATTCTATACTATTAAATTCAAGACTCAATAAATAAATAAACCGATGTTTACAAGTAAATTGAGTAAGTAATTTTACCAATGTTTTGCTGTTTATAGTGCAAGCCAATATAGAGACAGGTATATAGTGTGGATACATTGATACCAACTCTGCAACTATTATCTTCATCTTCCTTACTTTATTCCACCACGGGGGGCCGACACAGCATGTCTTCTTCTTCCATTCTACTCTTTCAGCCGTCATTTCTTCATTCATCGCCACCTCCCTTCCAATACCATTTACCATCATTTTCATATTCAGTTTTAGAGAAATTAAATTAATAAGACTACATTGAGAACCTTAATGTTTAACAATATAATTATGTCTATCTATACTTACTATATAAATGTTGTAGTCAGTCATTTTGTTTATGTTAATAAAGGCACTTGACAATATAGGTAGGTATGAAAATTTGAGGTAGTATCTAAAATCCAAGGATTAGGTCTCACACCTCAGTAATAGATTACTTTCTCACGCCGATGTATGTCCGATATTAATATGCCTTCGGGGTGTAATACTTTTCGCCCGAGCCATCCCAAGCTTAATTCTCAATATGATGAGTGGAGTAGAGACAGATGTAAAACTGAATAACCCTGCAAAGTTGATCTATAGAATGGAAATTTGAGCTCCTCACATTTCCTATCGACTAGATTCTTGAATTACTTATAGGTATTATACCCTATATCAAAGATTATCAAAGTTCATAATTATTTTAAAAAAGTGACTACTGACGTATGCATCTAATTTACTATATTAATTATAATATTTTTTTATGGAACTAGGTAGGTACATGGAAAGTTTACGTATCAACCCATAACGTTCTAGTGCTGGGCATGGGTCTCCTCTAGAATAGTGTGTAGGCAAAAGTCTACCACGCTGGCCAAATTGTAGGTTGAGGGCTTAACTAAACTTATCTTTGAAAGGTATTAAACCTTCTCCGACAGTCATTAATTACAATATGCTCATGAGTGAAACAATCGGAGGTGCATGCCTGTCCCTGGGATCGAACCCGTGCCCTTTCACTTGCGAGGCTACGGGTTAACCAAATGGGCTACCTACTAAGCTACTAACTTAGAAATAATAACATTAAAAAAAATCTAATCCACCCTTCTCTAAGATCTCGGGTAACATTCACAAAAAAACATACAGTTGAATTGAGTATCTCTTCCTTTCTCTCTCTTTTCCTCTTTCTTCGCGAAGACGGTGGAAATAATACAAAAAAAAAAACTTTGCTATATATAGCGTTACTTTGCTCTTTGAAATTTGCGCACGAACTTAATGGCGTTTTATTTATTAGGGCTTCCGAAATATAGTCAAGACATAACCTCCATTATTTTTTATACCATACCTTATAATTATAATAGGTGCAGTATTACTGCAAACTTTAATTTTGATGCCATAAGAATTCCCTTATTTCTTTTATTTGTTTAATTTATTCACTAAGTAATAGTCCATAGTGAAATGTTTAATTTATTTAAATAATATATTTCTCTGATGAGGAATTTTTGCTATATCAAGTATATTATGTAGGAATTTTTACTGACCTCTTAATAAAAAAATGAGGTACTCTACAAGCCTGTATTTTTTTTTAATTAAAAAAAAATTGGTCATTGTAAAAATATTTGCGTACCAAAGAGAGATCTACAAAAAATTCTTTAGTAGGTAAAAAAAACATACTTAATGTCATGTTCACCCATCTGCATTTATCTATTCTCTAGTCTTCATTCCAAAGACAGGGTCGGGAAGCAAAGTTATTTAGTCTGTGGTAGGGGTTTTAATTTAGCACACATGTGGCCTGCGGTTGGCATAGACAACCGCCAATTCTTCTCTGATGAAGCAAAGTAGGTTTTATCTCATTTTCATCTAGTTCAATTAAAGCATCCAAAGCTTGATTAACTACTAAAAAATAAAATAAAATGGACTAGTGCGAGTCGGCCTCGCACTCATATAAGAGTTCCGTAACATTAAACATTCGCTGTTCAGGATTTCTACCTATTGTCGTTATTTCAACTATACAACAAACGTGGTTTTGGTCCCTTAAGTGTTTATTTTATTTTTATTCAGTTATGTTGTGAATGTTTTTAAATTCCATCTAGGATTATCTGCATACCTAAAAATTATTTTAAAAAATATAAAAAAATTACTTATACATAAATTTGTCACTTTTTTTAATTTTGGGCAAAGTGCCCAAAATGCTGCCTGCGTTGCCCCGCTGTATTGCAATACTTATTTTTTGGGCAAAATATAAGCCAGCATTTCTATCTAACAAAAAATAATAAAATAATATCCTTATAATATATGTCAAAAATAAAAATAAAAACAATAACAAAATCACGTTTTTTGTGTGAAAGCCCCTAATATGAACGGAACCCAAAAAACAAAGCCAAATACGCGATAATGTTCGAATTTCTGTAAATTGGCTAAGTATAAGGAACTTCCTTACCTGCAACTATAGGTACTTTATCTTACCTATAGGTAGGCTATATAAGTAGGTAGGTACTGTTGCAATCTTATTCTGCATCTCTTTGGCTATTATATATTCTTCTGTGTTTGCAGCAACGTGTTAATATCAGTTTTTAACAAATAATTGTGCACACGAAATAATTAAACTATTACCTACAATATAATTAAGTATTATACTATTTACCCACAGAGCAGATGTAAATGAAAACTGCAAAAAAATCAGTGTCGATTCCTAGCGGCCGCGCACGCGCCGTATCACAGACTGATAAGAAAATCCAAGTGTCACTGTTTATTTAAACACTGTGGAACTAACTGTTGTTCAAACTTCACTATAAGTACCTACACCAAACTACGATTTAATTTAAATAAGAATGGGGCCGTGGACCGGTCCAGTGTTGTGTAGTGACATCATCGCTTTAGTTAAGGTTGTTTTTTCTTGGAGTCCACAAGAAGGGTAAGGTTTTTCTAGTGTATGTATGTCTAACTCTTGGTGACACTGCAGCCTAAACCGGTAAACCGATTTTAATGTGCGAGGTGTTATGAGATTTGTATTACCTGTAAATTGTTATTCTATATACTACTATATCGTATTTGAAGTCGGGTTATTTAAAGTCACTTCTAACAATTTGTGGCGAGAGCGCCACCTATCCAGGAAAGCGCGAACTATCCTGAACGTGACCTGACTCTCGAACCATCACTCACATTCAATCAACAGCACACACGCAACATCTCAATACTGTCTAGATACTCTCGAAGTCTCGACCAATCATAACGCCTGGCCTGCATCGCGCGAGCCACCCAGCAGAACTTCGGTTCACATAGACAATGACAATAATGGCGGCTGTACATTCTCGACGCGCGAGACACCTCGAGACACGCCGAGTGCGAGAGTATACCTACAGGGTAGCTCTCGCATCGCCTGGGTATGTTTCACGAGAGCAATCGCTCGAGAGTACAGCCGCCATAACAACATGTTTCTCGGGGCAGTTGTCCCCGAGATTTAGAAACTTTATTGTAGATAGTATTTGTTTATATGGGTAGTGTGGTCCAATCCATAGAGCGGGACATTAACGCAGCTATGATAGTCCACTATAGCAGCCCTGGGGGACTATCGGCTATCTGTATTGCTTACAGTATTGCTATTATAGTCTTGAAAGCAATACTGTAGTTTCGTATCGGCTACGAAACAAGACCCTAGTATTGTTTTCAGCAAAGCGATGACAATTTTCAAAACAATAAGTGAACAAAAGACGTACAATTGGCTCACTCTCCGTCCTCACCATCTCATCCGTTATCCTACCTAGCTTTATTTATATTCATAATAAACTGATTGGTTGGCTCTAGAGATGGTGATGAGACTATGTAACATCTCATTCGTAGTTAAAGTAGTAAATTTGTAACACAAAGATTTCCGTTACGACTTAGTTACTACTAGATCTTAACCGCGCGTGGTAAAAGTACTTCTCGTTCTTACAAAAGTATAAAATTATAATTATAATTAAGCCATAAAATTATAATTCCACTGCATAAGGGTAATTTAGTGCTGCAATATTTTTTTATCAATTAATGCCCTGTAGATATTGTTTCTAATTTATCTCGGAATGAGAACATAGCGTAACCATAATGCAGTTATTTATACTATATTGGGAATTTCTCCCAAAAAGTTGGATAAAATCAGTGAAATGCCTCTTATGAATACTTCCAAATTTCATAACACCCATTACTATTAGCTATTCACTAGTAAAACATAATTATAGCATCTCGTTTTCGTAAGCTATGACGTACCTTATTGCAATTCTGTCTGTTAAAGTTCTTTGTACTAGATAGTAATTAATTACAATTGCCACTATTGCATCAATGGCAGTTACTATAGAGTTATAATATGTCCTTTTACCCAACAAGTTTGCAATCACTCTATAGTAAACGTTTCTATGATTAAAGACTTTTTTCGTTTTCGGTTACGAATTATATGATTCTTTTTATAAAAAGGTGGCTACAGACTTCTATTATGTACTGCAGGCGGCGATAGAATTTTTTCAGTTATATCGATTTAAAAATCTAAAAAATGTAAAATAAAAAAAAATATGTATCAGGCCATAACTCAGGTAACAAACATAAAAAGAAAAAAAAAACAATTGAATTGAGTAACTCCTTTTTTTTGGAAGTCGGTAGAAAATAAGCCTGTATAATCACTTTATGAAAGGTTATTTAAACTTGATCGAGCGAGCGAAGCGTCTCTGCTACAGGTTTAGCAATTTTTTCTTTCGTCTGTCAGTACTTAATTATGTGCGTGTCTTTCCAACCAATCTTGACACAACTTAGTGTAGGTATATAGGTATTCTACGGTATTTTTTAAACTAACGAAATTATTGTTTTTGGGAGGCAATCGTTCATTAAACTACTAGAGTACAAATATAATCATCACTGGGTTACGTCAAACGCATAGCAAAAAAAAACTAATAACCCGCCTGCGAAAAAAAGTCGCTACGAGCCAGTGACGTAAACTTTTATGAAAGGCTTTTGTATACGGTAACATAAATCGTACGTAGCCGGGCGGCCGAGCGGTCATGAGCACAGTGCGTGTTTAGCAAAAATAGATTTTGCAGGATTTTTGTTTTACCGTGACGTGCTATCAAGACAAAAGGAACACGAAATCGTTACACAGATAATCTTATATTGCAATAATTTCAAGGAAACATTATTCTGTGAAATCATAAAAACTCTGTAATGTTTAGATCTTTGTTCAGCTCCTTGATAACTGAGGCCAGCTGTCAAGAGGTGGGTAAGTTTTCAGTAAACTATAGGCTTCTAGCGAATAAACTGGATAGGATTATGATAAAATCACTACACTGATAAGATGCAGCTGAATGCCCTTGAAACGTCTATCCTTGACCTTGGTTCCTACAGCAAAAGAAACGTCACATTCGATTCTAAGGGGTGTTCTTTTGATATTTTTATTGCTTAATTAACCCTTTAAATTAAACTTCTAATCCACATTACAAACTCTCATTGACGTCACGGACATTATCATCTCATTAGATAACCTAACCTCATTGACCTTTTTGGTCAAGTTTTGTTTATCTAAGATTATTTTGTAAGTTTTGTTCCAAACTTGAAAAAATACTAGAGCACCCCTTGAATTAAATATTGCATATACTTACCTGCAGCATTTATTTTCTGAATTCCCTTGAAGACTCGGCTGTCTTGTATAAATGATTAAACCAGAATAAGATAAGGTTGTATGTGATATTGCTGGCACACAAGATAATATACCTTTTTATCTATTACGTCAGTTGTTACTGGCCATCAATTCAGTACTGCTTGAATCTTCACTCCAATATGGCTCAACGTCGGGTACTTGATTTTATTTTTGTTATTTAAATTAGTACAATGTCCTTACTGGCCAGTGTCTTGTTATTTTATAGAATAAAAGGCGTCTTTTTTTTTTAATTTTGCATTGTGTTGACATTATCATGTGAATAGTGAATGGTCAGTGTTGTGATTCTATTTAGTGCCTTGTGTGCAAAAGCAGTTGGTCTGAATTATGTTTTTCTTATAGTATCTTAATGTTATTTGTTACTGCAGTCATGATAGTAGAAATGACGATAAAAATGGGTTATTGTTCCAATTATTGCCCATAATATAATATATCCACTATCGTAGCGCTATCAAGCCAATAATCATAGTGATATAAGTAAATAAATGCCAAGTTCTTACATTTAAGTAATATGCCATAGAAATAATGTCCATTTATAAAACGTAATTGCTGTATTTATATTTGCCAGCTTAGTAATTATCACTACGAGTTGATAATGTTTCTACAATCACTTCTCAATTGACCACCTACACACTCTCAATAAATTGGTGAACCATTCTGAAAACTTTGTTGCACTGTACTGTAACTGTATATTTGAGGTGTTTCTTTTAATCAATCAAATAATATAAACACAATAACTGACAAGGTATCCCTTTAAATTAATCTAAAACTGCGAATTACACACTAATCTATGCTTTATGCACCTGATCCATGTGGCATTTGTATTGTCCTAATAACACACGAGCCGGAGTTGGTTTGTGCCACGAAAGGACTTGTTTCATTTTCGGCCAGGGTGGTGTACGTCAACCAAAAAATGTCTAAAGATGTGATTAATACTGTGTATTAATGTAAAAATGTTTCAGTCACCTCCTTCATTGTGTACAAAAATATCTAAATTCTGTGAATTGTAGTGGAATTGTGGCGTTCCTGTGAGATTTATGTATCCTAGATTGACTCCAATGGTCACATTGGTCTATTAATGTTAAAATTGACACAGTAAAAGTGCGTAAATCATCCTTTACGAAAATAACATTGAAATATTTTGATCAAAATAATTCTTGTACACTGTGATAAGTTACCTTATTTTGATTGATATATTTATGGTATCATGTACACTGTCCTGGCCGGAGCTCCATACATATTTGCTACAACTCTTTTAGATATTAATTATGAAGTCTCTGTTAGTACAAGTTGTTTTTTGTACAAATAAATATCTTTCTGTTTTTCACAATGTGTGTTTTTTCAGCATTAATTGTGTTTAGCAGTATTCAGTCCACTCAGTTTGGAGATGGGTGACCGTAAATGGCTATTATAAGGCCTCCACTAGTTTGTTATTATATTATAGATCCTGATCGTTTATCGTATGATATTAATCTTAGGCAAACCCTGAAGTCTTCTGCCAGTTTAGTAATTAAATTTCTTTTTTATTTGTAATTTATATATTATGTATTTCCATGGTCCTCATTTGTATCCTATGTTATATGTATTTATTTATCTGTGTATCCATTTGGGTGTATAATTTGTTCATTTATCAAATATGTTTGTTCAATGTAACATTTTAAGGCCTCTCTAATTTATATTATTCATTTACGTGCATGGTTGCCTGGGAAAGAGCGCTTTTAGCGATAAGGCCGCCATTAAGGAACCTAGTATATATTTGTAATTTTTTATTTGTCACAATTTTGTATTATTAAGCTGGTTTTTTTAATAAAGAGTTGTCTTAATCTTAAAATTACGGCAATCCTGTATGTATGAATTTTACTCAACAGAAAAGATAATATATATAGAGTTTTGCTTTCAGTTTGTTTTATAAACACGTTTGACAAATAGTTAACAAAACATACACTGGATTGCTATTAAATCAATGAATAATTATGTAGAACATCTTAGCAATTTAATTTTCGCTTTGAAGGTCACTTACAGAGCAATACTAATGAACATACTGTGACTGTTTGTCATGCTTGCTTGCCATGCTAGGTTTTATAATAATAATATATTGAATTTATTTTTGAATTTATTTATTTCTTTGCAATAGCACAGAAAGATTACTCGCATAGAATAAGAATTTGATGTTCTATGGACAGAACTGTAAATTTTATATGAATTTTTAAAAACTGTTTATTTTAGTAAATACTTAGAATCTTTGAATCATATCAACCACATAAGGTTCACAATTTAAAATATAACAATGACCTATTTTGACCTCGCTGCCTAAATGAAAGTAATGTCTTGAAATAATGAAACTATTCTCAATTAATTGTAGTTATATCTTCTGCAGTTTAATTGATTTTTAATACTCACAAGCTTTCCATAATCATCCTCATCATCAGCTTACTCTTGTCCACTGCTGGACATAAGCCTCTCCTATGACTCGTCACCCGGCCTTATCCTGGGCTTCTCGTCTCCACCTCCTGCCTGCTATCTTCTGTATGTCTTTGCACCTAGGAGCACTGATAACCGATGGCGTCGACGAGTTCTTGAGTGGAGACCGCGAACCGGTAAACGTAGTGTAGGATGCCCTGCTACTAGGTGGAGCAAAGACATTTCCAGAATAGTTGAGTTAAAAATTTTCTGGAAGAGATCGCTTTTTAGCGATAAAACCGCCTATTGTATGTTATTTGTTTTATATTCTTTTTGTGTTGTATTTTTGTGGTGACATTCACTATTAATTTTAATATTTATAGTATTGTATAATATAAATAATTCATATAGTATATTATATACACTCTTTCAAATAATTGTGTAATTCAGATAGCTGTTTCAAAATCTTGCATCACAAATTACAAAGCTGTCATTAAATGTTGATAAATTATCTCTAAAATACACAATCCATTCCTATTGATATTTATTTATCTTATCTTAATATTCTCTAAATTTATATCTTAATATTTTTTATCGTTTATGAAGCTCTGTGAACTAACAAGAAATAAACAAGACTCCATATTATGCCTATTCTCGTGGACTTAACCAAATTTAAAAAACCCCCGTCCAATCGCCATTCTGTGATGGCATCCATCTTGGATTTAAATTTTTTCGTTGTGTTTAGTATTTTTACCAGTCAAAAGCTTTAGTTTTTTTTTTCATATGATATCCATATTTAGGTAGTTGGGAAAAATATGTTATCCGCCACTGTGGCGGCGGGCCATCTTGGACCGGTTTACATCGAACATAGTTAAGAACAATCCCGACTATATAACCTCACAAACAAAATAAAAAGCAAAAAACAGGACTCTATAAGCGTACTCTCGCGTCAAGGTCGTCACTGGATTTGGGAGCGAGCGATTCCACAGACCACTCGCGAGGTTTTTTTTTTAACCAACAAGGGATTAGACCAACAAGCTCGCACGACCATGGAAGTCAGCGATACTGTAGACATAGGTGGAACTTGCCTAATCTGGAATACACACTGTCTCTTAAAGAAGGCTGCCGGCCGGAACACACCGTTAGGTGCTTGGCGAAATATTTTACTAACTAATATATAACTTGGGAGTGGTAGGTAGCCAGGCCTTCGCCTTACCACCATGCTATGGTTTCCCCACGGGCTCTTTGCGTGTTTCGTGGGATCAAACCTCGTACCTTCTGCACGGCAATCAACCCCACAACGCGGCCATCATCGCTACACGCTACGCTACGTTTTACTCCCTAGATAAAAAATAAATTAAGTTATATTTTTTTCCGTCACTTTGAAATGAAATAATATGTATTGTTATTATAAGATACGATACAGATCTTAACAACTTATGTCCTGAGTTACATAATTAAGTATACCGTAATAATGTTTTATGACACCAACTGAATATCCTTAGTTCTAATTTATTCAAACTAAGTTAAAAATACTTTATTAACACGAGACTTTGAAGAAGCAAAAAAAATGTTGTAAAAATGTTGCCATCTTCTTACT
Organism: Ligdia adustata; assembly: GCA_947049295.1. NCBI lineage: Eukaryota > Metazoa > Arthropoda > Insecta > Lepidoptera > Geometridae > Ligdia > Ligdia adustata. The sequence continues at coordinate 2,569,973 of OX346223.1, forward strand.
GACACAAATGAAAAGTGATGCAACTACTGCACGTAAATGTCTAATGGTTACTTATTTAATAGCAGAGTATCATTAGAAAGACTAAGAGGGTTGATCAGGGAGACATGAAACCAGTTTCTTTGAATAGCAGCTATTATTTTTGTTATAAGAGTAAAATAAAATTCATGATAACACACGATCTAAGCTTGTTCATTTTTATCATTTTCAGGGGGCCGGTTATTTGAAAAGGGCTGATACAGACAAACTACATGAAATATTCTTGAAGTTTGCAACCGTCGAGAAAAACGGTGAAAAGTGCATCACCAGTGAAGATTTTGTTAGGAAATTTCTCGGATTATTCGACGAAGGTATGTTTCGCTTACTAATAAAAATCTACTTGATGTATTTTGTGATATTACACAGCTCTACTTAGGCCTTCTAAAGAACGCCATTGCATGCGATCATGCGTTTGCACTTATTTTTATTTTACACATTTAGGCATTTAAACACAATTTCACACAACCATGGAAGTCGGCGACTGTCTATAAGTCTGTAACTGTATCCCTAGATAGTGCATTCATAGTCTGGAATTAAACTTGCTCTCAAGGAAGACTGCCGCAACACAACGTTAGGTACTTGGCGACAGATTTTACAACTTAAGGGTAGTAGCTAGGCAGGCGAGTGATAGGAAACACCCTAACACCATGCTAGGCTTCCTCACAATGTTTTCCTACACCGATAGCTCAGGCTCAGGCAGACTTCTAGTTAAACATACACAATCTTCAATATTTTTAATATTACTCAGGCAATAAAGCTATTTTTGCGCTCTCAGATGACTACAACAAGGAATCAGTCAAGCTCATCGCGGGCATCGTCGACATGGACAAGGATGGCTACATCTCATTCTCAGAGTTTCAAGCGTTTGAAGGACTCCTGTGTGTGCCAGACGCGCTTTACAAGACTGCCTTCCAACTCTTCGATACGAATGGCAATGGCCTCGTGGCTTTTGGTAAGCGATTTATTACTTTATTGCTTTTATGTAAGGTTATGAGTCCAATGGAGCAAGAATGCCAGAAGCCCAAAGCTACTAGCAAAAGCTTTGTGACTTTTGTTGTGTGCAAAAGCACATTTTATTTCTGAAGATTTTATAGCTTTTAGGTAAAAATAAGATTGAGAGTCCCAGGATAAAGTGTGCCAGATGCCCAAAGCTTCTCGGCGTTCGGTAGGTGATTTTTTACTTTATTGCTTGTGAAATATGGTTGTAAGTCATGCATCCCACTAGGTGGGGTCGCAATATGTTACAGCTGGAGCTTGCTTGCCAGAAGCTAAAAACTAATGTAACGGCCTCGTGGCTTTTGAGAAGTAATAACTTAATATATTTTTTAATTTAATAAATTTAATTTTTTTGTAATAAAAGATTTAATATAGCTGGAAAGCGTAGAATCAGTTATCAAACTGAAGTACAACAAATTATTTTTAGTAAAAAGTGATTACCGAATTCCATTAAAAACAGTCTCCATCAACATCCACCCGTCCCCGAAACATCAGCAAACAAACATTTAAAAAAAATGGTCGAATTGATTACCTGCTCTTTTTTTGGGAAGTATTTAAAATACAATCGAATCGGACTAGAAAACACTGTGTGAATGTCAATCAATGTTAATATCGAAGTGCTCTCAAACTTCATTGTTTTCTTATCATTCGTACCTTGGAAATACATTTCATTATTTGCAATATCACGCATACCATACTTTCTTTACTCCTTACATAATAACAATACGTCACGTATTGACAATCTACATATATATATAGGTATAATTATCAATAGTTGTACTTACGACCCACCTGTATAAATCATATGTTGTCAAGAACACGATAAGAGCGATAATTATTCATACACAAGACGGCAGAATGCATTATATCTACAGATAATCTTGCTACCAACCTATATGTAAGATTTCTGGGCAATGGTTTCTCCCTAAAATTTATTTATAGCGCGACTCAACCAAAAAAGATGTTTCAAAAGTGTGTGGAGCTCTGGCCAGGACATACATGCTACCATAAATATGTTAGGGACTATTAATCTTCGATCTATCAACCAAATTCATCATAATATAAGTTATCGCATTGTACAAAATTAAAGTAAATCCAAGTATGGCCTCGTTAATTTCGCTAATAGGTGGTTTAGGCGTTAGTATTGTATTTATATTTATATACTCGTATATAGAGTTTAGGGGCTAGACTATTCGGCTCTTTTATGAGCGAATGCGAGGAAAATAAGAATTTAACTCATCCAGACGATTTTGATAGCTATAGAATGTAAGTGGAGCGATTAGCGTTTGCTAATAAAAGTAGTAACCAAAATAAGATTGTTTTAATCCGAACACGTTTCCCAAAAAGAGAGACTGTTTGCTAGCATACTATTTTCCGTACTGTTTCAATGATATCTGGCAGACACATGCGGTTCCTAAAATAAAATATTTATTTGTTCTTATTAACAAAATCGTTTAACTACGCTAGTTATTAACGTAAAAAAAGTTTATACTCTCGAGGTCAACAGTTCGCAGATTGCATGTTTAAAGCAATCCTTGAAAACACCCGTAATTTCACAGACGAATTCGCCGAGGTCATGCGCAAAACGGCCCTATACAAGAAACTTCCCTTCAACATGGAAAGCACATTCGTGCGCCTTTATTTCGGCAAGGACAAGAAACGGCTAGTCACATATCCCGAGTTCAGCCAGTTTCTTCATGACTTCCACGAGGAGTATGGAGTGGAGGCTTTTAAGAAATGCGATAAAGATGGTTCGGGATTCATCAGCGCGGGAGATTTCAGGGATATAATGCTCACTGTCAAGAACCATCTGCTCACTAAGGATTTGAAGACTAAAGTTATTAATGTGAGTTGCTGTTAATTTTATGTATCTATACACTTAAACTTTAAAAGCAGTCTTTTTATCAATTAATACACCTGGATCTGGCTCGAAGGACCAAATATATCAACTTCTGGCCTACCCTGGTGTATTAATTGATAAAAAGACTGCTTTTAACTTTATATTACATAGTAGTTTATTGCAATCACTGTTCTATCTATACTTTAATTTAATTTTAAGATTATAATGTATGAGTAGCTCTTGTGACTTTGGTAATTTTACAACACTGCCAAAGTTAGAAAAAGAAGGTAAAGTTAAGGTTTGGCGTGAAAGCGAGACAGACAGACAGAGTTACTTTCGCATTTATAATATTAGTTAGGATTATTGTGAGAAAGAATCATGTATTTTAAAAGTTTTCTTTACATTTACTACATTGCCCCAAAATAGAATACCATATGTTAAAAGTGGGTACGTTACCTTAATACGTATTCTTGACTACTTAAATAGACAAGACAAACAACAATATAGAAAAGTAATAATACTGATATTAAATCCTGCTGTTATACATGATATATCCAGTTAAAATTCATGTTCCAGAGATGGATATATTATTTGGATATTGTTAAAATCCTTACGTCATCTCAAGTGGTTTTTATTGCTATGTTCTCACGAATGAAACTAAAAAGTACTTTACTTCGATATTCGAGTGTTTTTCCTTAATAAATAAAATAAATATCTCCTTTTTTATACTTTATATATTTATTATGATTTTAATTAAAATAAAATGTCAATTTCCAGGCGTCCGGCTTCAAAGGCGAGCGTAAGATCAGCTTTCCCTACTACATGGCATTCAACTCTCTGTTAAACAACATGGAGTTGATCAAACGAGTGTATTTGAACGCGACCAACGGCCACCGCAGTCAGGAGGTTACTAAGGAAGAGTTCCTGCACTCGGCTCAGATGATGAGTCAAATCACACCTCTAGAAGTCGATATACTCTTCGCTTTGTGCGACAATATCAGTAGTACTAATGGGTGAGTTCAGCTATCTACACTAATCTATATACAGAGTTATTGGATAGGGGTGTACTAAGCGGCAAGAAGGTCAAGGGAAGGAAAGAAGGTGTTAGCTTTTCCATACAAAAAGTTTATCTTTCGTCGACAAAATGTATGAAGCAGCTGATTTTGATTTTCGAATTCAGTGTTGGTCCTATAGTGAAAGTTGTTCTGTAGGATGAGTAGACTGACCCCCTTTCGCTTTAGTATACCCCTAGCTGATAGCCTTGTTTATAAAAATTAACCCGTATTCCTCCTGTAACTTGAGAACGGCATTACCGATTTCATTCATCTTGTTTTTAAATGTTTTCTTATACTTCGTAGAACTTTAAAAAATAATTAGAAAAATTGCCGAGAAATACACTACCAGTAAAATCTCCCATTCTGGGTTTTGAACCCAAGCCATCCGCCACGGAAGTCGATCTAATTAAAAAACTGTTATCAAAATTAGATAAAAAATGGCTTAGACCTTGTTTATCATACCGTAATAGATAACGCACTATCAATACAACATCGTATTTAGTAAAATACGCCAGAGTTTTATCTACTGAGATTAGAGAATATAGTAAACCATTATATCTAACAAACAAACATGTATTTTTGTTATTTTTTAATGTATATACTTGCTCCGCTCTGCGGCGTTACTTGCGTTAATACAGGATATAAAGTAGCCTATGTGTAATCCAAAACATAATCTATCTCCGTACCAAATTTCATCAAAATCCGTTTAGCAATTTTTGCGTGGGAGACTAACAAGCATATAAGCGTACATTCTTAAAAACATTCGCGTTTATAATATTAGTAGGAAGTAGGATTATCTAATGAACAGTTGATCTCAAGAGCTTGTTAATAATATTGTAACTGGCCTCACAGCGCAGTGGTTAGTACCCCTGACTTCGGCGCTGAAGGTCGTGGGTTCGATTCCCACTCTGGACAAACATTTGTGTGATGAACTCGGGTGTTTGTTCTGTGTCTGGGTGTTCATTATGTATATTACTATACATAATGTATTTAAAAATAGTATATGTAGTATATATCAACCATCTGGTTCCCATAGTACAAGTTCTGCTTAGTTTGGGGCTAGATGGCGCTGTGTGAAAAACGTCCGCCAATATTTATTTATTGATATTTTTTTTTTATATTTATTACTTTTATTTAAAGTAGAAGTACATAACGCATTTATATGCTCTTTTTTTTAAATTGACCAAGTAAATTGCACTCTAGCAAACTTTTTTTTCCAATAACCTATCGCACGCAATCTTGCAAAAACGCAAAGTCCCTATTTTTTCCAACACAGCTAGGCATTTGACCACTAGCTCGCACGATCACGGAAGTCAGCGACAATGTAGCCCTAGATGGAGCACGCCTACTCTAGAATACACTGATACTGACTTTTACTAGTAATATAGTTAAACAAGTGCATAGAATTGATTTAAATAAACCCGACTGCTAAATCTTTAAGCCTAGTGTGTATCCTTAATTTTTTTTTAATTTTGATGTACCCGGTGTCACTCTCACGACTAAGACGAATCTATTGACACCACTCGCATAAAAATACGACAAGCCGTTTAGGCTCTAGGGCGGTTCAAAGAAACTTTCGCAGTCGGGTAAAAACGTCATATTTTTTAAATCATTGTGAAATTTAAATCACTTCTTCGTTTAAGCTAATAATAAAAGATCTGCTGTTATACAATTGTGATACAGCGATAAAAATGCGCGTTAATTTATTTATTAACATATAAACTACTGACTAGCTGTTACCCCTCGGCTTTGCCTGCGACATAAAATGGAATATAAAGAAGGTTCAAACTTTGAACTCCCATTTGACCCCCTCAGAGATTGAATTTACAAAAGTCCTTTCTAAGTACATATAATTAATTTACTCTGAAAATTGCATGTATCTAAGTTCATCCGTTTAGGCTCTGCGTTGATTCCTAGCAAGAAACCTTACTCCTTTAAAAATATAAGTTGAATGAAAACATGAATGAATGAATATAGCTTTATAGCTCACCAAACTAAATAAAAAAAGATATAGCAAGACAAATTTATACAATTCTAGTACATAGGTACATGGTGGGTTATATGTATATCTATTTTATATATACAAGAGTAAGTCCTAACTGATTCACTAATATTTTCTAGGAATCAACGTAGAGCCTAAACCGCTGAACCTAGAGACATTAAATTTGTACGGTGTATTCATTATAGGGTACAGGAGTAGACTAAGAAAGGATTTTTGGAAATTCAACTCTTAAGGGGTGACCCCCTTAGGAGTTGAAATGAGGGTTCAAAGTTTGAAACATTTTTGCATTAAATTTAATGTCGCGGGCAGCGCCGCGGGTGACAGCAACAACAACAAGCAGTATTTATATATAGATTGAAGTCATTAAAAATAATCCCAACACGACTCTTAAGGGGGCCAAATGAGGGTTCATAGTTTGAAACTTTTTTACATTAAATTTAATGTCGCGAGCAGCGCTGCGGGTGACAGCATCAACAACAAGCAGTATTAAATATAGATTGAAGTGTATATTATTATATATATATGAATATTTTATGCTTCTTATATTGTCATAATTTACTTAGTCTATCTCTTTCAGGCGCATCGTATACAACGATCTCAACTCGATTACACCCGAACAATACTTCAAACAAGTCACCCGAAGAGTAGCCGAAATCAAGGCGGTCTCGGTGAGTATACCCGTCTCTCTCTAACCTATGTTCACCTCATATATCTCTCTCTCTCGTTTTAACGTGTACATGTCCGCCATTGCAGGAAACCGACCGATTGCGGTAACTAACGCTAAAATGTATGTTTAGTCTGTATTTTGTAATGGTAGTTTCTGTGAGCGAGACAGGGACAGACTGTATGATATACTAATAATAAGATAACACCAAAAAGGAGTAAAAATCAAAATTATATTATTTCAAACATTGGCAAATAGACAAATGGTATGGTACTGTAGGTCATCAACATAAAAAAGAAGTAAAAATTCAGCAGTGCAAGTAGGTTCTATATCGGGTAATTATATCATAAAGATCGATATAAAATCGTACTTACGGTGATTTCTGCTTATCCTGAAAGCAAAACAGAACGTTGAGACAGCTATAGACCGTCAACTTGTCCATACAATAAAATATAGCTGTAGCTCTTTTTCGCCTTTAATTGTTGTCCGCGATGCCAATGTTTTTTTTTTCACTTAACTATTGTTATTTTCCGTTTTTTATATTACTTTACAGTTACTTTAAAGTACAAGCTTCATAAGTAGACATATTTTTGCGCTGATACGATGCCTATTAAAAGCCTTTATGATCCAATCACTTGTTTCAAAATAATAAAACGTGTAGGCCTAAAACACATCATAGTGAAGCGATTGACGCCACTAACAAAAAATACGTTACAAGTTAGGGGGTAAAAAGAGTTAGGCCCGGAATGAAAATTCTATCAGAAACACGAAAACAGTGAAGGGTCGTTCATCCTCTTAAGGTACACAACTACATTGCCGTGCCCTGTACTCTGAGGGTCACTGTGAATACTTTTTGTCAATTAAAAAATAAATTACTAGCGGGTGGGTACATGCTTCGCTACGTATAAAGTGAAATAATAAAAATGTGATAAATAAAGAACCGCTCGACCGATTTTGTGCAAACTTCACATAAACCATCTACTAAATAGACCGAACAAAGCCTTAACATTTGGTTTGTTGAGCCCGTTCTTGAGCTATAAAATTACAACGTAAAGTGGCATTGATTTTTTTATATATTGATTGTAAAACGGGCGTCAAAAATTCAGTGATAAAATATTTAAACGGTAATAATGTAGTTTAATATAATTATTTAGAATATCATGTTATATAAAAAATATCTGGTGTTTTCCCGCTTTGTTATTTTATTCTTTATATAATGTCTTATTATAAATGAGTTTCCGCAAATTAACGCCGGATTAATGCAAAAAAGTTATATCGTTATTATGATCACAAAATATGTGAAAGTAAAATTATAATCCTCTGCCTCGCTCATAGACATACCGATTTTAACAGATTCTTTAAGAGTTAAATGTGTCTGGGAACCTCACTAACTTAAAGGTCTGTATTTTTCTCTTTCTTTCAATGCACAAAAGGAGGAGGTAAATATAATAAGTGAGCGTTATCGATTTATAGAATGTTTGGGGCTATTACTGGTGAGTAAGGTCTTAACGAGTTTATGATGTTTCTACTTTTTACCTTCACTTTATTTTACTTCTTGATATCACCAACTTTCAATGCCTATAGTATGTGCCAATAGTCCGTGGAAACGAGTGCATTGACCTTTCACAGTTCAAAACAAGTCGAAGCAGCAGTGCCAGTACGGTTCTATATCGATAGAACTGTGTGACTGATACGTTACGCCATAAAGTTTATTTTTGTCTAAGTAATTTAATTTAATTTTAAAATGTCTTTATTCAAATAAATAAATTACAATATGTATATGCTAGTGTACATAGTAAGTCCTAGCAAAACAATAAGTATATGATATAATTATATTATAAACACACGGCTTAGTAAAAAAAACATTTTACATGATCATTATACATTAAAGACAATAAAAGAGTAGCAGTTATATTAGTAAGTATTGGTATTTCTTACGTAAGCTTTAAAATAGCATTACGCTTGTGAGTTTTTTACTAGAATATATAAATTATCAAAGATTTTTGTCTAAGTACGACCGATAATTGAATGACGTCAATTTGACAGCAACCTTCAGTATAACGGTTGTTGTGTCCATGCATTCGATATTTATATTGAGTGTATCGAGCCCTCATAATACCTGTCCAAAAATCAGAATTGTCCATCTGTAAGACTATTATACGCCCAGTTGTAACCTCTGCATGTGAAACGTGGACACTAACTCAAAAGGACGAACAAAAACTGGTATTTAAAAGAGATATTCTACGCAAAAACTTTGGGCCCATAAGGGATGAAGATGGAGAATACGGACTAGGATGAATCATGAGATTGAATTGCTAATACAAAGTGAAACCATAGTAAGATTCATCAAAGCTCAGCGTTCAGGTCATCTGGAAAGGCTAGACAACTGCAGAGCCGTTAAAAATATCTCAGACTCCATAACAATAGCGACCACAACGAGGGCCAAGAAAAACCTGGGTAAAGTGTGTGGAGGAAGATCTGAGGAGGATGGACAAGCTGACAAGTTGGAGAAAAGCAGCCAGAGACAGAGCAAGCTGGAGAAAAATAGTGGAGGAGGCCAAGGGTTGTAGTGCCACAGGAAGGCCCTCGATAATGTTAAGTAGTTGAGATGAAAATCGGTATGATCGTTTATTCCGACTCGAACTGTCGAAACTTAAGATCGCTATAGAACCGTACTTGCGGCGCTGGTTCGCCGCTTCTAAATGTCCGCCGGTGCTCCTGTACTAATTAAACACATCGAAAGCTTCAAAAGCGGAAAACGTTTCGTAAATGTTTGGGAGGCGATACTGTCGCTTTTTTTTTCGACATTAACATAATACCTTGTCAATAACCTCGTTTCTAGCGACTTGTACGACTTACTTTTAGCTGTTTATACATACAGGATGTTAGTTTGAGCAACGGTTTCCAGAAAGCTGAGAAGGAATGGTTTAGGTACAGGGTGTTCATACTAACAACCTTTACATCATTGTACAATATCAAACTGTACATTATATTTCACATAACACTAAATATGAAAAAAAAATTCATATTCAACACATCAAGATAATTTCTCAGCACATATGGGAAATCGGCCTTATTATGTATTTTTATTAAGTGTGTCGCTATCGCTATCACTATTAAGCTCTCTCGTTCGCGAGTGACTTGTTTGGAGACGTAATGTCGTAATATTGCTAATGATTGTGTTATCTAATCCATATAAGGCTGACGCTATTTTTTTACATCTAAGCTACTTTAAGTGCACTTGCAAATATTGTATTTGAAATGGTACAGTTTGTATCATTGATTTATTTAAGAAATTTCTAGGTGGTATTTAAAAACAGTGTCATATCAAGTATTTTATGTAGTAGCAGCAAATCATAGCTATAAACTGCAATTTTAGTTTCTCGGGAATTACTGAAATCGTGAATTCGTGCGAGATAAAGTGTTATATTTATGTTTTGCATATTATCAAGAGATTACTAAATAACTTATAGCCGTCGCTCTCAGAAAATTCAATCAATTACAATGACGATTGCTAGCGTCTCTAGCAGTAATAATGCCGCCGATAGCGAAAAAGAAACCGATTTTTATATTCAATTACAGTAGTCTAAAACTTTTTTTTTGTCGCTACTACATTTCAACGACCTCATCGCGACGTGTCGCCTCAAGTATGGTGCCAGAACTAACTCTATTATCACGTAATTCTAAACGGGATTATGATAAGCTCAATTTGTGTTAATATCTAGCAATAACATCTCTGTTATTCTCTTGCAAATACCTCGACAGGAAACATAATTTTGCAAACCGGAACCGAATTGAGTCTTGTCAGAATCCCCAATGCTCCACATAATAAGCCCCATGGATAGTTTACAAGAGTCAAGTAAATACGCAGTTTATTCTTGTTTCAGAGTCCGGAAGACAGAGGCATCCTTATACAGATATTGGAGAGCACATACAGATTCACACTCGGTTCTATCGCTGGTGGTAAGTTTTTTTTTCTACTGCAGTTTTGGGCTTTGTACGAACGCACCTGTACCCAAGCCTAATCATTGGTCAATTAGAAGTGTTTGTCGAATCTAAGCACAACCATGAAAAATAAATTTTACTATTTACAAGTTCTAAGTTGCCTTTTGTGTTACGAGTATGTTGACCCCGATTCGGTTAGGCCAAACTTACTAAACTAACCTAATATATTATGACAGTTCTAAAATTATCTCCTGCCTTTATATTTCCAAAAGTGAAAAAAGGTTAAGTATAATTTTTGGTAAGTTTTAGTTTAGTCAGTTTGACTGGCCCATTGGGGTCGATATTTGTTTTTTGTTCTTTTTGTGTTGAATTATGTATCGTATTGTTGTACATCTAGTTAAAACATACGAACTATGTGTCTTCCTCTTTTCCTTCCTTCCTTTTTTAAGGTCCATCATTGGACACATTCAGTCACAATGTTTTTGTAAAATTTCAAGCTAAATTCAAATTAATTTTTAGGCTTGGGCTATATAGTTAGATTGTCATATTTTTAAGAGACTTTTTGAAGATGTTACTCCAAATGTATAAAAACATTTATTTCAAACGTAACTTCCTCACAATAAGACATGATTTTTGCGACAAATATGTATAATTTTACAGCAAATATGTCTACTTGTGGGTTAGTATATAAATAAATAAGTAAAAGTCTCACACTCATAGCTCCTCACTAGAATTTAACCTGTGTCGGGGACGCCATGCAATATTCATAAACACACTCACAAAGACACCCAGACTCGAAGAAAATATTCAAATTTATCATTCTAACACCTGCCCCGACCGGGAATAGAAGCGGAACCGTCGGATCTCGAAGCAAGCATTCTTGCTTACTATCTCATTATTATTTTTAGCCGTGGGCGCGTCAGCAGTGTACCCCATCGACTTAGTGAAGACTCGTATGCAAAACCAACGCACTGGCTCCTTCATTGGTGAAGTTGCTTATAGGAATTCTTGGGATTGCTTCCGGAAGGTAAAGGACTTGTTTCATTTGAGGCCATGACGGTGTACTTCTACAAACAAGTGGTTAGAAGCAACTTCAAAAATCCCGACTGCTAAATTTTTAATCCTGTGTATCATCCTTTGTATGTACCCTGTGTCACTTTCACGACTAAGACGAATCTATTGACATCATTCACATAAAAATACGTCAAGCCGTTTAGACTCTATGGCGTGCCAAAGAAATATACTTACATACACTCGAAAAACATAGTCCAAAGCTATGGGAAATATCATGAATTAATGAAATCTGGATCAGTTGCCTACTTCATTGTGTACAAAATATTTAAATTAAATGAATTATGGAGGAATTGTGGCATCCCCGGAATATTTTTGTATCATAGGTGTTTATTTAAATGGTTACATTAGTTCATAAATTATACGGCCCGACACAAATGTCAATAACGTAGAATTATATCTTATCTATATACGAATATATAAAAATTAATCCCTATATCCCTTGGTCACGCCATCACGCGTGAACGGTTGGACCGATTTCACTATTTTTTTGTTGTTGTGTTTGTTATTGTCAGAAGAAGGTTCTTATGACAGAAAAAATAAATATATATATATATAAATGAATCCGTTTGTTTCACTAAAACTCGAGAACGGCTGGACCGATATAGCTGATTTTAGTCTTGAAATGATTGTCGTACTTCAGGGAAGGTTTAAAAGGTGAAAAACCATAATTTACGTTATTTAGAACGAGGTCGATAGATTAAAGAGTAATAATCAATAACGTATTTATGTTATCATGTACACTGTCCTGGCCGGAGATCCAGACATTTTTGAAACATCTCTTTATTACTGTTATTCAGGTAGTACGACATGAGGGTCTCATGGGACTGTACCGCGGGCTGGTCCCGCAGCTCATCGGAGTCGCGCCGGAGAAGGCCATCAAGTTGACGGTAAGCGCTGATCTTGGTCTACAAGTATATTTTTTTTAGCTAGTTTCGGTATTCTTAAGTGTGTGATTTATCTCGGTTAGGCTTTAGAGTCGTGCCTAAAAGGACATTCAAGTTAACCATAAGAGCTCGTAAAGCGTCTCTTAGTGGTGTAAAATATAGTATCGCAACATATTACTTATTTTCAAAATGATTCAAAAATGTTATTTACAGTCTGCAGATAAGAGTTATCTGAAAGACTGGAACTATTGCTTTCAGATCACTCATAAGAGTATTTTGAAGGATTCTGCTATATCAAAATAATTGTGGGACTTTTAACGGAAGTCATGGTAAGAAATCAAACAGAAACATAACTCGTTTGTTTTTATCATTGTAAATAATAATTCTGATGTGGTCACATGGAACAAAAATTGCCTGTATTTAAATTTGCATGTCGCTGTAAGAGTCATTTTGGTATAATTTGCAGATGAACGATTTGGTCCGAGACAAATTCATGGACAAGAATGGTAACATATCGTTGTACGCTGAAATTCTTGCGGGTGGATGTGTAAGTTAATTTATTTCTTAAAAAAAAACAATAGCATCTTAAAATAATATAATACATTATGAAAGATTTTTATATGACTGATATATTTTTATGGATAGTGTTTCAGTTGTACCCTTTCTAATTGTTTTTTTTATCCTACATAAGTAGGTATTTGACCACAAGTTCGCACGACCACGAAAGTCAGCGATACTGTAGCCGTAGATGGAGTATACCTAGTCTGAAATACACTGGCTCTCAAGGAAAGCTGCCGGAACACACCGTTAGGTGCTTGGCGACAGATTTTACAACTTGAGGGTGGAAGATAGCCAGGCGAGCGATGGGAAACGCCTACCACCATGCTATGGTTTCCTCACGATGTTATCTTTCAACGGTAGCTGAGACTCTTTGCATGTTTCGTGGTATCGAACTTCGTACCTATTGCACTGCAATTGACCCCACTAACAACTCGACCATCATCGCTACAAAATTAATATTTACCTAAACCATGTTTTGTTTTCAGGCGGGTGGCTCTCAAGTAGTATTCACGAATCCTTTAGAAATAGTGAAGATTCGTCTGCAAGTGGCGGGTGAGATCGCGGGCGGTCAGAAGGTGCGCGCGTGGGCGGTGGTCAAGGAGCTCGGGCTCTTCGGACTGTACAAGGGGGCGAAGGCCTGCCTGCTGCGGGACGTGCCCTTCAGCGCTATATACTTCCCCGCATACGCGCATGTTAAGGTATATTATTGGAGAAAAACGAAATTGAAGAAGGATTAGGTATAGTAAACTACTTGCTAATCAAACGTGACATTAATAAAAAAAGAAACAAAAAATGTTTTATTCTAGTCGGTGAGCCACTTGCCTGTCAAGCAAGAAGCTGCAGGTTCAATCCCGAGTTGCAACAGTCATGCTATGCGAGTAGGTGCGGGTTCGATTCCAACTTCCAGCTAAAGATAATAAAAATCAGCGCTATATAATTCCCGTATGCATATTATAAGGTTGTCGAAGGACAAATTAGGTATATATTGTGCTTATAGCTGTGGAAATTAATAATTCTGGTAAAAAAATAAACACGACTTAGGTAAAAAAAAAATACGCAAATATGGTACCCAGTCAAGAAGCGTACCCGTGCCTCTCAAGCGAAAAGGCGCGGGTTCGATCCCATCCTCAGGCAGGCATCCATCTCTAAGTTTTCACTCGAATTAGAATTTAAAAAACAAAAATTCATAGTTATGTAAAGAATATCTAGTGTTTTCCCGCCTCGTCTTGACGTCAGAGTGAGAAGTCGAAAAATATTTTTGTTTTGGTGTTGTGATCCCTCCTCAACACCTCCACACCTCACCTTATTATTTCTCTTTTTCTCAGTATGCGACTATCTCGACACGTGTTTGTCCTTAGCACAAGGCATCCTCAGGAGATGTTGTCTCTTCAAGCGCTCGCTCGAAAGTCACTTTTTTTAGTTTCTCACGCTGATATTAAGACAAAGCTGAAAAATCGCTAGAAAAATCTTATCAATAGTTTATTTTTAATTCTGATATCATCATGAGTGACACATCTATCTATATAACATCTTATTATACATGGATTTCAGCAAAGTAACGACTACTCCATTAATTAATATTTTTTTTTTTATAATTTGCAGTCGAAATTCGCTGACGAGAATGGTTACAATCACCCGCTGACGTTGCTCGCGGCGGGCGCCATAGCCGGCATACCCGCCGCCAGTCTCGTCACACCCGCTGACGTCATCAAAACACGCTTGCAGGTGACGTCACTACTACATTGCACACTACGCTAAACTTCTCAAGCCAAATATCAAGTGGCACCCCAGCGTTTAAATGATACAAAGATTGAATAACGTGGTTCTTTTATCACCGATCTTTTATTTAGTAAACTTACGCGTGTTTGATTCATATTGTTTAAGAAGATGGGTTTTCACACGTACCTGTCTGTTGTTAAGGTCCAACTATAGTTTCGTTCACATTCGGTGAACATCATCAGGGATGAAATGAGTCGTTCGTGTTTTCAACGATGACACGTCTCGCACTCACGATCCCCGATCTTTACTTCTGTATTTTAAGTCAATGTTTTGAACACGATTTTTATTAGCCATATATTATTTATATCAATTCACTATTTTTGTATTTATTTTATTAATATTACTATTTAGTTATTTAATATTGCAGGTGGTAGCGAGAACAGGACAGACTACGTACAGCGGAGTTATAGACGCCACTAGGAAAATATACGCAGAAGAAGGCGCCAGAGCTTTCTGGAAGGGAGCTACAGGTATCTAATAATATCAAAATAAATTGTAAAAAAATATATCAGAAATAACATTCAGGAAGTCGAAAACTGGCACAATAACAGATAGTGTGACGGCAGAAAATAAAGAAAAAATAATATTTTTTTGTCTATGCTAAATTTATCTAGTTTCTGTTTTTAATTCGTAACCACATTATCTAAAATGTTAATCGTAGCAAAATAATCCTAAACCTATTCAAATAAAGTTTTTTTTGCTTGGAAAATATATACGTTTATAAGGTCCCACAAAATTTTATAATTTAGGACATTTCGGTGAGTTTTTCAAAGGAACTGAAAATATTGTGATTTTTTTTTAATCTATACATATAATAAAACTATAGAGGTCGAATTTCTGTACAATAAATAAAAATGCTAAAAGCCGATTCAGGGGTAAAATAATGAAATTGATGTAAGAAGTCAAATAGAACTATAGTTATTTTCATTATTTTCGTTTCTCTGTTTGTCTGTCTGTTTGTGCGGGCTAATCCCGGAATCGACTGGACCAATTTAAATGAAATTTCGTATGTTGGTAGCTTATATGATCCCGGTAAATTAAAGCAAAGGAATAATAAATACCACGCGGACGAAGACGCTGGCATCAGCTAGTTTAAAAATAAATAGATAGATAGATAGACCAATTCTTTATTGCAATCACAAAAAAAATTAAATACAAGAGAAAAAATCTTATGTGGCGGCCTTATCGCTAAAAAGCTATCTCTTGCTAGCAACCTTAAGATGGAGACAATTGTGAAAAAATTAAATGAAATAGGACAATAAAGAATATACTTAAATAACTTAATACACAAAATACCACCTCACCTCCGACGTCACCTGTCGCTCCCAACGGAAGATCAGCGCGGGTTGTTTACAACCGGCATCATGCTGAGTTGGGATCGACGCGTGATAAAAAACATGCTTCCTTTTTGTATTATCTTTTTTAATCAAAAATTGCTTGTTTTTGTCACAAATAAACTATATCCTATTCTATTCTAAATATTATATGTACCTATAGTTCATCATGTTTTTATTTTCTTACAGCGCGAGTGTTCCGCTCGTCGCCTCAGTTCGGTGTGACATTAGTAACATATGAAATACTGCAGCGTCTCTTCTACGTCGATTTCGGAGGATCGTAAGTCACATATTTTTTATACATAAACCGAAAAAAATAAGTTTCAAAACTGTACAGTACCTAATCGTGAGAGTTACACTGGATATATCAAAACCAAAAAAAAATATGATACACAGGTTTAACGATTTAACAGTCGGATTTTTTTTCGAACTCTCTTCTAAGCACTTGTTCTATATTTGTTTTAACCTGCTCCACTAGGCATTTGATCAGAAGTTCGCACGACCACTGAAATTAAAGAGAGATACTCTAGATGGAGCATACCTAGTCTGGAATACACTGGCTCTCATGGAAGGCTGCCTGAACACACCGTTAGATGCTTGGCGACAGATTTTACAATTTGAGGGTGGAGCTAGGCAAGTGATAGGAAACGTCCTACCAACACGCTATGGTTTCCTCACGATGTTTTCCTTCACCGGTAGCTCAGGCTCTTTTTGCATGTTTCGTGGGATCGAACCTCGGCGATCGACCCCACTAACCACTCGACCATCATCGTTACCAATTAATTTAATTACCATTCCCCAGTCGACCATCTGGCTCGGAGCTGCACGTCTCTACTCCCATGGAAGAAACAATAAAGAAGCCACATCACATAGGCGGCTACCAGGTGGCGCTACCCGTCCTCACAGGACTAGAGACAAAGTTCGGAATATCCCTGCCGAGGTTCTCTTTCGCTAAACCACAACAATAGGTAAAATTAAATGTAAACTGTATGGAAAGTAGGTGTAGAAAGTTTTTTGATAATTAAGAATATCGCATTGCACCTCATCGGCGCTGACAGGTCTACCAGCAAAAACTGGTAGACCTGGCAGCGAGCTCCAGACAAACGTTGTTAGAATAAGAATTGAGTATTTGGTTCAATCAGGCATCTTATTTTTCCATCAATATTTATGTTAAAAATAGAAGTAAACTGTTTATTTTACAGAAATAAACTGTTTATTTTACAGAAATAAACTGTTTATTTTACAGAAATAAACTGTTTTTTTTACAGAAACAAATTGTTTATTTACAGAAACAAACTGTTTATGTTACCGAAACAAACTGTTTATTTATGCAAAATCATTGAGTTAGAGCAGACCTTTATTTTCATGAATCCAATAGCATTTCGAATTTCTGGTTCCTAAACTGAAAACGGAAATTAGACAAAATACTAATAATGCAAAATATAATAATTTGAAAATCATTAAAACTTTCTTGTATCTACTTTCTATTACAGCGATAAGGCATCCACTGTAGAAATGTCTGTATTTAACAACATGGGCCTAATCGGCTAACGTTAGGCATGAAATATGTGAAATCAACAGCTGAAAATGGCATATTTCGGCAATATTTGACAGTTCGCCGTTTCAGCGCTGTCAAATACTATTTTTTGCTCTTGTTTTCACATCTTCCATAGGTACCTAACATTATAGAATAAGGGGCCAGTTGACAGATATAAAAGACGACATGCTTCGAAATTCTGTCTTTGTACTCTTCAGCAAAACTATGTTATTACTATGGGACCCTGTAAATGCTAAAAAGTCAGCTCTTACATACATTTTAATTAGGTTCAATGAACTTTTTGTATGTGTCAGCTGTTTTAGGCTGGTATTAAATTTGTTCCCATAGATAAAAGTTTGTGTAGATATTATAATACCTGAGGCCGTAGAGGTACTAGAAAATCAAAAATATGTATGTAAATAAAAGTTATCTATATAATACAATAGTTTGAAGTGTGTCTGTCTTTCTGTCAAATGATGATAAACACGAATGTGAAAAATTATTCATCGTTAGTGGCGGAACAAAATTTGTTATGTTCACTCTCTGACTCGCACTATTTACTATATTAAAGATATAAGACCATTAAATTAAAATTAAAAAATGGCTTGGAGCAACTTTGCAAATGGTTTCCATATTATTTCAAGCCATAAAAGTTTACATATATATGAGTAAATAAGATATTATTTTTTGTTTTATACCATCTATATGTATGAACATTTTTCGTAATATGATTATTTTATCGGGTAACCGATGCTTGAAGCAATTTTTATATTTTTTAGATATAATGGAATAATATTGAAGAGCATGTGAGAGGGGGGGGGGGGGGGGGGGGGCAAGTACGAGAGTGAATTGAATGATAACTAACTCCATTAGAGTGATCACTTCATTAACTCAGCATTTCAGACCTGAAAAGGTACATTTAGAAATTGTTTTTATTAATTTTAAGCAAAATCGAAATCAACGTCGAACATTTTTTTTAATGTAATTTTTTTCTTATATGTTTATATTTTGACAAAATAAAACTATGAATCTTGCTTTGTACTCACTTCGTTAAACATTTTCGACTTAAGTGTCTGAAATATAGAATGCCTAAAATGTCTGTAAATTTTATATAACTATGTATATAAACGCGTGATACACACAACATTGTTATAATTTGTACAGAATGCACAGAGATTTTAACTAAATACGAGTATCATAATATATTAAAGTATAAGAGATTACTTATTATATTAAGTATGTAATACTGCGTAGGTAAGAAAGTTTTCGTATGTACCAATGCGAAGAATATTAACAAACGGTTTTAGGATTACAAAATTCCTTAAGCCAGTTGATTTCGTTGAAAAAAAAGATTAAATAGTTCAAACTGTGTATTAACTGAAACGTTTATGAGCAAAATTCAACTGTTTATTTTACAAAAATCAACTGTTTACTTAATAGAAATCAACAGCAATAAACTGTTTAATTAACGGAAATAAACTGTTTATTTAACAGAAACCGACTGTTTATTTAACAGTAATAATCGGTTTATTTCTGCACAATCATTGAGTTGAAGTAGACCTTGATTTTCATGACGTAGCCATTAACACTAAGTGTCGTTATTTAATGAAAATACTCTACCGCAAGGTTTAGCAGAAGGGTCTGCGCAGACGATACTTGTTCACGTCTTTGGAGGGCAAACAAGCAGTGAAGAATGCGTTCAATGCCCATGCATTTATGCACAAACAAAAAAATAATAATAATAATAAGGCTCACTTGAAATGATATTTTGCTATAAAGCGCAAAATTTGCCGTTCTAAATTTTAATGGAATGGATTTCATTTTGAGGGGGACTATTTTGTCAATTTATTTAGAGATTGTTCTAAGAGTTGTGCGAAATTGTATTTTGAAACTATGATTAATTTATCGACTTAGTGTGCTGTGATTTTCCCAGGAATTTTATATATTCTATTAAACTTAAAACTGAAATATACATTAAAATATAACACGGAGGGGGTGTGGGTTTGATCAGCCATTGATCGTATTTAAAATTATGTCTTTCGAATACTAACATGAATGCCGATAATGGATAACCTTCCAAACATCAAATTTTTAATTAAATTATCAAAATTATGCAAAGAAATTGCGGTTCGTCGACGGTTATTGGATGCAATGTAGTTTAAAAACAAAATAAATGCGCAGGCCCTTGCATATTGAATTAATATTTTAACGCTATGTACTTATACGCTGATAGAAGCAATAAAGAACTGCTGTAATTATTAATGAATCCCAGATTACTAATTACGGACATATCGTTAGTGAAGGCATCTATGGAATCATCCGTAATTAGTACAATAATGCAGGCCTAAACAAAAGACTACTGCAAACATATTGGTTGGGGATGTTCCTGCTCATAGTCGTGATTAACTTTGACTTCAACCTTGCTGGGCTAAGATACATAATACGATAATATTTACCACTGTTTAATTGTCTACTGAACTCTCACACATAAGACATTATTAACTCGTGAAACGACATGTCAAAACGAAAAATTAGTAGACGACATTTTGTCGTTTCATGTATGCTGAAACTGAAGAAAATGTAGTGTTCACGCTCGCAACTGATGTCATTTTCGAACCATATTTCTGACAAATCGTTCACAAATGACGTCATTTTCGAAACGTGCGGAATAATCACGTTTTAATAAAGCACTTGGCGATAAAATTGGTGTAAACTTCCTAGTAGTCTTTTGGTTTTAGGTCCATCATATAGAAACTTTAGCAATTTTTTCGTTAAGCAATATCTACAATGATTCCGATTTGGTCGCGCTACACAACTAAACTAAAAAACTTTTAAATATAAATATATTGTATTTCTAGTCCAAAAAACTTTGGGTATACTCAAATTATTTCAGTTCTGTGACTCGTCTCAATTGTAGTTGTATATTTTACTCACGCTGTAGTTTTGAAAGATTTTCGAAATTTTCTATGCTTTTGCAGTCTGTCAGATGATAAAGAAGTAGATATTTAATTACCTTACCGTTATTTATGCTTAATATCATTATATATATGAAATAGATGATCAAAAGAGTCGTTTCAAAAATGTATGGAGCTCCGGCTTAATGTATGTTCATGATACCATAAATACATTAAGGACTATTAATCTTTGTAATATTATCAACCAATGTTACATCTTCCAGAGAAGCCAAATTCCGCGACAATTCACAGAATTTAGATTCACAATGAAGGAGGCGACTGATGCATTTTTCATTAATACCCCATCTTTAGGCATTTTTTTGGTAGACGCACCTTGTCCTGGCCGAAAATGAAACAAGTCCTTTCCTTTTCCATATGTTTGACTCTTTCGAGTTTCAAAACAAGTCTCATTACGCCGATAAATCAGGCATTAGGGAATCACCTCTCTCAACCCCGAAAAGTTGACAAGAAATACGATAAATTAACTAAAGTAAACTTCGCACATAGTTTTGGAATTCTATTTCTATAAAAATGCACAATTCAAACTAAAGAACTTATTAAGTTACGTTTAATTATAAGAATATCTCTACACGTTGTATGACAACGTTGTAAAAAGTGAATCATAGAAGTAATCGTGTGATAGACAGCCGATGTGACTATATTTATTGATAATTATCTATATTAAATTGTGTTAAAAAATAAATAAATCGAATAAACCGTTTCATGACTTTTTATTTAATTTTGCCCTCAGATGTTGAGGAATGTTATAAGGCAGAAATCGATGCGATAATATCCCTTGTAGGGTGATGCCAGGGCGGCTCGATTTCCATCTTCTGAGTCTCAAGCCGACTTTCGTTATGTCCGAGCTAGATGCCCTTACTATGAGCTACCTAAAAACCTGAAACATCATTGCTGATGACCGCCTGGTCATCCTGCCTGGGATGTCGTTGACAAAAAATATACCTGGTATCATCCTGGCATTTGGTAAAAATATAGAATAATTCACTCACGAAGTTCCTCCCCTCCACGGCAAATGACGTGGAAATCTACATTCGACAACTATGGAGTGTCGCGCCTTCGTGAGTGAAAAAGTCTATACTTAGATAAAAGACATTTGACTATTGGTCATCAAGGTAGGGATATGCTGATGCTCCTCTATGACCATGTTCTTCATTAACAGCATATGAGTAGGTATCAACATTTCATTTCATATTTTGGTATACGAATATGGATATTGCCCGCCAAGAACCTGGGTGTTCGGTGGGAAAGAAATATGTTAAATTTCCACCATCTACATCTACCTAGTTATATTATGTAAATATTTTACTATAATATATCGACGACAAGGCAACAACACTTCATTATCTACAAATCCTTTATAGCAACCACAACTATCGATACAACGACAATAGCCAACGTTTGGTAACGTCTCTAAAAATTAACATATATAATAAATAACCAATAATCATGAAATGAAAAAAAAACACAATAATAACTTTTTACAATGAGCATTTATTATAATAATATGATAAAAATAGCCTTGTGTGCAGTTTCAATAAGGCAATTACTTTGGTGTACTATTTCTGCTAAATACACAAAATAAATAAACTAGAATTTGGTATTCTGTATCAAGCAGAAGCTTATAAAAAATACATCAGCGTAAAAACCTATCTCTATTTGTATAAGACTCTAATCATAAATTGAAATTAAAATCTTGTGAAATGCTAATTATTGCTTGAAAGGAGTCAGACTGTGTTAAACTATATTTACTAAATTAAACTAGGATAAAAAAGATTACTATGCCCAATTGGAAAAAAATATATAGGTAAGTACAGTTCCAGTTCCCGGCAAGTAACGGTGTCTGGCGCCGGCGCCGGGCGGAGCAGGGATATGGTCGAAACTCGATCGATGCTACGTCAATGGGCAGTGTATATGATACGAGTATATGCCCACTACGTCGGTCGCTTTCTGTTCAATAAGATAACCGGGTGCGGTACTATATGTAGTTAAAACTTGAACAACTTTTCCTACACATCTCATCGTCATGTATGACGCATCAAACCATTATACAACTTTGTAAACTATTAGCAAGGACTCTGCTTGTACGAATTCACATGCGACAATAAATCACGGGGGAATTTAACATAGAACGGTAATGTTTTTGCTCATATTTAAAGCACTAAATAGTGCACAAATAAGACGAAAGAAAAGAATAAGACCAATAAGTTGAAGGGAACATACTTAAATTAAACGAAAAGTAGTTACGAATATTTTTAAACCTTACAGTTGGTACCACTGTAAACATTTCTATAAATAAATTCAGGTTGATAGTCATTTCCTAGTAAATAATTATTATCATATGCACCTATGTACCTGAATTATGTAACTACTGTGTAAAATTAGGTAAATCGAAAACAATAAGAATATGAGTAGTACTCAATGTGGCAGTAATAAAATAAATATTGTAAACTAAAATAAAATGTATAATATAAATATAAAATCGAATCTACATCAATTTTAAAGGTTTTTTTTTTTCATTACTCTTATAGGTGAAATAGGTGAATCATTGCCCCAATAATATTACTGCTAAGACTGACAGGCAATTGTGTACAACTTGTCTCACTATTTAGACTACAGCTGTAAATGCTTTACCATAATTACTCAAATTTTGAAAAAAAAACTGTCAACAAGCTACTAACAGTGTATTCCGGCAGCCTCCTTGAGAGCCAGTGTATACCACACTAGGCATGCTCCATCTAGGGCCAGTGTCGCTGACGACTGTAGCCGTGCGAGCTGACGGTCAAATGTCTATTGTCTATAATTATCAATGAAAATAAAAAAAAACAGTCTAGTAAAAGTCTATGGGTCAAGTTGACACAATAAATCATAATTAATATGAGATAATATGGAACTGCATTTTCATGCAAACATATCACTCTGATCGAAAACTAATTATTTTTTAATGAACATTTTATGTTTATTTTAAATTACTTTTTAGGGGGGTTTTATCAATTTTACAGCTATACGTGAGACAAAATAACAAGTCTTCCTGTGACCACGAAAGCTGCAAAATTTCCGTTCAGGCAATAAAATATAAGTTACATAATTTCAATGTGAGGTTTTAGATGCCGATGTAAATAACTAAGTACTTTATGAAGGTATTTGATTTGAAAGAACTTGTACAACCTCAATGTAACGCAATTACTTTTTTATATAATTACTCAATGGTTCCGTTCAGCCAATACAAACAAAAATATGAATGAATTTGAATAAAACTTAATCACATACCATTATAAACGGGAGAATATGCCAAGAAGCAACACATTGAGTATTTTCCACTAGTTTACTTGATGGGACAACTGAGACTATTTTGTCCCACTAATCCCATGGTACAAGTGACACCAGTATCTCTCTTTTGAGTCATGAGATGCCAACTCAAGTTCAATTTCAAAGAAAACGTTTGCATAGGAGATGTGATCGCATTAATTGTACAATATTTCTATGTGTAATTATATGCTAAACTTCACCAAACTTCGTATGCATGGTTTCTTTCGCGTGCTTTTGAGCTTCAACCTGTCCCGTAAGGAACTTGTCACAGATCATGCACTTCAGGGTGAATTTGTTTAGGTCGGTAAACTGTCGTGATGATTTCGCCTCGTGTGCTAGCTGTTCCGCTTCTCTGTAGATGTCTTCGTCTTCAGCAGGGAACACTGTTTGGATGCCACCCTGCGACAATAACATAAATAGATGGAAAATACTTTATTGTTTTGTTTTATTTATAACAATTTTAGCAACGTTTGACCACTCTCACCTGATGGCGAGTGAGGAATGAGGTCAAAGATTTAGCATATTTACCTAGTAAAAAGCTTGCCCTTGAACACACTCGGATTGTATTATATCCAGTTATACAGACAATCTCGGGGTTTTTCAAACACTTTGCAGCTTTTATTAAAAAGAAGATTAAAAACAGTAAATGTTATATGCACACTGAGAGTACAGCAAACATCAGCGCATTGGTTTGTTTCTCAAATATCCATATCTATCATTTTTAGAAACATATTTATATATATACATTATTAGACACTGTCATAGTTTATGTACAAAAAACTTTAAAAAGTCTATTAGGCTAAATGTGCCTTTATAAATCTTTTAAACACTATTAAGTGAAGATTGCAAATTATTTGTTAAATAAATAATTTTAGTGATATATCTATCATACTTACCAAAAATATATATAATAAGCAATTTTTAGATTGCTAATTTTGTACAAATGTTTTAAGGCTACAATTACTATGCCCTAGACTAGCATACCTATCAAGAGTATTGCAACTATTGGCAGACTTATCTCCAATAGGAATATTTGAGAAGAATCAAAAAGCTATTTGTCCATATGCCTTAACCATTAGTCTGTAGCCATTCTAATTAACTACAAACATACGGGCAACAAACATAATATGTGCCCAAACAAAGGTTCGGTAACGGCAAGTTTTGGAAAAAAAATGACTTTGCCTTCTGTATTAGTAGCATGGTTGCTTGGAAGAGTTCGCTTTAAGCGATAATGCCGCCATTAAAAACTAGTATATGTTTATAAGTTTTTCTATGTTATAGTTTATTTATTGTTAAGTTGTCTATCTATTTATTATTATTTTTATTACTAGGTGTTATATTTAGGAAGTTGCCAATGATTTGGTTTCAGCAGTCGCTTACTCAGAAGTTAAATTAATATTAATACATAACATACAATGCACATAGAAACTTACATCAGACTGCTCCAAATATAAAGGATCGTAATGTACTCCATCAAACAGTAAAAACACTCTGTGGCCATAATTCTTGTCTTCACCAAATCTATTGATAATTGAATTAATAGTGTCTACCACGTCTATTTCTACGCCATAGAAACGAGATAATATTGCTACCTGGAACATAGAAATACTTATTATTAGTGTAGTTATTATTATATGGGCTACTTGACAATGTTTTTTTGAGAGATTTTTATCGATTTCCCAGCGGAGGTACTGAAGTTGAGTGTATCTTTTTTATGTGTATTTCTTAATTTTCATCAACAGATGAACTAACTTGGAAAATTCATGTTTTTAGTTTGAACTTTACTACATTGTGATCCCACTTCAATTTTATCTATATTGGTTCAGAAGATTGGGTTTATATCAAAATACATGAATATTTTCATCACCATCAATATTTTTTTTCAGGTTTTTTTGGTATATTCATGATTAATAACTTGTAAATATACATTGATAGGGCAATATTAAGACTGAATTCAAGTGACTTTAAGTGGCAGTTCTAAGTCAGACAATGCTTTTATCTACTTTTAACCTGCCTGGAAAAAATATGGCATCAAAAGAGTTGTTTCAAAAATGTATGGAGCTCCGGCCAGGCAGTGTAAATGATACCATAAATATGTTAGAGAATATTAATGTTTAATATATAAATCAAAATTCAAAATAACGTAATTTATCACAGTGTACAAAATTTATTATACAATAATTTACGCCAAAAGATAATTTACACATTTTTTTGTGTCAATTTTGACATTAGTGACAGGCAGTACAATTTATAGACCAATGTGACCATTTGAGTCACCCTAGGAAATATAAATCTTCCAGGGATGCCATAATTTAGATATTGGAATTAAGATATTTTTGTAAACAATAAACTGATGTATTTTCATTAATACACGGTATTAACCACATCTTTAGGCATTTTTTGGTAGACCTACCAAAAAACCACTGGCCATCCTGGCTGAAAATTAAACGAGTTCTTTATTACAAGTTTAGTTCTGAATGACTAAAGTAGCATTGTTTAATCATTATGGAATAAGATTACCTCTATGGCCCCACCCCACGAGCTGGGCTGCTGTATCCAGGCACAGTACTCGGCATTAGGCCGGCCGAGCATAGCTTCACTGTAAGCCTCCATATCACTCCCCACCTCCATTGCTATAATTTGTCTCATGAGAGTGTGAGCTGTAGTGTCTACATTGCCATTAAGAACATAACCTGAAATTATTGCCAAAATTGGTTATGAATTTCACATAATGAATAATCCAATTATCATAAATAATGAAGAAAAAACAACAATTTTAATAAGAAAACACCCCAAGTGGGAAGTCAGTGCAGAATATATTGCCTCCACAAAGAATATGAAAACTTATTTAAAGTAACTTATATTTAGTCACTTCGATGTCTATGTTTTAATTTCTAAGCTACTAGTTACATAATGATAACAAAAGAATACTGTCATTGCACAAAGAATAATCAGGGTTATTGTTTAAATATATATATTATTAAGATTTTCTGGTAATTGATAACAAAGGCGTTACATTACTACTTACCTATACTAGTAAACAGACAAGAGTTATCCGAAGGCACAACTTTTTTCATCAAAATGCCTGGTCGGCAGGGTCCTATAGTCTCATGTGAAACTCCATTTTCCACAGGCTTTGGCTCAGGGGGTTTCACAACTTCAATTTTTGAGGGCACCTTTTCTTCTACGATAAGTGTTTCACCAGACTTCAAACCTATCTGGCCAAGAGTTTTGCTATCATCACTAATATCTATAGGCTTCGGAGGATAACCGCATAGGACACAAACTCTTTCCGTGCTAACATCTGATATGCTCGATAGAAATATCTTCAATTCTCCTACTGAACTATTAGAGGTCAAATCCTTCAATATCTGCTGACCATTCTTACTCTTCACTTTGAACGCCAACGTAGCCATTTTAGTTTAATTGAGCACTTTAACCAACGCGTTACGTACTTATTCGTCGTAATTATTATTTAGGTTAATTGATACTAAGATAGCTAACTAGTAATAAAATAAATACAAACGAAGCAAAATAGCGTCGAAAAATCTTTTTGTCATCGAGGGCCCCGTTTGACATATTTAGAGTGGCCCTTGTGTGCATCCATTCGAATACAACAGAAAAACCATCAAGGATTCAGAACAATCTTAAACTAAATTTATAGACAGACAAGACGTGAACTAGATTACAAAACATTGAATGAATTTATCAAAATTGTTATGAATAATTTGCGAGCCAGCGAGATAAGTAGTACTGATAAAATGGACTGTGCTATGTAAAGAGTCATGACTCCATATTTTATTCAAATCGATAGAATCGATTGATAGTGCGATAATGCACGCCCCTATAATTATTTTAATTATCTCTGTCAATGTCAATTTTAGTAGATTTCTTAAATATGGCGACATAAGATTAGTATATTTTCCAGTGCCACGTATAAAGTAAAATATCAAAATATTAGGTCCTTACATATGAAATTGGCGTTTTGTCGTACTGGCCACTTTGATCTCAAATATCTCTTCTTTGGTTAGGGATTCCAATTTCAAATTTATACAGCTATTTAATCATACATTTGTATTTCGAAAACCGTAATTCATTTGTTTTCTCCTCGTTTGGTTTTTTCTTTGCGTCACGCAGTTTACAAAAAGGAAAACTTAAAATATCGCGTTATTTACGAGTACGAGTTCCACCGTGGTACCAGTGCTGCAGAAACGGCTCGAAGGATTAATGATGTGTATGGCGGCAGTGTCGCAAAAGAAAACACAGTGCGTTTTTGGTTCCAACGTTTTCGTTCTGGAAATTTCGACCTGCAGAACAAGCCCCGTGGACGGCCGGAGACTAAAGTTGCTAATTGTGGAAGCAGATCCATCGCAAACCACGTCCGAGTTAGCTGCAGGCTGCGGTGTTAGTGATAAAACTGTTTTAATCCACTTGAAGCAAATTGGAAAGGTGGAAAAGCTTGGTAGGTGGGTACCTCATGAATTGAGTGCAGCAACCCGACAAACGCGCGTCAACTGCTGCGTTACATTACTCAACCGGCACAATAATGAAGGGATTTTAAATCGGATCATTACCTGTGATGAAAAGTGGATCCTGTACGATAATCGGAAACGCTCATCGCAATGGCTGAATCCTGGCGTACCAGCCAAACCCTGCCCCAAGCGATAATTGACTCAAAAAAGTTACTTGTGAGCGTTTGGTGGACTAGTGCCGGTGTCGTTCACTACAGGTTTCTTAAATCTGGTCAGACGATTACCTACAGCAGATATCTATTGTCAGCAACTGCAAACCATGATGGAAAAGCTAGCTGCTAAACAACCGATGTTGGTCAATCGCTCTAGGCCACTGCTGCTTCAGGACAACGCTAGACCACACACTGCACAACAGACTGCTGCCAAATTGGAGGAGCTTCAATTGGAATGTCTAAGACATCCACCGTACTCCTCCCCGGACCTGGCTCCAACAGATTACCATTTTTTTCGAAATGTGGATAACTTCTTGCAAGGGAAAAAATTCAACTCCAATGGGGCAGTCCAAAGCGCCTTCAAAGATTTCATTGATTCTCGTCCTAATGGTTTTTTTAGTAAAGGGATTATAGAATACTGTCACCTCTATAGAATATTGTTTGGGTGTGTTGGTTGATGAGTCTATGTGGTGTCGCTGGCTAATTGAGGTGAGTATTCTACATGGGGTCAATTAAATGCAGTTTAGGCTTTAAGACATGCGCTTTATTGGAGCGCCAGCGAGAGACTGGCGTGACGGTCCGTGAAACGTAATACAAACTTAATATAAACAAACTACGCCTAAGTATATGTGTGATGTAGGCGTGTGCAGCCTGCCCTACAGGATCAATGAACTACCTATGAGATGGCAAAAGCGCATAGATAGCAATGGTTCATACTTTGATTAAATAAATATATTATTATAAAAAAAGACTATGTTCCTCCCTTACAAAACGCCAATTTCATATGTAATGACCTAGTATAATCTAGTAATAAAAACTTGGTCAGTAATAAGACAAATCACTTACCCTAGTAAGTAGGTAGATCATTTAATAATTAACAATTCACAACAAAGCTCACGAAAGCCGCCTACGGTATCAAACCTAGATCTTATATATAGACTAAGTTATTAGTCTATAGTCTTCTTTAAAAATAATTTAATATATGCATGTTTAGGTCATATTTTGCATGTTAAATACGAGTAAGCAAGCTTGTGAAAAGGCTAATAGTTGCACACTGTAATATGGAATAAGGAATCATATTTGGTAAAAATCTATTGCCTAATGCTATTATGTACCTACCAAAAGCTACATTTGGTAGGTACATAATTTGTTTGTTAATATTTAAGTATAGCAACAACTAACCAATATGGTAATAATATATATATTTATGTAGCATGGCTACCCTATCTTAGCTACTAACCACGGACTGACCATCTGCTCTGATTGATATATAAATAGGTAAATATAGTTATTATTTTTACAATAAAAAAAAAAGCCTTTTTTTACTGCAACTCACCTGATGTAGATCACATAAAGCGATGATGTGAAATAAGACTTCACACGCTTGCTTTAAATAAAACTATTCTCTCGCGACTTAAAAAGACCCAGAGCTCTATTTTTACTCGTATGAATTCATCACTCGCAAATCATGTCACTAACGTAGAATACCCATGCAAAAAAACGTATTTAAAAAAAAATCAAACCCTACGCTAATGTAAGATAACAGTTTTCTATTTTTACAGCGACTCAAATGCATGTGGTTTATACCATCGTTACCTAAGTTAGCGAAATACCTATGTATCTTTTCAAATATGCGCCTATTTGCGCTTATACTACGTCTGTGACGTGATTAGCAAGTGATTACTCATACGAGCGGTTCAAAAATAGAGCACCTGATTATTGCTATCGGAAAATAGAAAAGCCTGCAGTGAGTTCTAGAACCTGGTAGTTTACACTATAAAAGTTGACGTAAAGCGTTTTGTGTAACTCCATGGAACCTCTTTCTGCAGCGTCTCTCAGCATTTCTACCTCTACTGGTATGATGGTGGAATGGGGATGAGGGAATCAAGTAATGTGACTTCAGAAATACTCCCTTCAGCTTCAGCAAGCTTTGAATCGAAGATTAGCTTTGAAAAGTCTTTCGTCTTCGTAGAGGACGCAAATGTAATTGTAGATTCAAAGCTTGCTGAATTAATTAGGCTACTGCAGGATGAGGAATTAAAAATTAGGTTTTAATTCTTCAGCCTGCAGCAGTTATTTTCCACTTGAATCACTTTTTGATAACCAGGCTTAGGCAGAGTTTAACTCAGGCTAGAGGATCGTCTCCTATGAGTCTGTTAGCAAGCTACTCAACAGACTTATCTGGTTTTAGCTGGCTGATCCACCCCAAAAGACTGAGCACCATGCACGAATGAATTTGTGCTTATACAGGTTCCAGTTTTGTTCTGAAGTGAGGTGCCTACTGCTGTATTTTCAGGAGGACACAGAGACTGGCATCAATATAATTAAATGCCGTTTCAGTTATACACTAAAAAGTAAGAGGATAAATATGAAAGAAGAGCGTTCGATTTTTTTATTTCGTAGCGTATGACTGGTCTGTTAGTTCTGACTTAGCACATAAAAGTGCCCACCAAACTCTGAGGTAGGTATATTCTTTAATATTATGAATTATTCTCAGTACGGCCGCAACATAACCATAAAAAAATCCTTTTCAATTTTACGTTTTATTAAAAATAAAATACCTACTTACACAATTTAAAATGTAATTATAATTGTTAATTTTATACAAAGTATCTATTATTAAGTATTATATTTTAATATTCTTAATTTTATACAAAGTAACTACTGAAGTACAATAAATCCAATAATTATTTTGACAATTTAGGATACCCTATCGCAGACACTTAGGAATTACCTACTTAAGTCGTAAGATGGATAATGTCTATGCTGTCACATGTAGATTTAAAATTTTGAAATCTGGAACATCTGGTGTAGTAGATACACCCAATTTTTCTTGCTACCTAGGTACCCTTTGAAACAAAATTCAAAACGTTGTTTATGTAATGTTTTAGAAGAAATAAATACACTAGGCGATTAAATAAGTCAGTAAATTTATTATCATACGAGTCGAATAATCATCTTAGCACATACTTGTATGTAATTTAATCGAATACTTACATCTAAATATTGTCGCAGTAGTCTTCACTAATTTGTGCTATTATGATACTAAACCTAGTAAGTAATAAACTTAATTTTGAGCCAACTCATAAAATAACAAAAAAATACATAAGTATAAAAATTATAATTAATTGCCAAGGAATGTGATCACTCGGTTATTTTTTTAAACTATTTAATCGTAGCTCATATTTTTGAAAATGCTTGCATTCACAATTTTAATTATGTACCTACCTATTTAACCATTAGTTAATGACATTAATTTGATTATGTTCACTTACTACATCGATTGTGGCTAATTAGTATTATTTATTTATTTAAACTATTTACCTAAGAAATCTTTGGTAATTGTTATTATGTACTTAATTGCTTAGCTCTAACTTGTATAATATGGCAGCTTTACTAAGTACTTAAAGGTTCTGAGACTGATTTAAAATTAACTTCCGTAGTATCTACTACTTCGTTATACTGCCAGTATACTAAAACATTCATAGTAACCCTTATTATTATGCATACCTACAGAGTTGGTTCGATACCATTTAAAATCTACGAGTATTTTGATTTTATTTACATTTTATTCATCAGTCGCAAAAATAAGTATTTTTCACTTTTTGAACGATAGACCGCATCACTGAACGATAGACCGCATCACTACCTACATATGGAATTGAACAATAAGAGGAATGAAATCACAATTATTATTATTCTTTAAGTACTTCACACTGATGTATTATATGCTGCCTGAATAAGTTCTTACTTCATTTATTATTTAATACTATTTACTGTGAAGTTTAAAATTTTTTAAATTATTTTTTTCCCATCCCATTCTATGTTAAAAACATAGAATGGGATGGGAATGCCAACAGCTTGGAGTTCGCCTAAAAGAAGGCCTCTCTATAAATGCTTCGTTTATGAACTTTTTCATTCTGAAGCGATAAAAAAACGTGGGGTTTTCTGTTCGTGAGTTTGATATTATCATATTTATGTCGATCTTTAATGAACGATACTTGTTGATTTTACTTGATTTATTATATGATTTTATTAGGTATAATAATTTTATACTTGTCACTGGCTACGAACTATTTAACATAAAATAAAAACATCGTCTATGCACGCAAGGCGCTGTAAAATAAAAGTATAAAACTGTTTTCTGTACTTTGGCACATAATTTTTGTGTATTAAGCCAGTAAATAACTTCTGTACTAGGTACATATTTGGCAAAAACAATATAACCACAATTTTGTTTGTAAAACTAAAACTCAAGTCTTTTCACGTTTTAAGCAATTATGTACTTGCCTAACGCATAAAAACAGATAAAATAATTCCAATAACTTTTTTTGGGTACTTTTGTAGGGGGGGTTCTGGGATTATTTTCATTCATTTTGTATCTACAATCGATTGTGCGTGTTTGCGTGATGCGGTCGCCTATGCCTGGGGTGTCGCGGCGACGGCCAGCGTCACGTGGGCCGTCGAACGAATCGCGGCTGAGGAGCCCTCAGCCCTCTCCTTCCCACCACTAAAGGAGGCATGCGCTCGTCCTCTTCTTCAAGGTCCTCTCCCCCTTCCAGGCTGTCCTCTTCGCTCCAAACTGGTTTCACCATTTGGTATGATGCAGAGAATCCTTTGAAAACTAGAGAGTCGTCAGTTCGGAATTTGACGAGTAGCGCTTCCGAAGTGCTGACGATTTCTGGTGGCATCTGAGAAAAATGCATAAATTCATAAGGTTCATTCAATTATAAAACAAGAGTCTTTTAACTCTATTTGTTCCAATATGTGAGTTCCTAAATTTAATTGTGGTAGGTAGTACAATTTCAACAAAATCACATGGATGTCCGTAGTTAATAATAGCCTTCAAGAAATTCAAATCCACAAAGAGATGACCTAAAACAGAGCTACCTGGAGACTCATAATACGGAGGGCCGACCCCAAATGAAATGGGAAAGGGCCACGCAAAGAAGAACAAGGTAGTACAATTTCAATTAGCGCCTTCAAAACTTTCATACCCGTAGCTGGTTAGCTAGGGTAGCTGCTGCGTAAATCCTTATCTGTATCTTCGTAATTAGATACCTTCCTAAGCAGATCTCCCTAGAAACAACGCTTTATTTAAAAACCATGTTAATACATCGACATCTGGTCGGTAAATTTACAAACGATTACAGGGCATGCCATTGGAGTAGAGAGAGCAAAGGTCTTACCTTGGTACCGCAGAAACTTCCCCAGTCCCCTTCACTGCCCTCCAGCCCTCCTAATATCTGCACAAAGTCGTATCTGCAGTTGGTCTCCGGTTCCAGCTCGAAGGTGAGGAAGGTGAGCCTAACAAAGTGGTTGGGAGGAGCCACGATGTTCCAGTCGCAGTCTGAACGGGATTCGTACGCGTTGTCGCCGTATCGAGCGTGGGAGTAAAGATGCTTGACTGATTCTGACGCGGCGAGATAACCACCGCAAGCTGCAGAAGGCAAAATAATCAACTCAGTTCAGGCTTTATGACATTGTAGGCTGATGTCAAATCTGATCAACTTTATGTGTGAAACAGTTGACTTTTTTTCTTAAATTCAGAGTTGGTCCCATAATGAAAGTTGTTCTTTAAGATGACTTTAGTAACCCCCTTTCGGCTTAGTTCACTCCTAACTGTAAACTCTGTATAAAGATAATATTTTAATTGCTTTCCATTTTAATACATTTGGTTCTTGCTTTCCATACTAAAAATTTCAATCAGTCTACTATATTTGTTTAAACCTAAAGTATTTCTCAACCATTTAGACGAATATTATATAAAGTAAGTAATGTATAATTATGATTAGTAAATCCGTACGTCGTTACAAAGTATCTAGTATCTGAGGTACGAGGTATCTCATATTTTTTAAGTTGTCTTGGATTCTCGTTTCCTCGATACAAGCTTGCTTAATGAGGAAGCCGCAAGATATATAGTTCAATATGGTATTTTTGTATTGTTCAAGAAGACGGGTTTCCACGCGTACCTGAGTGTTGGAAAGGTCCAACTATAGTTTCGTTCACATTCGGTGAGTTTCATCAGGGATGAAATAAGTCGTTCGTGCAAGACTTGTCATCGTTAAGGACACGAACGACTCATTTCATCCCTGATGAAGTTCACCGAATGTGAACGAAACTATAGTTGGACATTTCCAACAATCGAGTACGCGTAAAATCCCGTTTTCTTAAACAATATGAATCAAACACGCGTTAGTATTGAACTAAATAAAATGGTATTTTTCTCATTTATGTAAAAAATTGTTTAATTTTACTAGATATAGTCTTAGTCTTGTTAGATTCAGACTCACCATGTTTTGTGCAGCAATAAATATAAAAAATCCTAGCTATTAATATTATAAATGCGAAAGTAACTCTGTTTGTCTGTCTGTCTCGCTTTCATGCCAGAACCACTGAACCGATCTGGATAAAATTTGGTACAGAGGTAGAAAGGACTTAAGATACTTTTTAACCGACTTCTAGAAAAGTAGCTCTCCATTGGATTATCTCGATAGTAAAATGGGGAACTACGCGGGTGAAACCGCGGAGCACAGCTAGTATATATATACTCAGAACAAGTCGTACCTGTAGAGTGAGTAGCCAGGAAACCCTTCCTCTGAACAGATCCATCGGACTTGAACACGACGTACATCTGGTTCTGTGAAGCGACCACTGGATGCGGCAGCTTGGTCCCACAGAACAAGCCCAGGGTCTTGTCGTCAGCAGACGCACCGTCGTAGATTGTCACGTGGTCGTACGCACATTCCTGGGAATTACACACATTTTGTAATCATAATAAAATGTTGATTTTGACACTGGGCAATTGCCTTTATTGATATAAACAAAATGACTAAAAAAACAAAAAAGAAATATAGCAGAAAGATTACAGTCCATTTAAGATCTACAGATAATCCAACCAAACAAAAATTCTCCAACCCACCACCAGAGGGCTAAATTATTTTGACTACACTGAACTTCTTGAAAATAATATGTGGAGGTACCTATGTAGTTTTTTTTAGGTAATTTTTTACTCTGATTTCAAAGAGCCGCTGGACCGATATGTTATACCTAATACCTAATCGTTTGTTATAAAGGGTTTGTCAATATTACTTTTCATTTAGTCTCAATTTTTTTACTAAAATTGGCCTGGTCAATATTTATGTAAATAAATTAAAATAACCTAAAAAAAATGTGGAGGCGCTTGGCCGAATTAAAGCCTCGAAGACATAAAGACTAGTAAAGAAGATCTAATCGGGAACGGTTTTCTGTCTAACTCCATTAATTATGTCGTAGCTCTAACAAGTGGTTAGAAAACGAGTTCGAACAAACCCGGCTGCTAAATCGTTAAACCTGTGTATCATCCTTATTTTTTTTTTACTTTTGAGGTATCCAGTGTCACTCTCTCGATTTAGATGAATCTATGAACACCGCTCATATAAAAATACGACAAGCCGTTTTTAGGCTCTAGGGTGTGCCAAAGAAATATACATAATTACATACACTCAAAACACATAACCCTCCTTCTTTCGCAATCGGGTAAATAATATGATTGATGGGTTCACGACACTATAGGTACGAACCTGATGAGGCTCCAATTCAAAAACATTAAAGATAAGTTTAATGCGATGTCCTGGTGTTGTAGAGAACTGCCATACACAGTCTTTTCTCGAAGGATACGCGGCCGGATAGTTGGGACTGTAGAGAAAAATCACATTATTGGGCTTTACCTAGTACAAGAATAAGAAATATTTATAAGCCTTTAAATAACATTCGTTACATTCGTTACGCCTTGTTTCATTTTAACTATTAATTACTTAAAAAAAACTAAACTTAAAAATCTTACTAATACTTTTATAGTTCTAATAGCAAATAGTTATTATGTTACATATTTACATTGTGATTTATTTCTTTAGTTCTTAGTAACATTTTGTAATGGTTGTTCATTACTCAAGAACGACACACGTAGTATTTGGGTAATACAACGCATTGCGATTACGCATTACTATCCTTGTTTCTACATAACCATTTCATGTCATACTCGTCTGCATTGATTTTTACATAAAATTGTATAAAGTAGTAAAATAAGTATGGTTTACATGAGTGTGGATAACATAGAGGTTTTTTGCTTGCATCACCGTTTTTTTTCTTGAATTATTCATTTCGAGTTTGGTCTCGTAGCTATTATAATATTACTAGCTGGTTTTATCCATGGTGCACACTTGATCATCCCATGGGATCACTTCCGTTTTCCGGAATCAAAAGTGCTTAGTCTATGTGTTAATCCAAAGTATAAGCTATTTTCGAAACAATTTTCATCTAAATCCGTTCAACCGTATGCGTCAGCGTGAAGGAGTAAAATACTTTTGGCTTTAATATGTGAGATATACCGTTTGGGCGTGAAAGTGTAACAAACATATACACACACTCACATACTTTCGGCTTTATAATATTAGTGTGATTTATTTGGCTTTACACCCATATATATATTGTCCCATAATGGGGCAGTGTGACGTCATACTTGCACCCTCCTTCCTTACAGTCATGTTTGTTGGGATGGAGAGTGAATCCGCGACAGGCGCACTCATAGTCTCCTAGAGTGTTGCAGCACACTAAAATTATACTTTTTTTTATTTGGCTTCACACCCACCTGTATATAGTCCCATGGGGCAGTGTGACGTCATACTTGCACCCTCCTTCCTTGCAGTCATGTTTGTTGGTATGGAGAGTGAATCCGCTGTGACAGGCGCACTCATAGCTTCCTAGAGTGTTGTGGCACTTTAATACTCTTTTTTATTTAGCTTCACACTCACCTGTATATAGTCCTATGGGGCAGTGTAACGTCATACTTGCACCCTCCTTCCTTACAGTCATGCTTGTTGGGATGGAGAGTGAATCCGCTGTGACAGGCGCACTCATAGCCTCCTAGAGTGTTGTGGCACTCTAATACTCTTTTTTATTTAGCTTCACACCCACCTGTATATAGTCCCGTGGGGCAATGTGACGTCATACTTGCACCCTCCTTCCTTACAGTCATGCTTGTTGGGATGAAGAGTGAATCCGCTGTGACAGGCGCACTCATAGCCTCCTAGAGTGTTGTGGCACTCGTGTTGACATCCTCCGTTGTTTTCAGCACATTCGTCAACGTCAATGTAATAAGCTGCTGCGAACCCTGTGCGGTGGACGGAGCCGTCTGATGTGAACTAGGGCAGAAGACATTTTTGTTACATATAGAAAACTAACGCGTGTTTGATTCATATTACTCAAGAAGACGGGTTTTCACTTGTACCTGATTGTTGGAAAGGTCCAACTATAGTTTCGTTCACATTCGGTGAACTTCATCAGGGATGAAATGAGTCGTTTGTGTCTTCAACGATGACACGTCCCGCAACCAGTTACGCGTAAAAACCCGTTTTCTCAAACAATATGTTTTTTTTTGTTCATAATTTTTTTATTAACATAAACAAAATGACTAACTACAACAACAAATAAAATATAGCATTACCTATAGAACATTTAAGATCTACAGATAATACAAATGCTCCAACCCACCACCAGAGGGCAGCGTGCCCAGATTGCTAGTTGCAAGCGCCGCCATTTTTGGTTGAATATCTAATTTAACGGTGAATGAAAGTTTGAGGTTGTCTTCCTTACTAAAAGTTTGGTATTTTTTGATAGCTCTTTTATATGGTAACTTACTATGCCTTAATAGTATTTGTAAATTAGTTTTTAGAAAGTTTTGAATAAAACTAAATTCACCTTAACACAAAACAATGAGCAACATGAAAAGTATTTAAACATCTAATATATTTTTAAAGCATTTTTATATGAGTGCAATCTATAGAATATATAGCCTTTCATCATTTGGAATGTCCATAGTCTATGATAGCTATTTTGAATCAATTGCTATTTTTTTTGCTGTTGTAAGCCATTTATTTATTTATTTTAGAGTTGTTTTAACGACATCAATAATAAACTTCATTTAATTTTTGGAAAGTGATGGAAATTCGAAAAACATTTCGAGATAAAGTAATGAAGAGTTCATATTAAAAAAAAGAAAACAGATATTTATATCCACTTTCATGCTAATTAATTACATAAAACGGATTTAAAAAAAAAACTCGTATTTACGCTAAGACTGTCAGATGCCACTGATAAAATATATTATCTTAACTGTCATTTGCGAACCTACCAAAACAAACAACAAAAATACAGATAATTAATGACATTATTTGTTACGAGCTTTTGACAAGAATAACATAGTAATTAGAACTTATCTTATATTTTCAAAAATATCTTAAAACGCAATTATCGTAATAAAAATGTTAAATGATAACGCGTTATCGTAATAAAAATGGGGTGTCAAAAATTTGAAATGTTGTCAATTAATGCAGAAGGCTCAGTTACCTGAACCCTCAACACGTTGCCATCGGAAGTGACCGGCGGAGGTAGCGCGTTACCACAAAACGCTCCGTGCCGTCTCAGCACGTCTGCTAACTTCGAGTGCACGGTCACACTGTCGTATTCACATTCCTGAAACAGAACACGGAACACATTATAATTAACGCCGTTATAATATGCTTGGAGTCATTTTGATAAAGTACATAATAATATTACGGGATCACTTGAGAAGCAGACCTTTATTAAACAAAATAAAATCCTTATCGCACCAAGCGTTCATGAGAAAACGGTCACACACATTGAAAATATAAGTTTTGGAACGCACTTAAAAAAATTAAGCAATTGAATTCTTTTTCGGCTAGGAAAGTGGGCAAAAGATAGAGTGACAAAGCGAGACCAACCCGGATATATATCGACTGCTTCTTTTATATTGGCTAACAAACCAGGGTTTTTTATCTTGCTTTTTCATCATCTTCCTGCCCTTATCCCTCTACGTGGGGTCTGCATAGCATGTCTTCCTCTTGCATTCTACTCTACCAGCCGTTATCTCTTCATCCACTCTCCTTATATATGTACATACTCTTCACACAACTCATTCGTGTCTTAGGTTCCCTTCCGGCACTACTGTTTACCATCATTTTTATCGTATCT
Organism: Ligdia adustata; assembly: GCA_947049295.1. Classification (NCBI taxonomy): domain Eukaryota; kingdom Metazoa; phylum Arthropoda; class Insecta; order Lepidoptera; family Geometridae; genus Ligdia; species Ligdia adustata. Next base: position 2,609,676 of record OX346223.1, read on the forward strand.
TGCTTTTTATCTGTACCTACTTATATTATAAAGAGGTAAGATTTGTATTTTTGCATGTAACGAATTAACTAAATACTGGAATGATTTTAAATACTACTTCGCCATTAGAAAGTTACATTATCACTGAATAACCTAGGCTATAAAAAATCCGGAGGTCAATTGCAATTTTCCTCATGATCTTTGTATAGCTATCTTGTTGAATATAAAAGCTAAGCAACTTACTTGCTGATACATATTATTTCCTTCCAGGTCAAAATGTGTGAAGTTAAGTGTGATCCTATGTTGTGGAGGCGCTACGATCTCCCACAGACAGTTCTTGGACGGAGGGTATAACTCGGGGAACGAGGGTGAAGTTATTGTACCGTTGGGAGCGTATAAAGCACCACCGCACGCGTCTGGAGAAGGTAAAAGTAAAATCATTAATAAAGATAAAGATGCATAAGAAGAACCAACTTAGATCCTTATAATCAGGAGTGGGATAAAGGACGCGGTGTAAGTACTGTGTACTCCACGACAGAGTCCAGAGTACTTATATAAAAAGTTCTAGTACCTAAGTTTTTTGATGCAAATAAATCGTTTAGTATTTACTACTATGAATCTGATGATCAAAGTAGGAAGAGGAGAATATTCAATACGGGAGAAAAATTAGGTTCTTGTTGTAAGTACATTCATCTCATACATGAAATATATTTAAAAAAATCTATGTACCTATAGTTTTTTACTAAATAATTCCCGGTATTCGGACGATTATCCTAAGAGTTTCGATAGAAAAACTTTTCAGATGTTGGGAGTCATGTTATACTCGTAAATATGACAAAAAGTTTTTCGTTTAATTGATATATCCTCATTTACCATATATTAGATCTGCCTCATCTATAGGGCAGATAGAATATTTTATTCTACCCTATTGGACATTATTGAAGCAAACGGGAGTATTAATTTCTAACTAAGTACCTTATTAAAGGGATAAAATCTCTAGCAGGCTTTGCTAAAAAATACTCTCAATATTCCGTAAAAATACAGAACATTTGTCACTCAAAGCTCACCGGTCTCTACTAGAATGTCTCAGGGGGAACACAACAAATATATATCAAAACAACTATAAGTAAGAAAACATATATCAATGAAGGAATTACACAAATGATTACAAAGTTAAGACTTAAAGCAATAAAAATTACATAATGATCAAGTTAACGGTAAGTCCAAACTCGGCTGGGCCAGTCTCTAAAATCACGTGCTAGAATAATTACATATAATAATTTACAAGCGCGTCTAAAATGTTTTTAAATTGTAGTAAGTGAACCAAATTAAAATAATTAGATGACACAAAATGAATATAACAAATGAATGACACAGAATAACAAAAACTTAATAAAATGAAACAAACTACATTAAAAAATAAGTACTGTTTATAACTCACTTTCGCACTTCTTCCCGTCTGAATGTAACTCGTATCCTATATTACAAGCACACTCGTAGCCTCCCAGTGTATTGACACAAGAATGGCTGCAACCATGTTCTATGGACGCACACTCGTCGAACTCTTTCATGAATGTAGCGGAGAAGCCTGCTTTCTGCACCGTACTGTCAGACTCGAAGATTACAAGAAGCTTGTTAGATGTCGATCTGAAATAATAGATATAAATTCATATAATGCTATCCTACTCCTCAATTGAACTCTATAATACTTATCACCAACTAAAGCGTATCAGACAAGCTGTTTCCTGGTCAGCCCCTAGATAGCAAGCTTTAGATTAAAATTCTTCAATGTTTCTTTAAGCTCTTTAGAATTTTGAATATGTAAAGGCCATCAGTTCTCACTAATTAAATAAAATCAAATGGCGAATCAGCTTTAACTAATACTTCGCTAAGTAGATGGTCATTTATGGTCCTATTTTTACTTAAAATCAGACGTCAACAGTCAGAATTTACCCACAGCCACATTTTTTTGAGACTACGCCTATTGAAGATTTGTAGTAAGTACTTAGTGTAGGCAAGTAAGTTACCTGATGTCTGGAGGAATCTTGTGTCCACAGAACATGCCAATCAGAGGACTGTCCACTGAATCTCCATCTCTTACTTTCACCTTGTCATAGGAGCAGGTATCGTGGTTCTCTACCTCGAAAGAGTGGAATCTTAGAGCCACTTGGTAATCCTGTATCAGGAAAAAAGGGTTAGCGTTGTCGGAGGTACTAAGTCGCGAAAATCTGTACAAATTAGAAGAATTACTCATTTTTATTAAATCCCGTAAATGCAGAAAATGCAACAATAGTAAGCAATTACATCATACTAAAATAGTTTGAGACTTTTTGTATTAATTGCAAAATATACTTCATTTAACATGAAGCGGCCTAAGTTTGGGTTTAGATCCATAAAAGAGGATACACTCACTACTTGAAAGGACCCAGATTTCTAAACAATCTGATAGACATAAAAATTTGCTCTGTTAACCTGAGGAACAGACAGTCTCCACACACAAAGCTTGTTTGGCTGATAGTCATCAGGGTAGTTGGGGGATTCCAGGTGACCACTGCTGTCTACTTCGATGTCTCCTCCGCAGACAGCTGGGAACAATATTTTTTTCTATAATATCAATAAACCAAACCACATTGTTTTTCATTGTTATGTGTAAAAATGCTTTGATTGCGTATAACGTTCTTTTAAAAATATTATGGCTTTTGGAAAAATATAGAGAAACAAGGAAGTGCACAAAATTCCCTCAAATATTTTAAATGCGAAAGTATACGTCCTTTTTTAACTCAGCAACTGAGTTACTGATCGACTTGATGTTTTTCACACAGATATTTCGAGACCTGAAGACCGAAAAAACAAATATACCTAACTACCGCTTGAGAAACCGCTTTAAAAGTAAGTTAAAATATAATTGAAGTTATTGTTACACCATAATAAATCTTACCTTCATAAAAAGCTCTGAACCCCCTGTGTGGTTTCGGCCTCGGCCCAGGCTGGTAGACCACTGTGAGCCGCGAGCCGGTAGACCTCATCATCGGACCTTTACCCGAACCGCAGATCCGGCCAAGCACGGGCGCATCAGGCATGTACCCGTCTCGCACTTCCACCCATTCTGAACGGCATTCTTCGGACTTGTGGATGTCGATTTCTGGAAACGCAAAAACGAGAGTGTATAGTATCTTACATATTGTATAACTAGGTATCGTAGCTAGATTTCTTGATGAAACTGTGAAAAGGAGGCAGTGAAGATGGAGAGATTTCATATATTCCATACATTATATGGCTATTCCAGCCATATATGAAACAGTATCGAATTCGAGTATTTTGCATCATGACTTCTGATATACTCTACTCAGCCTCACATTATCTGAGATCGTTTTATTTTGGTTAGTTTCACTAATAATTGGTTACAGAACGGATTTCAAATGTCAAAAGTTTGAATTTTGTAATGATTGATGATGCATTGTTGCAAGATATTAAAATGCACCAAATATTTTCCATTTGTCCTTTTTAATGGTCCTATTTAATTCTTTTATTTGTAATATATTCAATGTCGATCGATCGAAATCTTTTTATTTACTTAGGTAAAGTTACTAACTAGGTAAACGTGCTACATCTTCGACTGCATTTTCATTTACCACCAGGTGAGATCGTGATCAAACGTTACCTAGTTTGTTCTAAACAAAATAGTTGTTTCAGAGTAACTAAAAAAAATGCCTGCTGAATTAAATTGAAGTCGGTTTAAGTAAGAGCTTGATTAAGCTAAGTATAGTTTATTAGATAAACTGAATAACTTACAGAAAGGAAGCTAATAACATATTACAAGCTGGGATAATACAATAATACATTTTAGTTGCGTATATTTTGAGTTCAAATAACAACGTCAAGATTTGGGCAAGGCAAGGGTAACTTTATAGGCGAGTGCTAAAATCCGTAAAATGGTGCGTAAATTAATTTAGTCCCGCTATATCTGCGTTCGTGGATTATTGCTGCCGAACTCTCGTTTGGATAGAGTGAGTGACCAAGCGTTCTTTATTAACAATAGTATATTTAATTTACATAAATGGTATAAATAAGTGTATATTAAAAATTAGAAAGAAAAAACATTTGGGATTGGGAAAAAATACAAAAACCGTAACGATTTTTGCTTAACCATTTTTTCTGTTTTTTTTTTTAGTTTCGAGCCCTAAGACATGATATAAAGACATTTGAACATGACATATAAACTTTGTCAACGTGCCATCAGTTGTAATTTTTAGAATCAATGTTCTAGTAGGTACTTGTCATAAATTGAGAATTTGATTCAATTCAATTGAATGCTCTCTCTTCTATGTAATCTGTTTTAAACGGCTTTTTCTTTTTGTCGATACACACATAAAAATACAATTAAATGAAATATTTCTTTTATAAAGTCTGATCCTCATACACACAAACACACACATCACACACTCTAACAAACAGGCCCTCGCAAATTTACAAACAAACACAGGCACATAATAATCAATCTTACATTAAGCAAATACTTTTTGTATGAAACATAGTACTATATTTTATTTCTAAGTACCAAAAAAATATGCTTAACATTAAAATTGTTTATAGTTATGTAAAATTATCCTTTTACCGGGAAGAAACTGAGTGCAGTGCAACACAGCTATTTGCTAAAGTAGCAGGCAGGGCTTCATAACATTTACAAACAATAAAACATTTTGTATTTTTATTATGTTTTAAAGTCGGTGTTTGTCTAAAGTCAATTTTATTGTGATTACTTTTATTGATAGTATGGTAACCCTACTTCTAGTAGCAATCGTAAACTGAGTTGGTGGTAGCTTCGGATATTTACGACTACCGCCCTTGCAAATAAGCAGAAATTTGAGACCTACCAACCCTCTCTAAACATCAGCCATTGCTTCTACTACTGATTGGTACTTCTATGTTCTAGTTTATTGTTGGCGTATGGTATACGGCAACAAGAAACTTTAAACTTATAACAAGAACTTCAAAAGAGACAACCTACTTCAATGCGGTCGTAAAAATTTTCTGTTACCTATTTAGATTAACAAAATACTGCACCAATATTGATAAGATTTATATGGGACCACCTATAAAAGAAATAAATAATATGTAAAACGATTCAGTCTCTGAGAATTAGGGGCATATATATATAAATCCTGACGAATTGAGGAAGTCCTCCTAATTTGATGTTGGTTAAAAAGTTATAATTTACGAAATCCAGTATACTAATCGGGTAAGAAAAAACTGGTCTTCATCTTCTACTTATACCAACATGTCCGTAGACACATCATCATCATCATAGGCAGCTCAGTGTACCACATTTGCCTGACTCTTACGTTAATTTGCCCTGTCTCGAGCCAATATTGTCCAAATGTTATCGTAAAACTTAACAATGCCATCAATGTAGCGTTGCTTTGAGATTTATATACAGCTCAGGTTAATTAGGTACAATATACACGAGCTTAGGACTATCTTGGAATCGTGTTTATGATGAAAGAGTCCAGGATACGTTTGATAAGGTTCTCTTAATTTCTGTACCATACTGAGTTCTGGCATTCTACTGAGGATACAAATTTACGTGACAAGTTATTGCTTTCAAATCATGATCTCTAATTTAGTTAATAGATCGTTCGTTAGTATATTGTGAAATAAAGTCATATATTTCCGTTTTGGACTACGAAGACCACTCTCCCGTTCTAGAACTAAGTACTTTAGCATTTATTTAGTTCATTTTTTTTAACCTACATAGGTCCATTATCAGAGAGGATTGCAAACATTTTACACAAAAACAATACCAGCGTAGCATTTCACACAAATAATAATCTACAGCACCTGACAAACGGAAAGGATCGTTTAGAAGAAGCGCGGAAATCTGGTGTCTACAAACTCAAATGTGACGAATGCGATGCGGTATACATTGGACAAACTGGACGGAATTTTGAAACAAGGTTTAAAGAACATCTTGCCGCCTATAGAAATGATCACCCAGAACAATCACATTTCGCGAAACACTTAATTGAAACGGGACATTCACTACAAGCAAGTAACACATATGAAGTCAGGCACATATGTGACAAAGGTTTTCGGTTGTGTGTGTTGGAACAGTTGGAAATACTGAAATACAGAAATCAGAACTCAGTACTGTTAAACAACTAAACAAATTTGGTGACGTCACCACTTTTGCGGATTTTGAACCGACAAAGTCCGTTAAATAACGCCGTGTCATCAAATGCACCGACACAACAACAACGGTGACGCACAACACGTGACGTGACCGGCCGCTATATAAAGAGCTCGCAGAGGCGCAACAGCTCCCCCCCTCCTGTGCGCGAGAAGTAAAATGTCCCTTAGAAATAAGGTGACACTTTACAAGACCGTGATCCGCCCCGTCATGACCTACGCCTCTGTTGTCTTCGCACACGCGCCCTCTTATCAACTGGATAAACTCCAAGTCATTCAAAACCGCTTCATCCGTAGAGCGGTAGACGCGCAATGGTATATGCGCAACTCGGACCTCCACTGCGACCTCGAGCTCCCCTCCATCCGTCAATTTATGAAGGATGCCTCGCGTAGGTACTTTGACTCTGCTCCCCACCACCCGAACCCGCTCGTGGTTCAAGCGGCGGACTACTCGACTGACCCGAACGGTCCGCCCCCCTTGCATAGGCGTCCTAGACACTTCTTGGATGATCCGGACGATCCCATTGCAGCCGTAGTATCGGCCGCCCTGGGGTCGCCCGGCCCACCTGACTCGTCTCCTAACACACACTCCGTTTTTGGTACTGGTCCGGGCCACCAGATTCGACATCCATTCCGACGATACAGAATGCGTCCTCGCCGGCGAGGACGTGGTCTCTTACGACCCTTAGGGTCACCCAGTTGATTGATAGGGCCCTAGGTCTTTCCCCGTCTGGGAGGCCAGGGCAATTCGGTCAAATAATCAAACCAGTTGCCTAAATTAGCTAGGTTTAGGGTCCAGGCCTCTCCCCGGGATGCCATGGACACAAGTCGATCTAATGATAGGGCTCTGGCGCGGGCCAGGGCACCTCTCTCCAAAAAGCGTCGTTCAGATGCCAATCAAGTGTAGGGTCCTCGTGAACTCTGGACTCAGAGCTCCAGGACAATCAGGTCAAATAGTCACTCAGATTCATAGGGCTCATTTGTCCTCCCCCTCAGGGAGGTCTGGGCAAATTCGCTCTAAAAAGTTTTAGCTAGGATGCCACCAGTGGCTAGGGCCCTAGGCACTCCCCGTCTGGGTTGCCAGGGCAGTTCGTTAGTCCAACTCTGGGCGACGGCTCAAGCCGAGGTTCGTGCCGTCTGAGGCGCCCTTGTGCTTGTCGCCCCAAAACCAAAACCGCGGCCCAGCGCACTAGCGCTTGCCAAACGTCCGGTCAAGCTGTCCGAGGTCGTGTTCGACCAGCAGCTCAGTCCTTTAAAAAAAAAAAAAAACGCAACAGCTCACTTTCGAGCGAGCGCTTGAAGAGTCAACATCTCCTGAGGATGCCTTGTGCTAAGGTGAAACATGTGTCGAGGAAGTCGGATACTGAGAGAAAGAGAAATAATAAGGTGTGGCGGTGGTGAGGAGGAACCATACCGTAAAAACAAAAATATTTTTCGATTTCTCACGCAGACATCAAGACGAGGCGGAAAAACACTAAATATTTTGTATATACCATCTTATTTCATATTTTTTGTTAAATAGCAAAGTTTCTTTACTACAAAATAACTTCTACTGTGGTTTTCATAAACTTTACTATTTTATGGGCAAGTCCTTTTATTGTAGGTATTTATTGTATTTTATTTTTGATTAATATTTGACAGGTACTTCATTTAATCTTAAAAACTATTATTGAACAAATACAAAATAATATGACGAAATCGTTCTTCCAAACATATTTTTATTGCTTTCCAATTCGTAGCCTTACTTCCGCACGCACTTAATTTATTAACTTATTGAGTAACATTTTGGCTACATTTAGCAGCATTTTGGCAACATTAAGCAGCATTTTCCAATGTCAATACATACGTGTTTAAGCCTTTGATGTTACGCCGTTTGTTGTTTTAGCGAACACGCAAGTTTATGGATATTGCTCTCTAGCAAACCTTTTTCGTAAATGTCACGGGTTTACTTATTTTGGACGTTTGGTGTAACCTTTTTAAATTGGATTTCAAGGTATATGATGGTAATTTTAATTTTCAAACAATTACTAGACCACATTTGATAAAAATTATATCTCAACTCTTAAAAAGTATATCTTTTGATACAAACAAAGAATTTTCCAAGTCAATCCAGGAATCTCTTAGAAATGGAGACACACGCTAGCAAAAAAAGGAAAAAAATATAAAAAAAACTAAAATTATAAATGTACTTCTTTTTTTAAACCGGAATAAAAGCGATTAAAGCATTCTTAAAATACCACTGTTTCATAAATAGCCAGTAGGTAGGCTTAATTAATCTAGAGCAGTTGATACTCGTACAAAAGTTTAGTAATCTGACCCGTGTCACCTTTCAGCCTTAAGCCCCTTCCTTCAGAGCAAGTGATCAGTCAATAGCTATTTCATTACTAAATTGCTATCTAACTTCCCACGCAATATTTCACAGGAACGATTTATTTTTGGCTAGAAGCTATACACGTGGCGTTGCCCGCGAGATTGAATGAAATATAAAGAAACTTGGACCTTCTTGGGAGTTGAATTTAAAACAAATTCTTTCTTAGTACACACAATGACTCTTAGTTCAGCGGTTTAGGCTCTGCGTTGATTCCTAGCAAATAGCAGTCGGTCAGTCAGTCAGTCAGTCAGTCAAGACTTACTCTTTTATATACAAAGTGCAACAGAAAGGTGTTATAATTCTAAATAAGGGAAAAACCCTTACTTGCATCGAGCCAGCAATCCTTATAATAAAAGGAGCGTAGGTAAACCTATTTTCAATTTTGCGCGACGAAAATCAAATATAATTGCTTTTCGTGATGGTAATTGTAGCCGGCTGTATGTGTCTATTTTTTATTTTGGACTGTTGGTTTTTTTTTATCCTACACAGCTAGGCATTTAACCTTGGTCAAATGCCTAGCTCGTACTTGGTCGTACGAACTTGTGTTCTTGCGACTAAGGAAGTACGCTATACTGTAGCCCTAGATGTAGCATGCCTAGTCTGGAATACACTGACTCTCAAGGAAGGCTGTCGGAACACACTGTTAGGTGCTTGGCGACAGATTTTACAACTTGAGGGTGATAGCTAGCCAGGCGAGTGATAGGAAACGCCCTACCACCATGCCATGGTTTCCTCACGAAGTTTTCCTTCACTAGTAGCTCAGAATCTTTTTGCATGTTTCGTGGGATCGAACCTCGTACCTTTTGCACGGCAATCGACCCCACTTACCGCTCGACCATCATCGCTGCAAGCCGTGAACGAAGTCATCGGGTAGGTATTCCATAATTTAACTATATATTTAATAAATGTTCCAAATCGATTGTATCCTCGTAATTGAGTTTAACCTTCAACGCACAAACAAGGGGTGTTTAATAGTTTTCAACTTGATCTAAGCCAAAAAAAATAATTTTATTGCAAAGCAGGTTTATCGCAATATCTATATATATTCAAGTCAGCAGGCAGCTAGGATGCTAGAGATAGAGTTGATTTTGAATTTTAGCGAAATTATTATTAATTTTTGTTCACAATAATGGTTTCAAATGACTTAGAACACAATGACATATAACATGGTTCCATGAGTAAAAAAAATATAGCGGTGAATCCATGACATTTTTTAAATCCTATTTCCTTCTAATATCTTACTTCCTTCTAATATTATAAACGCGTGAGTATGTATGGACGTAACTTTGTTTACGCAACAACAGCTGAACCGATTTGGATGAAATTTGGTACGGAGATAGCTTAAACCCTGGATTAACATGTAGGCTACTTCTTATCCTATATTGAAGTGGGTCATAACGCGGCCTCAGGGCACAGCTAGTCATTTATAAACGATAAAATTTATTGAGCTATAATCGCCTGTTTTGTTTTCAGACGCTTATGATAAAACTCTAAACATATATTTATATATAGCTTTAACCCAGTAACTATAGGTGGACACATTATATAAATAACATAGCGAAGTAACAAAAGCAATTGTCCCACGAATCGGAACCGTCCTGGACCATTGTTTCCATCGCTTGCACGTTTTGTCCGTATTGTTAGTTTGTTTACCCAAGAGAACGGTACTATTGAATATACTCCTAAGGCCTTACCGAGGCTTTAAGCGATCCATTTTCCGCACAGTAGAAACGTCACATGATCAAGCATCTTATTCTAGCGGAAAATGGCTTATGGTCGCGAAGCGTATGACACTGGGCGTGAACGGGATCGCTTGATGACGGTCACGGTAAGGCTCTGGATTGTATAGATTCAGCATCGCTTTGTTCAAAATGTTTGTGTTTTGGGACACAATTAATCGAAATTAGTCAAAGGATTTGCGGAAGCGTATTGGGAAGGTGCTTTGTATCCAGCTTTGAGATGGGGTAGAGAGGTTTTATTCTATTATTTTCAACCAATGATAGTTCTGTAGATGTAGACAGGTTACGTTCTAAGCTCAAAGCTGAAAAACATGAGCTTCGTTATTCCAGATTTAATAAAACGTATTCATTTTCTAAGCCATATAAAGTCACACTTATGATGGCCATAACACTTTGGTAGAATCCGTTTTAGGTCACTCATCTCCCTATAAAAGTATCATTGTTTTTAACTTCTCTTTTTACAGATCTCCTAAAAAAGAGGAGGTACTCAATTCGTTTTTTTTTTGGGTTTATTACCTGATTTTTCGGAGACAGCTGGACCGATATGTCTGTGTTTGTCCGGTTGGACCGACTGAAATCATTTTTTTGTTTGAAAATCTCAAGCCTTCTCGAGTGATTATATTTAAATTTTATTAAAATCAGTCCAGCAGTTTGATTTTTAAGACTTAATGGAAGTCAGTTATACTTTTTCTAAAAAAAATCTTGTCATAAATATAGATACCATATTATAATTTTTACTAAATCAAATACAAATTCAAAAACCGTTACAGGACCTCTCTACCACCAAAATCACTATCTATACGAGAGTAAAAATTTTTGGTCATATGTCAGTAAGGTCACTATAATCAGATCAAAATATAACCTTACATAAAACTTAGCGTACCTTTTAACTAAAAACTTAACGCCACAAAGTTTAATCAGCCAAAGTACTTCCTGTTTTCCCTTTAATCTTGTTTCATAAAAAGCGTCTATAAATAGGCTGTTACGCGGAAAATTAGCGTGTACTCATATGTATGACAAAGCAGAGTGGTCTGAAGAGATCCCTGCGGTACCCCGTCGAAGGTACTCGCTAGGTACCTTTGTGGTCCTCTGCAAACACTCCAGCTTTTGTCCCGACATTGCTCTTTCCAAGTATATTGTCTAAGCGTTTTGAGAGTAGGTAAGTATTAAGCTACGGATGAATATGTATATATCTGAAAAATACGGTCAGTTTACGACTATCTATATAAGGTTACTACCAGTCACAATTTGTCCGCAGTTTTTGGGGATTACCTTTCAAATTGTTTTCGTGTCCGCGGAAAATCTCCATAGAAACCCTGGTAAAGTTTCCACCACATTACGAGGGTACATGATGTGACATAGTCATTAACTTTACCAACGATGGCTTAGGTATAACTCGATATATGACTTAACTTGATTGATTAATAATTTGAAAATTGATAAACTTGACGCTGGCAAATAACCAAATCGTATGGTACCACATATAAAAAAAAAATTGAGTCACTCAGTCACTATCAGACAGTCAGATCCAAAGATGTCGTTATACTTACTGGCAAGGGTTGACATGTTTTATCTTTGATCAGGACTTTATTTTTTTGTAAAATGTTGACAAAAATTAAATATTTTTAAGCAATTAAAATGAGGTTCTCAGATTGTCAGAGTCTTTGTACAAATAAATTACTTTTCCTGATTACTCAAAGAAGACTGATTTGCAATTTTTTTTTTTTGTTTGACAGGATATACTTTCCAGGTTCCATTTAGGATGGTTACGTTTTCGAATGCAGTTTGTACGTACATACGAATATGAATGTCTTTATGTTTGTAACCCGCTTCAGCCTATTATACCTTGCCCGATTTTGGTGTACAATATAACATTAGATTCGTTTTTATCTGCATAATATACAAGTAATATTATCATAAGCTTTACTAATTGTATCTCTCGGTTAATGTGATAATAGACCACTGTGGTCTAAAATTTTCACCGTCAGGTTTTTTGGTCTTCTAACTTGTTAAATTAAAAATAACTCAAATTTTCTATGTATCTCTGCCGAGTTACAGTTAGTAATAGTTAATAAATATTAAGAAAAAGGTTACCAATATCAAATGAGCTAACGATTTATAATCCGAAATTTAAGTTAAAAAAGGTTCACAATATTAAATGTGATAAACGGTACGGTTTGAAAACCGATAATTGAGTCAAACCGCACACGTATTCAGGTATGATAATTGTATTATTGATAAAGTATTGGAAAACCATGTATTACGCACTCAATGAATTGGATATAATAACTGCATTAAACAATATTAAAGTTAAACAGACTTGCACACAAAGCATAGCAGGGATAGTTGTGTACATATGTAACTACCAACATAAGTAGGTAATTTGTTTTTATCCAACTGCTAAAACGATATATACAACCCATATGATTATTATTTTCTAATGTTTTATTTCTCGGAAATATATTTCCGGTATTTTAGGAACATCGCGGGCCTAGGCCGAGTTCTGTTCCTATTAAAGATTTGACTCTGTTGTAATTAACATTTCGTACAATGCGACAGGTGTTAAGAATCGTGCCTTTTTGCATTGTTATAAATGTAGCTTTGGGTACATTTAGTAAGTAACTTGATTGGATAGCGATAGGATGAAAGTATTTTAAGTTTGGTGAATTAATTTTTGTGCATATAACAAAGTAGCTGTGCCCGCAGTATTACCCGCGAAATTTGACTATTCTAAGAGAAGACTGCATATTCCGGGATGAAAAGTGTCCTATGTGTTAGTTAATCCAGCACATAAGCTATCTTGGAACCAAACTTCATCCAAATTCATTTAGCAGTTTTTTGCGTGTAAGAGTAACACACATACATTCTTACAAGCTTTTGCGTTTACAATATGAGTAAGATAGTATTATTTGTATTTACCTAAAGTGGAGGCCTACAGTAAAAGTTGAATACGTGGAAAAAATACATTTATGCCGTGGCTAAGACACTTTAATACCTTTCAACTAATTTTCATCCTGCAGACTAAACCGTTGTTACATACCGTTTAAATTGGGCCCGATCCTTGTAACGACTTAATTTCCAATTCATCTCCAAGGTAAAGACGGGAACACGAAGGGGTTCAAGTAAACTATCCAAATGACAGGACGTTATAATTGTCAAGTCATTTAGGTAAGGGTCTAAGGCAAGGTGCGTACCTACGAGGGCGTTAAGTAGTTTTCAAGCCGAAATTGCGACAACGATATTTTATCCGACTTTATATCAAAAAAAAAAAACAAGACAACCACTTGACCGTTATTTTCTTCTTATTCAAGAATCTCAATAATAACAATTATTGAGATTAAATTAGTTAGATTAAATCAGTTCAAATATGCAAAACACAAAAGTGTTTTGCACTTCACACTTAAAAAAAAACTACTAATACACCAAGTTTCGTAAAGGTTGGTTGGAAACTAATACTCGTACGCAAGTACGATAAAATTTCATGAGACGTTAAAACCGACTGTCACAACTGTCATGAAAATGCATTGTATATTTAATTTATAATATATTTAAATTTTACCGAATATGCAAAGATGTATAATAATATATATTTTTTGCATTTAAGTGGTTAAATCAGCTAAATAGTTATTAGTCTTATTTTATACGCCTAGTAAACTATAAAAAGTTTAATTTAAAATCAAAAAAATTAAAGTAACCTAAAAATAGCAAGAACCGTGGACTCTGTAGAGTATTTATTAAAAATATACAATAAATAAATAAATCATTTATTTGACACAAAAATATGGGTGAAAATTGTAACATATGTTATAATATTTGTTACAATTGTCACACATATTTTTGCTATAGTGTTAACAGCTAAATAAATTCATGTATACACATAACACTATTGCACTGTTATTGTATAAGTTGCTATTGTTTCTAAAGATGTTATGGTCACTAGTTAGGACGGTTGGATCCTCTGTGCTGCGGTAGCTAATGCTCTTTTTGTTGTCTCATTTATTTTCATTATAAAATCAAACTCCCAGTCTATTTCCGCCTTTCCTTTCAACATCGTAGTATAATGTCGTTCGATAATCCCTCATAGTCGACACAAGTTGTACAGACCTCGTTAAGCCTTCGGAGACAAATGGCTGCCTCCACACAAACGTTTGTCATTTAGATTGACACTGTATTATCTTGGATTTTGTATTGTAAAGTATTAAAATCTTAATATCTATGTTTCTAAATTGATGATATATAGAATGAAAATAAATGAGCGTCACTAAGCATTTATTCAAAAAGATATTGTTATGCAATAATAACTGAGTATAGGTAAGTCACGAAAGATCAATTCTTTATCGCGGACACAGAAAAATTAAATATAAGAAAAATTAGAAAAAATCTTACATTATTTAGAACTACAAGTGGCGGCCTTATCGCTAAAAGCGATCTCTTCCAGGCAACCTTAGGACGGAGAAAATTGTGATAAAATAAAATAAAATAGGATAATTGATTATATCATAATCGTATTGTCCCTATCACGCTACTAAGGGTACGGCACAGCATGACTTCTTTTTCCATTTTACTATATAAAAGTCACCCCTTCATCCACTCCCCACTCACACAACTCATTGACGTGTTCTTAGGTCGCCCTCTCCCGGTGCTACTGCTTAACATCATTCTCATTGACCTATAACTTTTAACTTTTCAGTCACTGGTGCTACTTTCAAACTTCCCCTAACTTAATACCTACTTGTACATTCTTGTCACTCCAGACATCCATCTCAACATTCGCATCTCTATTGCATGCATGGTCTCTCTAAGAAGTCTAGACTGTAGTCAACTAAACCAAAAATTGCACGTTGCGGACTTGACACTTGGCTTTTGTCGAAAGTATTGGTAAAACATGGTTTCTATCCCAATGGCAAAAGAATGACTGCATGAAATAGATATAACTTATGCCAGCACTTGCAGCTATTGCTATGGTGACGTTGGAGTCATCGCCAAAAAAACCATTGTGGGCCATATGGCCCTAAATTACTGCCAAGTATAGTAAATAGAAAGAAAGAAGCTGTTAATAAAAATAAAAGTTAAGGGTTTCACTTTTATTCCAAGGGCTTATTAGTCTAACTTTGCAAATTGTTCATTTTTAGGGGATATATCCAAAACTTAACACTCACAGGCAGGCAGGCTAATGACACCTGTAATGTAGTGATTGTGGTGTTGTACTTCCGAATCAATGAACAAGAAATGGACTCTCAGCGATATCGCGCTGTGTTCCAGCAAACGATGCAATTTGCGATTTATAAACCTAAAAGGAAATATTACGCTTATTTGAATGAATGAATTTGTTTGTTACAAAACAAAATAATTTAAATAACAAACTTAATAGAAAACAAGAAAGAAATAATTTTGAAAATAGTTTTTGTACGTAAGTTTCCACAGAATCTACCCGAATAATTCATAATTCTAGTTTATTTACAACATATTTCTTTTCTCGTCAATGATTTACAACAATCAACGGTAGTCTTCCAGCCCATATGATAGGTATATCTCTCGTATAATAATGATATTTGTTATTATTATTTATTTGTGACGTCTTGTTCATCATACTCATAGTTACCGTCTCTGTGTTCATTTGTGCCTTGGGTCGATAAAAAATCAATGGTGCCCTAGCAATTTCCCTCTTTTTTGGGTTAGGTAAATACCTCCAAGCAAAAATCCCAAATGACTTTAAAATTCACAAAATAGATACCAATTTTCATCAACTTTAATTGCAAGTTAGGACAATAAGTACCTACAAGTAGGAACGTTCAGATAAATTGAAATACCTACTGACAGTAGAAAGAACATATTATAGCCGTGAAGAAAAAGGTAGCTCTACTCGCTTAGCTTACTAGTTCAATAATATACCCACGAATTTATTTATCATAATTACAAGACAAAAATGTAAAATTACTAAACGTATAAATAAGAAGTATTGTAAAATTCTCTAAAATAATCTCGTTTAACAGTAAATTCACACAAGAGCTTGTAAAAAATACGAAATAAAACTACAGCTATCCACCGCTGCAAGATTTATCGTCAAGTGACCGTCTCTATAGGAGAGGCACTTAAAATAAAAGCTGCGATAAATTCATTAATTCGCAGGAGAACCATTTATATTCGTCGACTGTAAGTATTTATTTGCATTGTACGCCCGTATCGACGGACAATGGGCTTCCGGAATAATAAGGGGAAAGAAATACTTACGTCATCAATTATTAAGATATATTATTATTTCGGTATAATATATAAATATGGTTAACAATCGAAACGAATGAAAATAACAAACAGTGGTACACATGGATTTGTAAGCAAATAAATTTCGTAGGTACTTGTGTACGTGACTTTGCAGTTTTACCGTACTTCACAAATATAGAGATTAATTCATTTAATAGACTTACGTATATACATATAATTACTTTGTATTTTCTTGGTTAAAGATAACGTCTGATAACCCTGAGCTTCAAAGTATGTCTCAGGGACCTTTCAAAATTTCCAGTACTAAAAATATTATGGTATATAATACGAATAACCATTGTCGTATGCATGGAAAAGTATATTCAATTTCTTAAATATCTACTTTCATAATTCATGGGAATCACTAAGAGAATAATTGGTCATTGGTAGATTCGATTTCACCGTTTTTGAGCCACCATAGCTTCATGCCACCCTATCAGCCACCCTTTGTTTAACGGACTACGTATTGTCACTTACCAGTAATATTAAGCACGACTCTTTCTCCGTGGGTGGCCACAATCCTCCACTCGCATCGCTCCGGGGTAGCTGGCTGGGCATCCGAGCCCCACCCTGGGGAGTTGAACCACCCAGAGTTGCCCAGAAGAGTTCTGCCACACTCTGCACAAAGAGCAATCGAAGATCAGTAGGTGTGTAAAGTTATTTATCTAATCACATCAACGGTAATGTGCAATGAAAATAAAGTTCTGAGAAAAGTTCTTAGACTTTGCAATAAAGACTTTCCCGCGTTAATAATATCTTACATGCGTTTCTTCAGGTATTAGATTATAATCAGTACTTTGCTAGAGAATGAGACGTAACTATGACTTGATACCGCTGACTTTTAACTTGATCTTTTCGATTTTTACTTGATAATAACTTAATTAATTTCAGTTATAGTTGATGCTAGCAAAGAAGCTTATCAGAAGATGCCTTAATCCTACTATCCTACTACGAGTAATATTATAAACGCGAAAGTTTGTAAGAATGTATGTATGTATGTATGTTTGTTACTCTGTCACGCCCAAACTACTGAACTGATTTGGATAAAATTTAGTACGGAGATAGCTTAGACCCTGGACATTGGCTTCTATTTTTATCCTGTATTAACGCAGGAGACACCGCAGCGAGCAGCTAGAAAAAAAAAGTATTTATTTCGACTTACTTGCACACTTATATAGAAGATTAGTTTGCGCAATATCACTGGCACTTAGCCTTACTCTCTGTCCGATCTCCGGGCGTTTCTTTCCGTGGACTTCAAGGGGCAGTATGGTGTCAAGGTAGGTTCCCTTGCTGAAGGTGTTCCTGGCGTAGTGCATGATGGAATCGTAGTCGTAAGTCTGCCCCAAGGAGTTGACTTCCTCTTCAGTCAGCTTATTGAAGTTGTACTCTTGGCCTAGAACAAAAAAGACGGAGTTATTTCTATTTCGTTTTATAAACCTTATTTTTTTTTGTATATGCAGTGTATTATTAGCGTACTAAGCAAAAAACCGACTCTACTCATCATTACAAACAAATTTCATGATGAGACCAACCCTGAAATCGATAAAAAAGCCAACCAGTCAACCATAGAAAAAGTTTATCGGTCGCCGACCAGATGTAGGTATGATACAGCAGTTTTTTCTCGAATTCAGAGTTGGTCCCATAGTAAAAGTAGTTCATCAGGGTGTATGTAAAAACCCCCGTTTCAACTTAGTACACCACCAACCTGTAGCTAATAACCTATAACCAGTGTATCATCTTCATCATCATCATCATCAGCCAGAAGACGTCCACTGCTGAACAAAGACTTTCCGCTTAGAACAATTGCATCCACTAGTTACTTGTGACTTTCACTATATCGTCAGTCCTCCTAGTGGAAGGCCTACGCTGCGTCTTCCGTCAAAAACCTTTCTTCCAGATCGGCTATCGGTTCTTCGAGCGATTTGTAGCCCTGTATAGGTAAGTAATAAAACAGCGCTTGGTCATTAGCAAAGCGTCTCCATTTCAACTTGAACGAAAATGCTTTCGTAGATGTCTGGGCATTATAAGTTGTTAAATACTGTCTGTATCTGTTTATGTTTAAAAAATAAATAGAAAGGCATTTATGATTGCTTTGAACAGAGCTTTTTTCCAGTTAAAGTCAACTCAAGCATATTGGCTAAGTTATACTGGGCACGCTGCTCTCTGGTTGTGAGTTGGAGCATTTGGATTATCTCTTGATCTTTAATGGTCTACAGATAATCTTTCTGCTATATTTTTTGCTGTTGTTGTTGTAGTTAGTCATTTCGTTTAAGGTTGTAAAGGCACTTGCCCTACCTACAAATAAATAATATAATATACGCTAGTCTTATTTGCATAGTTTTAATGTGTAAAGTTTTGAACGATCTGCTGAGCGCTGAGAGAGGTCAAGGGAGGATTCATCTTTATCTGGACCCGTCTCGTAAGCGCATCATACCTACTGTAAATTCCTGTGGCTACTGGCACTTTAGCAAAAGAACTTAAAAGAAAAATATCAGTTCGAACATTCTAAAATTAAATCTATGTAACATAAACGAAAAACCTAGAGGTACATCGCATTTCATCCACCCACCATCTCTACTTAAAGCATGTAACACTACTATGATACTAAGTACTACCATTTAACACTCGATAAATTCCTCTAATTCGATCAACGGAGAGGACAAAGCGGATTGAAATTCTTGTGAAAAAGTTTAAGGATAGGTTGTAGGTAAAGTTAGTAATGTCAAAATCTGATAGACAAGGGTCATTCAGCAACCAGCATATTGAAAGGTCACAAAACTCGAAAAGGTTCCATCCCAATATTTGAGAAAGTTTGCTATGTATGGTTTGCAAGGTTCTGTACCTATATGTAGGTTTGGACAAAGTGGTTTGTCTGTAAGTCTTCTATCTATAAAATATATAAAAGAGTGAGTTCTGACTGATTGGCTGACTGATATTCGCTAGAATTCAAGGGAGAGCGTAAATTGCGAGACATGAAATTTGGATGGTGTATAATCATAATCTTATGGTAAGTAAATATTACTTAACCAGATTTGTCTATTCTGAATACACACATTTCTTGCTCTCAAAGAATGTAAATACGTGATTACATTAGACGAAATCGGGAACAAACATGCTTGCACTCAACCTTGTCCATTACTGCTACGAGTATTTGCCTAACCTATAGTGGATTAAATGAATTTGGTTTTCTTTTGGATTCAATTCTATTATTATAGATCAACGTTGAATTCTCATAATCTTAAATTCTCAGAATGCTGAAAACATCATTGTTGGACTTCAAAATGTCTAGGTCAAGTTTAACTATAAGCAGAGATTATAAAAATAGTAATAGGATTATTATACGTATGCTAGGCTCATAGGCTAAATAGCCTACTTTTGATCCGGAAAACTTAAATGTTCCCGTAGGAGAATTAGATACATTCGCCGCGAGTAAAACAACGGAACCACCTAAATTAATCAAAAACCAACTAGCACGTTTTAATATGAATGACTCCTGCAATTTACAAACGACACTTCGTATTATGTAGTTAAAAAAAAACATTACTATTACATTTTTTGAATGATTATAAACACAGCTTAAAACTGCAAACTTAAATCTCCATTATATTCTATTTATAATTTTATCTCGAACGGCTCAACACGAAATAGTCAGTGAATAGGCATCTGAGGAACCTTAACAATTCAGATTTTAATGTTTTCCACGCAGAACCTACAGCCGAATATAACTCTCTATGATCTGATATTAAGATTCAAAATATAAGTAGCACGTAGCTGTCTAAAATGAACATGAAATTGAAACTAAGTGGACATGAAATAAAGTTTAATATTCCGTGGTGGTCGGTAAATGGGGGATAGTTTGAATGTCTGGAGGGATTTCGGCACGCTCGTTCGGTATTTTAGCTATCCTTGCTTCAGAAGAGGAACAATGACCCGATTTGTCACACTGTTGTGATGATACTACACGTAATGTTTCCAACTTTATTTACTAACCCATCTAATTAAATGCGGGAAATATTGAAATTAAAGAAATTATATCAATTTTCATATTAACAACTACCAAATTCTTGTTAACGCGTATAAAATTAAAATATCAAGTGCAATGCGTTTGGGAATAAAACACAAAAGTTGACCTTTTCTTCTATTAAAGATAGGTATGATATCTTACTCATAATAAAAATATATTTAAATGCAAAATAGTTTTTAATGCCCTTTACCCTGTATAAGGTTGAGTATAAGGAACATGTCTTGAACTTTTTTGTGTGATTAGTCAGGAACGATAATTTGTTTCATCAGTTCTTGTATATAAAAATCAATTGCTGTTCGTTTCTCTCTCAAAAACTCAACAACTGCTGGGCCGATTTAGCTGATTTTGGTCTTGAAATGTTTGTCGTACTCTAGGGAAGGTTTAAAAGGTGAGAATAATAAATAACTGTTAGGCGGTACGAAGTACGCCGGGTCAGCTAGTAATAATATAAAGATTTACCTTCTAATAGAAGGAAACTCTGGTCCTTATATAACTAACGAAGTTTATTTTGTTGTTCTTCACTTTTTCCGTTGTTGGTATCTTGTATCCAAATTAAAACTTGGAAACAATGCCGAGAGCTTGGAAGTTGGAGTATAAAACGATGTCTTGAGAAGATATTGTAAAATAATGAGCATAATATCTTTGCCCTAAATAACTTTGGAACTTGCAGCTGTTTGTCTAATTAGGGTTCATTAAAAGGATTTGTAGTTTTGCCTTGTTTATGTTTTAACTCGACTGCCTTAAAGGAGGATAATGTTTTTCGAGCATATATTTGAATACAACTATGTATGTATGAATAAGAAATATTTATTTGCCTTTGAATTTGTTGCTACATTTAAGTTATTTAGATAAAAAAAACATAAAATCTTATTTAAATACTTTTATAGTTCTAATAACATATATTTATTGTATTATATATGATTAAAATGTGATTTATTTCTCTAGTTATTATTAATATTTTGTAATGGTCGTTCGTTACACAAGAATGATGATTCGACAAGCTGCATTGAAGTACGAGTATATTCACTAAGTTTATAAAAAGGATTTCTTTCTAGAAACAATTCTTATATTTTGTTTGAATATTTTAAAATTGAGTAATGTTGTCTGGTAATTAATTGTACATTAATAATATTGTGTTAAGTCCCTGTCTCTTACACTTAGTTAATCTGTTTACAGGCAGGACCCCCCCTTATTATTATAGCGTGAAATCTTTTTTCCGGTATTTCTTTCTATACAGCTGAAACTGGTAGACTTATTATGATGTGTGAGTAGTCATTGGATCTGTCTTTATCTGCAGGTGGATATACTTGTCGAATCATGCGGTTTCACTCGTTATGATACAGTGCTTTATAGTTTTGCAGTGGGTTATTTTTAAGTTGCTTCTAACACCTTGTTTGCATGTCTATGTAAAACAATCGAAAATGCACAAGTAATTTTTAACCGACTTTAACATTTCAAACCTGATGAGAGGAAACCTACTTGGAAAAACTGGAGAAGGTTACTAAATTTCAAAGATAAGTGAAGTCCCTAAAATGAAATTTGGCCAGCGTGGTGGACTATGGCCTACACCCCCTTCATGGGGAGACCTATGCCCAGCAGTGAGACATTGTGGGTAGATGTGTGTGTGTGTGAAGATTGAAAAAAAGAAGTAGGTAAGTATTTACTTTTTTGTTCGTCGGATTTTTTTAAATATACCCATCAATTTCACCGATACTTAAAAATTTGTTCGAAAAGGTAAGAAAGCTTTACAATTGATCTAATTTGTTGAAAAAATACTTGTATTGAAGTTGGATATTCAACTTTTATAAGTACCTTTTACTTGTCTAGTTTCTAGAATGGCTCAAAATTAATCAAACGGGCTGTGAAATGAAATACACTACCTACGCAATGATAGGAGTACATTACATAAATCGTTAATGCGATTATATGAGCAGATAGTACGTAAGTAGAGTACCTAGTGTATGAAGATGACCTAGTTCGCAATAATAGCAAGTGAATAAAATGTACCTAGTTATACTAGTCGTAGTAGCTAGTTTTGCAAACAGTGATCCTCGAGGATAACAACATTATGAACGATTTTTTTTCCTTATCTTAAATAAAAATGTGAGTTTGGACTTTGATTACGGCAGCCGCCGATAGAACTATTTTCAGTTATTTCGATTTCAAAATCAATCCTCTCGACCGATTTCAATTAATTATTAAAATGGGACAAAATGGAAAGTATAAAAAAATCACAAACATTTAAAAAAAAGCAGTCGATTTGAGTGATTTGAGACTTCTTTTTGGAAGTCCGTAACTATTGGCCTATTCGGAGGCTTCGGTGCCGTGTATTGCAAGCCTTGTTTAATTTGAATTAATAATCAATTTAAAAATAATTTTAAAATCTTATTTAGATTCATACAACTAGTTTAAATATTTCGTAGTTTAATAGTAAAGAAGTAATATTGAGTATTTTTATCAAAGGTTGAATATCGCATGTCTGATGATATATGTTGAATAGATTCGAGCGCTGAATGGCGCGGTAACAAACTTCATTCTTTTGGGGAAATATCTGCTATTGAATTCCTAGTGCAAGTAAACCAAAATTTGTTGAAAACGGCCTGTACGTGAGTGCCAATATCCAGACATACATAGAAACATGTAACCTACTATAAAATTTGGTCCAAAAACGAAATAATAAATAGTTCAAAAACAGAGCGAAAAGTAGGTAAGTACTAATGTTATAAACGTAGAAGTTTGTATGTATGTATATTTCTATAAATCTATGTATTTTTCGCTCTGAAATGGCTGAACGGATTTCTTGCATTTATTGCTTGTATCCTGGATTAAATAAAGTAACACATATGTTACTTTTAATCCCGAAAATGAAGTGTTCCTATGTTCAGTCTGATAAAAGGATAAGATAAGTGCATAAATAAAATGGTTCACCATTCGCCTTATTGCCAGTTCCCAAGCCGCCGAGAAACCTCCAGTGATGTGGCTGACATTAGACAAAGACCGGGTCCTACAGTTCAATGTTTCATCTGATCCAAGATAGTCCTCAGTCGGCATCGTATCGATCGCCATTGGTTAAAAACTCATCTTATTATACTCCTATGCGAGCTCTAGTGTACTACTAAGAATAATGTCACTGACCTATTGCCCCTTCACGACACAAAGACACCCAAAACACCAAACAAAAGCGCCATTCTATGCAATCAATTCGGAGAAACCCGACGCATAAAGTGAGATGGTAAACAGGAAGTGAGCGTTATTCCGGATGTGTGTGCTTTAGACGTCACGTGACGTCACGGAGGCATGTGCGTGACAGTAGAGATGCTGTTACACCGATGGGTTTAGTATATTAAAGATTGAGCAACATAATATAGTTTTTCTGCGAAGTATGGACTACGCGAACACAAACTTTAATGCAGCATCTTGATAATATCTAGATTTTGTTGATTTTCATTATATCATAATTTCATGTCTTAGTAAAAGAATATTTAAACCAGTAATGTAGGACATTTCTAAACAAAAATCTTAGTTAACATTATGATAAAAAAAAAAATCTAATCAGTCCTGCCGTCTCTGTGAAATAGGAGATACTAAAAAACCCATCCGACGAATAGAGAATTCGTCTTTTTTTGAAGTCGTTTAAAATGAATCTAAACACGCGTTAGTTTTCCTAATCAAATGAGATTAACTGCCTCAATACATTTTAAAACAGAAATAAACATAAAAATATTGTTTTCTGTCTTTTAAGGAAACATAATGGAACCCACTTTACCCAGTTAATATTTATCATCATATCAAAATAATCAGTATTTTGTCTTTAAAAATCATATTGATCAGATACGGTGTGAATTCAGAACCCACGCGGAGAGATTAAAAGCAAGACGCTGGTAATGGATCCAGGTCAAGTACACATTGCCATCACTAAACGCTTCGCAGCGCATGCGTCTAATTCTCAGTCCACTTCTGGTGAATGGGCTGTATTTGGTTACAACTTATTCGTTTAAAATGTTGCTGTTTCTTAAGCAAATCTCGTTTGGTACTGTCAAAAGTCGCGCTGCTATCAAGCAGAAGGTTTTTTTGTGATTAGTAGTGGAATTTGTAAGTCTCTACCTAGATCTAGAATCTCAAGGTTGCATGCGCTGAAGGATCGAACTAACTTTTATTTACATTTGGTCCTTTATTTAGTTACAATCATCTGCATGAATGATATTTCAAACGGGAGATATCTATTTGATATTCTCAAAAGTACCTGTATGAACTTGGCAGCCATACTCAGTTGTAGCTTATAACCCAACCAATTTAAGATTTTTTTTGTGAACTTAGCAGTCAACGAAATTCTTATGTAATTAACCAGAAACGACTTACAGCTAATGTACATAACATTGAGTAGAGCTAAAAGCTCCAAAAAATAGATTTAAAATACTTAAACCCCTCAGAGCTGTAATGCCCAAACGTTATCATGAATGCACAGCAGTCTTTTAACATCTTAATGGAGTCAGGTGTTAATTACTTACCTTGTGGAAATCCATTTATAATAAGATGGTATATAAAGAATATCTAGCACTAACGGAAAAACACAAGATAATCTTTATATACCATATTGGTATTCTTGGGGCCCTTTCACTGTGCCTAGTCAAGGAAGTAACTAACCATTCATAATGTTGTCCCTGATGATCTGCACGTGACTGTCTCTGTCGGGGCGGGTATGTTCGTGCCAAAAGCCGACCACGTGGCCGAGCTCGTGTACCACAATGCCGAATTTGTCGCAGTTCTTGCCGATAGAGATGGCTTGCGCACCACCGCCGCGCTTCCCCACGAAGGAACAGCAGCTAGAATGTAGGATAAGGAAAAATATTAGTGAAGTTATACAGGGGTAAACATTGCTGACAATTGTCCGTGCTAGCAACCACCGTGGTCACCGTGGTTGGGGCAGATGTTTGAATGACGAGTTTGAATATTTCTTCTCGATCTATATGTGTTGTATGTTTATGAATGTTGAATGGCATCTCCTATCACAAAAGAAATCTCAGGGACGCACTACGAGTGCTAAACGTTATTTACCTATTTTGTTTTAAATAGACTAACTTGAAGACAAGAGAATATCGGCGTAATCAGTGCTCGAGTGAGTTAGTATTAGCGTTTAAGCATGTATTTTTTAATATATAGGTATTACCTAAGGCGTACATTTTTGGTATGTGCCAAACTCTGTAGATGGTACATAGAAAAACCTGGTAGTAACGATAATGACCTTTGCATTGGACACACAAATACAATCACAAGTCTTTGTTCACAATAGGGATACTAAGCTATGATAGTCTATGTCGCATCGAGTACCTACATGTGTAAAATCTAATGCTGCCCAGCTTATCATATAACCTTGCTAAACAAGCTACTATCTGCTCGTATACTACTAAACGGATTTACTCGTGGATTAGTCCGCTCATTAGTACACCCCTTGAGACGTCTTACGTACACGGAAAAGGTCTGTTTGTAAGGTCAATCAAATTACAACAGGCCGATTTTGTATCTCGGTTATGTTGGCTGTTTGGATACATAAAAATACTTTTGATATTTGTTTGATATATCGCCACCATTTTGTGAAATTGCGAACATCCGAAGTCGCGAGCAAATCAGTATTTTCTAGGCAAGCTTTCTATATCTTAGGCTGCATCGTCGCTTTACATCTGGTGAAAAACAATCAAACGCTAACCAATTTTCTATAAAAAATATATAATTTGTATGCTATTGAAAATAGCATCTGCGTCTATGCTGTTTCCCCACAACATGATTCCATAACTAAGTCATCACACGATGACTTAGTTAGCCTAGCCTTTTTTTCCATAAATTTGGCACAGGTGGAATCCTCCCAGTATAGCAAGTTCTGCTTAAACATGGACTTGTGAGTACCGCTGAAGCTGTCGTCAATAGCACACTGTACTTCCTGATATGCTGTAAAAAGTGCACCTCTATGCGGTCTACCTACAACATGACTCCATATCTAAGTCACGTATAATTGGCGTCGCATCTGACCAGAGTGGTATTCAAATTTTTACAACTTCACTCAGGGTATAAGCAACTGTGAGAAGATTGAATTCGTTATAGGTTTATAGCTCTTACCCGCAAGGTCGTTCCGTGAAAACGATGTAGTCGCGGTGCATATCAGCGTCTCTCTCTACGAACTTGACACAGGTGAAGTTCTCCCAGTGTCTCATAGCCTGCTTGAACAGTGACTTGTGTGCGCCGCTGAAGTTGCCGTCGATTTCGTACGGAATGACCCCATGCTCCCAGATTCGCTCCTTGCGGTTGGTAGCGGCGCGAATGGAGCGATGTCGAGTTTTCTATAACAATTTTTATATCAATTATCTTTTTTTTTAACAAAATATTAAATGTATTGAATAGGTTTGTATTTGTTGAAAAATGCATAGTTAACTTGCTTTAGCTAATTTGGAGTTTGCTAGCCATAGCCCATAGTTATTTTAGTTATTTTATTTATAACGCACAACCGATAGAAGTCCCGCTGGTAAGAAAATAAATATGTCTATGTCACAATTAATATTACAAAACTGTTTATCGTCCCTATAAAAACAAAACATGAAATAAAAAAAAACTTTTGGTTTCTATGACAGCTAGGCATTTGACCACCAGCTCGCATGACCACGGAAATCAGCGACACTGTGGCCTTAAATAGAGCATGCCTAGTCTGGTTCTTTAGTAAGGCTGCCGGAATACATCGCTAGGTGCTTGGCGACAGCTTTATCAACTTCAGGGTCGTAGCTAGGCAGGCGAGCGTTAGAAAACGCCCTACCATCATGTTACGAGTTCCTCACTATGTTTCCCTTCGCCGGTAAGTGGGCTCTTTTTCTTTGAGTATTTCGTGGGATTGAATTTCGTATCTCTTGCACTAACTGACCCCATTAACCCCCAGCTATCATCTCAACGAAATACTATAGCTATATTGTAATCCATTGAAAGTGACTGATACAAGCATCTAATTGCAATCAAGTAGTTTAATTGCGAAAATCATATTGGGCCTACCATAGCATTGGCCATACTCCTGGTGGTATGGTGGGTCTTACACGATACCACTGATTTTAAATCTTATGTACAGATGCAGTTAATAGACGGGAAAATATCAGTGGCTAGCGGTTTCGATTTTTACCTAATGACAGATTTCGAACATGATTGTTGAACAGGAGTATGTATGTGACATATTTTTAAGTGTAAAAAACTAGTTTAACAAAACACTATTTTCTCAGTGTTTTAGTTTTTTAGACCTACCATACCATCAGGGTTATGGCCAGTGTGTTGGGTCAAGTGTTTCTCACATTTATAAAGAAAAACAAAGATAGAATTAATATACCCGTTGGGTTCGACATGGCAAAATACGATGTTCACTCTGATCTGAACACAAATGACATCTGATAAGGTCAGTAACTAATATAGTACCTGCGTTAGTTGCAATCATTTAATCCAAAATAACTCCAACCCATCAATATAACTACCACTGTTAAATTATTGTACGTACGTCCCTTCCAATTAAAAGCTCTTTTGGTGTTCAGTGACAGAGGTCAGTGATTGCCAACTAATTGGTTAATGGCTACAGTCTTCTCCCATCCCCCTCACTATTCCTCCCTGTGGATATTTTGCATAATGACATGGCATTGATTACTCTGTTAGTGCTGCAGTACAAAACAATGAACTAACATATTTTTTAATATTTTGAATTCTTATTTAAAGTTATGTGCCGTATATTATTGTATTCTATAGAAAAAACATCAAACCTGTTGCATCAAGTTTCGTCAAGATTGGTTGGAAACTAGTAGAAAATTACGATCTGTTCCCGAGTACGAAATTTTTAGACAAAAACCTCTACACAATATACACTCTGACAGATGAAATAATAAAAGATACTAGATTCGAAGCAGAAACTTCGCTTGCTTGGTCAATAATATTCATGGTAAATGAATAGCATGTGACAGAGCGGGAAATATTCATTACTAAAATCATCCAGAGCTCATATTTCGGATAGCCCAAGTTTGATTTTTAAAACTATTTTTTTATCTTTGACCTTATACGCATCTCAATGTTGACCGTCTTATGTCTCGTTGAATTAGTTTCATATATTTATTTAGTACCAAATATTACTCATTTAAGTGAATTGATTTCTGAGAAAATTAATTAATCCTAGCACAGTCTTCGCATATCATCTGCACTAAACTTTCAGACACATTTTAACATGCTAAAAAAATTCTACCCCTCTATAAACTGACCCTATCCATCATAGCCCAATTTCCTAACAGTCAGAATCAAACTAAAAAAAGTTAAGCATCCAAACTGGTGATATCAATTTGGCTGGTCGCCAGAAGTGGTACTGCATCCGAGTATTTTACGTTTACTGCATTTTTTAGGTTTATGAAAAGTAACAAGCCGATCTATTGAGTTCTAATGATATAAAAAATTTGTACAAACATCGTGGATTATATCACTGGGCATGACTTATGAATAAAAAAAAACTCGCAATATCTGTCAAAATCGGGGAAAAGGGGCGGATTAAAAAGTGTCCGGCTTTACTGATTTCAGCGATGTTAAATAAAATATTGTGCAATTGATGTGCCATAAAACAACTCGTTCGAAGACTTTTCGCTGTCAAAATTTAATAGTAATTCTTTTACACAACACAATTTTAGAGTATTTTTAATATATTTGATGATTGAATAATCCTTTAGTCCAAGTCTAGTTAAGTTTAGTATTGTTACTTAATTTGCAGTATAACAATAACGAAAAAAATATAACTACGGTCAGAATTTCGAGCATGCATCTTGCCGGGTAACATATTCTAGTGGCCAGAATGCTGTTCAATTTGTGTGTCTAGAACTATACCTAAAAAGGTAAATTTATTCATTTATTTCTCCGAAATGAGAAAGTTCTCGTGATGTTTTATTTACCTACATACTTATCTAGTGGTGTTTAAAATTAGGTCTGTCTGACATTTGGACGTGGTTCCATGCAAAATGTATGAATGATTGATTCAACAGAATCTGCAAATGAGATCTGCACGAATTGTTACGTAACGATGTAGCGGAAAAACGTTATTTTTAAATAAATGAGCAAAATATTTTAAAATACGCTTTTATTCTTAAAGAAAAGAAAACTAACTACTTATATCAACGTAAATAAAAGAAACTACGTACAGTAGTATACAATTTAAACGCTGAAACTTACGTATTTTGTAAGAGAGCCCTTAATGTAATTCGCTCACCTCTGTATGATTATAGAACTGACTTTCAGCTACCTCCAAATCTTCATCAGTTTCACGAAAAAACCAGTCATTAAATTCTTGGGTTTCTTTCGTCTTATTGATATTCAATATGTCCTTTGGCGGAGCTTTCAATTCAAATCTGGCTTCGAATTCATGTTCGGGTACTTCGTATTTTTTCTCTTCGCTTCTGTGTTCTCTGCTGCTATGTTTTTTGTGGTGACGAAAAAACTTCTTGCGAATGAATTGGCTGTCTGTGTTGTTGGTTTCAATGATAGAATTCTGTCCGAGTCTTTCACCTGAGTGGATGTTGCGTAATCTGTAAAAATAATTATTAGTAAAACAAAATACCATGGCAAGTAAACTTCAAAATATATATATATATATATTCCAGACATAAAGATAGAATCTTCCTTAATTCATCCGCAAAAATGTCAATTAGAGCTCAGTATAGCTTTGAGCGCAGCAAATGATTTGGGTATCGGAGATTTATCGTAAGAGATTATTCTAAACTTCGGGACAATAAAGATGTTATGGTACCTATAGTAGGTTCTATAAAGCCTAATTTTTTGTAAATTGACTCTCACCATTGCATCGAAGGTAAAAAATAAATAAATTATTGAAGATCCTCATTAAAACCCCTCCGCCGCAGCCCCTCGTCCGAGATTAAACGCAAGTAATGAATGGACTCGAATGCAGATTGCAGATCCAGACAGCGCATTTGTAAGGCTATCCTTTGCCTGCATTTTTATGAGGCTTTTTTCAGACTCGAATGAAATACGGGAACGTATTCAAAACTTTTTAGAAAATTTGTCTATAACGTGAACGGTAGCAATAGTGTCTTTGAGGTTTTTCATTATTCAAGTGTTTTGATACTTGGATTTTGAATATTTTTTAGTGGTAATTAAATTATTTTCACTCAAGTTCTTTCAGTTAATCATTTTTTAATTCAAAATTACTTGTGTCTTTGTTTTGTTTGACTAAATGCAGCGTGAATTCCTATTTTGGAAACTCGAAGACACAAATAGCGTGTTATTTGTGTATCTGAATTCTAAGATTTGCATCGAATATCAGATTCCTTTGAGTCCCCTAAATTTGAAGCTCGTACTGTCCTCAATCCATTCGTGAACTATTTCCATAATCTGAACTAATACCTATGCATAGTCAGGTTTACTTCCAATAGACATAACTATTTATATACGAATTTGCAACATAATAATTGTACAAAGTTTATTGTCAATTCGAGTATTAATAAATAAAAGTTGGTAACCCACTGTTTCTCACTTTGAAAACTACTGGAACAATATTGAATGACCTTTTTTGAGCTACAATTTTACAGTATCTTTTTTGTTTGTTTGTTTAACTGTATTTACTTTATTTAACTGATTTAATATAATAGACTTTAATTTTGCGAACCGTTGACACTGACACTGCACTATTTTTTTTTAACTTAAAGAACGCAATCCGTATTTTTTTCAAATTTCAATCTCTTTTAATATCCGAGTAATTAAAATGGGTAAATGTCGCTGCTGGAAACTTCCTTTATTCTTGGGGAAATAATTGATCAATCAATAGTCACCAACGACTAAAAGTTTAAAAAATATGTATATCTTGTTTGGTTAAGATTGGTGGACTGTATGTAATAGTAAACAAGAATGAATTATGAACAAATATCCACAAATATTATACTCAATATATATTTAATTAAGTACGTAATCTACATTGATAAAAATATTCTTTAAATTATTTATTGCTAATTTTTTGTATTATAATTATTTTGTTTACCTATGTAAGGAAATTATAGAATTAATCAATGCAAATCACTTAAAAGTTTTTTTATTGTAAAACGTAGGTAGGTACGTATTGCAAAAACCACGAGCTAACCTACGAAGCGACGCCTGAAGGCAAAGTAATTACGTTACAGTTTTTTATCCATTCATCGCTGCACAGACGATTTTTTCGTCCTTTGCCGTAACGTATTTATCTTCCTATGTTTCTGTATTAATGTGATTAACGAGATCAAAAGAGAAATGGTAAAATTTGCGGTACGATAAGATGCAGCGTGTTGTAATATTACCTACTTTATTAAAAGGAGTTGTTTTTCAGTTAAACTATGTTCATAAAGAAATTACACTACACTTTTTTGAGCCACCCATCCTGTAGAATTTGCTATAAGTTACTCATAATCTAAATAAAACTAGATAAATGATAATATTACCTTTCTTAAAATTAACAATTTTTATAACTTGATATTTTAGTCGGCTTAAGGATAATAGTATACCTTTTAATAAATATACTATACCGTCTTCTGTTTCCATGCCGCCGTCTTCTTCTTTTCCTCCCATTTACATCTTCTACCAGATTCTGCAAACTTTCCGTCGGTCGCAACATGTCATTCTTCAAAGAAATTCTCTCAAGCTCTTCATCAGTCTTATTTAATCTGTCGTCCTCTTCGCTCGAAGGCAAAACTCCATTAGTGGGAGCGGGAGCAACAGTTACGTTATCAGGCAAGTCTTTGAATTTAATGTTATTGTTTCTGTCACCAGTTATTTCTCGACTATTGCTTTGTATTTTGTTCGTTATTTCATCAGCTTTGCTGCTAATATTTGATATCTGTATATGCGGGAAAAGTTCATCTAAGTTTAGAATGTTATCAGTGGACACATTTACGACTAGGACGCCATCTTGCTCTAGACTATCCGACTCTGTTAGGTTGTCTGTGACGGTTTGATTAGTTTCTTGTTTAGTCTGATTGACCGCATTAGTGAAGTTTTCCGATTCTTCTGGTTGTAGTTTACCGTTTTTTAAAAGCACTGATTTGTCTAAGCCGGCTGGTAAATTCTGTGAAATAAATAAACAACTTTAAATAGAGCTATATATATATGTGAAACCAAATGAAGATGAACAAAATTGACGTGCAAATTAGTTACATTGTTACAAATCGCAGAAAATAATAATAAAATATAAACTAACTAACTTAGATTTTTAGTATTTCGTACGTTCTGTACGCACCAATTTTGGTCAATGATTTAGTTATGCAGAAAGGACACTTAACACTAAACTTACAAATTAAAGCCTAGCTGGCGCAGTTCTACATACTTTCGTGCAAGCTAATACACAGATGTTACTGTGTCGACCTCGTAAAATAAGCTAAACTAAGTTAGTTTATGATGTGCAACCCGCATTAGGCAGAGATGGGAAACTCAATAATGCCAATATACTGGTGAAAAGTAATAAAATAGGTACTTTCAAAAATTGACAACGGTTTTCAAACTCGTTTTTTCGATATTTTTTTTGTTATTTTTTTTTTCATTCTTAATATTTTGAACCTATTTTGATGAAATTGGCAACCGCTAAATTAATAAAAGATCACACATAACAAAGATTCAGACAAATTAAAAATTTGTTTTTTTTGGAGTGTTTTTCAAAGCAACAACAAATAGCGTCCCCGATATCTTTTTTATAATAC
Source organism: Ligdia adustata (assembly GCA_947049295.1). Taxonomy (NCBI): domain Eukaryota; kingdom Metazoa; phylum Arthropoda; class Insecta; order Lepidoptera; family Geometridae; genus Ligdia; species Ligdia adustata. The sequence goes on from OX346223.1 coordinate 2,642,955, forward strand.
TGTCGTTCTTTCTTTCAAACAACCTGTAATCATAAAATAAACAGAATACCTTCGTCATCAATGCAGCATCATTGTATTTGTTGGGTTTGTCTTGCGACAGGGCTAATGGTTGTTTCGTCCGTTTCCTAAGTATGTCAGGCATGCCTTCTTCTTCCACTTGCAACCCTTCAAGCAGCACCTCTTTCTTCAGTCTTTCTACCTCTTCTTGGAGGGACTTATTGATCTTAATCTCTTGGGACCTTGTGGCTGCTCGGATGAAATCTGAATCTGGTATTGCTATGTCTCCTTGGAAATTACCTGCAAATAAAGAAAATATATTTATTTAGACAGTGATTGAGATTGTTATTGTTACTGATTTGTTGTATTTGCGATAATAGAAAATTAAATCAAATCATTATTTTTTCTGAAAGAATAGTTTATATAAACTCCATATAAACTATCCTTTTTATAGACAAATACCACATTTTTTTTGTGTGCAATAAAGAAATATTATAAAAAATTTATGTTTAGTATACGAGTAAGCCTTGTTCAAACGTTAAGTAAAAAGCCATTGATTCAACGATGATCCGTTTATTGCACAAGGTGTTATCTACCATGCGATACCAAATTGTTATATACGAGTAAGCTCCATATATTTATAAAAAAAATATGAGAGGACCAGTCCGGGGCGGAGCCCGGACGGTCCGGGGCGGAGTCCGAACGGTCCGGGGCGAACATATGCTAATAATATCTGTAATACGAGTATAAAAATGAATCATTGAATGTGTTGCTATGCACAAATCTCGAGAGCAGCTCAACTGAATTCTTTTTCAGAATATTCTTTGAAATACGAGGATGGTTCTTACGGAGAAACATAAATGCATGAAATGGTCCAAAAACAACACCTTTCTATACTTCCATACAAAAGATTCGTAACAATACTTAAAAGTCAAAATCAAGTATTAAAAACAATTCAAGAATTTACTATTAGGCGGTACGAAGTTCGCCGGTTCAGTAAATAAATAAATAATAGTTATTTGTTATACAAGAGTGCAAAGTTGCTTTTTAACCGCGTGCTCACTTTTGATGACCGAGCAAGCGAAGGATTCTAAAATTAAATCACGATCGCAACGAGCGATTAAAAAATCAGAAACCAGAAAAATTAAATAAATATTCACTCATTTTACTAACTTAATTAATTTTAGTTTATTAACTTTTTTTTTAACATAAGGTTTTAAGAATATGACGTTAAAAGATAATTGCGCGCGCAAAACAAATTTAAAAAGTTTCCGAGTCTAACAACATAACATTAAAACTGTATAGGGATATCAAATGAAATAAAACGAAACACAAATAATATTATGTTAAATACTTTCGTTACTTATTCAAGTGTTTCAGTTCATGTGATCTAATATCCAGCGCCTAAATATCAACCTTCTACTCGTAATGTCATCAGAATTTGAATAGCCGTAAGTATTTGTTGTCAGAGTACAGGTTGGGTCGGTTTGAGGTCTACTAAGCTGAAAAGGGGTCACAATACTCATCCTAAGGAACAACATTCACTTTGGGATCAACTCTGAATTAGAGAAAAAAACAGCTGTTGTCGACGACCGATTAACTTTTTGTATGGAACGGCTGATTTTTTTGTTAATGTTGTTCCTTAAGATGAGTATTCTGACCTTACACCTCAGTACACCCTTAGCCGATAACCTTGTATATAGTGTCAAATTAGTGTATGTATAGCGAATGCATGCACACGACTGTCATTGGATTAGACAATTTGTTGCACGCTGCATTGCGGATGTCCGCTAATTAACTGCTCGGTTCGGCACATTCACGGACGTCCCTCACAGTCAAGGACACGTCTACTTACCTATACCTAGTACTACTATTTATTACCTATACCTAATACTTACTAGTATTTCTAAGGCTAGTATCAAACGACATAATTTTTGATATTATATACATTATTTTCTGCAAGCTCTGTGTTGATCTTTATACGTAATTAACGTTACCGCATATTTTAATTTTATATAGCTACATACATTACATTTTATCGACACTAGTACCAATAGTAATTCTGCTTACAATAGACCTTGGTTTCCGTAGCTGAGTTTTTACTACTTATAAAACAAGTCGATACACTATTTAAATGCAAAAAAAAGTTTAAATTTTAATGAGTAGATTTTATGATTTGACTATGGGTGAATTAAACACGGGGAGTGCCCTAGACAACGCCTCGTAGGCGACTCTAACAGCCATTTGAAAAACTAACTTGAAAAGAAGTAAATGTCGTCCCACACCATAAACGTGTAGTTGATGATTTTACTATTATTTGAATGAGTTCAGAAAACCATTTGACAATTGGATTAGACAATGACATTTTAAACAAGAGTTGAAGATGAAGTTAAAATGATATTTTGTATTGTAAGCTTTAGTTTTATTATCAGGCTGTGTCCTTGAATGGCTTGTAATCTTCTTATATATAAAAATCAATTGCTGTTCGTTAGTCTCGCTAAAAATCGAGAACGGATAGGCCGATTTAGCTGATTTTGGTCTTGAAATGTTTACCTTACTCCCGGGAAGGTTTAAAAGGTCAGAAACATAAATAACTGTTTGGCGGTACGAAGTTCGCCGGGTCAGCTAGTCCTTAATACAAAATTATATTTGTCCTAGAACCTTAGCCATTTAAAAACCCCAGAGAACAAGGCAAAGCACAATAGCTCACATATCGACAATGCTTTGCATCTTCGTTCGTAATAGGTACAAGCCATCACAAACCAATATCGAACTTATAGGCCATTATCGAATTCAATCCTCAAACAGACGCCGTGCTGAATATTCATGCGGTATCGTAAACTGCGGTGTACATTGCGCGTTGTGTTCACACACATGGGTATTAATTAATGGCGAGCAAGCAACGGACGCCATCTGGGGCGGCGTCGTTAAATTTTACGATCTAGCCAGATGTGCCTGGTAATGGTGGTTGCAATCTAGGTGTCTTGTTGGAATTCAATTAGATGTGCAGATTTCTGATAACAGACAAAATCACGTTTCGTTTAATTATCACGACTTTCACATAGATGTACTTAATTAATCAGATGATTATAGTTTACAACAAAAACACATTTTTTGCGGCTTTGAGGCAGAACAATATTCTTATGGGTGAGAGAAGGAAGTTTCATTCACAGAATTTTCATTGTGCTGGGCCTCCAAAAACACCAAAGCATTATGCGACTGAATACTTAGAAACTAATATTTTCGATTTAATTTTGTGTCATTTCCACAGTATTTTAGACCTTATTTCACGAGTAATAAAATTAACTTTTATGGAGACAGCGTGGTTTTTGCTTTTTTACCAAAAAAAAAAAACATTTTTAAAGGGGTGATGAAAGTGAAAATCGGTTCATGACTGGGGTTGGTGCCGTAAGTAAAAGTCATTCATAATCGTGTGTAGCAACCCTCTAAGAGCATGTTTATTGTTTATGTGAAGATCTCAAACGCAAATTTTAGTAAAGTAGGAAATTAAATGAAGTTTAAGTACTTAAAGGATTGTAAATACCCATTAAAACATTTTGCCAAAAATTGATAAATTTACGGTGTTATTAATAAACGTCTTTTATCTTGTTTTATCCGATCGAGAAAGTCACGCGTCAAAACAAGACAAAAGACTTTTAAAGTTAAGACGCGTTTATTAATAAGACCGTTAATACCAGTTTAGTTTAGGTTGTGCTTAACTCTTATTTCTTAAACTTATGAAATAAATGCAATGCAAATGCATAAAACCTTTTTTTTTGCGAATTTTCAAACTTAGAACAAAAGTAGTTACTTATTGTCATCAGAGATGATGCTTGCCTAGTTGATCACCAATAACACTGTATAACTAATTATGCGTATAACGAACCGCTATTTCCCCTAATAATTTTGTAGGCAATATAATAAAATGTCATTTACAAGTTGCGCAACCAAAGGTTTAGCGGAGTCATTTAATTGCTCGGAACTTTATAAACGGGGACCTTTCAAAACAAGAGCTGCGGTTTTTATGAGGGTCAAGGTAAATGATGGACCATGAAATATTATCATGAAGACAAAATAGGGTTCTGTACTTAAATAAATACTAATTCAACGTACCTACTAAATGTTTTTTTCATTGTTTAAGAAATTTCAATGTATATTATTACTAAATACAAAAGTCTTTAAAGCTGTAGCTAATTAGTAATTAGATTTTAATTTAAACTTGTAAAAAAAATAATGTGTCTAAGAATGTGTCCACTTTTTTATTGTTCTATTAATAAGACACTTATTTTTAGTCACCAGTTGCACGAGATGTGCTTATAATCACATTACAGCAATAATCATTAGATATGCGTACAAAAAAGGTAACATTATAAATTATAACCTTAAAAAAATTAAACTTAACTTGGTTTCTTTCTGAGAAAATTATTTTCATTGTCAGTAAGTATTGCAAAAAGACGCGTAAGAAATATAAATTGCATCGGCTCATAAAATTCCGGGGTATAAAATATTCCCGCGGTGTATTTTGTTATAGAAATTGGCGCATTTCCTCAATATTCGCGAGATATCCTCGAGTAATGCCGGAAAATCGTCGCCGCCTCCGCTCTGCCGAGGGAAATAACTTAGGGCCGCTAAATACGGTTTTTTAAAGATATACTTTCATATGACTCCCTTACTTCTACGAACCTAGAGCGCATAGCAATTTTGCGATTTAAAAAAGTAATATATTAAAAAGTACACCGATTTCATTCGTGTTTTTTTTTTAGATAAAAACCAAACTACTGAACCGAATGGATAATTTTTAAATAAGACGAAGTTATTTAAATGCTGAATTGAATGAAATGAAATTTTTTTAAAACATCCAGGCGTCTAAAAACAATCGGAGAATATACAACATAAAATATGAATAAACAAAATAAAAACCTGTCGAGAACTCTGATTTTAAGGTTACGTTCCGTATTTTACTGATAAATATTATTGAAAAGTATTGAGGAAATAGTCCTGTAGTATAAAAACATAAATACTTAATTATCTTATAGTTACCGTTATACATGAAAGAGGTAAAAATAAGAGCAAGCTATGGCGTCGATATTTGATAGCGTTGAAGCGGTGACCTGTTAAATGTCATGACTAAATCTAGCCTATCAGGTTATAAGTTAGAAATTACGACCAGTAGTAGATCATTAGTATGCTGGTACAAAATTTCAAGAGCTATGCCATCCATACGTATACAAACTGTCAGACAAAAAACAAAATTGACTCGAGGCAGATACGCTTCGATCGCTCAGTTGATAATATTTTTTAATGCTACACCCCTAGAAACGTCGGCCATGGTATATCGCGTATTCGGATGCCATCCCGCAGGTATTTCTCAAAGGCATTGGTTTATCAAGGAAAATATTTATATTTACTCACAGCTACGAAAGTAATATTCAGCACAGTAAGATGTTCGCTGGACTTAAATTTGCACTTAATAGACTTCGAGGCAAGAAACAACGAATGAATCGTTCGGATTAGTGCCCGTTCAGTTCAGTTCGCTTTTACTTATGTAGTCGTTTACATGTTACACAGTAATAAACACTTATAAATAGTCAAATAGATTTAATACACAAAAAAATTGGTAACAAAAGGTTTCGATTTTGCAATAGGTACAATAAAAAAAAACTTACAACAGAAATTGCCAGATGTACATTTGGAATTTGCCGGAAATTGAACTCGGAATTACTGGTTTTTGAAGCGAGTTTGCTACTAAGCCAAGGAGATAAAGCATGACCCTTGTGGAGTGTGGACCTACTGCCCCACCCAGGGGACCTAGGAAAATAAGTCAAAAGAGCGGTAACTGCATTACTTCCTAATTAAATGGATAAGAATGTACTTTAAGTAATTTGGTCCCCATTTTATGTAAATTAGGACTTTCATTTGCAATTGCAGTTTGTGAGCCAAGTTTTGGAGTCTCAGAAGAGAATAGTTTAGCTATTCTACTACGATACAAAGATTAATGTTCTAAATGTTTGAAAGCTAATTAAGGGGGTGTAATTTCTAAATTCAGTTGTTTAAGTGCTTTGGCTTTTACGGGTGATTTGGTTGTAGCGGTGGTGTTTACGGTGCCTTGGTACAGGGTGTTAGAAATGAAAGGTCCGGATCAATGGGGGCAATTCACGGCCACCTGCATCGGTCGTAAATAGTTAAAACAGTCAACAACATAATGGATGGAACAAATGCAAACTTATAAACTGACTGACAGAAAAATATATTATCAGACTCGAAACAGAGACATTTTGCTTTCCTTTTACAATACGGTTTTAAGTAAGTACTTGGATCTTCGTATTATGTAACATATCGTTCTCTATCAAAATATATAATCCGTATTCTGCATTTTTTAAAATATATTTTCCTAACTTGTAAAATGTATTATTGACTCAACCTATGTTCACTCTTAAACAAAAACTATCCATTTGAACTATTACGTCAACTCAAATTCTATGGAATCCAAAATTGTAAGTATTATAGTAACTCTCTTTGACTTTGCATCGGCTCTAAACCACGTACCACATATTCAGAAATGGCTCGCAAAGTGCAAGCGGCAAGGCAAGGCCTATTCATTCGCCATGACGAAAGGACTGGACGCAGCGTAGTGGAAAATCGCCTTTGTTTCTTTTTTTCTGCCTTTTAGCGACAACTTACTTTGTAGACTAGGTTACACTGTGGTTTGATTTAGAAACTTTGACTATTGCTGTGGTACTGCGTACGTATTCAACTAACATATTAGTGAAAGCACTGAATGTAATAGACAAGAAAATAAAGAGAATACTGACTTGAATTCAGTAAGTGCCGATACAATTTCTCAGCTATTACTATAATATCTACTAAACCGATCTTGACAAAAAAATGTTTCCACCTGAGGAGTAAAGCTTTTCAAACAATAAATTATTATTTTAAAAACGGCACGTATACCTGTCAAGCGTTCTTGCCATTTTATTTCATGAAAATTAATTCAATACTTTGGTTTTTAAATTAGAATGACTAATTAATCACTTTTTATAAATTCTTGTGTGTAATTCTTTTAACATGATTGTATGTAGGTAACAAATAAATAACCCCTATTTCTAAGTAACTTCCAGGTCGACTAAGACGAAGTAGTTTGTTCTAGAAAGAAAGTCAGGAAAACCCATTAGAGAGCTAGGTAAGTAGGTATAGAGTTTCGTAATACTGGTGCCTTGGAGTTGTTACGATTTTACCGGGAAAGATGTCTTCCCGGGAAACCCCTTTCTGAGAAAAACGTTCAGTTCCTATTTCGCTCAGATATCTCTTGAGAACGCATCGTAATTATACCACTAAGTAATTATGTGTGTAAGTGTAAAGTTTATGTGTTTCTTACTTTTTTTTTGCAATTGCTAAACCATATTGAGATATAAAATCAAAATTATTTTATTCTTCCTAGACACAAAACTGTGTTTTTTGTGTCAATATTTACCATATTTGTAGGAATTATGAAAATATAATTATAGACAAGGTTATCGTTAGGAGTGCACTAGCCGGAAAGCGGTCATTATGCTCATCCTAAAGAGTAATTTACACAATGGGACTAACTTTAAATACGAGACCAAAAAATCTACTAATTCAAATATTTTGTCAACGATTGATTCACATTTTGTATGAAAAACCTATTTTTTTCTCGAATTCAGTTTGGTCCTGATAATTAAACTTGTTCGCAATGATGATTGAGAAGAATCCTCATTCAGATTAGTACATCCTTAACCGATAACCCTTATGGTACACATAGTATTTGCAATAGTATCATTAATAATTTCTTTTGACCGAATGTGGGTGAGCTTTTTTTTACATAGGTTCTACACATGAGTAGAGTAGTAGGGATTAGTTAAAGTGTAAGTTCGTCTAACTAGCAGTCTGAAATCCTGAAAGCCTTCTGATCCATAGTACTCGTACTTGGGATAGAGTTTTAGTCTCAAGTTTTCAGACGCTCTGATTAAAAGATTATTGACAACTCTTTTTCAAAAAACGATGAATAAACTACGAGTATAACATAGAAAAAACTATCAACATATACGTATTAATACAATATTTAGTGTTTTAATAAAAAAGGCGGTTATTATCAAATTCAAATTACCGCTTTTAATTATTATTTTATTAGTTTTTAATTCTTTTCAAACTACAAATACTTAGACTAGATTCAGATTGTTTTTGTATAAAACTCTATGCTATAATTGATGTGTTTAAGTTATTTCTCATATCAAGTCACCATCAAAAATTTAGATAGATGCTTAGTTTAGTAAAAAGACTATGGCTCGAATAGAACAGTTTTTCCGCAAAAGATTATGAATCGTCATTATCATTAACAGTGTTATTTTTAAATACTGTAAAACAATCTTTATAGTGTCGAAGATTATAATAGACTTATATAATATACTTATACTTAACTAGACTTATATTTTAATTGTAAAAATATATATTATATTCATATTTTAACTTTTTTATACGAAAATGACAATGTGATGATAGTACGAGTTATAAGTACGCATTAGCAGCATAACACCCAATATATAAGTAAGTAAGTATAAATAACTATGTTTATTCTTCATAGGCCTTGTATTTATAAAAATAAATAAGATTGCTTAAAATTACGTATCAATGTTTACATCCTAAAAATAAGAGAGCTCAAGCTTTGCTTAAATATTTGAGACGTAAATGGGGCCTTTGAAACTCACGAAAGTATGCGTCTGAAAATATTATATCACTTTATTTTTGATGAAGGTTTTATTTTGAGTTACTTTTGTATAAAATATTCACTAGGTCGTACATAGAATTTGCAATTAGTATGGTGTTCTGGTTTGAAAGAAAGTGTGTCTATGCCACTAGTCGGTGGAAGACTTTAAGAGACTTCAAGGCTTCACATATCAAAAAGATCTTCGACCACACCGTCGCTAAGTATTATAAATGCAGATTGATCGTATAACGTAAATCTATCAATGTATTAAAAAAAAACTAAGATAAAGTTGCATTTGCCGGACTGTAATATGATTTCTTAGTTAAGTTTATCAAGTTACCGATAATTATCGAAATTAGAAATCAAACATAATAACAGCCCGAAATTGCAACGCATATTCCTTTCTTAATATTCTTGGCATGATCCTCACTTGAATTATGCACCTCCTTAACTTATCAGAACTAAGTTTTATACAGGGCTTTATAATGAAAAGATTTAGGTTATAGGTATGACGACAGAGAGTTCTATTATCTGGCATTGCGTGTGTTAAAATATGTCGGGATATTCTAATTTTTTCAAGTTTTTAGCAGCCCTTACTTAATCGGGAATCGTAAACGAATTCGAACTATTAAAGATCATACGTTCGGAATTTCTTTGTTAAAAAATCTGACAGTAGGCAGAATATATCCTATTTAAAAACAGAAACCCTAACTTTTAGCATGGTTTCCTAACTCTGTATATTATTCATCGCACAAAGCATGATGCGCCTTTGGAAACTTGCCTTATTCATTCTCAAGGCGAGAGTATGCAAAATTTGTTGAACTTATACAAGTTACAAGAGCTTGGTAGAGGTAGTCTATAACATGAAGATGTGAACTGATGCACGTTTCATTTAAGGCATTGCATGTGTTGATAATTGAGATTGTTATCTGTACTATTATGAATACCTATTTTTAATCGAGAAAACATAAGGTACATGTCCAGGCTATTAAATACTTAAGACCTGTCATAAGTAGTTTGTTTTTATTATTTTAGTTTTTCGATAGTAACACGGGTTATATTTTTATTTTAACTTTCAACTGCAGTAGTAATTTATTTACCGTTTTTAATATTTACGGAAAAAAAGGCGACAGACTTATTTAAAATGCCGCTGCACGTTTTGGCAGGGTGCATAGCGTGGGGACATTTTGACTAATCATTTTTCCTTTTTTTAATTTTGGAGTATCTATTGAATATATTAGGAAGACGCAAAAAAATGTTCCCATGTAAATCGCTATTTGAAAAACCACAACCGATTTCTATCCGACAGACAAAAAATATAGTATAATATACCTAATATACAAAATTGTGTGAAACCCGAATTGAAAAAAACTTTTTTTGAAACGATTATTATTACAAAAGGGTCGATTTTAATAGTATTTAAGTTTTATACAAATTAGTCCAGTGCTTTAGTTTTTTAATCAAAATAACTGAAAAATTTGCAATCTGCCGTCCAAATTGACGTCGGTTGAATATTTTTTTTAAGTCTTTCTTTAGTTCTTTTTAATTACCTGCCAAATAAATCTAGTATACATTTGTAGGTATCCCATTATAAAATTCACAAGCGAAGAGTTTCAATAAACGTCAGATTGATGTTACACAAAGTATGAAACTTTTAATGATCTCAAAACTTTTGTTATTTGATCTTTGAGTTGTGTACCCTTGCTTACGAAATATTATATTAACTTCATAAAGTTACCTAAGACATGGTTCTACGCAAGCTTATATTGAGGAATTACTTTCCGTTAATTTTAATTTGAGATATTATAGAAAGATAGAAATTAATTATTTTGCAATGCAGCTATGCATTTGGCCACCAGCTTGCACAATCACAAGCTCTATGGCCCCAGATGGAGTAAGGACAGACCGTTAAGTGCTTGGCGACAGATTTTATCAACTTGAGGATGGTAGCGTGATAGGTATTCTCACGATGTCATCTCTCACCTTAATCTCAGGCTCTTTTTGCACCTTTCGTGGGATCAGACCTCGCACCTCTTGTCGGTAATAGACTCCACTATCTATCTACAATTAGATTATCATCACTACAAACTTCTTGCATAAGATACCTACCTATTTTAGAATGCTTGACTTTGACCATTCCTTTGGCGTGGTATTCGTTTAAATAAAAAACCGAAACGCTATAATTAGCGGTGTTTCATACGATAGTGTTTAACACTTGACGATATGAAACTACTTTGTTATTTATTTCTTAAAAGACTACTTGATTAAATGTTATTATAACACATGAATATAGGATCAGCATTATTATCTCTACGATTTTCAGCTTTAGCTTTGTCAATTCTATCAATAACTTAATAACATGTTTTTTAAACAATAAGATGCCACACGCGACTACCACAAACCACCTAAAGCTAGAATCGGCTACAAAAGAAGCTGAAGCGCGGACATTACATCCACTTGTGGCCTGAAGTTAAAAGCTATATAATATAGTTGGTAGCCGCTATTTTTTAAAATCATGATTCAAGTACCGGGTTGACAAAAACGAAGGGAGAGAATGGTGGGGATCGCGCGAGCGGCACATATTGGAGATTCTTTGTGTCAGCAGGTAATCGCTACCTGAAACCACAGGAAATTCGTCGGTAGTGGAGTTATGTAGCTGAAGTCGATAGCCACTAAACATTACAACAAATATGCATAGATAATGGCATCATACATATACTCTACCTCTATAAATTGCTCTCAAAGGTTTTTTTTCATTCATCATCTACGTACAATAAGTACAGTCGCTGACGTAACACAGTCGAGGTGAGTGAAATAGAGGTGGGAACGTAACGAACGAGTGTCGCAATGCATCACCGCGTGACGGTGAATAGAGCCGCGCCTGCGTTTGATTACAGTTCTGTCACCAACTATAGTGCTGAGGTTTAGGATTGCGTAATCATAGTATTTTTTCCCTCTTCAATGTAGAATTCCTTTGTCGTATGTCGTATCTCAACGATTCGAATGCCCGTGTGCCTGGTGGCGTTCGATGGAGTTAGTGTAGCATGCGCCTTCGATTCGATACTTTAGTTCTTGATAGTGGTAACGATGTGCGGTTGGCACTGACCATTTGCGTTTCCTACATATGACGAGTGACATAGTGTGACGTCATTATGCTAATCAAAAAGTCTGTCATCTGTCAGTACTAACAGTGAAGATGCTCTTCGTATTAAATGTATCTGGGGGGGCCCTCTATCATATACATTTAATGCGCGCTAGAACTATAACTTCTAGAGGTTCGATCAATATATCGGGATAGACTATTTTATTAATCAAGATGTGTTCACAAAAACCCTCTTGCGAGGATTACGATGTTTGAACCTTTATTTTTTTACTTTTCAAAAACGTAAACCAATGTGTGGATTAGTTCAAATGGAATGAATTGTGCTTTCATATAATGAATACGATTTCACTAAAACGCACGGAACACACAATATTAAAAGTACTTCCTATAGATACCGTACAATTACCTATAGGGATTTTCCCCGCGACTGTACCTGCAACAATATCGTTGGAAGAGCACAATGTACTGGCTCGTTCCCGTTCGAAATGCGGTGGACAGTCGCGCACGTAAATGCACGGCCCGTTTCCGGTTTCATAGTTTCCGGTTTTATTTCAATATGTGCTCATAATATAGTATGGTGCTTATCGATAACTTTGAATATTAAAATGATAATGGAACTGAATATGAAAGCTTTAAAATTGAGTACTAAACTAATAAGTCTTTTTAACCTAGTGCGCTTTCTTTTAAATTGTTCAAAATAAAAATAGACAGTATTTAATTTTAAAACTTTCTGAATCGGAATTTCAATATTTATATAGCGTCGGAATATTCACTGTGATGAAAACATTTACTATAATAGTAGGTACAAAATGTAATAATGATACTTTTTTAAATGCCAATCTTATCCATTTTTATAAGCTTTAGACGATGCATATCATGTGAAATACACGCCATAAGTATGGTTATTGGTTGCTGATTATTTGTTATTTTGGTACAGTAAGTTGTATTACTTGAATCTTAAATGTCTTAAAGTAGTATTAAAAGTCAATAATTTGACAACAGATCAACAGGACAACTTTTAGAATTCTTTCAACATCACCCCACCACTATTTTATCGATTTACTCGATACCTATCAATTGTCATCCGCGTGCCTATCGATAAATGAGGTGCAGCTATTGCAGCTTAGCGTACCATGTCTACATTTGATATTGTTCCTCAGTACCAAGCTGCCATACACACTACTTGAACCTTACTAGAACGCAATAAAGACGGGTTTGTTCAAAGTAATGTGTAGAAATAAAGTTGTGAGAAGTGTGTCAACTTCATAGACTGACCACTATGTGTACTGTGAAGAGCGTAAACAGACCTTTAGAATGTTCTCGGGATTGTAATATACCTATATGTATAGTTATGTTCTATAGGTAGATATAGCACAGAGTTCTGGCATTTATTTGTTGTTATTACGTAAATTTGTAGTTGAAAAGTTCCGTTATTGTTGGGTGAGTGCTTTTAGGTAAGCTTAAAGATCAACAAAATGTTTGCCTGAGTAATGGCAGCTTGGACCAGCGAATGCACTAGGATTAAATCTAGAATTAAGCTAAAATGAGACATGAGTTTGTAGATTTTTCATTCATATGTGACGGGTCTCGATTGTTTGATATCCACCAATACTTGGATTTGCTAATTGAGTATTTTTTCAGGGAGAGGAAAAGGCACTTCAGTCAGGTAGTCAAGTACGCAACTCCGCTCATACGAAAAAAGATATAATTATATGGAGTGCTATCAGCTAGGAGTATAAGTCGAAAGGGGGTCACTGTACCTACTTATTATAAGGAACAACTTTTATGATTATGAAGGGAAGAAAAAAACATAGGTCATCGAAAAAATATATGTAAAATTTGTTCCTTAGGATGAGAATAATACAGCTCTATACAATAAGCCTGTATATTCACAAATCACCATCAAACAAGCTTGGTTCATCTCAGAAGAAAATCACGAAACCTATGGAAATAAATTTCCTATGACAACTGTAGCAAATTCTATCTTTAACTAATCCTCATAATCGGATCAGTCCGGGTCTGCTCGATCCGTAAATATTTGCCCCGACCTTTAATTACAGTAAAGGCCACAACTTGAGGAAAACAACGTGCCAGTAGATGGAACCGTTTGTTTGTTGGTTTGTTTAGAACGTCTGTGAGTGCTACAGAAGAGGAAAAGACCCTTTCAGACTATTCAGCTCAGCTGATTCGATAATCAACGTTAAGCAACGTTATGCTCGGTCAAACCGTAGATGGGCGACCGTAAAATATATAAAGTAAATAGTTGAATTGAAAATTATTAATTTTTTTTGTAGCGCCGTAGGTTAGATGTCACGATCACAGACTATATAATAGGTATTTTGGCAATTTCTGTTAACCTGAAAATATAGAGATTGCTAGTACAAATCATAGTTGATCATAAATAACTTCTACTGTGGGAGCAACCTAGAATTGGGGTATACAAAATCAGTTGTTTCATACAGTTGATCGTGGACAAAATTTATAGGTCATTAGATTTTTGTCGAGCTGGAAATAGTGAACGTTTTTCATCATAATAGTTACAGGTACCCTCTTCGACTTATATACGTCTAACTGATAAACCTACGTAAAGATATAAACGGATTGTATTATTAAATTAACCTATAAATTATGAAGCTACTTTTTGTAATAAACGATGATGAACGCTTCGCTGTGGCTTTGGCCTTTTAGGATGAAAAATGTTAATTAGATGCCACCATAAATTTAATTTAGCTTACAGGTTACTTAACTATGAAAGTGTTATTTTATCTTCTTTGACTATGATTTACTTTTGTATCTTAACTGACTGCTCAGCCGGCAATCAGTATCTTTAGACAAATAGAAGGTGATTTAGCATTATGAATTGGGTTAAAATTGTGATTTTTTCTTCTTCAACTGCTATAATTCCCAGCGTTCATGCCTGGAACTTTGCGATTTAAATTAATATGGCCTGAAAGCAGACTTTTGAAGGTATAAACACTAAGTTTTAAAAAAAAGAGATACCAATCAAATATATTTGAATATATATAGAACACCTAATACAGCAATTCATTGCACTTTTTTAAAAAGAGATGGACCGTCTTCTTCATTGTCTTATTAGCTATTCAGCAAATATTTTAGCACTGCCAAAATGCCGAAATAAGAGCCTACAAAGAATATAAATCTAGAAGTTTGTAAAAACGATACTGCAAATTTTAAACTAAGCTCTCTTCATTCACTGTCATCCATTTTCCATTTCAGATAATCGACTGGCTGACAGTTCAATCATTGTAACAAACAAGTTGAACAAACAAATGATTGTTGGACAAAGTGCCAGTCATTTGTTAAACGGTTAAGGTCAAGTGCGAAGGGTTAACAAATGAAGCGGCGATCTATTTTACGGAATCTCAGCTAGAGTTTCACACAGAGCAGGGGCATTATTTTTGAAACGTTCGAATGAATTTACAATTTGCAAATGACGTTACTTTAAAACGAAAT
Source organism: Ligdia adustata (assembly GCA_947049295.1). Classification (NCBI taxonomy): domain Eukaryota; kingdom Metazoa; phylum Arthropoda; class Insecta; order Lepidoptera; family Geometridae; genus Ligdia; species Ligdia adustata. The sequence goes on from OX346223.1 coordinate 2,658,251, forward strand.
TCAAAAAGTTGCATACTTATCGTTCGTAAGTGACGTCATTAGGCAGTGATGCATTCCATGTCCAAAACGTTACCCGAATAAGGCTACTGGATTCAATCATTTTGTGTAATATTTATTATGCCAAGGTTATTTGGACCCAATTTCGTAATAAAGAGGTTATATAGGTTTTGGCCAAGATATGTATTTTTTTGGTAAATCGGTATATCTGTTTGTTCCCTCCGCTTTTGCACAAACTACGAGTAGATATCCAATTTAAACAAATGATCCCTGTTGCTGCTTCGATTTTTCGAATGAATTTGTTTATTTATATTGTTAATTTTTCGAGCTTAATGTCAAGGAACTTTCAAGTGCATTGGAGTTGACTTCTATTTTTATCATACCTTAAAATTTAAGTCATACTTCTATTAGACGGACGCTAGGTAAAACAGCGCGCAGCTATAGAAGATAAAAATTGTCCACAATTTATGACTTCACCAGTAAAATCTCCGCTGACGGAGAGATTCGCCTCCGCTGATTTCTATTCCTGCTACTTTTACGTGCATGCAAATGTATCTATATACAAATGTGTGTATATACGTGTGTTTGTACATTACGTGGCAACTGAAAAAGCGCCCGACCAAACACGACCCTACTTTTACATGTCGAGATGACTGTTTAGCATTTTTTCCTGGTGGAAATGTGGAGTGCTAAGCACACATACGGCTGGCAAATACAGAAAACGAACAAGAAAGAAGTACTTTCAAAAAGTAACAACTGACTGTAATTTAGTACCTTATAAATGATACCTGTACAATTATTTTAGTTATTTTGTTTTAATAACTATACTACCTGGACTGATTTTATGAACTTTATGTGGGTCTTAAATGTACCTTTCCATATAATAATATTTTTGAAATCGGTCCTGGCATCTTTGATAAGTCGGAGATCTTGCAAAATATGAATAAAATACAGTTGAATTGAAAAATTACAAATGGTTATGGTATTTAATTTATTAATTTATAAAATTGATTTTGGAAAACGCATCTGAAAGCCCACGCTAGAATCTGAAATGCCCAGACGCTGCAAATAGACTCTGTGAAATTTTTTTATTTACAATTTCATGTTTTTATAAAATAGTTTAGTGTAAAGTAGATTTTTTCGAAGCAAATTGGCCACCCCAAATATCTGTGTGTCACAATTGACATTTGAGAGGAGCTCATATCCTGCACAGGGCGGGCGGGCGGCGGCGGCCCAACGACGCGTGTGTCATTCGACACGGAATGGAGCTGTGATACGGGACGTGATCATTTTTAAGGGCAGTTCTTTTTAACCTAGAATCTGGATCATGCGACAGTTGCAAGCTGAGAGCTAATAAAACAAAAAAAAACTACAGTAATAGAAATTATTTAAAATAGAAAACAATATTTCATATCACAAATAAAGGGTGGAGCAGACCGTATGCACCGCGGTCCAGCACAGCACGGTTTATGATTGTAATTTAGGAAACATTATGAAAAATTACACAACCAACGCACAATGCAGCGATGTTTGACACTTTCAAAGGAAAATAACAATTGTCTAGAACGTTTCAGCACTGCACAATACGACAGATAAAAATGGCCGGTGTGACATCCTGCGTAACGCGGTGCGACACAACACTATGCACTGCAACGCAACACGTGCGGTCTGCTCGACCCCTTTAAGAGATGAATTGCTCTTTGTCATAAATCACTCTTTCAGAATCAATCAATTAATTAATATACTTATACAATATACATACTTCTATAGATAATTTTTTGCAAAGGATCAGATAAAAAAAAATAGTTATGGATTGATTTAATAGTCGTCGGACTTATTAAACACGTAGCTATTTGATTTAGCCCGTGTCAATTCGTAGTTCTCATTTCACTGGTCGTAATGAGCATAACGTAGGTACAAAGCATTGTAACGACAAAAGCCTGGGCGACATGTCGCGTCGCATCTTCGAGTAGAGACCTTAATTTGGCAGTTCGTTTTATTGCTGTTGCTAAATCTTCCTTTTGTTAGGCCGAGGTGAGGCTATTTCCTTTATTGTCATTGTTTTTGTGATATGCTGTAGGTACTCATATTATATCAAATGTCATTTATTGTTACAGATCTAAGGATTCCGTAGTATTATTACAAGGAATATTTATAGATTCGATCTGTCGGTCCGTCTATCTGGAGGTGGTTCTTAATTCGTCAATAACTTTCGATTCGTCGATAACTTTTTATGTATGTAAACATACATAAAAAGTTATCGATAAATATTCCTTGTAATAATACTACGGAATCCTTAGACCAACTCTGACAAATCAGGAAGTTTCCTGATTTGTTGAAGTATTCTAATAAATATTTATTGAAGAACTACGAATTTAAGTGGTTGAACTATTCTAATAAATATTTTTTGATCGCAAGGGTATACATTCGAATTGGTCCCATATAAATGTTATTCAAATCTTTTTTTTACTTTATCATTATAACTTTTATTTTTTTTAATTGTATATCAATTTAAGAGAAAGTAAGAAGAATTTTTGTTTTAATTTTTTTAAGTATTGGTTTCTTATTCTGATCGGATTATGAAAATAAGTTTAGAAATACTAGTTTGCTTTACCATGTAGTAATTCTAAAATGACCGCGATGTAGAATCACTGCGTACGCGCTCTACCTCACTCAGGGAACCTAGGAAAATAAATGTTTGATATGCAATCACTAAAGTCAACTTATGAGCTTTATAGCAAACATTACTTTAGGTTATGACTGAAATATCGCAGATGGTTGATAAGGCATGCGTGGGACATAACGCGTGTTACCTTATATTATACAACCTTTACCGACCTTTGGGTAATTTGAGGCGTTGAGAGATGAATAACCTCTATTAATACTTGTTTTTACCGGGAAGGCAACGTTTTTCGAGTGTATGTATATGTCACCGTAAAATTGTAAATACTGTTATATATGTATGTATATTTCTTTGACATGTCCTAGAGTCTAAACGGCTTGTCGTATTGTTATGTGAGTGTCAATAGATTCGTTTTAGGCGTGAGAGTGACACTGGGCACATCTAAAAAATTAGGATGATACACAGGTTTAATTATTTAGCAGTCGGGTTTTTTCAAACTCGCTTGTCGTATTGTTATGTGAGTGTCAATAGATTCGTTTTAGGCGTGAGAGTGACACTGGACACATCTAAAAATTTAAGATGATACACAGGTTTAATTATTTAGCAGTCGGGTTTTTCAAACTCGCTTCTAATCACATATGAAGTTCATGCGAATATAGCAATTTACATTTTTAATCGTAATTAACTGCTATTTCTTTTAAACTGACTTAAAAAAAAAGGTTGTGAATAACTAAAAACTTTACTTATGTGTGTACTAATAAAAATATATTTTCGGACCAGTTTGGTTTTAGTTTGTTTTGTAAATCAAAAGCTGAAATATGTTCTTTAGCACCTGTCAATTTTCAAATAAAAAAAATGGCATCTGATCTTATCAGTTGCCATTTTTTTAAAGCATGAACTCTGTTAACAGTGTATTCGGGATCCTATTCGCAGGGTATTAAAAATTGTAAAAAAAACGTACAGTTGAATTAAGTACCTCCTTTTTGTAAGCCCTGTAAAAAGGTCTATGGAGCAAAAAAGAGATAAATAACAAAATGAATAATTTACCTAGCGTGGTTTTGCATTAATACAATGACCTTTCAGCTGGTTAAAATTAAATGAAAATCAGTCTTTAATATTATTCTCTGGTATAAAGCCTACGTTAAGGGTTAACCTTTTACACTAATTATCACTATCTCTCAACTAGGATTTCCTTTGAGTTGGCCATGGCATGCAACGTTCACAAATATATAATATGACATACAATGTTTAAATTTATGTACTGCTAAGACTTAGCTGGTAATCGAACCCAAGACCGCTATACAAAATCAGATATGTTAATCAAGAAGCCGGAAGAAAGAAATTATCCCTTTTTAACCTTCATACTCGTATTAAGATTTGTGTAATGACTCCTTAATTTTCAAACATAATTAGATAAAAACCGTCTACTGTAAAATTCCCAGGTTAATTTAACTTCGTAAATTAATGTGTGTGCCAAAAATTCAAAGGTAAGCCATTAATCTGACATAAGGCGTGGCGTAGACCATTAAGGTCTGATATATAAAACCATTGGGTCGCGAGCAGGCCCGGAATTAATAGCTAACGGCTTTAGCCACTTAGAGTGGTTAGGTAACCTTGAGTTCTCATACAAATGTAGGTATTTTCGTAATTATTATAGTAAAGACTATGGAAATCAAACGTAGTTCTATTATTACTCCCTAGCTAGCTTTTGGCTTGCGGTTTTACACGGAACAGTTTGTTAGTAGACAAAAGGTTGACAGTTCTTAGAACTTACTACTCGTAGTTAATTAAGACGGACAAACAATAAAAGAAAATCCTTACCTAACATTATACCCCCAATGGTTGCATTGCAAAAATTTCTGACAATCCTGTTTTGAAACCGATTTCAATAAGAAGCATGTTTCAAAACGACTATACATTTTTTTCGCGACCGATTTGTATTTATTTTTGTTTTTCATGTGATCCTGTATGAAGTATTTCAAAATCCAGTAATTTGGTTTCTGTTTAAAAAGGAATTATTTTGATTTCGGTTAGTAGTTTGAAACTACTAGGTAACTGCTAAAAAACACAGCTTAATTAAGTGACTTTTTTACTTAGTAAAAATAATTACTAAAACTGCACTCTGCGTAATATTTACGCAACTATTTTTGTATGAAGTCTCGAGCCTACCAAGCAACCTTATCTTCTGTTCTACTTCAAAGTTGGCCGAAAGATTTTCATTGATTTACATAATCCTTTTTAAGTTGGCTAAAGCTATAACTTCAACTAACCAACTTCCGGAATAAATAGGTCTTAGATCTCAATTTTGGTGAAAGTAAATTCATTATTTTCGTATGACTTCTAAAGGGGAGTAATTTCTCAAACTGTACGAATCAATAAATAATGGATTATAATGAATCTTTTTTTTCTTTAGTAGTCGTCTCATATAAAATCTACTAAAATCAATCCAATACGTACATTTGGTTTTAAACTCAAAATAACTAATAATTATATGTACACAACCAACTGCCGTATGGAAAAAACTGTTTTAAGAACTTTTTAAGGGCTGGAATTATTTCTTACTCAAAATACAAAGTTACCAAGCTATACTTAAGTGATATAACAATACGCGCTTACTTTTCTGCAATATAACTAAAGTTGCTAAAATTTTACTTATATTACAGAAAAGTTAGCGTTTACTTGCAGGATTCAGGTAATTTTATTGTTAAACATCAATATAATATCGTAGCATGCTTCGTAGCACGTTTACTACGATTCGTTCGTAGAAGTTGTGCTACGACGTCTACGAACTAATGCTACAAAAACGGGATTTAATTTAAAATTTAATAACCACGGCTAATAAAATATGCAGTTCCGCATTTTTTGGTGGCTGACAAATAGGAACAATTTTCATCGAACATACTTGAAGTTAAAAACACACTCAACTAATTCACCTTTCAAACAAAAAAAAAGCTAAATCAATATAGGTTTATCTGTTCCAGAGTTACGATGTCACAGACAGACATACACATACTCAGACATGTCAAACTTATAACACAAAAGGTTAAGAAAAAGGCAAAATACTCATTGATTTTAAACAAAACTTTTAGCGCCGGGGTAGCATAGACTACGCGAGTAAAACAGTACCATCCTCCTGCGATGCTTACAAATGCATAGAACTGACTAATTTACCGAGCGAAGCGACCAAAACGCCCTCTGTATTACTCTTAATGTTCTTAAACTCGTCTAAAAGTCGTTGTAGTATTTAACCAATTTTGATGAAACATGCTGAACAGTTTTTACAACAAAAATTTTTTTTTGAAATTTTACACTGTATATCATACAAAATAACTAGTTCGGAACTAGTTACGAAACCATGGTTACTATGTGGGCTGAAATGAAATTATAACCTAACACTATATTCAACAATTATTTTGTAACAGTAGGTATACGTATTTTATATATATAGCTATTTATTAGTGGCTGTCACACGTAGAGTTGCTCGCGACACTAAAATTTGAACCCCCAAATGGGGGTTCAAACCAGTAGGGGTTGAATTTCCAAAAATCTTATCTAGTACACACCTTACATCTTATATTGAAAATATTCTTCAAATTTCCCAACAACCCGTTAGTCAGTTACTACATAATATATGCTTAAAGATTACATAGATGTTATATCAATTAAAAGCACATTTGTTAATAAATTAATCCCTTAGCGTAGATGAATCAATCCAAAATTAATTTCGATTTTATACGCTGTTACTCGTATCATCAAAAAGTATTAAAAAAAGTAACAATAAAATATGAACCTGAAAAGGCTTTGTTTCCAAACGGCCCATAAAATCGAATGCCGGATTAACGCTCGCCAGATAAGGTGCAAAAACCGGTAACGCACCGATATTCACCGCTTTTCACCGGTTTATGTATGATGAGGGACGGATACTCGTACATTGACTCTTTAAGGTATATTGGTCAGGATTCCAATTTATTGTGACTTTTATCCGAATTTGGGATTCTGATAGAGGAATTTGATGAACGGTTTGAATAAGTATTGTATACTAACGCATCTGTTGATGTGCTAAAATATTCTTTCCATGTTTAAGATCTTTTGGATGTGGTGTTTACCAAAAAAGATAAAAAATATGCATCTTTAAATAACGTTTGCTACAGGCAAGTCATTTTACATTTAAGCAATTAATAACATATACTTTAAAAAATTAAACTAAAAAATCTTATTCGTATACTTTAAATTTATCGTATTTACATTGTGATTTCTTTGTTTAGTTAGGTATTAGAAATATTTTATTATGGTCGTTCGTTATATAAGAACGATAATTTACTTAGTTATTAGTTTTGGTGTTTGTTATAGTGCAATTATCAATGATAAAAAAAAATATAGTGTTTTGAAGAACAAATAAGATATTTGGTAAAGCACTTGTTTCATTTCCGGCCAGGACGGTGTACGTCTATCAAAAAATGCCGAAAGATGTGTTAATACTGTGTATTAATGAAAAATGCGTCAGTCGTATCCTTCATTGTGTAGAAAAATACCGAAATTCTGTGAATTGTATTACAATTGTATCCTAGGTTGTCTCCATTGGTCATATTGGTCTCTAAATTGTACCACCCGTCACAAATGTCAAAATTGACACAATAAATCTGCGTAAACAACGTTTTGCGTAAGTAACATAGAAATATTTTAATTCGAAATTAGTTTTGTACACTGTAATAAGTTACATTATTTTGAATTTGATTAATTGATGAAATTAATAGTCCCTAACGTATTTATGGTATCACGTACACTGTCCTGGCCGGTGCTACATACATTTTTTAAACCACTCTTTTTGTTTATATCAATTTATAATAATCGTGAAAAACCTTGGAAATAATCATTTTTCAATTCGACACAAACTAAATAAGAGACTTCAATTAAGCCGGCGCCCATACAAACTTCTCTATGATTTATAAACCATACTTTGCTGTACCTTTTTTGTATGTGGAAAGAGCAGACAATTAACTTATTAAAACATTATTCTGTAACTTAACTTGATAAAGTTCTAAAACAAGAATTAACGGAGATAATTATTGAAATTGTATCCTGTACACCCGATAAGATTAGTTGAAGCGATAAGTTTGGTGGAATTGACCAACGCGACGTTTGAAACACGTATTGTTTCAGGTCAAATTTGATTTTATATGTATGTATGTTTGTTTGTCTGGGTGCTGATACTCGCTTACAAGACGACACAAATTTACCTTGAGAAAACTTAGTATATAGGTCCTACGAATACCAATATTCAAACAAACATACATTCTCATTTAACAATCTTACTATTATTATAAAGGCGATAGTTTGTATGTATGTATGATTGTTACTCTTTCACGCACTCGACAAGTCTATAAAAAGATTTTATTTCTTTTGGAACAAGGTCCAAATATTATGGCAATCAAATAAAAAAGGCCAACAACACGAATCGAAGATGTTTATTGTTACCATAGCAACTGGTGCGGAAGTTATGCCAGTTGGTAAATTAACACAGTTTGCAACAGGTAATTTTTGGGATATTGAAATATTAAATTATTGTGGTCGCGAGATAAATAGTTCAAAAAACACCAAACTAGTTTATATAGGGTTATCACCTGAGGAGCAACTCCTACTATGGGACTAAATTTGAATTCGAGAAAAAAATACCAACTGTCTTTATACAAATCAAAAAAATCTTTCAAATCATACATTTTGTCGACCATCGGTAAACTTTTTGTATGGAACAGCTGATTTTATTTTTCGTTTTCATGGTTGGTCCCATAATGAAAGATGTTCGTAATGATGAGTAGGTATAGTGATTCTCTTTTGGCTTAGTACATCCCTAACTGATAGCCCTGTATATAATTTAATGAAAAAAGAAACAATTTGTTTGTGTTATTGAAGTGAAGTTTTGCGAAGTTAGTAGACCTCACTTGTACAAACATTTTAATGCAGATTGCATCCGCCGCAGTAAATTTCTGGTTTTCTGACGTTCGTTAATATCAATAATAAGTAAGTAAATGGCACCGTAGCTGAGTTTACCTTTTTGGAGGAAATATCTTCCCGTTTAAAATTCCCGACGTCAAAATACTGAAAACCTGTATAACTGTACTGTAGACCTGTACGCGAGTAGAACATTCAAATAAATATTACAACATACATACCGAGATATAAAAGTAAAATACGAGTATGTCAGATAAAAAAAAAACATATATATATTATAAAAGTATATCCTTTGGTTGCCGTATCAAAAAACCACAAAAAGCATTAACACACTTACCAGCTTTACAAGGATCCATTCCATCATCGTTAGATACTTTGGGCTCCACATGCATTGACATTATTTCTTCTATGGTGAATTTATGTGATTCCCCCTCCTTTGCTTCAGCCGAGGTTACTTGTACCCATGCACAAACAATTAAGGTCAATACAGCGCCGATCGTCGTCGGCGACGCACGTCTACACTGCGACGTCATCGCGTGGTCTTGATTTAAACAGCACAGATCACTATGACATAGTCTTCTAGATTGTCTTATTCCTTATCTGAAACAAAATATATAAGGAAATTATTCTTTAGTACATGTACTTACAATAATATTAATTAAATAAAAATATTGATATTCATTGGAAATAGTAACATTATATTCTAATACATATTTGTTTTACTGTTAAATTAGTATATAGCTCATCGAGATTTCCTAATTTTTGCATTATAGCTCTACACAATCAAAATAATATAACTAAAACAAAATTATATTTCGTAAAAGCAAATACAAAGATGATGTCTGTTATTAATTGTTGCTATATAGCGTACAATCAAGCATCTTTCAAACTCTTACAACCAAAAGGTACATTTATTTTTCGAATATCAAAAAGTTTTTATACTAAAACACAAACATGCCTAATCGTCCGTAGCTGAAACTTTTAACCTTCGTATAATGTACCTCGCTTTCTTTCACAAAGTTGAGAAAAAGTTCGACTATATGAAGCCAGAGTATCTACGACTATCTATCTATCTACTAATATTACTACAGCTTAAAAAAATTCAATTATCTGCTTTTAGTCTTTTTTCCACTTAAGTGAATTTGTATATAATCTGTTAGTAGGCAGGTATGGTTACTGGACCTTGATATGAATAACCAGTACATAAACCTAGGTTCCAAGAAGTTTTTAAGGCTTTGGGCACTTGCTTCGAGTTTGCTACACCACCATTAACTAGTCGTTATCATATATGACTAGAGTTTAAACTAATTAACTTTAAAAAGTAAAATTAAAAATCCCCGTCGTCATTTTATTGTGATGTCGTTCATCTTGGATTTGAATTTAATCATGTATACAAGTAGTATCCTACTAGTTAAGCCTTTCCATTATTTTTATGCCAATATCGAGGGAGTGAAAAAAAACTGTAATCCGTCATTTAGGACCGATTTTCAGTACTAGCTAGGAACACTCCCTACTAATTCACCTGTCAAACAAGAAAACAAAATCATAATCGGTTTTTATGATTGTTTAGTCTGAATTATATTAGTATAACTTTACAACTTGCAACTATGGTAGTTGCAAGTTGTAAAGTTATACGTGAACCAGTCTACAAAGATGTGAATCAGTGTGACTAGCAGACAGTTCCCAGACGCTGAATAAGCGAAATCAGGAGGCGGAAGGATGAAAATGCAATTTTGCGCGTGTTTAGCACTCCCTAACTTTATGACGTGGCTTACGGTTGGATTTTAGATTTCGTTTACGATGGGATTGTGAAGATTTTGCGGAGCAATACTTTTTAAAAGTTCGGACTACAGCAGTGCCTTTTTAGTCTCCCACTGAGTTGTTAAATTAAACTGAATGCAGCTTATGAACACGACCCAAGTCAACCTATTCAGGGTTCCGTAGTGCTAAATATAACCTTAATAGGTTTACTCACTCTTGGTCTAACTTAAAATTATAGACCAAAGTTACTAATATTTGCCTTTAAGGTCACTATTATCCTAAAATTTTAAATTCCATTCCATTCCATTAATGAAATTGAATCAAAATATGAGTCTCAAATTAGGAATTAAATCCTTATTTATGTGGCATCGTTGTAGTTTGCACGTAGATTTTATTTTTAGCTTAATCAGTGGCTTCGAAACATGTGAAGTGGAAATGAAATATGATTGTTGGATTCAGCCTAAAGTTGCAATAAACTTGACATTTATGTTAAATGATTCCTCAGCTGCTTCACAGATGCAAAACCATTGACAATAAAGCCTTTGAAGTAATGATTAGTGGCCTCGCAGTAAATAGTCAAAAGCCGACTAGTTTGGACAACTTTACCCCAACTCCCTCTTTGGACAGTTCCGAACTAATGCGGTGCCAAATTGAACTGTTTTGGGGATTCGGAAAATTATGGCATAGATTTACAATAGATTACAGAGATTAAGGTAAGATTTTAGAAGTAAATGAATAAGTTTTACACCTATTTTGAAAAAAATCTTTTGTGTATTTGATTTTCTTATATCAATTAGAACTACAGGCAGGGTTTTAGTTAGCACAATTCTACGTAACCCGGCTATACCCTTATTTATCGAAAATGTTCTCCTCGTAAACACAAAAGTTATCTCAGGCCTGACTGGATAGAGGTGCTAAAGGTGCTTAATGCAAACATTCGCCCGTAATATGGCCTCCAAAAAATTGGTTGATAAAATTTAAGTGTAAATGACCTGTATTGTTTTTGTATAAACCCGAGGGTCAGGGGCAAGGAGATTAAATAATACTCAAGATTAAATTATTGAGATGAAAATATATTTATAATGCATATTTGACTTTAAATTAAATTGAATCTGCGTTAAGGACTCTACCTTATTTTGTTTCGGCAGCACGATTTTGTGTCAGAGTTTGTAGACTGCCTGAAGGTCTACGATTTAAACCTAGACAAACAAACAAAACCCATAATATCATTCATTCTCATTGACAGCAGGTACAACTATTCTACTCTTGCACAACTCATTCAAGGCCTAACATGGCTGTTTATCCCTGATGGTAGAGAAATCCAAAAAATATTGCTTATTTCAAACAACACAACAACATTTGCACTTTGGTTGCAATGAATGATGTTTTTATTTAGATTTATGTATTTGAATTTAACATGTTGTCGCTCGAACAGTTTATTTACTTGCCATGCTAGCCACGCTCGGTCACACCTAAGCTACAAGCATAGTTTTACCATGAGCATCAGGCTAATGGCGTTGAAGATGCCTTCTCATATACAGTTCCTATCAATATATTACTCATATGTTGGACCAGTGACCTTTGGTGGGTAGTAAAGTTTTTAAGTGCCTGTCGCGAGAAAGAGTGCGAATCAATCAGGGGAAGGGGAGATGAGACGCGAGTAGTAATTCAAAATGAAGAAACCCATAGGTGCATTGGCGCGAAAAAATAACAACTACGTCGTTTTGGTTTAAGAAGATTGCCAGGCACTATACCTTAAATATGGAAGTTGTAGATAAAAATATTAACTTTACAAATACTGTAAAGAAGTGGTTTTGATTGCACGTTATTTTGGCGATTTTTGGATTGTTGTTAATCTATACCACGAGCAACGCTGTGCTGAGTCATAATGCACATTCTTGCTCCTGCGCAATTAAAGAATCTGCGAATACTTAGTGTCAAAAACAAGCAAAAAAAATACATTTCATTGAAAACAAGTCTATCAGTCAAATTCCGAGTATTGTTATCAAAACGTGTAAGTTATTTATATTTAAGACGAACGTTTTATAATATGTTTATCAATAGTCACATGTAGAAGACGATAATAACCTTCTACAAGAGTCGTCATACGTAATAAAACTATAAATATTTGATAAGTTCACAGACAGTTGAGATACTGAAAGACGCTACCGATACATGGTAGATACGGGACGTGCAATAAACGCCTCTTCTATTATTAAGCGATCTATAGAGTTCTCTATTACCCGATAGCTATAATCTCGGGTTCTTTTAGTTGCGAGTGAACTGGTTTCTTCTAAGCGCGATACATCCTAGGCCACATCATTTCTTTACATCAAACGTTTTGAGCCCTACCGCAATCTAAAATAAGAAAAAAAAAGAAACAAGTAAATAAAAACAGTCGTGTGCTTGTAGCACGTTAGCTGCAGCGTTTCAAGTCAATAGATGCGTGACCGTAAAGTGGTATTTGAGCTCAACCAGTCAAGTGAACCGGGTACTGAGACGGGTGTCAAGAAATTTTAGGTCACAGTTTTTTTTTTATATCCAGATATAAATCATAGCCCAGACTACTACAATAAGGATGACCCACTTTTCCTATAATAAGATGATGGCAGGCATTGAGAGAGATCTAGCCCAGATATATCTAATTGCAACCCATTTCAATTCAAATAACAAAACATCATACTACTCAGAAACGGCACAACACAATCAGCCAGTGATCTTTGACCTTTGCATCAATTTTCCCTACAACATCTGTCTCACCCTTTCATTCAATTACAGACTTTATACCGATAACTTTAGTAGTGATTTTGGTCTAAACAAGAGTGGAGTTACGATGTTTCGTTGAGTGATTGGTAGAGGAGCAGTGGTCATCGCTATCAGTGGTGATAAGGGAGATACATTCCAATAATAATGTGGTAGCATTTCTTTGTAAAGTGATTTCATTGCAGTGACTTTTACATAAAATAATGTAATTATGTATATTATACTAGATGTGCCCCGCAGTTTTACCCGCAGTAGATATTTGATCATCTTATGGGGACAATTAACTTTCGGGTATAAAGAGTAAGCCTATGTGTTTATCCTGGGTATAAAGCAATCTATGTGCCAAATTTCATCTAAATCCGTTTAGACGCCTACACAGATGAGCGTGAAGGAGGAACAAACAAACACACACACAAACAAACTTTCGCCTTTGTTACTGAGTAATCTTAATTTGTACCCCTAGCAAAATTAACATTACCGATACCCTATGAAATAAACGTATGTATTTATGTCTATATTTTAAATTATACTTGTCGATTTGGTTTGCTTCTAAGACTTATTAATGCATTCATATTTATAATAATATCTACCTACCCCTTTATAACCATTTTATTTTCGTACAACCTTAGTATTGTGATAATACCTTATTATTTATGAGTTTGCCTAACATTAAGTAAATGGTCAATAGAGACTTATAAATTTGTATTTTCATTTGTCAATGTAAGCTTTTGAATTAATTTATTTGTTTGTTACATATCTTTAATATTTCTGTACTAGCCCTATTGGCAGAAATATCACTCATATTGTGAGGAGACGCTGGTTTCGATGGCTTTTTGGCTAGCGAAAAACTTACGCCTTAAAAAAGAATTTAGTTTTATCCGGAAAAGTAACAACTACTCTAATGCGGCTGGCGCCTATACCAAAATTTTGATTTACAGCCAAACTATTGAATTAATTTTGAATCAATGCATATGGGAGCACCCGAGAACCATTTCAAACAAAAGAAGTCAATTATAAAAAAATACGTTTGGAAGAGTTCCCTGATGGTCTGAAATTAATGTTATAAATCCGTCAAAAATTTCATTTGCAAATCAAAACAACTGATTATTTATTGTATGGAATACAGCCATTTCACAATCATCAAAATTCCATACTTTACAATTTAGTTAAGTTAAATATATATTCATGAAACAAAATTTAACGCCTAATAAGATCTTTACAAAACGTCCCTACAATAAATCGCACAATTTACTCTGTATCATGGCTTCTAAACTGTCTTGTATAAATTAAATTAGCAATCTTTGTACGGGTAATACCATCCTTTCACGTAGGGCCCGTACTCATATTTCTCGCGGTAGCGCGATATTGCTTAAATCAGAAGCTATAGAGTCATCGACAAGATTTTTTTTCTATCATTTTTCGATGTATAGAGTACAAGAATATTTAAAGCACCAGGTTCTAGTCGCGGCTACTTGCATACAGTTCAAGACGGCTCTAGTTTCTTAGCTTAAAATAATGCATTTTCAAATTTTTTATTGCCTCCATCCTAACCTATACTTAGCCTTTTAGAGATCGCTTTTAGCGATAAGGCACTAGATGTTAGATTTTTTCTGTATATTTGATGTTTACTTGTGTATCTGCAATAAAAAGTTAATTTCATTCGTTAATTAATTTCTAACAATATTTATTACCATTTTAAGTACCTAATATTTGAGTGATTGTTCTTTGCTGCTTTTTTGCAACTATTCATACCAAATCTTTAATTCTTTATAAAAGAAAGCTAAATTAGTAATAAATCCTTCTCAGAAGATATTGTAAAATAGATTCCCGCCCAAAAAAAATTTAAAGTCAAAGCGATATCGCATAGCGCGTATGATACAGTATCCATGGGTACAATCACATACAAAAGCGAGCGGGATCCAATCTCGCGAATCCGCGATGACAGTTTAATTTGGGAGCTGTCAAAATTAATTCTAATATGCACTTAGCACGACGTGACGTCACTGTGACGTAATCGCTTACGTCATTCGCGTCGTAAATTGTGTACCGTGTTGGATTATCACTTGATTTACACTTGCTGCTCCTTGAGGTGTCATATTTTTGTGACAAACATAATTAGTTATAAGTAATTTTTATATTAATTTATTTACATTTAAAAGTTTAAAAAAATGAGTTCTTATAAACGTTTGATGTAATTTACATTTACAATTTATTAGACAAAGCTACCAAATAATATTTTTACTGATTATCATTATATATATAATTTATTTTAATAAGTAGATTCCTATTCTATATAACTATTAGTTATTGTTTGTGATTAGGCAAGAGCAACTGATGTATGTTTTAGTTCAGAAGTAACTGGGTCCATTGACAAATTTGATTCAAAAGAATTTAAAGCAAAGCATGACGCGGGTCAATTCTAAAGGATTTAAACATGGGACACAAAACAGGGGTTCTTCGATGAGGACATACGATGGATTGCTGTGGCGTAACAGCGGTTGAGATCTTGGTCATGTATACCCCGGGTTCGCTTCTCGGCCGGTCAGGTTTTTTAAATACTGCATTTGTTTAGCTGTTTTATCTTTTTTCTAACAAGAGCAAACTGAAAGGAGTTATGGGTGCATAAGACTAGTTTATTATATAATCATGTATAGGTTAGTAGGCTCTGATTCCAACTATGCGCTGTTTTATTTCTTTAAAATTGATATGCTTTTGGCAAACACATAATACTATTTACCACTTTTATTTCAGTTTAATTTAGAGAAAAGAAATTTGAAATAAATTCGTGAAAACAGTCATGACTTAAGCTTAAACTATTGAAAGCATACTACAAAGATAAATAAATGAGATGCCTACATTTTCAAACCCAAGTCAAACTTAATTTAATGCCAAATATTTGTTGCTAGACTGAAAATTAGATTAATGTCTTCGGCGCGAGGCAGCTTGGTAATTAAATTTAAGGCAAATGTCAACATTTGTGCGCGCGATTGTATGTAGGCGCAAATGGCTTGTTTAGGTGTTAATTTGCTGGAAACGTTAAGATAATGAATAAACTCTAAGATTAATCTTCTTGATTTGTAAAATAAACTGGGATAATATTTTGGGGGCTATCTCTTCTATCTATTATTAGATTATTAAACATACAGATTGCATTTTTTATTGAAATCGAAAACATATTATTTTGTTCTCTCCTGTGTACAAAGTTAAACTGTTTTTTTTTTATTTGTTTGGAAAGGCCACAATGCTACGATCCTGCTACAATAATTTTAGCAGCATCGTAGCAAGTGGAAAATGGTATCTTGACGCCAAGTTGAATAGATAAATACGGTATAATTTATATTTAGAATAAATCACTAAAATGTATTCATAAATATTAATATAATAAAAAAACAGTGAATACCTACTCACTTCTAAAGTCTTGAGAATAAACATTCACTTATCTAAAACCTTTCAAAAAAATTATCCTCAAAGCACAACTGGAACCGAGCAAGACGTAAGGTCACTACCATCTGGTCACGCCGCATGGGTCACTCAATGGGTCACTCAATGTTATGGGTCACGGGACGCCGGTCACTCGGGTTACTCGGATGTGAGAGGACGGCCGCGCGCGAGATCCTGTGGGTAACTGACGGGACATGTTGCTCGTAGTTTGTCTCAATGACAGACAGGTACAGTTCGCAGATAAATCAGGATACAACTATAAGATTGACTTAAACCAATTAATTTCGAATTAAGGACTTAAGTGTTCAGTTCAGGATTTATTTCACAGATTCTATTTTTGAATCAGCCGTAAGATTAATTATTTAGTGCAAAGTGTTTGATGTAATCTTAATGGTGATGAGAATAAATCATCAGTCAATTTCGTTTGATACCGTTTTTAGCTATTTTTAATCTCTTGCTGCGTTACAAATTATAGTACAAGAGAATCATTCCATTTCACATCGCTAGTACTAATTGGTGGAGTAATTCCACAAAAATAAAACTAAATATTTGGTAAAGACATGCATAGAATATTAATCGGCTTCTTATAGGCAATTTAGGCCGCATTGTCGCTGTAGATATATAAGGTGAGATGCAGTCAAACGTAAGCCTATTGTCTAATGGAAAAACAAAACCATATATTGTCATAGCCAAGCTCTTAGTTTAGTAATTAAAACATAAATCCGTTAAACCGTCAAACACTATATTTATTTATTACTAATGTGTTTTTTTATGTTGTCTGTACATCTCTCGTTTAAAACGTGCTGTCAAAACTATTCATAACAAACGATCCGTCATAATGTTAAAGTTTATCGCTGAGTACGAGTATAAACAATCACTTAATTAAGTACAAGGAACACATTGACGCTAATAACTTATGCACTTAATGTTATTTTATTGTATTTGCTTGGTAACAATGTGTGCGAAATGGCTCGTGTGGTCAAGAGAGTGTCGAGGTATACAAGTAGTATTTGGTACTGGCTGTTTTGTTGAATGTTTCATCCTTCTAAGATTTTTATCTCGACATAGATTAGAGTAGGAATTTGACGTTCCGACTTCAAGGCTGAAAACATGAGTTTCGTTATTATCGATCTAATAAACTGTACTTTTTGGTTTTAAGCCAATTGTGACGGTCATCACATTTTTAGTTGTATCAGTTTTAGGTCCAAACTCACTCCTTTTCTTTTATACGATAGGATGTCGTTGATAACAGGGCACAAAAAATACTTCAGTGTCACATCACATATATGTATGTACATAACATAAACGATAGAATGCACATTATCTCAGTATCTTTCACTTTCACTTCAATAAACGTCTATAAAACTTCGCCGATCCGGCCCAATAGTCGTCACGAACTCCCGAAGGATTCAGGAAGAGCAAAATAAAAGAATAAATCGTGCGTCTGTCTATCAAACAGCTTTCTCCGAGATTTTGGAGGATTCCTCTTTGGACAACAGTTTTGAGCACCAGTGATTTACGCACCAAAACATAAGCACACGTTTTTTTTTTTGCTTTAAATAAAATGCTCTTTTGTCTATCATAATTTGAGAACGAAAAACTTGTCACTAAGATTTTGTTTCTGTCTCTGAAACTGCCATGCACTTGCACATATGAAAATATGAAATTGCGCAACACCTACAATATAAATTTAAACAACCATTCCAGAACCTTCTAACAAAATACGCGCTTTATTACTGTTTGGTCTACTCGTACTTACGGCATTGATTATAATAGGTATCTATTAGTTTTGGTTAACCTCGCTAATAGAATTTATTCATATTTATAATTATTTTCTGATAATTTGATTCGAGAACGACATTTATTTGAAACCAGTAAATTGTGCAAAATGGCGTATATTTCCGTATTAACAATTTAGCTGTGCTTTTGAAATCTAAAATTGGTAAAACCACCAGCTTTTGTTTTATTCTTTATTTGCATTTAAACGTTTAGCGATTTCTTTCGGGTGCAGTGTATAAAGTGAAATACCCGAATATCTCAGCAACGTTTGATTGACAGAGAACGAATTGATTTCGTGCCAAAGATGGGATGTTGCTTACAAGAATCCCTTTTTGTACAATCAACGTTTTTTTCAATCAATAGATGTGATTTGGGATAAAATCTTTTCGCTATTTGTAACAGGTGAGATATATGGTTAAATATTATATATCGAAGGTAAGAAAGAAGAGGAAGCTGTAAGGGCGATACATGGTTTTATCTCTTTGACATACTGGACATTATTGGACGCGCGTCGTTCCTTGCTCATCCTTCGTCTTATTTTTCTTAACTAATTTTTATTCTTAACTCATTCTTTAGCTATTTCTAATTGATTCCATCTGATAATTTAACCATTTTATAATGTCTAATGCAATTTGTCTTGTAAAAAACGCTATGAGCTTACATGACGTTATTTTCCTTTGCGTTATGCATACAGATTCCTGAAAAGGTACGGTCGTGATGTTTTGCAAAACTGATGTATAGATAGTTATTAAACATCTGAAAAAATAGCCTAAAGTAAGACGAATAGTGCTTTAAAGTCGTCTCTCCTCTTCATTTTGACACCTTCAATGCCCAGAACTCGCATATTCACAAACTGGAACTCTAAAACTTGTAATAAATTATTTAAAATATAATTACAAAAAACCTTATTTAGTACGATAACTGCCGTATTATGTACCGGGCCCTTACCTGTCTAAGTAAGCTATTTGTCCGTGATCAAATGCGTAACAGATTCGTTTCAAAAGGTCTTTTGGTCCTTATGCTCTTTATGAACGTAATAGGGTCGTAGGTAACGTTTACGTCGGTAGGCCTTTGCTCCGTTAGTAATAATGCTTTGTGACAATTTATCGACGACATAAATGGAATATAAATTATACTAACTTATTAATCATACCTACTATTATAATTTGGTTATAATTTAACTATTTTAATTAATCATAGTGCTTAAAATGTCTAAAAATGTAAATGAAATCTCCAACATGCATATGTTTTAAGGATCTGTTGATTATTATGTAAATATGGTAAAATTTTATGACAACTATTAGAGTATTTTACCATTTTCTAAGATATTTCGTTATATTACAATTCAGTGTTAATTAAAAAATAGGATAAAATCCTGAATAGTTTCATAGAAATTAAAGGGAATATATTATAATTATATAAATAAATAACGATAACCATTCAATTTTAACATTCTGCTACTTAATGCTGGGATAAAATACATTATGGCACAAAAACTATCTAAAACAAATTAATTCTTCAAAATTCTTTATAACATATATGTAAGAGTACAGCAATCACAAAAACCTAGAAAACATGGGTCGTCCTTTAGCAGTTTACCTACAGTTAGGACATAGGTTGACTTGAATTATGTTTTACCAGCTGTGTCCCACGGTGTTACCCGCGTTAAAACAAGATAAAAAGTAGCCCATGTCTTAATCCAGGTAATAAGCTATATCCGTAGAAAATTTCATCTAAATCGTGAAAGAGTAACAAACGTACATTCACATCCATACATTCTCAAAAATTTTTGCGTTGTTAAATTAATTGCAAGATTTGAATCTTTCAAATACAAAAACATTGTTACATTTTGGAATCGCAAGTCGAATCCGTCGTCGAATCGCAAGTATAATAAAATTGCGGCTCAAGCTTGCCTATATACTAATTAAAATATACATAAAGACGTTGCAGGTTAAATAATACTTTACTTTAATACCGGCTTGCGGTATTTATTGTAAGGTAAATACAAAGCACGCCAAAGCAAGCAAAGGTTGTAATAAAAGATTTAAATAGCAGTAGTATTTTCGCAACATTTCTAAATGCCTTCTAGATGCTCTCCTCCGATTCCCATCCGAGTGACGAGGGTCGCCTAACTCGTTATTCAGAACTTTTATCATATTATGCATTATATGTTATTATTTATTCACGCAGCTCTATCTTGTGAATAAACTTAGCTTTTTATTTATGAGCTGAAAAAATGTTGGTTGGTTGCATCTCCATGTAAGCCTGTAATACAATATAATTTTAAATAACACTGTAATATTTTTGCAACATTTCTGGATGCCTTCTAGATGCTCACCTCCGAGAGACGAGAGTCGTTTAGCTCGTTATTCAGCACTAGTATGATATTATATATACATCGAGTAACAAAAAGGTTTGACAATACTTAACGGTGTTAGTCTACCCATTGAAGTAAACCAAAATTAGAACGAAATTTTCAAAATTAAAATTTAACACTTTTTATTATTGTCACACCTTTCTGTTACATATTGTATTGTTATTATAAATTTTCGCCTTCCTATATTGTGTAAAAACTTAGCTTTTTATTTATACGCTGAAATAATGTTAGTCACTTGTACAGACATGTAATTTTTTGGGTTACCTAGATCAGTGGTAGGCTGAGTGTTTGAATAGTTGTGGTTCAGTAATCGGCTCATACTTACTCTACAATTTATGGATATCATGAATGGCTACAGACAAACGGATCGGAAAACGATTCGATTTAAAAAATAATATAACCAAAGAGTTATGTATTTTGTCTCCTTTTTGGAATAAGTTAAAAAGTAATACGTTGATTTTAATATGTTTTCGTAACTATAAGATGTGACAAATAACATAATTCTTAATACAGTCACTGTCGATTACCTACCCAAAAGTTAAATTTACCTACAATTGATACCTACATAATACTTAATACCAATCTTATCTAGTAATTTACATTAACTTCTAAAATACTATTAAATGTTTAAGACAAAAGAATAGCTTCGAATAATATTAATAAAGACTGAAAGCGAAGAGTAAAAAAGTACCCAGACGATTACCATCAGTCTCGAGACACTGAAGCTAAAAACTTTCACAAAAAGTTAACTGCAAGTTAAACGAGCAAACGCCTCGTAAAGACGGCTGCTTTGGATGCGAATTTATAACTGGCGACTACGATACGACCGCCTATACGATGACCCACGATATGGTGTTTTGGGACTATAAAATCTTCTTCCGTATACAATTCTACATGCCAGTCCAAAGAAAAATAAAGACTTTTCATATTAGATGCAGCTAGGTATCTTTATTTTATTTTCCAAAATTGTCTCTATCCTAAGGTTGCCAGGAAGAGTTCACTTTTTAGCGGTAAGGCCACTAGTAGCACTACATTTTGTAATAATTGTGTATCATGTATTTATTTTTTGTGTTTCTCCTATAATGAATTATTATGTCTTAAATATGTCTGACCCAAATGGTCAAGCAATTTTTTGTGACAAGCTGTAGGAAAAATCAGCTTTAAACCAAGCTATTTAAAAAAAATATTACATGAAATAGAGGATTCTTTTTAGTTGCATTTTGACCGAGCGAGCAAAGCGTCTCTGCTTTGAGTCAACAAACTATAAAACGTAAAAAAAAAACAAATTAGTCAGAAAGTAGTATTTAATGAATAATTTAATTTGATATCCTGATAAAATTATGATAAAAAATATTATATTCTATTTAAGTACTATAATATTAATCGTGTCGCATGTTGTAATGGCAGCCGACGATTGTAGCTGTGGATGGATCATTATTCAATGAAATACAGGCTCAAATCGAGCGGAAAGAAATCTACATTCCTGATAAAGCTTCTTTACATTGAGTCTACTTTTCTTTCAGTCCGGAACGAAGTTTTATCTTAGAACGTTAAATTTATACGAGTAAGACGCTTTTGGTAATATTAATATGAACAGTATTTTGTATTTGCAATATTTTTTGTAGAATTCATCATAAACTTTAGCTTTTATTCACCAATGCTATACTGATCAATGTTAAAAAGATGTGAAGTAAAAATATTTTGCAAGAACATAAGTTAGATTTCTAAATCAAGAGTTACTTCAGTCCAAAAATAATTTTGAATTGTTGACCTAATGTGTGCGTGAGTAGAATTTTATATTGAAATATGGTCTCGAAAATACAATACAAAAAACAAACAATTTGTTTCTAACAAACAATAATTATATGTATAAGGAGTGTTTTTCGACGACCGTTAGCAAAAAGTTAAGCTATATCAACAACTCCATAGATTTTACTGCGCTAAACGATATTTTTGTAACAATACCTCATTTACAAAGAAACCTAAAAAAGGCTGAATACTTTCGAATTCTATTCATCAGGAATAGAATTGAATAAAATTCAGAATTGTAATAACAAGTTAAGTAACGTGGGAAGCAATTGTCCCGCAACGTAATAACTCAATCTAAGAAGTTCAACTAGGTTTAATGATGTCAAAGGGTCCCGTCATTCATTTTCCCCATGATTGTAAGAAGTGACGAATGACTTAATTCTGGAACACCTGGTGAAGTTCTGATAGATTGGCTGCCATAATTCGGACTATCAGTCAGTGAAGACGCAATTTTCAAGCGTTGATGTCCGGGATAAACGGGGAAAATTATTTTGGATTGGAGGGGCGGATCACTTCGAAAGAGACATTGAATATTTTCTAGGAAAGCGGCTTTTTATGAAGAACAGGGTATTGACAAAGTTCGTAATAGATTTAAAAGGCATATGCCTTTTTCAGTAGTCAAGATTATATTGGATTATAATATATTGGAGAATATTTAGCATTAAAAATGCGGAAAATTGTTAAGGCGCTTCGGTAAGGGAATTTGACCATGCGGTATATACTCAACTTTAAATAAGTGAGAACTCTGAGTTTGAACTAACTCGGTTAGGGGGTGCGTCTCCATCATAGATAAATTAGTATTCGAAGTTAAATAGTTTTGGTGATATTACAAAAAATATAAAAAATAATTTTGAGTTTTTTTTTTACTAGAGATTGTTGAAGGGACAAATTATTTATTGCTTGAAAAATGACGTAATTGATATTCTAGATGGTACCGATTTCGACGTTGTTGGCCAAATTCATTTTATTTTTTCACAAACTTAGTTTAAAAATATTGCATGTAGATTAGGTATATTTTTTTCTAACGTCATTCAATGTGCCGAGTCTCATATTATTTTTAAGTTATACTATTTGTTTTAGCAATTTTAGTTTTCAGAGGTAGCAGTTATGGTAGTGGTCGCAAAAATAGTTTCTCTGTAAGTTTTATAAAGTAAGTATGTGTATTTTTTATAACTTGATTAAAAACCTAATAGTTTTACCTAGTTTATGTTTTTCAGCCCAGTTTTATTCCCACGTAGACTGGGATTGACAGCAAGATACGTATTTAAGTGGAAACACTTACAGAGACAAAATAACCGTTAGTCGGTTGTCTAGCGAGCAAGCCCAATGAATTAAACTGGTATTATTTTACATTTTTTGTTAATAGTTTAAATGTTACATTCGACTTTTAAATTTTTTCAGTGATATAGAAACCGATGTACTTCAACAATTTTGACAAAGTTCATATGGGATTACCTAAAACCATCACTTAAAAGGTGCCGCCGGTCTATATTGTTTTTATAATGCAAGTAAACTCTGACGAAATGAATAATTCTTTTAATTTTAAATTAGTTAAAAATTAAGATGATTAAACCTATTACAATGAGTTAGGTGCTTACATTTGATGGCTTTCATCCCGGAACACGTAGACAAAGCAAGGGCACCTCAATAAATCATGCGTTAAAAGGCACCGTAATTTTAAAACCCTACATTACCCTTACGATGATTTAAAATTTAATTTACAAAATGACCCCAACGTAAATCTGAAGGAAGCAAATACAATAAAAATGTAAATTCAGAGGGTGTAATAGTTTAGTCAGGTCGTAAACGCACCCTTGTTTGGTATTAACCGTGAATCATTGTTTGTGAGTGTCCTCTCTGCAAGAGTGCACTTTGTCTTAGGGGATGTCGGGGAAATATCCATGGTAATTGCCCTCTATTTGGGAGAAATAATCGGGAAAACTCAAGAAGGTCGAGGAAAATTTCGCCTTTTGCGTTTGTGTGTTGTGTTTGAAATTTACTTTTGTATGATTATAGCCAACTAGATATAGTGATATAGTTTTCAATCCTTGTGGTAGGAAGAAGTTCTACAGAATCTTTTTTTGTATTTTAGTATTTCTCAGAGAGGCCTAGCTTGTGCGATTAAAAAAAATACCCTTTTTGTTTGAAGGGATTATAGCTAAAATAGCTTATATAAAAGTAACTGATAAATTTTGCCGAATTGTAGTTGTTTTTTTACATCTTTTAAAGTACTACGAGAGATAAATTTATAATAGTTTATTATGTCGATACTATTTTACGATGGCTTTTTGCTACAAAAAATATTAAACATTTAAGCAAAAGTGTCCGACAATCTACAACCGCTAAAGAAAGCATGGCAATAGTTGGCTAGAGCGAAGAAGCGCTGGATCAAAGCGATATCAGATCTCAGATCTAGGTAAGTGTGGATAAGGCACGAACCACAAGCTGGCAGAATATTTCCTCTTTACACCTTAATAGATCTTGTTATGCGTGCATAGTTGCCTGGTACCGATATAAGACCGCTATTAAAAATCTAGCGTTCACAAAAAAGTACAAAAACATCATTGACGCGCGGCTAATTATTCGGCTATTAATGTATGAAACTTCAGTTTGTTTTTGTACCTACCTATGGTATTAAGAAGACCTTCTTAAGGGAATACTAATTGATTACCAATAATTGTATACAACACAGCAGCCCATAACAGTATTTTTTGTAGATTTAGAGGAGCTACTCAGAAATATGGAACGAGTGCTACTTTGTATACGATACTTTGTCTACATTTTAAGAGCCAACATTAAAAGTCGCGTATTATTTATTAACTTTTACGCTGAGCAGATGAAAACATGCGGCATTCTCAAGTTATTATTAAGTTAACATTTAGCACCACGGCCGTATAATTAATTAGGTACCTATAGCAGAATTTTTAAAGAGTGCCTATGAACTCACAAAAGTTGAAAAGATAAAAATAGGTACACATTTATCTAATATTTAATTTTTTGCATTAAATAAAAATAAAAGACCAATAGAACTTATAAGATTAGTTATTCTTTACAGATATATATATATATATATTTTAATATTATTATCCTAATATAAGCACCCTTCCACTTCCTATTAGCGCTACGTTTAGGTAATAAGAAAATTATCCACCAGTCTTCTACATGAACGGGTCCATTTAAGTAAATTGCGTTTCTTTACCCAAAAACACCCGCGTTCCTTATAAACGAACTCAAAAACCAATTTCACAAATATCAGCAACGACGAATCTGTAGATTTTCCTTTAGGCAAATCAAATATGAAGTCTTGATGAAACGCTTTTTGAAGATTTGCTCTCTGAGATGCGCCCATCTACGTTATTAGAAGATTAAGGAACTATTATGATGAAGCGTTCAGGAAAAGCTTCTTACGTATTATTAAACAGGAAAGACTAAGATCATACGGAAATATGAAAATAATCATACGATAAATATGCGATTGCGATTCAAGTTACTCTAATTTTCGTATTATACATTAAATAGTAATTAGATGTTTTGCACATTGATGTACATGTACTAGATGCGTACAAACTGCCTCAACGCATTGCTGCTTCACTTAAGGCCACAGCCATTACCTCAGCTCACTTCTAATCAGTGCCTGGTATGGGGCCAAGCGAGCGAAAGCTCTTCATAAAATATTTCAAAATGGGTAAATGCGTCGTAAAAGTATGTGAGTCAATCACTCAAAAACATAAAAAATCCAGCGAGATTACTTTCCACAGGTAAGTTTATTGTTTATTTGTGCATAATAATGTAAATAAAGCAAAACTCAAAACCAGAAAATATTAATGTAATTCAGTATTTGGTGTTGCCCTTAAAAACATCGGGATGTCCCACAATAATGGGAAAATCTCAATCAATGCATAAAATAAATTACCTAGTTACATCTGTTTTTCTGTTAAAATAAAATATGAAGGGATTAGTAATTGTATTTGTTTGATTTTCTTTTTTTTTTACGTAGAAAACTTTTGACGCTGAAATACCTTTCAAAAAGTTTTTAGAAATGAATGTTTTCAACGAAATTTTGGATAACTTTCTACTAAGTAGTTTGAGAAACCCCTAATTTAGTCCAATAAGTGGAATTTGGTCTATTCCTCCTTTGTAGGGAGACCCGTGCCCAGCAGATGAATGCCATGAATTAACACGCATAAAAATATTTATTTGGTTACAAGATAGAGATTCCGGATATTTCGTACTAAAATGCTTTGCGTCAACTTTAATTGTGCGAACTGCCAGATTTTAGAACTTACTAACAGTTTCTCTATTTCCAGATATCAATAATGTAACTACAGCTACATCGAAACGTACTACATCTTAGGCCAATTCGTCACTTTACATCGGGCGAGTTGCAGACAATCACGAACATAAAATTTAAAGTATAAAAATAAGTCTTTTTAATTTTATTTAGGGTAAAATTAGGCAACACCAACCCGCAGCGCATGTTCAACTGTATATCACCAAAACGGTTACACTTATTTCGACGCGCTGTAAGGAAGTTTTCTTCGCTATATATATGAAACTCTTTAGTTTTGCACGTGTTTTTATTTATTGATAGAGTGAACGAAGCATTTTTTTGAGTTTGGAGAAATGTTCATTCGTGTGTCGGTTTGAATGAATGAATAAAATTATTTATTTTTAACAAACACTCAACGAAAATACTTACTTACAAAATATATAGTTACTTAAACTATTAAAACTAGTGTATATTTTTGTAAAGTTTTGTCACAACCGGGCCCCAACTCAGCAAATTGCTAGTTGCTGTACAGCAGCCAGCGCTTGTCTTCCGCTGAGACCGACAAGTGACCTCAGTGTCTTTATGTTTATATGTATGGATATCCGCCAGAAATTTCGTACTCGCGAACAAGTCGTAGTTTCTAACCAATCTTGATGAAACTTGCTGTACAGGTCCTAAGATTTTTTTAAATTTAGAATCGGAACTTTAGGGCCGTGGGAACCGGGAGTTGGTAATCCATGTGCAGTTGTTTTGTACTACTTTTGTTTTTTATTATTCTTTTGTTACTAATTTTTCTTAATAACGAAATTACCCGGTAGTTAATATAAATAAAAAATGTGCTTTAAAATCATAAGATAGTTACTTGGCATACCTTCATATTTATGCTATATCATGTTGAACTAGCTAATGTTTTCAAATATTTTGTCAAATAGCACCAAAATTGACTATTATAAAGATGTATAGAATTTTTTATATATTATTAACGATATGGTAATATGCGAAATATATCGTAATAACTGAAAAGCTGTATAGCTGCCTGTCGTATTCAAGAACTTGTTAAATATCCACAAAACAGACTTTTTCATAAAGAGTTGTTTTTTTTTTAATTTATTAATCTGTCAATGTCACTAGCACACCACACCCACTTTGTACGATATAATTGCCAATTTCGATGGTTGTCGACGGTAGCTGATAACCTGCCGCGTTCCGTTAACTGTGCTGAAACATTCAGGTGAGCATTCTGTGGTACGTGACAACCCTGACGGTCGTTATGTTTTCGGTGTAGCGCTGTTAAATGTCAGATAATGGCAAGAGTATTTATTAATCTGTCCTAATTTAAGTTTTTGGTTTTGGTAATACCTGATTTCTCAGAGTCGGCTAACCAACCAATTTAGTTTTTTTTTATTCGAAATGCATTAATATTGTTTAAGAAAACGGGTTTTCACGCGTACCTGATTGTTGGAAAGGGTGTGCGAGACGTATCATCGTTGAAGACACGGACGACCCATTTCATCTCTAATGAAGTTCACAGAATGTGAACGAAACTATAGTTTGACCTTTCCAACAATCAGGTACGCGTGAAAACCCATTTTCTAAAATAAAAAATCACAGGTTTAGAGAAAATACTCTACGCTTGCGTCTACCGTTCGCACAGCGGAGATCAGGAGACAACCAGACTCATGGAATATCTCAGTGAGGCTGCGGATGTGGCTCAACTAACGTACCCAACAGCCCAGCTAGTGTTGCTGGGGGATTTTAATGGCCACCATCAAGAGTGGTTACACTCATACCGGGACACTAACATGCTGGGAGAGAGACGCGAAAACTCGCTTTAGCGTTAAACCTCACTCAGCTGGTATAAGGCGCTACTCGGGTACCTGACGTTGAATCGCACACACCTTACTGTTTGGACCTTCTGCTGACAACCGATCCAGACCGTTATTCGGTTTCGGTTTCATCGCCGTTAGGCGAGTCCGACCACTGTCTGGTGAAATCTGTATCTGTCTATTCGCCGCCCGATCCCTGCCCTAGTGGTACCCGGCGGATGTGGCGATACAAGTCAGCAGATTGGGATGAGATGCGGTCATTCTATACGTCGTATCCCTGGCAGTCTATGTGCTTTTCTTCCTCTGATGCTTCAGCTTGCGCAGCTTCAGCTTCTGTGGTGACAGATGTGCTGCGTTTTGGTATGGAATATTTCATCCCTTTTACGGATATGCCTCTGTCTAGCAAAGCTCGCCTATGGTATAGTCCTAAATGTAGAAGCGCTGAGTTGCAAAAACATGAGGCTTACCTAGCATGGGCTGATGCTCGATAACGCAAAGCAAGAGATACAAACCAGAAGAAGAAAGCATTCAATAAGGCTGCTAAGTCTTGCAAGAAGGTTTTGCGGAAGGCTCGCTTCGATCATATAAGTCGAATAGGGAACAAACTGGCTTTATACCCTGCGGGTAGCAAAGCGTTTTGGTCCCTCGCAAAATCGGTTGAAGCGAACTTCTGCCGGCCCTCACTGCCTCCAATGCTTAAAGCTGATGAGAAAGCAAACCTGTTTGCTTCTTTATTTGCAGAATCTTCTCATCTAGATGCTGGTAGCATGGTTCCTCCAACTACAGCTGGCAAAACCTCTACAATGTCGGAAATTTGCATTCGCCAGATAGAGGTGCGCAAAACGCTACGCAATCTTGACGTGAACAAAGCCAGTGGCCCTGACAGCATTCCGGCAATAGTCTTGAGGAACTGTGCGCCTGAGTTGTCTCCTGTGCTGACACGTCTCTTTCAGCTCTCTCTCGTGACTGGCCAAGTGCCGAAATCCTGGAAGCTTGCAAACGTGCAACCTGTGCCTAAAAAAGGTAGTCGTGTCGATCCTGGTAACTACAGGCCCATGTCGATCA
The DNA here is from genome assembly GCA_947049295.1 of Ligdia adustata. Taxonomy (NCBI): domain Eukaryota; kingdom Metazoa; phylum Arthropoda; class Insecta; order Lepidoptera; family Geometridae; genus Ligdia; species Ligdia adustata. The sequence continues at coordinate 2,687,911 of OX346223.1, forward strand.
CGTCCATACTGTGCAAGAGTCCTGAACCGCAGGCTCCTGGCGTATCTAGAAGCAAATGATCTTCTCAGTGACCGACAGTACGGGTTTCGCCAAAATCGGTCTACTGGGGATTTTTTAGTATACGCAACTCATATCTGGAGTGAAGCCATAGAGAAATACGGGGAAGCGCTTGCCGTTTATCTCGACATTTCGAAGGTTTTTGACAGGGTCTGGCACGAAGGTCTTGTAAGCAAGCTTCCTACATACGGCTTACCCGCTGTTTTCTGTGGATGGATATCGAACTTTTTGAGGGACCGGTCAATACGAGTGGTCATTGATGGCTGCTCGTCAGACCAAATGGCTACTAATGCCGGAGTCCCTCAGGGTTCGGTGCTCTCAGCAACCCTTTTTTTGCTGCACATCAACGATCTGTTAAAACCAGGCATCTTTGGGTACGCAGACGACAGCACGGTCGTTGAGAGTTACATTTCTTCAACACGTGCCAGTGCGGCTGGAGTTCAGTTACTTAGAGAAGCTATGGTCGAGCGATTGAACTTGTCCTTTAGGGCAGTCTCTGATTGGGGCAATGCCAATCTGATCAGGTTCAATGCTGCTAAGACGCAGGCGTGTCTGTTCTCTGCCAAAAAGAGGCCATTCCAGCTGGCCCCTACTGTCCGAGATGTAAATTTGTAGAGATACTGTAAGGCGCCACCGGTTCATGGTAGAGGTTCCACGGACTCGCACAAAACGCTTCGCGTCTACATTTATTGTGCGAACTGCCAGGTTGTGGAATTCGCTGCCAACTTCTCTATTTCCCGATAGCTATAATCTCGGTCTCTTCAAATCGCGAATGAATCGGTTTCTTCTAGGCAAGCGCGCTTCATCCTAGACCGCATCGTTACTTTACATCAGGTGAGATGCGGTCAAGCGCAAGCCTATAGACTATAAAAAAAAATTATTAATACACTTTCGAATTAAAAAAAAATTTAAAGTACAATAGTTCATATCAGACAGGTTGTATATCTCAGAGACGTATTGAAAGAAAAAGCCTTGGTGCAAGTTTATAAGGAAGAAGGAAAGTTTGTTTTCCGACGGTCCCGTGACTGGAAACTTTGCTAACTTGTTAGATGTATCTTGTAAGTTGTGCTATACGTCAAATCTGACTCTTTTCTGTTAAAGTTAGTATAGTAAACTTATTACTAGTAAATCTGCAAATTGCAATATCCATTGAAATGTATTTAATTAAAAATAAGTGGTACTTAAAAAACGACTTAAGTTTCAAGCAAATTTACGTAGCATAACATTGGTAACATTCTGCAGTACGTCATCTAAGTATCTACTGAACTTTGATTTTGGTTAAATTTGTAAAAAACCAATTGGAAAACATACTCTTTCGAACAAGAAAAGAATTTTCAAATCAGTCCAGCCAGTTGCATTAAAAAATATTTTGACGAATAAATAACCACCTCATTTTAAAATCGGTTAAAAAAGCCTTGAGCATTGTGTCCGCCTATTTATGTCTTAAACGTTTTATTTGCATGTTAATGGCAAATATTAATGCATAAATAACTTAAAAAGTCACGAACCAGCAATTTGGCCAGCATGGTGGACTTTTCCTTAGTGGAGGAGACCGAAACCCAGCAGTGTTTACAGCTATGGTTGGCAACTTACATTAAATAAATTGTAGATACCGGTCAACCCTATAAAGGGGTAGTAATAAAATATCAAGTGTCACGAACAGTCACGGTCCAGAACCTAATGTATCGATAGCTACGTACAGGCGTATACATGACGGGGAAAGAATATCGCTCGAAGAACTGATAACCGATGGGGAAGAAAGGTTTTTGAGTGGCGACCACGAACTGGAAGACTCAGCGTAGGTAGGCCTTCTACTAGGAGGACCGGCGATATAGTGAAAGTCACAAGTAACCAGTGGATATAATTGACAGCTTTTCGTTCGTAATAGCGTTCTAAGGGGGAGGCCTGTGTTCAGCAGTGGACGTCTTCTGGCTGGTGATGATGAATATAGAATGAATAGAAGTGGGCAAAAGTATTTATTGCAGGCTTATTTACAGTAATTATATTTTAACTTAATGACTGTTTATTTATTAACTTCCCAATAAAGAAGGAAGTACTCAATTCGACCCGCGTTTTTAATGTTTTTTACCTAATTTCTCGGAGATGGATGGACTGATATAAAAACTCTTTTCTGTTTGAATGAGTATTCGTGAAGTGGTACCATTTAAATGTTCTCAAAATCGTAATAATTTTTTAAAGGAGAACTTGTATCACTTCAACTTTGTACGTAACTGCAAATTTCTCCCGTAAGATATAATGTCTATGCAAAGTACGAGTAGCATGCTGATATAGGATTTAAGATAACAATTAATCGATTAGTTAGCCTATGATAATATAATGCTAAACAAGTGGTTAAAAGTGACATCAAAAAACCTGACTACAAGAACTATAGACCCCCGTATCTTACCAGTAAAAACTGTAATCGCGGGATGCAGCTGCTATAGCCTAAGTCCATCTGCAGGTAAAAACAAAACAATTGACACCACTCGAATAAAAATACGACTAGCCGTTTAGGCTCTAGGGCGTGCCAAAGAAATATACATACATACACTCGAAAAATAAAAAACAACGATAGGATGGAATAGAAACTAATAAATTTCAAGACTGACAGACATGCAAATATTAAAATTAATAGATGAAAGACAAATTTATAATAATCCCGGCAGAGAAACTTTACTCCCTGCGCTTGCTCTGAGAATTACTTATACTATGGTACGGAGTAAGCCTGAGAGCTATCTTGAGAGTTATAGTATGGTAGAGTAACCCTGTATATCACATACGAGACTGCTACATATTATAACCTAATCGATTTAAATTAATGGTCTGTCAATAGCAGGGTTTACGGTTAACCGGATACAATATTAACTCTTATATGTTGTATTAACCCTTATAATGTGTAACTGAAAGTTGTGACAATACTTAAGGGTGTTAGTCTACCTATCAAAGTGAACCCAGTGCAGAACATATTTTTTGGCATGGCCTCCCATTTCTATTACAATAATAATGGAAAAATGTATGAAAAATAGCGTATCCATATTTTTTTTATTTTACTTAAAATGTAATAATTTTATTTGTTGTCAATTGTTTATTAAGTTTTATTTATTAAGTTTTAATTTATTAAGTTTTTTGCAATAGGACTTATTTCATTTTCGGCCAGGACGGTTTACAAAAAATGCCTAAAGATGTGCTTAATACTGTGTATTAATGAAAAATGCGTCTCTTACATTTTGTACAAAAATATCAGTGTATTGTAGTGGAATTATGTTACAACTGGAAGAGTTATGTATTTTAGGCTGATTAGAGTCAACCTAAAATACACATTGGTCACATTGGTCTATAAATTGTACAGCCTTTTTATTCTACGCAGGGTTCACTTTGATGAGTAAACTAACACCGTTAAGTATTGTGACCTTTTTGTTACACGTTGTATATCTACATCCATAGTTAGAGGTATACTAAACAGAAAGTCTTGTCTTAGTACACCCCGATAGCCCTGTATATAAAAGAGTAAATCTTGATTGACTGAAATTTGATAGGAATCAACGTAAAGCCTAAACCGCTGAAAGGACTTGAATCGGTTTACGTCTACCAAAAAATGCCTAAGATGTGGTTAACATTGTGTATTAATGAAACCTGCATTGCGTTGCCTATTTCCTTGATTACAAAATTGAAGAAATTGTAATGGACAAAGTGAAAGACAAAGAATTGTATAGGAAATATGGCATCTCTGGAAGAATTTTGTATCCTAGGTTGACTGCAATGGTCACATCGGCCTATGAATTTGTGTGTCACAAACGTCAAAATTGACACAACAAAAACGTGAAAATCGCCTTGTTGCGTAAAAAAGGTGAAAATATTTTGATTCTAAATTAACTTTGTACACTGCATTGTATGTACGTTATTACAACTTTAGTTGATAGATTAATGATTAATAATCTCTAACGTATTTATGGTATCATGTACACTATCCTGGCCGGTGCTCTATACATTTTTGGAACATCTCTTTTAGTGGGTGTACTCATTATAGTGTGTAGCGGCGTACTAAGAAATAACTTTTAGAAGTTCATCTCATGAGGGAGTCAAATATGGGGTTCAAAAATTGAAACTTCTTTATATTCCATTATATGTAGCGAGCAACGCTGCGAGTGACAGCTAGTAGCAAAATAAACTAAATCATACACAATCTGTCAAAACGTGTATGTTTCCGCAGGACGCGAAAGTAGCAACAGGCAACCTCTTTAGTGCTCTTGTACAGAGTTCTAAGCTGGTTCGATACTTAACCGTTGAAAAGTTAATTTACAATGCGTAATTTCTAGCAGATAAAAAGTATATGCCCTTTACACAAATTGCGGCTGAAATTTTAATCTGATTGCGTGACATACTTATTCGAATTATTTATGTCGTTTCTATTGTAAACGCTTGCTCTAATTTAGGTTTATTATCAGTTAAAAAATTATTCGAACGCAAATGTTACCTAGTTGCCAAGTACGAGGGAAATTTTTTCTATCACAACCAGTTAAGCTAAACGGCCGAAAGCATTACGATCCAAACTCACATCAGGCGAGTTGCCGTGAAACGCACTCGTAGTTGCTCGTAATAATAAAAAAAATATGTGATGACGAAAAAGAATATCAAAAAACAAAACGGTACGCTCCTAGTTCTTCTAAAAAAATGATACCGGGGTTCCAACACGACCAGAGCCGTAAGAACTTTTTCAGCCATTGAAACTTTAAAACCAAAACCTCTTGTCCGATTCCGATAAAACTTAAATGGAAACTACTCGAGAAATATATATAATAATAAATATATGTTTGGCAAACAAAAAATATATTATTGAAATGGTCTAGCCGCCTTCGAGAAATCAGGTAACAAACAAAAATACACAGGCAGTCGAATTGAGTACCTCATATTTTTCGAAAGTCTATGGAAAAATAGGTCGAAGAGAGACTTTTGGCGGAAAACTCCAACATAACTTAGCTGCATTCCAGATTAGCCAACTCTGTTTCTAAAAAAGTTTCGAGCTAATACCAAAAGCTTAGGTAAACATGCTTATAAACCTGTAGAGCTTTCATACGAGCACTGCAACCACGCCCACAAGGCGGAAATTTTTAATGAATCCCACATTACAAGTAAATTGAAGGCTTGCCGTAGATATTAAGGAAAAAAATATTTTTACAATAATAAATGAATCAAGAAACTGAAAAACTGTAGTCAGGTGGTGGGTTGGAGCATTTGGGTTATATTTAAAGGTTCACTAGTAATTCATCTGATCCGTGACCGAGGTGGCGAGCATGCTTGCTTCGAGATCCGACGGTCCCGGGTTCAATTCCCGGTCGGGGCAGGTGTTCGAACGAAGAGTTTGAACATCTGTCTTTGAGTTTGGTAGGCTTTTCGGAGTGAGTCTGGTTGAATTACATAACACAAGAGAAACCCTAGTGGGGAGCTATGAGTGTGAAACTTTATTTATTTATTTATCAGCTATATTTTGTTGTTGTTTGTTAGTAATTTCGTTTTTCGTAATAAAATCACTTGCCTGATAGAAACTGGAAGACACACAAGTCCACAAAACGAATGATGCGTTTTGTTATTTTTCGGTAACGTAAGGTACCTAATGTATTGTTTGTTGCGAGTTATCAACAATTATAGAATTGTAGTATGATAGTATAAGACTTGAGAATCGTATCCTACGTCTTCTTGTATATACAAGAAGGGCCTAAGTGTAATAACATTTATTCCGGGGCGCAAGATAAATAATGTCAAATAAAAAAATATAATCAAACACAATGAAAATTACAATAACTCGTAACATCGCCATTTTGTGCTGGCGGCCATCTTGTATAAAATTTTATTTGTCATGCCTTTTCATTTGATAATATTGAGGGAGTTGCGAAAAAATATTTTATAAGCCATTTTGTGACGACTACCATCTTGAACCAATTTTCATCAAATATACGAGTAACTAGGAAAACCCTCAACTAATTCACATTTCGAAAAGAAAAAAAAAAACTGATTCTAAATCGGTTTCATTCATTTGGAAGGGTCCAAAATAGGTCAATGGCGATGATATTATTAAGCGATATCGGTACATTTTTAAGGCATGACCGCAACCAATTAGCTCTTGGCTTTAGTAATTAGTGTTCCTGGAATAATTTAATACTTTAACTCAGTGTTTCATTAATTATGAGTTATTAAAGTGTAGGCGAGGTCTGCCTAGTTGTTTATAACTAAAAAACGTTCAAGGGCAATTAATTACTTGAAGTAGTAAGTAATTAATACTTTTTATCATAATAAGAATAATTTGCAAAAAAAAAATATTTTTGAGAAGTCCCTACCATCTAAGCTTTTTGAGAGCCAATGTATTCCCGACTAGGCATGCTTCATCTAGGGTCACAGTGCCGCTGATTTCCGTGATCGTGCCAGCTAGTGGTTGAATACCTAGCTGTTTCGAATTAAAAGAAAGAAAAATAAAAATAGGCTCATAAAAGTTTAGTTTTCCGTAAAAAAAACCATTATTAATAAGATTATTTTCTTCCATAATACACATCCATACACTCCATCATTAGGTTAATAAGACTATTTTCTCCGTAACTTTTATGAAAATACAGTTCGGTTTTTATTGGACTACTAAGCGCTTCTATAAATGTCTCTTATGTCAAAATAGAACCTCCTCTCTTCAACCTCCAAACTTCAATGGCCCGCGTATAAAGTACAGTTAGAGTGGCAAGTTGAAAGTACAGCCCAATAGAGATTGGATTGCAACGAACAAAACATTCAATTTGAGTCGAAACTCCGTTCTATTGACTCCATTGCGCTCTAATTTCGAATTTGAAAGGAAGTTTGTGAGGTTGGTAGAACTGATGGGCCATTTGAGATCGCTAACTTGACGCTAATACACAAATCGTATATTGCCAAATATCAAAAGAAAAAAATCTAATTCTTGTACATGATTAGTAAACAAATACAATTAATTTTTAAAGCTCCTAACACTAATTAAAGTTATATAACTTTTAGAAAAATTTCGATAGAAAATGTCTGGTTTTTTCATAACCTTCATTTGGAATTTTGTTTTTAATCCGAAGTTAAGGAATAATGGTGTCTAAAATTGGCAATAAACTCGACCAGCGTGTCCATAAAGCGACTACATACGACAATTGCATCACAATTAATGACGTGTCACGGCCAGATTTCAACATTCTGAAAGACTACTGGTAGGCAGCCAACAGCAATGGGCTGTGTTCTAAGCCACAGGCAGATACGAGTAGATTAGATTAGAGATTTTGATAAGTATACGATTTTGAATTGTGTTGCAACTTTATGATCACTATAGGCACTAAATGAGCACTTACGAAAATAACATATTATATTAATATAATTAGAGTCCATATAATCTTCAATAACTGATCGAATCTCAGAAGAATAACCTTAGTTTTTTACAAGAAGTTCAAAGCTCTTTGAATCGAATTGTCTAACGCTCTTTGGCGTCGAGCAGTTTGTTAACATCTGAAATGCTTCATTATTACACTAGATTTGTAATAAAGATTTTGCTGCTGCATCTATCACACAATAATGTTATAAACTTGATATTCGGTATAATACTTTAGAAAAGTGAACACCGAGATCGATTCGGCTCGCTTACTTACATGATAAAAATGTCTTCTATTGTGTACTCAAAAATAGTTAAAATTGATTATAAAAACTACCCATAAGATGTAAGATGTATAGGATAATTGCAAACTAAACCCATTTGAACAAAGAAATAGTTTTTCTAATCAGTCCATCCATCTCTTATATAAGAGGAACTTATAGAAAAAGGCTCCTTCCGACAAATAGAAAATCTTCTTATTTTCGAAGTCGGTTCAAAAGTCACTGAGCTAACATATCTAGGAAACGCTTTAAGCTCCCAACTTACGCCGTTTGTCACCCTACGTTGAGCGAACTAGTGAAATATTATTGGAATTCCTCTATCCAAGATAATCCTGGGACCGGTTTGTCGCGATAGACGCTGTGACAAATTCCGACCTTTGCTTTAGGGCTACCTTGTACACATTGAGAAAGCGATAAGATAATTTTGGTATAAATACATCAACCATAATATTATGTTATTACACTTACTGGAGACACAGCAATAAAGGCTTATTTTATTTTATTTCTTGTAATACAAGTATAATAAAACATTCACAGCTATAAAAACTAATCTAATAATAAATCCCACAGTAGAAGGGAAAGTTCCAAGAACGATGGCTGCATTGCCACTTTGAATGGCTACGCTAATTTTCTGATCGAAATAAGAGTCAGCATTCTGGTCACATGTCGCTTCCACCAGACGTTTTGATATTTCTTGATATAATTTTAAAGCGCTCGGTCCCCATTATTTTATTTTACATTAAGTATCATCACACTTATAGACCCAGTGAGCGAAGCGAGCGAGGCGTCTCTGCTTCTGGGGTCTGATATTTTTTTCATTCCTCTGTCACTTTGTATGTCTCCTGAAATTTCGTACTCGCGTACAAGTCATAGTTTCCAATCAATCTAGACAAAACTTGTTGTATGGTGATATGAATTAGTAGAATTTTTTATACGTCGGTTATTTTTGATTGAAGGGGCATAACTCCCAATTTTACCCAAAATTTAAGGTTTACTTGCAAAAACTACGAATAATCTACACAAATTTTATTGAAAAGTGAAAAAAGGTCTAACTTACAGTGGCCATCGAATCAAAAACACGAACCGAAGATGTCTATCGGTAGCCGCGGCAATTGGTGAAGAAGTTGGTAATTGACAAATTGCGTGAAGTAATTTTGGAGTCTTGGAATATTGATTTATTGTGTTCATCGAGATCATCAGTTCACATAACTACTGATAATTAATATCAGTTTTAATGTCAACATATTTTATACCATGCACGTTATATTATATACAATATCATACTTTTTGGGCTAAACACGTAAGTAATTCTATTCGATAGCGCGTTGTGAGCCTTCGCAAGGCTATAGTTTTGTGCAGTCTAATATAATTTACAGTAATAGGATTAAATAGCTTTGATTATTTATATGTCTAGATATCTAGATAGATAAAGCGCTACAATGAAACGAAAACAAACGAGCTTTGCTAAGGTACTTGTAGTAACAGAAAACAACGTAATACGCTAGCGCTGCGTCACTCTGCTAGTAGTAGTGTGCGTGCATTTTGACACAGTCAAATTAATGCACGGTCTTACCCGACTGTGAAAGAAGGAGGGTTATGTTTTTCGAGTGTATTTATATATATATGTATATTTCTTTGACAAGACCTAGTTGTATTTTTATGAGAGTGGTGTCAATAGATTCGTCTTCATCTGCAGGTCATAGGCTATATTAACGTCACTTGTTAAGATACGAGGTTCTAATTTTTGTTTTTTGAAGTCACTTGTAACCAATTGAGATGATTTTTTTTTAAAGTAGCACAAGACAACACGTTAGAGGTGAACTGTTCACCTTTATTCATTTCTTTTTGAAGCTTTCAGTGTCAATCTAGACATATAAATAATCAAAATAATTCACCGTGACAATTCTATCCAACAAAACTTGTCTACCCCTATAAATCTCGCTATCTATTTGCACCCTATCGAGTACCACCCCTAGTATTATCGGAGCTTGTAGTAACGGTTTCGGTGCGTTGTTTTATCAAACTCTTTATCTCTCGCTTTGGGTTCGTGGAATCGGGTTCCAAATGTTGAACAATGTTGAATTCTCTGTTTTTCTGTAATTGTTTTTCGGGTGTGAAGTGAAATGAAGAGCTATATTTAGACTATGAATAAAACCCTTCAAAATAATCAAATATTTTTCTCAATATAAGCCATTAAAAACGAAGGAATTTTTTGGAACGGTCATATAGACTGTAACGTACATAAAAGAGTTTTTCATGAATTAAGAACCTTGTCCTTTTTAACCGACTTCAAAAAGCAGGAGATTCTTAATTTGTCGGAACTATTTTATACATACATAAAAAGGCCCCGACAAATTAAGATTATTCAAGAAAAAAATATTTATAAAGTCTTGTCGTTTTTCATCCGTAACGTCTGTCCATCCTGTCTTTTCAAGTCGTAAGTGAATCGGCTGCAAGCGTGCTACATCCTAGGCCGCATCGACGCTTTACAGTAGGTGAGCTGCGGTCATGCGCAAGCCTATTAAAAATTGCGTAGGTATTTAAAATTTGTAAGTTTTGTTTGCCATATTGACAGTTGCTTTTCCCTGTGTTAATAAAGCATTACACGTTATCATATGAATAAGGCTAACCCAGCTATTTTGCAGAACTCTTTGTTAGCCTATTTCATTGGCCTTCTGTATTTGGGGTTAATAGCTCCGGGCGCAACACGACCATGTTTTAAATTAGCAAGGGACTTTTTGTACCGTAAGTAATTAATTGGTTGTTTAATATGCTGTCGCGAAAGTTTAGTAGAATCTATAAATTTTAATAATGTCATTAATAACTTTTTGCAGATTTCCAAAAATGAGAAGGTACTCCATTTAACTGTTTTTTTTTTTTAATATTTGACATCTGATTTTTCAGAGAGGGATAAAACGGTTTAATAAAAACTATATTAGTTTTCAAAGTTATATATAAGTCACATATTAACTTATTATTTAGTTACATTTTATCATATTCTGCGTGGTGGTATGCTTTTGGATTTTGTCTCGTCAGTGATATTTTGGATCACTTAAGATATCGTATTAAAACTAACTAGCATTAGATTACGTACTGTCCTTCCTAAGAATACTAATATTAAGTCCAATTTAAACGTGGTAGTTATAAATGTTGGGACATGAAATCGATGATTCCTAAATTTAAACTCGGCCATTAATAAATTTAAAGTTCTTAAAAAAGTGATAACACATTTCCATTACGGCATGCGCTAATAGAACATTCTCATTTCGTTTTAAAATAAACCGCTGGACCGATATTGATCAAATTTGATGGGATCAATTCAGAAATATACCAGTTCCAAAAGAAAGAGAAGTTACGTTATACTCGTAAACATTTGAAATAATATCTTTAAATTAAATACCTCCTCCTTTTTTTGGGATGTCGGTAAAAAGCAGTTTGAATTCATAAAATTGAATTCATTCATGCACATTTAATTTTCCATTGACAACTGTATTATGTAAATTAAATACATGACTTTTAAAATAAATTTACCTGTGAATTTCAATTTTTGTGCCGTTATGGTTTTGAGTAGCTTTTCTCTGTATATTTTTTAATCTCTAGAAGTAAAGTTTGTATACGCATACATACGGTTTTAAACCATTTTTTGTATATTTTATGTCTTAATAATTTGCAACAGTCACTATAAAATTGCAATTAATTTAACTATTGTACACATACTTGTCATTAAGTTTTACTTAATTTTTTCCAATATTTCAAATCCCATATTTTATTTATTCAAGATATATACCTAACAATCTAAAGGTCTTGAAAATTGAATCTCAGATAAGATCAGTTTTTTTCATTACAAAGTGGTGCGGCGACCGATCTCAGATTACGGTTTAATAGGGTATATTAATTTTTTTGCTGGGCATTTGAGGTCGGAGGTTTTGGCGAGACCCTTTTGGAAAACCCAATACTAATGGGAATTGTTTGTCGGGTATTTTTAAAGATAATAAACAAGGATTAACTTAATTTTGCGTAAATACGGCCGATTTTTTTTTTATTTGGGCAACTGTTAGACCTACTTAGTTATGATTTTATTCGAGGAATGTGAAAAGTATAGGGTTTAAAACCTGAGATAGTTTTTAAGCAAATTATATCACTTTCGTTTTGATTTAATAAACAGAACTGTATAGGGAAGTCTCCTTGTGAAGGGCTAGTGGTTCGCTCTGGTGTCAGAGTTTTAAAAGTCTCTAACATACTCTATGACTGATTTCCGAAGACAAACATACGGTACATACAATTTAACCTGTCATCCTACCCACGTTAGCACTTAATTGTAAATACCACTACACGGTTACCCATCACAACCTGACCGGACATACGGTGTTTAACTTTGGTGTTCGTTTAGAAATATCTGAGTTTACTGCGCTATGAGCACTACTTTTGGGATACTAATAAACGTAAAGGTACTAAAGAACATTTACTACATTTACTCATCAAATACCAAAAAAGCTTAGTAAGAAATCTTAGTTTTGAGTGCTTAAACGCATTCCGTATCCATCATATGCATCTGAGTTGTTTGTTATATGTGAAATAATACAAAATAAAATATAAATTAACCTTTTAACGACATTCGTAAAAAGAAAACAATATAATAAAATAATGCTACTTCAGTTGTAATCGTTTTGTCTGATTTTCCATTTTTATTCATTTAATTCTGTGTTTATTAATTAGTTTAATTCCATTATTATTTATTTAAGAAAAATACAAAATTAACTTACCTCTGTTGTTCACTCACTATCACGAGAATGGTTCACGTCGCGATCTCGACAACGCTAGGGCGGGCGGAATGAACACGCGCGCCGCTTACAGCCGCCCGGCGCGATCTGCCGCCCACCGCCGCCGGTCAGGGCGGGCGGCGTTATATACCACCATTATTAATATCCAAGCAAATTAACACTTCGCCAGATTGCACCTAAACGGTTTACGAATGCAGCGAATAAATTAGATTTACGCAAACGTTGAACCTTTAAATTTTGTTGGATTCGTTTTATCTTATTAATTTAATTTGGCGTTGATTAAATAATTCTGTTCGAAATTGATTTACTTATTTCTTATTGGAATTTCAGTTACTAGTTTGTTTTATTATTGATATCCCGGTTATTGTTTAGTTCAGACAACCAGATTCTTAGAAAACATTTTTTAAATTGCTTTCCCTGTTTCTAGTCGAGACAGGAACGTAAAATCATGAAAAACTTTCTTAACAAAATAAGTGTTATCTTTTAATAAATATCGTAGCATATTGCAGAAGCTTTTGGACAGCTTAGAAACCGAGACGCCACTGGGCAACCCACTCTGCCCCTATTTGTTGCAGGGGTCTAAGAATACTGCTGCGGTATCCTCTGTCTGTCGTAAAAGGCGACTTAAAAGGGATTACTGGGCTTTTTTATCCTGAACAGTTAGGCATTTGACCACAAGTTCGCAAGATCACGGAAGTCAGCGACACTGTAGCCCTACTGCTTGAGGGTGATCAGAGTTAGATCTCTGAACACTCCCTTACACAAGCCCCGGGAAGACGTCAACGCGTGTGGCTCGCGGTGACGTTAAGAATCAGACAGCTAGCTATCCAAGGAGCTTCTGAAGCATTGTGCAAAAAGGGGACCGGTGAGATCGTCTAGAGATCCCAGAGTCTTACATATAACTGCACCCTAATGTAGTCGGGTATCTCTCGTCAACAAAAAAGGGCTATCAACTGAGACTTTATTAAATATCATTATTTGAAAATTAATTTAAGTTCTTACTTGTAATTAAGAGTGCGTAGTGTATCTTTGTGACAGTTACAAGCCGAAATTAAACAAGTGTTAACTGATTTATTGCGAGTATTTTACACAAATGTATCACCAGGCATTATGATTGAATCTGAGAAATATCTCATAATTATAATTGTGTCTGTTTGACTACAGATACCTCTAAATGCGTCTAGTCATTAAAATTTAATGCAACAGATTTTATTTTCTATTTTGTTTGATACCAAGTTTAAAAAGCTCTTTAAATGCTGTTTTATACACAAGTAATTTAAAACTTGCAATAATTTCTTATTGGGCATTAAAAGTGAACAAGATTGTCTTCTATATCGTAAAATACAAATATATCTTAAGAAATCAAGACCCTTATATAAAAAATAAACATTCTCGCCGAGAAAAAAGGCTTTCGCGTCTCTATTGAAATAAACTGTCATTATGGAGGTGGGAAACGCTCATTTTATGTTACCCATCCGCAGATTTATAAAAGCTACAAGTTTTGTAAACTGTTAACTTAGCGACAAATTTTTAGAGACCAGGGTCCTCATTAATTATAAGTATTTTACCACATAACGCGTAATTTTAAGTGCGTAGAATTCGTGTGGAACGGTATTTAATAAATCAATGTAAAATTTTATAAGTACCCATAAGTTTCATTAGGTTGAAAAATATGCGATATAGTCACTTTAATATTTTTTCTAATGATGATCACACTAATATTATAATGGCGAAAGTAAGTAAAGTATGTATGTGTGTTACTCCTTCTCGCTCCAACAGCACAACGGAATTAGATGAAGTTTGGCACTTGGATAGCTTATGACTTATGACCTGGAATAACAATGTACCTATAAGCTACTTTTCTTCTTGGTCTCCTAAGTCCCCACATCGGGGCAGAGGGCAGAAATAATAGTCCTCCATTCTGTTCTGTCTTGAGCTTTGCGTTTCACCTCAGCCCACGTTAATCCAATGCGTTTGGCTTCTGCAAGTATGTAGCGCCGCCAGGTCTGTTTGGGGCGGCCCAGTTTACATCGGCCTTGTGGATTCCAGTCTAGGGCTTGCTTCGAAATGTGATCAGAGCCTCTGCGCAAAGTATAGCCAACCCATCTCCATTTACGAAGTCGTACCTGCATAGCAACAGGATCTTAATGGCACTCTCTCCAAAGATCTATGTTGGCAATAACGTCTGGCCAGAAGATCTTCAGGATTTGCCGCAGGCATCGGTTGATGAAGACTTGTAATTGTTGTACACATCCGTACAGCAGTACGCTTTAAATATTCTTAGTTTCACTCTACGCGAGAGGTTCGTTGACTGCCATACTGGACGGAGACAAACGAAGGCACATTTTGCTTTGACTACTTTTAATCCCGCAAAATATAGTTATATATCTATGGATAACATTTTCTTCAAAATATTTGTATTATATTTCGTAGAAATCAGATTTTATTTATAAAGAACAAATATGTTTTCTTCCTGTACTGACTGCTAGGTTATGTAATCAGGGAGTACTTTGGCCACTCTAATACAAAAAGCAATAAGTAATGTTCCTCTGTGACATCACCTGAACAGAAATGGCCATTGAATTTTTTACAGGCACATTCATTGTGATCGGGACTTTTATGCTCGTGAAAAGATTTAAAAGTTGATGACGTCTTTTTGCGTCCGTATCGATTTGCGCCTTTTTCTCGTACATAGCCGAGTGTTTTGGTATTTTTAGAAATGTTGCTATAGACAATTTTTAGTAATGATGTTCTAAAAAAGAATATCTTCGGACCTAAAACTGATCCAAAAAAGTGTGATGGTCGACATTTACGACTAAGCCGTTTAAACCGCTTTAGAATCAAATAATAGGTACATTAGGTAGCTTAGCAGCAGCAACACTTAGATTTGAACAATTGTTATAAATTTTGGAAAATTTTGAATAAATAAAAATAAATTATATCGGACAAAATTAAGCTCGTATTTTTCAGTTTTGAAGTTAGGTCTCCACCTCTATAGAATTAATGTCTTGCTTCTAAAGTAGGTGGATAATATGTTTTGCTCCTCATGCTTAAGTGCTTAGAGCTAAATAAGAATCAGACGCAGAAGTTTATGAACAAGACTAGGTAGAAAGAAAACAGGCAATACAATACAATATATCTTTATTGCACACCTAGACAAAACAGCAAATATTATAAACATTGGAAGTACATTTTGCGGCCTTATTGCCCAAAGCAATTTCTTCCAGACAACATTTGGTTTTGGCATTTTATTATAAAACGCAGTGGCTTTATCTCTAGCTATTACTTGCAGGCAATCATTGTATTTTTTATTTTATTTATGTAGATAAATCAGTATACTTACCTATAATATTTTTAAAATCACTTTGTTTTTATATAAGTACAGTATAGTAAAGTTACAGTGTACTTTATACATAAAGTACACTGTTACAGTGTACCTGTCGCAGGCGTGAAAGATTTTTTACATTACTAATTTGACATAACTATTAAATATATCTCGATTACTTCTGAAATTTCTGTTAAGCTCGATTATAAATTAATGAAACACCAAGATGCAGCCTCTTTAAAAAATGTAATTTATTTCAGTAAACAAGGTGCGTTTTGTCATTATGTTCGCGTGTTTTAACTTATTTGATGGTCTGTTATTACTAATTTTAGAACTAACTATAACCTTATTTTAATACTTATAATAAGATGGTTATACAAGATATTTAGTGTTTTTCCGCCTCGTCTTGATGTCAGCGTGAGAAATCGAAAAATATTTTTATTTTTATGGTGTGGTTCCTCCTCATCACCGCCACACCTCACCTTATTATTCATCTTTCTCTCAGTATCCTATCTCAATATCCCCAAGTCGACTTTCGAGCGAGCGCTTGAGGCGGAAAAACACTAAATATCTTGTATATACCATCTTATTATAAATGGATTTCCGCAAAGTAACCCCTGACTCCATCAATTATAATACTTATGCCAATATCATAAAAAAAATCAAAATCAATTAAAACACAATCCAAATAGCAAATTTGAATGTGTAGTAAAAAGCAAATTCTTTCTCGAGATTTTTATTTTCTCTCTTACCGTTTTATCTTATTCAAAATATTATCTTATAATCTTTCGAGCAAAGTTCGCAAGCGCGAAATAATTTAGTTCCAGCTAAATGTCTTCAGAGTTTAACTTGACAGGCAGACAAAAGCGGGATTCTCAGATTGTTATTATTAAATTAATTCGAGTTCGTTCGCACTGGATTTCGGAATTAAACGGATTACCCTTCATTTCAGGCAGTTAGGTAAAGTTAGCCGTCGAAGACCTTGGAGGGTATCCAATGAAATTGTATTTTTTGTTTATTTTGTTAGTTCTTACGCCAGTTGCTCTAGGGAAATTACTATTGAATAAACTAGGTATATCCATAAAGGTACTTCTATACTTCTTTATCTATAGGTAACTACTTCTATACTCAAATTATAAAGAGGAATGAATTGTATTTTTGTATGTTTCTATTTTAATACAAAAATAATGAGAGAACTTCAATTAAACTTCATTCATTGACACAGTCGCGGCACCACCCCAGTGTGAAACTAGGCTTCGAAAACAATGCGAAAGAGGACTTATTTTGAAATTTACAAATAAAAGAAGTTCTCTAATCTAAGAAAATTAATATTACTTATTGTCCTCTTTCTGTTTCAGACAGTTGAAGGGATACATTATACCTACTGGCTCCGCTCTGGTGTTACCCGCGTTAATACAGGATATAAAGTAGTATATGTGTTAATCCAGGGTCTAAGCTTTCTCCTTACCAAAGTTCACCCAAATCAGTTTAGCAGTTTTTGCATGAGAACAAATATAAATTCATAAATACTTTCAAACTTTCGCGTTTACAATATTAGTAGGATACTTAGGTACACCTAAACTCTGACGGAATCAGATATTTTCGTCTTAAGTGACTATTCTTAATTTTTTACCGATTTCTCAAAAAATTAGGTATTTAATTTCACATTTATTTTAATGTTTCTTACATACTATTTACATGATATTGGAGACTGGTGAACATTTTTGTTTGAACCGAAGGAGCAACCTTCGAAATCAAAATCGAAAAAAAAGACAACCTCGGGTTTTCTTGTCAATCAAAAATCTTTCACGACCAAAAAAACATTAAAAGTCGAAAACCTACCAAGTATACCAAGTTTTGTCAAAATTGGTAGGAAACCCAACCGAACTGACAGGATAGACGAAAGATTTAAGAAATTAGACAGACTCAGAAACATAATAGGTACCTACTTAACTAGTACCCAGTCTGACGATCACAATAATATCAAGATTAAAAAAAATAGACAAACTCTTGATTATATAAGCGAGATAAACCACTGACTCAGAGTAAACTAGGTTCAGCATTTCCGGCTTACAGTGGACTCCACTAATTGCGGAGATTATCTTGAATGCATCGGGGGGAAATACGAGGGAGATAACTCTGCTCCCCATTTATGTGCCTCTCTGCCTATAATGAAGTAATTACACTAAAACCTTCGGTATTCTTTGACTGCCTGAGCAAAATGGTTTTTTTTTTTTATTTATTCAACACTTCCTTATACTTTTATATACAACGTAAAACAAAAAGGGTTGTAAGTCTACCAATCAAAGTGAACCGATTGTAGGAGAACATTTTGGAAAACTCTAGAAAAAATATTATCTTTATTGCAGATAAAAATCCATAGGTTTACAATTAAAACACAAAAATCAAAACAATAAATATAGTAAAACTAGCGACTGGAACATTTTAAGTTGCGGGAACGCCGTATAGAACTTTTAATCCACACAGCAATAACGTCCAGCGTGCTTGCTAGAAAAAATAAACAATTTAAAAATAGAATGCCTTCATTCATTTTTAAAAATGAATAAAGATTGGCTATCTATAGACAGAGACAGACACCGATGAGTTTGCAAGGCGAATCGAATTGGAACTTCTTATCTCAATAGTACCTACTCAAAACAGCGCGTCGTCATGACTCAACGCTGCCGGTTGTGTCAGTAAACGAATTCGGGTTTATTTTTCGTGTTTGTTTCACGTTTATGTTTTTATTTTTGCTGTGACTTGGTGTTTTATACGTTCCAATGGATTATAACGATTTTGTCATCTCGTGCAACTGTATTTATTTTCAATCGAGAAATTACTTAATAAGATCAATTGACTATTCCGACGGATGGTTGCACGGTCTGCGAAAAATTTACAGTAAGTTTTTTTCAGTACCTGACAATATGTTTCACTAACAATGCCTTTGTATGTAAAGTAAGTAGGTATATAATACCTTAGCTCTTTATGTAGTGTGTTATTATGTCTGTGATGCTAGTGATATACCTACATACCTATATTCGTTTTATGGTTAAACAACATTATTTCCATAATGCTTTTACAGCATCTTAAAAAGGATAACAAGAAATATTACAAATTTTATAACTATGGTCGATATGAAGATGCTGATTGAAAATGTATCATTCACTGGTAGCTATTTAGGTATCTACTCTACTTTTACATAGCATAATCTAGTCAAGTTTCTGATGCTTATTTTTACCTTTGTATAAGCATAAGGTATCGCTATACCTGACAAGGGGAGGAAGAGCTTTTATGAGAGAGAGAGAAGTTTATGTTGGGACCTTGATGGAAATGGGATAAAAATATGTTGCCGTATGTATCTGCGACCCTATCGAAGACGCGCCTACGACTGTTCGTCGCCGGTCACGGTAGTCGGAAATATACTTTAGTGGGAAAACGTGCAGGAGTTTCTTTAAGTAAGGATTTACCGCTAATTAAAACCTAGCTTGATGCTTACCCTCTACTGTATTATTGTACATCAGACAACTGGGCGATCGAGCGAAGCGTCTTGCTCTGTCTCGAGTCTAGCTTTGACATGATAACACAGGTATTATAAAAAAAAACCGGCCAAATGATAGTTGGACTCGAGCACCGAGGGTCCCGTACAAACATGTAGGTAGGTATAGGTATATAAAATATTTACACTTAATTTTAATTAGGTATGTCAAACAAACTAAAATGTATGGTTTTCACAAATTTTCCTTTATCTGTGCGATAAGGCGTTGTTTCGTACCAAATTTTAATATTTTGAGTTCACAAGAAGTACCTTGCCTCTAAGTTACTCTATTTATGAATTACTCTGTAGTTATCATTTCTACCAACTTGTGAAGTTGGTGATATGACTAATATATGATTGATTAACATAGGGATGCGCTCTTTTTAAGCTCTATCCGATTTTGTGGGTCGTCTCGTAATCGTAATACGACGACGCGTCGTCGTCTGCGTGGATCGGATTGTATGCATCTTATCCGATTTTCAAAATATCGAATCAATATTTTTTTATGAAAATACAACGTAATCAAACATTAAATGATATTTATTTCAAAGAAAAAAGAGTTGAGTACTTTGGTTAAACCTTTAACCCTTTTACTGACTCACCTTACGTACATTATTTCTTAAAAAAACAATAATCACACACGACGTCATTTCATCATTTATTCCAAGTCTTCTTTTTACCAGTCAACAATAGCAAATGAGAAAAATAGTTACTAAAAATACTGAAATGTATTTTATATTGTAACACAAACATAAAGTTCCAGATCTTACTCACCTAATACGAGTATACATAATCAATGCAAATCAGTGTTAGACCGCGATACGATATTTGAAAGAGTTGAATCGATCCGATCTTGGAAAAAATCGGCTCGGATCGACTCATCACTTTGACAATTTAAATTTTTTGACATACACAAAAATGGCGGCGATTGGAATTGGAATGTGCGAAACTCCCGGTTGTAAATCAATCGCACAATTGCAATGCCCGACTTGCATAAAACTCGGTGTTCAGGGCTCGTATTTCTGCACACAAGAGTGTTTCAAGAAATCATGGAAGACTCACAAAATTATCCATTCGTTGGCGAGTAAGTAGAGGTGTTTTAGGTTATGTTTCGGTTTCGTTGGTGAGTGATGTGATGATGTAAAAAATTGTTGTAGAAGGTGAGAGTACAGATGGATCAAACTTGGAGTACAATCCGTGGCCATCGTATAGTTTCACTGGGAAACTGAGGCCGTACCGTCCGGGGCCAAAGAGGACTGTTCCGCCGCATATTGGACGTCCGGACTATGCAGATCATCCGACCGGGTTCCCAGCCTCGGAGCACGCAGCTAAAGGGTCTGGTCAGATCAAAGTGCTCGATGATGAAGAGATCGAAGGCATGCGAGTGGCCTGTCGCCTTGGAAGAGAAGTTCTGGATGAAGCTGCTAAGTAAGTTATGCTTATGTGAGATCATTGGTTAGACTATAGATAATTTGTGTTTAGTTTGTCTTAATAAGAATATATTATCAAGTATACAGATTATCATATCAGCTCTCCAGCTATAGTAGATAGACTCAATGAGGTTTATTGGCAATTAATGGAAGGGTAGATTAAGGATTGACTGCTAATATGTGGGTCCAAATGTTCAGCACAGGTATTTCCTAAAGATGTATATTTTTACATAACACAAAGGATAAGTAAAATGTTGAAGAAGTTTACAGCATTAGTTACTTGACATTATTATATGGAGATAAACAGATAATTGACAACTATCAGAAGATAATTTATAATCCTATTGGTCTGCCTATTCTATTAGGTATTCTTAAGAGTATCTCTGACCCTTCACTGTTTTTGTGTTTCTAATAGAACTTTCGTTCTGGAGCATACCTCTTATCACCCCCCAAATTGAAACGTAATTTTTTGTAATTGATGTCAATCGCTTCACTGTCATGTATTTTAGGCCTACACATTTTATTATTTTAAAAAAAGTTATTGATTTCTGCATACTAAAAGCTTTTCATAGAGATCGTATCAGCATAAAAATATGACTTATTAGGAAGCTATTAACTTTAAAGTGATGTTAAAGACAAAAAGGAAATAAAATGGTAAAGCCTAGTGAATAATGTGTTAGCTATGTGAAAAAAAAAAACTGGAATCTGACAACATTAAAAGGTAGAAAAGAGCTATATCTTATTGTATGGACAAGTTGGCGGTCTATAACTGTCTTAACATACTTTTTGTAATGATTTCAGAGTGTGTGACATAGGAGTGACCACAGAAGAGATAGACCGTGTGGTACACGAAGCCTGCATTGAACGGGAATGCTATCCAAGTCCATTGAATTACCACAACTTTCCCAATAGCTGCTGCACATCAGTCAATGAAGTCATCTGCCATGGTATACCTGATACCCGCCCATTAGAGGTTTGTATAAATTGTATTGTATAAGTAATTTAGTATCATAATTAATTAATATACGATATTATTACAAAATATAATATGTTACAATTACATAACCCCTACTCAAATAACCCACCCCTGACCGTCCCTGGTGCAAAGGTACCCATAACACTCGCAGCATTGCCATGTTGAATAACAATGGCCATCCTTTGCACCAGGAATGAACCAGAGCGGGAGTCGCCAGTAAGTTAAGTCATAATTATTGCTATTATAGCACAGTAACTTTTTGCTTGACATTCACGTTTGTGTTTCTCACTTCTTTCTATCTTTTTCTAGTATTTGGCATTGTATTTTTATATGCGTGAAAAGTTTGGATATATTTATTATTATATAAAGATATTATTATTATATAAAGATATATTTATCTCAGGAATCAATGTGCAATTGTCATTCAATCCTAGGGTTTCTACATTTGATCTTATATATGTATATGTTTTATATAATAGTAATGTATCACATGACATTTTTTTAGTAATGACAAGTCGTAAATGTGACCTCCACAATACCCTCAGCCGCCTGTTAGTGGCCTCTTACAATAGGCAGAGATATTGCAACTGTACAATTGTACTCCAGTACAGTACAAAAGATGCTGAAAAGATCAAAGATCTTATTCAATATCATATAAAAAAATCATATAGCAAATGTCAAACAAACCAACAAACACGCTCGCGCATTTATAATATGTGTGAGGTTTGAATTTGATTTCTAAAGTTTTGTAATCTCAAGTTATACAATACAATATGACCAGTAAGTCAACTCATTCATTCTGTTTGAATCAACTGACTTGCTTCTGTTTTAAACTGAATTCTGATTCCCATTCACGAATTCTGATTTTCTATTGTTTATCATATTACTAACTCGTTAAATAATTTTATTTACATTTCAGGATGGTGATGTGTGCAATGTAGATGTGACGGTGTACCATCGTGGGTTCCATGGGGATCTCAACGAGACTTTCTTTGTTGGTAATGTGTCAGAACCAACACGGAAACTTGTGCAGGTAATTTATATAAATATAATATAGTATGGGACAACATCCACACAAAGTTCTTCAGGTCCCAAACTAGGCAAAGTCTGTGCTCTATTTTAACCTGATGATTGATATACATACTTAATTATCATGATTCTCGATCTACCCATCAATTTGCTGAATTAGAGTAATTATAAGAAAAAAGCAAAAAGTTTATTGCATAATAGAATGTTTGAAAAAGAAATTAAGAAAAATCATTTGACTAATGATTTATTTCAAAACATATATGATACAGGCAATTTTCGTTAATGATATATGATGAATAAAGTTTATATGTTTTTAAATAGGCAAGTAAAATAAAGCTAAATAAATTATAATTGATTTGTAAAAATTGTTAGAAATATGTAAATCTTGTATTTTTTTTTTCTAGGCATGTTCAAAAGAGAGATGTAGGCTTTAAGCATGCTTGTAGAGATAACCTTTATTTTTATAATAGATTTTTGAAGGTTATTCCAATGTTATTTACGAGTACTTTTATTTATTATGTATAGACATCTGAGTATATCTCTGAGATTGTACTATACCACATTTATCTTGTTGTTCATGCTATTGAAACTTTTCAGGTGACATATGAGTGCTTACAAAAAGCCATAGACATAGTGAAGCCGGGTGAGAAGTACCGAGAGATTGGCAACGTGATACAGAAGCATGCGCAAGCGAATGGCTTCAGTGTGGTGCGCTCCTACTGCGGACACGGGATACACAGACTCTTCCACACGGCGCCTAATGTGCCGCATTATGCTAGTGAGTATAACCTAGCTGATATACCCTGACGCAATATGGGTGGAACCCTGACGCTATAGGAGTGGAACTGTTATGCCAGCGACCCAGGGCTGTGCTCCGTTATTTGAAGGAGCTCAGCTGGTTGCACAAATGCACAAAACAACCCAAGCGGGACGTAAGCAAGACATATCGCACCTATTCAGATTAAGAAAAGTCGCCTCTCATTTTGTTTTCCTGACAGACTTCACACTTGTTCGACAGATCAAACTGACGGTACCGCGACCACGATATAAGAAAAGTATTCAATTGTGTTTTCCGCATATCTTTTTTTTATATCCTGCACTGCTAGGCATTATTTGACCACAAGTTCGCACAACACCGGGCCTCAGCAATACTGTAGCCCTAGATGGAGCATGCCTAGTCTGGAATACGCTCTCATGGAAGGCTGCCGGTACACACCATTAGGTGCTTGGTGAAAGATTTTACAAGTTGTTGGTTTCCTTACCATGTTTTCTTCACCGGTAGCTCAGGCTCTTTTTGCGTGTTTCGTGTGATCGAACCTCATACCTTTTGTATGGCAATCGACCAAAAGTCAATACTTTTTGATATTGATAAACATATATACGCTATAGATTGATAGGCATTCGGGCAGGACCGACTTAACTATATTGACAGTTCTATAATACGCCTCCCATTTTTTTTCCTGACAGACTTCACACGTTTCAGCAGATCAAACTGTCGGTACCGCGACCACGGTAAAAAAATCGGTCAAGTGGATGTCGTGTTTTTTTTATCCACAAATTTGAATCAATGTTATTTTCTGCATATCTGTACTAAATATATCGTCTTTGTCTTTATCCATACAGAGAACAAAGCGGTGGGTGTGATGAAGCCGGGCCACTGTTTCACCATCGAGCCGATGATAAACGCGGGCGGGTGGCGCGACGACCAGTGGCCGGACCACTGGACCGCTGTCACCTCTGATGGAGAGTGGTCCGCACAGGTACGTGGATTCCACTTGAACCCTTTGGGGTTCAACTTAAACCCCCATGGGAGTTCATTACTCACTGCAGCGAAAATAAATGTACTACCTGTTACCATTGAACCCACTTTGTATCTACTCACCGTTTCTTTTGAACCTTCTGGGGATCGTTGGTACCCAATAGTTCTCTCAAAGCCCTTGAACATAAAAATTAAATCTTTGTAGTTGTCATGAGAAATTTGGATGTACTTGAGTCATGTAATTATTCTCCTAAACTGCGCGCTTACGGGTCGCAGTTTCCAATCAATCTTGACGAAACTTGACTATGGGTTACAGCGAATTTTTTAGTCGTCGTAGATTTTTGATTTCTAAAAATGGGGGAAGTTTGCTACGGCACAGTTTACCGGCCGAATTCTATATTATTTGGTACAAACATGAAGAACAAAACATAGAATAAGATTCCTGAATATAAAAAAGAATCGATCAAGTAGTCGTATTTAAAAAGTTGTAAAAAATATTATGGTTGCGAAATCGACAGTTCTCAGAACTAGGTACTTGTTTGTCACTCATGAAATGATTATTATCCTAAGTATGTCTGGAAGATATTTGACACAATTGGCGGCCTTATCGCTAAGCGATAAGGCCGCCAATAGTGCCACTAGTTTTTTTTTTTATTTTAAGATTTTTCTGTATTGTAGCTTTATTAATAAACGCGTCTTCGAGCATTATTTGTCTTGTTCTATCTAATGGAGAACGTCTCGCGCTGAAACAAGACAAAAGACGATTCAAGTTAAGACAGGTTTATTAGTAAGGCTCTTAATGTTTGTGTGTATGCACTAAAGAGTAAATTAATTCATTCATTATTATTTCAGTTCGAACAAACCCTACTAGTGACGGAGACGGGGTGCGACATACTGACGCGGCGCGCGGCCGGCCGGCCATGGTTCATGGACCAACTGGACAAACTCAACGCTAAGTCCTAGTGATAACACTGTTTTGTACTCTATAGCGTAAGACGTCGCTCGCAATCGCAATCGTTTATAAAAAAAAAAGATTTATAATACAAAGAAGGAGATAAGTTTGTGTCTTATTATTTATGTCATGCTAAATTGATACAGTGTAGGTTATATATATATTGTATTTGTTTCTGAAGATATAATTGTCACGCGCGAGTAACTTTTTAAAAATACTCAAAGGATGAAGACTCGTTATGCACACTTCAGGTCCTAACTCAATGGCCATCAGTATCTACAACAAATTACCAGACAAAATAAAAAAATGCAAGATACTTTTCTTCGAAAAATCTTTAAAAAATTTATTACTAGATAAGTGCTATTATAATGTTCAAGAATATTTAAACGATAAAACTCTAAAATGAAATTAAATAAATCGTTGCGCTCCACTCAACATATCGCCATACCTGAGTAGGGTTATATTAGATATATCAGTAGTTATTGCATTATGTTAAGATCTGCATGTCATATCTAATTTAGCAATAAATATATTGAGTATTGAATGTGATTTGCGTTAACAACATTCTATGTTAGTTTTCCTTTTGCGAACAAAATGGTTGTTGGGAACCTCAGATTGCTCTGCAGTGTAACTATCGAAATAGCTTAAGCTAAGTTATTATCTTTTTGGAGGTACGTAGTTGAGTGAATAGTGAGGGTGTAAAAAGTTAAAATCATGCGATAGCGATTGCGAGTCTGGTTTACGTGATAATCTTGCTAAGGTGACACTTATGTTTATGACATTAAATTACAAATCTTTTTAGGAATATACTTGATAGTAATTATGTTTTTTATTGAAAAAGTATTGTGTATTGTAAATTGTGAATAAATACAGAGAATAAGATTAATTAGAGCTTTTTACACAACGAATAACAAATAAATAATAATAATTCAAATGATTACCTATATTGGGTTATAGGTTAAGGGTTTATTAAGCCGGTAAAGGGGGGTAAATAGTTACCCCCCTTTTACCGGCTTAAGTATTAAGTATGTCCTTTTAGACTTAGAGTATAGACTCATAATCATAAACAACTTTTATTATGCGACCGACACTGAAATTGTGAATAATTCATAGAAATCAAGTTCATCGATTGTCGACATAATGAAATGTTTTTTTTTTCTCGATTTCAGAGTTGGTCTCTTAGTGAAAGTTGTTCATAAGGGTGGGTATAGACCCCCTTTCGGCTTAGTACTCCTATAAGCCAATAACCCTGTATCTAACGTTAAATTGAAAATGTAAGTGTCACCGCAGTAATAAAATTATGAGTGAACTGTAATTCGATCAAGTTATTTATGGATTGTTTGATATTAGATAGAGGCGCGTTTTTTTATAGTCATAATGACAAATTTTGGTTATATTTTGTACTGAACTACTCTAGTAGTGCGATTTCATTTTCTTTGGCGACTATGAAAATAGAAAATGCTCTGTCGGTACTAAAGAAAGTCAAAAGTAGGTCATTGTATTAATGTACGTCTCTGGAATTTTTCACTAAGTTTCCTCACGCTGATATCAAAACGAAGCGGGAAAAGATATTTTATAAGAGATATAGATATTATTTTAACTTTCTATTATCGATTATAATTTTTTGTTTTGGAATTTTGATATTATTAACTGCTCTTTAATAATGACCCCTATTCGGGCAGGCGAGTCTTACTAAACTAACCTAATATGACAGTTCTAAAATTGTCACTTTTCATTTTGTTTCCATATGTGAGAAAGGGATGGTTATCATTTTAACTGTCAGTTTGTTCGGAATGACGTTCTAAGGGGAGAGCTATGTTCAGCAGTGGACGTCTTTTGGCTGATGATGATAATGATGAACTGTTAGTTAAGTTAGTGTTGCTGGCCGAATTAGGGTCAATGTTTTTCATAAAGGCTCCAAGACATAGACTAATTAAGTGTGCGCGGTTTAAGCGTTTCTATTTTCACAGTCGCTAAAATTTTCATTTGCATAATTATCATATTCTATATTTGTTTGTGGACGAACCTGTATCATGGTGCACAGTTGAGTTATTACCTAGTTTACGAATAAACATCACAATAGTTTGGTTTTCAATCAACATGGCCTGAAACAATGTTCTGTAGACTTTTAATGGTTAAACAATATTCATAAAAAACAACCTTTCCGAATTAAAAAGTGGTAGTCTGACAAGGCCTTGAGCTCTTATAAAATTATTCAAACATTTTTTGCATTAAAAGATTAATGTACAAATCGTCCCCGTAGGCAGAAAAGTTACTAATTATCTAGTTAGTTAATATATTTTTTTGAAAATCAGCATTTAAAACCATTTTCTTTTTATCTGACTCTCATAGTATTCGAGTGTGAAATCAAATGTGACTTTAATGCTGAATATGTATTATAAAAAACGAATTCTTTTTTATGCTAATTTACAATTACTTAGCTACTTTTTACAAATTTAGTTTTGTTTACCTTGTATAATGGTTAACTCTTAACTAGTTAAATCAGGTTTCTTTTTATACTAGCACTGCAACGCACAATGACGCTCAGTTCGAAAACTGTAGTTTATGCTTCTAAACTAATTTTTAAACATTTTCTGTGAGACAGTGCTAACATTGCATTCAGACGAATAGAACAATCCAATTGATCTTAGAACACATTCTAGATGGCATTCAGGTGAGTTTGACCAAAAATGTGCAGTAGCCTAAAAACACACTTTTTCGAGTGACGTTTCGCGCAACGAGGACGAAATACAAACTGAAGTTAGTTCGTTAAAAATATCGTTTGTTTTTATGTATTAACTATATGTCCGGTGGATCTCTGTTTCAGGACTTAACCAAAGGCTGATTCTTACACAAAATAAAATAGAATAACTACAATAATATCAACTAAGTTAGCAATATTTTTTTATTGAAGAAGTAACTCGATTCGTAAAATCATTGTGTAATCATTAGTAGATAAAAATGTAGTGCGCGCTAATAATGAGGATACAGTTGGGGACAATATCAGACGAAAAAGCAATTATAGTTATAATAATTATTATAGTAAAAGGCCCAACTCTAAAAATTTTAGTATATTGTTAGGATTGCTTTGTTTTGATTAGGTGAAAGAAACGGCTAGATTTTAAGCCCATATAAAATGCGACTTACCCCATACGAAGAATGCAAAAATGTAGAACAAGGAATATTGTCTTTACAGATATTTATAAAAGATTAAAATCTTAATAAATGTACATATGTTTATTAAGATTTACAAGATTTGCGGGTTGAAAAAGCAACTTTGTTTTTTCTACCCGCAAAATGTTAGACATGGATCAATAAAGTTCTTTTTGTTTCGCGTTACTGGCCTATCTTTATAGCGTCTTCTTTCTTAGCACTAACGAGACTTCGGCGAAATAGCGGCTATACCCCAGACTAGACAAAAATATTTATACGTCAATACAAGATTATGTACTGAGCTAAAATGGGATCACTATACTCATCCAAAGAAATAACTTTTACCATGATACAAACTCTGAATTCGTGAAATATTAATTAACTGTTCCATAGTTTATCGATCGTTAACAAAGTGTATGAAACGGCAGATTATTTTTTCTCGACTTGAGAGTTGGTATCATAGTAAAAGTTGTTCCATAGGATGAGTTTACTGACCTCATTTCGGATTAGTATACCCCTAGCCGAATAACGGTGTATAGTTGGGATGTAGGGTGTAAAGGGTGATGTCCCAAGCTCTTATATTCTTTGTAATTATTTTTGTATGAAGTTCGAAAAATTTTAGTTCAACATACATTATGTACTGGTTTGTAATTATGCCAAAGTCCCATTTGAAATGGGATTGTCCATTTCAATTATTTATTGTATTTAACACCTGAGAGTTATAGTAATTACCAGACTATATAAATAAATTCTAACAATGCAATAAATCACTAGAAAAAGTAAATGTAACGTTTTTTGTAAATTGTTACTAG
Source organism: Ligdia adustata (assembly GCA_947049295.1). Lineage (NCBI taxonomy): Eukaryota > Metazoa > Arthropoda > Insecta > Lepidoptera > Geometridae > Ligdia > Ligdia adustata. The sequence continues at coordinate 2,717,364 of OX346223.1, forward strand.
AGTAATGATGAAATAAACGATTATAAATATTTTGCATACTTTTTTATTTTATTTGGTATAAAAATAAATAACAATACTAAATGCACTAAACAATTCTTAAAAACTAGGTATTTTAAGTTCTAAGATTATTTACAGAATTTTCAAAAATATGTTAGAGGTTACAGTTTTCAAATAATGGAAACCTTTATATCTCTTAATGTTTGAGCAACTTTAAGCAGATTTTGGGCAAATGCAATAAATAATATCATTTCATTTTACCTTAACAGCTCTTGTGAAATACAGCATTTGGTTTTTAAGTATAACGCTATTAATAAATATGTCAAAAATATCTAATTTTTGTAATATTTAAAAAGTTTTTTTTAGTTTTAATCACTAGAAACAAGCCTATTTATTCAGAATAAGAATTTGACTGCGGAGTACACAAATTGTTGCATTTGAAATGCGATTATTTTCATTATTATTTATAACTATCCTTACAATATACACTTTCTAAAACTAAAACACAGTCTTTGAAACCAATATGATCTTAAATCTCATCATACTCTTCGAAGAGCGGTATGTAGTCGTCACTTCTTGATCTCAATTTGAGTCCGAACTTCGTGACTTGGTTCCCGTCGAAACCTTGGGTCTTGTCTACTGTTTTAACTGTGGAAGCCTTCCAATTTTCCATGGCTTGTATTGTCGTCTTACGCGTCGGCGTTACTGGCTTCAGACTGGTCAACTTCTGTGTCACTATCTGCCTCTGAAAGTTAACAATCGGGTTTGATTTCAAAAAATCATTAGTACGCTAGATCCATCCTACCTATCTCGAAGCTTTTCGCTTTGTAATGTAGGTAATGGAGGTAAGACGGTAAATCTTCCCAATGAAGGTAATACCTACATGAAAACAATTTAAAAAGTATTTATGGCAGCATGCGTTAGTACCTATTTGTCAAGTCCGAAAATTCACTATTACTATTTTTATAAGATTCATATAGCAAGAAAGCGTTTGTAAAGTTATATCTAATATTAGCAGGAAATGATTTTACGTACTTGTCCAGGACTGTCGACGTAGCTTGCGTATATTCTCAGTACGGGTTCTCCGGTCTTGTCGTCAAAGGTCAGCTTACTCTTCGGAGGTATCTTTGCTTTTACCATCGTAACTTTGGGCGTGGAGCTTGCAGGTTGACTCGTGACTTCCTTCTGATCTGTAACGGCATACAACCTAATGGGAGCTCGTTTCATTAAAGTCGCTTTCTGATTGTTAAAATCGTGATCTTCGCTAATACTAGCTTCTACTATTTGACCAGCGTATATCGCTCCTTCACGAGTCGCTTTTGGCTCTTTTTCTTCAGTTCTCAATAGGGTGTACGCAACTTTAACAGCATCAGCTGGCTTTGCAAACGGTACTCCAAGAAGCGGTTTTAGTTCTGTCACATTTTTATTTTCGGTTACTTCGTTGTTTTGTACAAAGTACTGCTTCAAATCTGCAGCTATAGGACTTGTTGTAGTTGTAGGATTTTCTGGAGGTTTTGTTGTTGGGATAGTTGTTTGAATATTGTCAACTGATACCATCTGTTCTAAAGCAGCAGCCGCTCTCACATCATTCATAGCTGAATAAAATCCATTGGCTATCATGTTTCCGACGCTTTGGCCGATTTGAGCGTAGTATATCGGCGTTGTGTTTTGTGCGATTTGGGGTTCCGTGCTGCGAACGATCTCTGGTTCTGTGTTGCTTTCGATAACGTACTTTATGGTCGTTGTAAGTGGTTGCGAGTCAGTCGCAACTAGTTCCACAGTTATGTTATGAGGCTGCTGGGCTGTTGTTGTTTCGATTTTCTCAGTCACATTGCTTACCATAAATGGCTGCGGTACCAAAGTCACTACAGAACTTTCTGGTGTCTCCCTTTGGAACACGTTCTTAGACTCGCTCGAAAGAAATGGTTCCTGGGGCTGTTTAATTTCCTCATTCTCTAATAGGAACAGTTGCTGCGCTTGCGGAGCTCCGTTGTTGTTTTGTGAATTCTGCGGCACAAGTTCTGGTGCATATGGTACAAATTCGAGAGCTGGGAATCTCTGCAGTAACTGTTGCTGAAGTTTTTGCAAGAACAGAGGGTCTGACTGGTAGAGGATGTTTGGTGGGATCATAATGCTGTCGGCTCCTGTGCTTATTAGGTCCTGCTGATTTGGGACAGCATTGAAGGTTTGGAAACCCTGAAATGGTAGGCATTTCAGGCATTTATATTATGATTAAATCGTAAGGTTTAATTCGTGTAGAATAGAACCACGCCAATAATATTGATCAGTTTCAACGTTACTTACCTGTGCTGTAAATTGTTGTGGATGAGGCACTACAGGGCTCTGCGGTACCACGGGTCGATGTGGCACACCTATCGCTGCCAGCCCATAGTCAGATGCCACTTGTAGACCTGCACCGTTTCTCAGGTAGGATTGGAAGTCCGGCGAAGGTTGTATAGGCTGAAATCGAGAATTCACGGTACTACTTTATTGGACCAAAAAGCATTCAATAATTACAAATTACAAACTTGATTTCTTCACCAATTATTAAAACTTGATGTTATATTTTTAATTTGAAAATATTTGAGCTTGAAAAATTTCAACTTTGTAGGAAGCTTGAACAATTTCATTGCATTTTGTATAGTTCCACGAGAAAACCTTGGACATTTTCCAATGTTTGTCCTTTGTGTTATCTAGTTATCTGTTTGTATAATTTTTTTTTTGTTGACGATACTCACCTGTGTTTTGGAGAACCCAACTGGTGTTTCAATTTTGGCCATTTGATATACCGGCTCAACGTACTTCTCCGTAACCTCATACGATGCCTTGGGCTGAAATCGTAATTTATTAAGTATTTTTGAGCATAATTATTATTTCCTTTAAAAAAATTGAATATACATACACACACATTCATAATTATTGTTAATTTTGTACCTGATTGATTCTCATGTGGTAGAATTGAGGCTGGTGATTGTTTAACTGTAAAATTTAATCAAATTAGTTTTGGTATTTAGTTAGGTTATATTCGTACCTACAGATAAACAATGGCCATTACTTAGTAGATATTTTTTTCTCGTCTTTATGCACATAAATAACTAATTATGCTATTTAGTAGTTACCGTTCCATAAATTCTGAGGAAATTCAGCAAACATACAATATTATGTTTTATATTTTCAATTATATCACCTCACGCTCACCGCACCATTAGCGTATATTAATTATTTTAAGCTATTGAGTTATTCAACAGCTAAATATCATAATCATAGTGCTAAGTGTCTATACATTAATAGCGTACTCGACATTCTTACTAAGTAGTAAAACCCCTTACGTACCTTCGCTTCTTCAGGTAGGTAGGCTACTTACAATTTGTTCCCCAGCTCCGTGGCGCGCAGCAGATAAATGATCCAAGGAGTCCACCACTACTATCGGTTTCTCCGAGAGACTGAGGTTGGGTGCTGGTATCGTGTGGATGGCACCTGACGGTCAAACACACTTCAACTATCGGGGTCTCGTCCGCAGCGCGTAGAATGTTACCTTTACATTGTGAATTATAAGTGTCCCAACAGATAAGCAGGTCATGACAGGAGTTTCCTTTACAAGTCCATCGCTCTTCGAGTAGGCTTAATCGGAGGTAAGCCAAATCGTATCTTCCGTGCTGGCCAAATTATATTTTAAAAGAATCTTCAAAGGGTTTAATAAGCGTATTATTTCTTGCTATTAGTAATTGATGTAAAAGTAACATTCCACTGGGGCTGCGGACGAGGATCATTTAACATATGGTGCATCAGTGTACGAAAACAAATGAAGAATGTGTTTTATAAAGTTATCTTAATTTTGCAAGGAACGTTAGGTAATTAAGAAGTATTTGATGTGTAAATAACCATTGTACGACGTTTTTCCTAAAAGCTGATATGACACAAATTGATGATACAATATTAGTATCCGTCATGAACTTGAGCAATTAAAATTATTCAAGTTCAGTATAATGTTATTTTTAAGTAATTACTTAGCTTATTACTAATTATCTCGGAAGATATAATATTATTTACGCTATTAATGTCTAAGAGTTTTTCATCTCTTAAGAGTATCTAACTATTTCAAAAATAAAATACCTACTGATTAATAATATCAATCTTCTCAGTAATATCTGCAAATTAGATGAAAGTTTTCTGAAAATCTAGCAATCTTTAAACCTACGTATATAGTTGTCATACTCTGCAACAGTCACAAATTACTATATATATATATATATATATATATATATATATATAGTACGAGTATAGCTAAAGAAAATAGTAAAATTCCGTGCGTGTGCATCTAATCTACTTGAAACCTGTACCACCATCGGCTTGCACCACGGGCGCGGCTGACGCTGCTCTCACGAACTCATACTCCGGAGTGACGGGAGACAGGCTCGGCATACGTGCTGTGGTCTTCCAAAGACCGCCGGCGAACAGGTTGCGGGTTGTAGACGGACCGTAGTGTTTTACTGCGTATCTGACAAGAAATTGAAAGCATTGGTGGATCTAAAATAAATCGCATTTCACACTCATTACAAAGTTCTTCGCTAAAGCTTTATATTCTGAGTCTGAACATTCACTGATACATGCATTTACAAACACACAAGATAGACAAGGACACAAGAAACAAGATAGGCCCCAACACACTCCCCAGTGGCACTTCGTTTAGCTAGGAGCTGCCGACGCGTCTAGATTAGTCATAGTTTTGTCCTCTGAATCACATAGTTAAATAGGTCCTAGGTTAGTTTTATTGTACCGAAATACACACATTTATTCGAGTTTTTTAGAAGGATGGGAATAGACTGATTATCTGGGTCTCGAGCTACTAGCTCTATTTTTTCGCTATTGGAAATGTATTGTTTAATACAATACCTTTTATGTTAAACTAGATCGACCAGTAATTGTTAGGCACGGACTATTACTCGTAGACGTCGTGAAGTCAGTTTTATATACGTCAGGTTCGTTTTTTAGTGAATAGTCTCGTCTCCTTAGAAAGGCTTCTCTTATCCGGCGGGAATTTCAGAGGTGAATAGTAATCTCACCTATGTTGTGTGGAAGGTCCTCTATAAACGACGTAAGGAGTGCGATGCGACGCTGCTTGTACCAGCCGATGGTTCCAGGGCCTCTGCAGCGTCACTCCTGGCCGGAAGGCTGTTGGGCCTCGCAGCCGGTTCAGTGTGGCCATACGACTGTAATATGCCGCTTGGCTCACTGTCACCACGGTGAGGAGTAACTGGAACTAAAAGAAATTGTAACGGTGAAGCGGTAAGCATACTCGAGCCTCCGGCACCGGGTTTGATTCCCGGCCGTAACAGGTGTTCGAAATCTTAATGGTTTCTGTTTGTGAATGTGGTATCCCTCCTCTCTCTCCCTCGAAGGCCTCTGGGTCTCCTCGTGTAGACTTGCTCGTGCGTGCAGATTTTTACATACTTTGCCTAAGTAGGTATTAGACTAAAAATAAACCTTATTTTGCGTAGTCGCGGTAATAAAAATATCGTCACTGAAATAGCTATAGAATAAGGTATTTATTTGTCATAACTATGTATATAAGATGTACATACTTACATTAAAAAGTTTCAACAGTTTGCTCACGCTGAGCGTGTAAAATAAAATTGTCTTACAGTGTAAGTAATTCAATGAAGGAAAAAGAAGTTTGAAACTTAAATATTAAATTAATAAGAAAAAAATATCGGTACTAAATCTTTGTTGTAGTAAGATGAGTAGTAAGAAGATAAAAGTGGGATCCGCGAAGATGGGATACGTACTTAAATTCAAATTTTATTGCTATTAAGTTTTTTTTAATGTATTTGACCACAAGTTCACACGATCATGGAAGTCTGAAGGAAGAAGATACTGTAGCCCTAGATGGAGCGTGCCTAGTCTGTAAAACACTGGCTCTCAAGGAAGGCTGCCGGAACACAACGTTAGGGGCTTGGCGACATATTTTACAACTTGAGGGTGGTAGCTAGCCAGGTGAGCGATAGGAAACGCACTAACACCTTGCAAAAAATGTTTTTTTTAAGTTTATGTACCTGAACGTTCAAATAGGAAAACGGTAGCTCGCATCTTCTAGGAACGGAACTAGGAGCTTTATCGTACTGAACTCTATCTTATTTATAGCACCAACGCAGTACTCAGTAACAAGTCGACAATCCGTTTAAGTAAGTCGGGGAAAGACTGTTTCCACTCAATCCGGTTTACGAGAAAATGATTCCTGGTAAAGCGTTACTTGCTACTGGTATATCTAAGTAATGCAGCTTCTATGGTACTGTTGGTTATGTAAACTAATTAAGAATAAGAAGTTAGTGGTAGCCTAGTCGGTAAACCCATTGCCTTTGAAGCGAAAGGAAGCGGGTTAAAATCCAGTTTCAGGCATCACCTCTGTGATATTCACTCATGTGCATATTAGAATTAATTATCAAGTGCTATTGAAAACATCGTGAGGAAACCTGTTTGTTAATGGTTAATAACTATCATGTGCGTGACTATGGACTACACCCCCTACATGAGAAGACCCGTACGCGACACAACAGTGGGACGTATAAGAATTTTCGCTTAAGGTCCCTGCAAGGCTCTGATTCACTAACGATCACTAGGTTCCTTGCACTAAACGCGTGACGTAGTCATATCATGCTAGTAACTGCGTCTTTATAACGAACCTAAATATAAGTTTTGACGCAAGCTTAGTGAATACCGTTCCTCACGAATTATTTTATAAGGAGTCTCTTAGAATTATATTTGGTTGTAGTGAATAAGGGCCCCGGTTTTTTTCTCTATTGAACTAAAACTTTAGTTAGTGCACACATATAAACACGAAAAACGTTACACATTCTTATACCTAGTGTGCCACAATGGGCGGCATTATATCTAAAGCGATCTCTACCAGGCACCTACCTGCTAACAACTGCTAAAACAGCTAAAAGTCGCGTGAAAAGTTGTAAACTTTTCTAGACATATTAAAATTTAACAGAAAATGATAGTGTAAGATTATTATTCAAAGAATGTCGTGCTTAACGTTCACATTTCACTTTTACAGCTCATTACAGTCTACTATATGTTATGTTGTTTTCGTAATTATTATTAACATGCGAAATCTTATAAGCATTTTGTTACCTGCTTGATTTTATTGATCACAGAATAATAATATAAGAAGAACAAAAGACTTTTGTACTTGAATGTGATACAGATTTAGGTAGCTAAATAAAATTATTTATCTTATAACATTTATAGATTTAGTCGTAATTTCATAAAACCTAAGTTATACATCGTTGGAAAAGTCTGACTATAGTCTCATTAACTTACATTCGGTGAACTTCATCAGGGATGAAATAAGTCGTTCGTGTCGCAACGATGTTTCTTGCGAAACGTGTGAAAACCCGTATTGTTTATGGCCTTACTCTACTCTCAACTTCGACTTCGCTCTATTCTGTTAATTACTTGAGAATCAGCTACCATCAAGTTTCACCATTAATGGTAGATATGTGACAAGCTTAGAATCTGGAGTACTTTTGATGAAGAATCTTTCTGACCAGACTTAACGATCTACAAAGGAGAGTACCCAAGTATATAGTAAATAGAAGATACGCTTTTAGGAAAATAATTATGGCTTTATGAATCAATATTTACCTTGACTGAATCTTATCCAACATTCCGTGATCATAACCACGTTGTCACTTTCCTCGCCCAAACGCTTTATTCATTATCAATTACAGCTAATTGCACAGTTTTTAGGAGTCAATGGACATTGTAGAATCCGGCATATGTAATACAAAAACAGCGGCGAAGTATAAACTGGTGTAATTGCGTGATATACGCATCAAGCTATACACGCCATTAAAAGACCTCTGGTAATTTTTAACCACTAATAGTGTATGATAGCGTTCAGCTGGGTAAAACTAGGTTAGAAAACATTTCAAATTATAGACCCCCCAGTTTTATTACTATCATGAAAAAATAAATTAAAAATAAAGTACCCCTAGTTGTTTTTTCTTCAGGATTTAATAATTACGTATTAAGAGATGTTCGAATATATAGGAAAAGTTCGGATAATTTTAAATACATCGAGTGTGGTATCAAAATAAAGATTTATGGTTATTACGAATATACAAATGCTAATTTTAAGATTCACAGGTATATTAAGATTAAAATGTCGGATTTTTAAGTCGGTTCGAACCATTTGTTGTTTTCAGCTGAAATCGACAACATCATCCTCATTTTGGTGCTTTTATATGATAGTTTTGGTTACTAAGATACTTTGTGATTTAGTCCTCTATATGTGAGACATAAACTATAGTATTTACTATGTAAAAAAACCGTATTCATATCATGATTTATTTACCGAGAGACAAACAAATTTGTGTTCTTTTATATGTTTATTTCTCGACGAGAACTTGAGTGGATTTTATTGCGAGTATATTGTCAGACATTACAAGTCATTTTGTAAGTTAAATCAGCCAAAGTGAAATCGTCATAAAGAAGTAAAATAGATGGAATTACTGGTACTTGTATAAGAAGCTGTGCCTAGATCTTATTTAAAAGCTAAACGACACCATCAGACAGAGGTTCGTCATTATCGCAATGTGAAACCTAGTTGAAGTTCCGAGACCGGTCCGCGAGATAGTTGACTCTCCATACCTTATGTACTTACTTACTTGTATTTACTATACGACTAGTTGTCTGTAAGAAAATGATATAAATAAATTTATATAAAAATATATTTTGTTTTATGAATGGCTTGCGCTTAACCGCAACTCGCTTGATGTAAAGCGACGATGCGGCCTAAGATGTGGCATGCTTGCTTAGAAGAAACCGATTTACTCGCGATTTGAAGAAACCGAAATTATAGCTGTCGAGTAATAGAGAACTCGGCAGCGAATTCCACAACCTTATCGTTCGCACAATAAATGTGTTTTATACGAGTCCGTAGATTCTCAACCACAAGAAAGAAAGGTGACGTACATATAACTAGCAATAAATTTCCACGAGCTCAACTGTTCGCTAAACTGCTAGTAAATATTGCCGATCTCACGTCTATTTTCCTTATATTAGTTATGTTGGTGTACAAAACTTCCACCATTTTCCACCGGTCAGTGCGGCGCAGAATGAAATCATATGTAATTATCTCTTTAACGGAACATAAGCAACAATCAGACTGAGGAGCGCCGTTACTGTTCTGCTTTATTTACTGTACTCTATGTAAACTAATGTGCCGATTGCTAATGCACTATTTTTGCGCACCTTTAGAAGTTTAAAATTAAATCAAATAGTGATCTAATGCAGCTCCTACAAATAATGTTAAGTAGTTTCTGAATTTCAAAATTATGCGTCGTATGAAAAAGCTCTTGCTATTAGCTAGGCTTAACACTTCCAGCACTACTACCCTGATCTGTAAGCTAAGCAAGGACGTTTAAGAAACTTATAGTGTTCTAGTTAATTCCAGCAAATCTCGTACTACTGGTAATACTTAATATCGACTCAATATCAATAGCTACCATCGATTTTAAATTGCTAAATCAATGATAGTTGTTTAGAACAGCAGGCAAAAAGCTTCTATAACTTATATCTCAATGTCTTCATTCTTATGTCATAAGAATGAAGACAAATAAATGACATATGAATTATACAGATAGAGTACTGAAGCCTTCTCTAACTGTAACATTAATCAAATATGCCAGAAACGCTATCCAGGTTTGGTTACAATTTGCTTATTGAGTACAATATCTTTACTTATATAATTTTACTTACTTTGGTGCTCCTTTAAGTCACTCTTAATAATTTGATGATCTTTCGAGTGCTCTCTTGTTTTTATGTTCTTCAAAATGCAAAATACCTATAATGCCTACATTCTACAAAAGTGTGCTCATTATATAATCAAAAACTTAATTTTATTTTTTTTATATATTCTCAAATGTTTGTACAAATTTACCGAAGACAGCCATTAAAAGAAAAGCCAATTTCAATGACTTGTGACGGCCTTGCGAAGAAAAACAACCCCTTCTCCAACGTAGCTATGCAAAACCGATTTCTACCCGATAAGCGTTTAATAGGCTCTTTAATTGTACCTCTACAGCTAGAACGTAGGTATTTATTAACCACCTAGTGGTAGGACAAGTAAGAGTGATTAACCTGAAATGGTATGATAATGATCTGGCAGGATGTCGTTTTCAATTCCCTTTTCCGTTCCAGTAAGTTATCTAATTACGGGAAATGAAAAGTCAGAGATGTATAATTGAAGTGATCCTTATGGATAAGGCGGAGAAACCGTGATAAGGCTATATAAGATTGAGTAATGTAAAGAGGGTTGTTGAATTTTTTTTTTCTGAGTAGCACATTTTATCACAATGTGGTTGAATCTATTGAGTTTTTCATCCGTGTTATTTTAACGTTTGAAACAATGATTAACATCAAATTGATAAACGGCAAGTCTCAAACATGTATAGTATGTTTGAACCACATGCTTTGCGTTTGAAAGGCGAGTGTTCCGCAGCTTAGTATCATGCTGGTTCTTAAAAAAACAGGTTTTATATAACTTTGATAAAATTAAGCTCAAGCATTGGTTAGATTACTTAGTACTTAGGTATGTAATTCATCACATTTAGTTAAACCTTAACTAAGATTGTGTATCTTATTAAGACGTTACTAAGACTCAGTAATGTTTATAAAAAAGGGAAAAAAATTTTGCACATCTTAACGTCAATTCATTATGTAAAATTAATTAATTCTTTTAAACAGCAACTACAAAAAAATTTTATTTAAAAATAATGTTGCCCAAAATATACACTAACTTTTGTTAATAGTTAATTGTTCAAAATTAATTACATAATTAATTTATAATTTTTTATATTTATATTTTAGAACTATCTTACACAATGATTATGTAATAAATAGTACAAAAAAATATTTATCTATACAGAATAAAGCAAATCAAAATTTACAGCAATAATTTTCCATACCTTAATCATTTTAAGCCCCATCATCATCACCAAAATCACTTCAAAGTCACAATTTTTCCACAGTTCACTTTATCATCACTAAACGAAAAGTTCTTAAAAACTCACTACACACGTCACATACGGACAAAACTCAATGTGATATGAAACGCGAAATAGGTCACAGACCTGCTATATAGTAGCCCCCACTATACTCGAAGACAGGGGGTTACCATAACCAGTTCTAGCAAATTTACGACAGCTTACTCTATGGTGGTGTCGCCTAGAGTTAGCGATGAAAGAAGTGAATCAAAGATTTAGCTATCTTGCTTTCATTGTGACAGATTCTTGCTTCAAATCTATCAAAACAAAGCCAAGATTTCTTCCTGTCCATTCCTTCATAATATTTTGTGTGTTACTCTACTTTCTTTCATTATTTTCTTCGTTAATTCTAGGCTTGACTACACTTTGCTAGCACTGCACTTAATCGCCAAAATGTTGAATTTCTATTAAACATGACATTATTAATAAATTCAATATCGTTAATACCCGCGGACATTTTTATTATTTCGCGGCCACAGTGCATTTTTTCGGGAAAAAGGAGTTTATGATCGAGGACAATCGAGGACATAAGCTATCATGGTGCCAAATTTCATCCAAATCCGTTCAACTGTCTGAAATTAAAGGATTACAAACACTATTAGCAAAGAATATAATAAATAATAATCTATTAGTGTGATGTTATTCATTTTACAACTTAGTAGTTGAAAGTAATAGTTTATAAGTAATGTTATTAAAGCGATTTTAAATGGTAGCCCCCGCAGTATACTAGCTCGGCTAGGAAAGCTTAGTTCAGACTTGTCTTTGGAAAAAATAGGAAAATTGCTGCGGTGTCGGTCAGTTAGACGTTTGTTTTAATGTTCAGTCAGATGCCTTCGGGTGGCGTAGAAGCTCTTATTTTATAGCGAGTCATTTTGCCCACAAAGAGAAGGTAATTTGTACATGTAATGAATCAATAATATTTATTAATTCTTTTCCCACTTCACTATTTACTATCTAAAAGTCCTTTTTTGGGTTGTTGAAGTTTCTGGTAAATGTTTTTCGAATACTTTTTCAGAACTAATATTTTTTTTTACTTTATCAATTTTTCTCTTTAGTTTCGGACACCATCACAATATTAAAGCTTCTTTGAACAGTAACCTAAATGTACAATGTACAGTAAAATCGTGCACTTTCATAAATACATGTCTAAAAATCCATTGCAATTTAACTGCTCATATACCGTAATCTTATAATTTCAACCGTAAGACCATTTTCCGTATTTGCATGTTAAAATGAAAGTTGCATGTTAGTAATTTTTATTGACAATCAAAAAAAAACTTGGATTGTCTATCAAAATAATAAATCTTAAAGCACAAGATAGATTGTTATCCATTTACTATTTGTGAATGTGTATTTTAATTATCGATCATTTATTGCGCATTAGAGCTGCATGATAAATAACTGCAGTTCCATCCAATTGCATCATTAATGCATAAGTGAGAGTGGACTGCTTCTTGTGGAGTCATCGACTCCTGCGCACGCGAATAAAAAGCAGACGCGATCATCGGTGACCGCTGACAGAGTAAATAGTTTTGCTACTACTCGTGTGTAATGGTTATCGTGAGATTAATTTAGTTAATTGTACCCTACTTGGTGAACCCTCGCCTCCCAAGCGATCACTTCAATTTCGATCCCAGGCATGCACCTTTGAGTTTTTCACTCAAGTCCATATTTAATTAATTGTTCTGTATATATGATTTAATATATGTATTTTATAGTATATATGATTGCCATTTGCTGTGAAGAAAAACATCGAGAGGGAACCTAATGCGGAGAAGGTTTAAAGCTTCGAAAATAAGTGAAGTCCCCAACCGGCAATTTGGTTAACGTGGTGGACTATGACCTGGCCTACACCTCCTTCATAGGGGAAACTCATGCCCAGCACTTGAATACTATACTATAACTACACGGCAAAACCCACCAATCCACTAGATTGTAGTATTGGTTAGTTAAAATAAATAAAATAATTAATACCACAATAATATTCATAAATTAATTAATGGCTATATTAATATTATTTTTATATTAGGTTTATGTTGCCGGAGTAGACTATTGCCTGTGTTTCAGCTTACAGTGTCTCCAAATTAGTAAACATAATCGTAAAAAAATTTTGCTACTATTTATCGCAAACGCTGTTGTATAATTATTTCCACTTAATTTAAAGAACAGTAACAACTTATTTCTCATACATTTATTTTGAATATTTTTTGTTGAAATGAACAAATTCAGAGCAATTAAAGATTAAAAAAATATTAACAAGTAATTAGTACTTGTGATAAAAGTTCGACTTCAAGTCGGCAGGTGGCAACATTTATTTTTCAGTTATTTTCAATATTAAGCAAATTACTATACCGATATTAACAAATATTGAATAGCTATATCAATACAGGCAAATTTGAAAAATTGTAGACCACAAAATAAAAACTATAAAGATTTGACTAATTAAGAACCTCTTTTTGAAATAGGTGAAAAAATTACAGTCGATATTTGATTGTAATTTTGTTTCTGATTTTCGTAAACAAATCCCACCCTAAGTTCAACAACCTGCCATCCTAGTCGGCAATCATTCCGAAAGCGAAAGCAATGGGGCTTGACCGACCAGGAAGACATAATCACAGGTCTGTTACGCAAACCCATGGCTTTTTGTACACCCCGGTCTTCCGTATCCGTGGTGGAAAGGGATATTATACAAACGAGAGCCTCTAATCGATCCACATTTTAATGCGATCTGGTGAACTGATTCTGATTGCCGTAATGGTAGGCGGCAACTTGCCGAGCAGGTAATGCTCTGAGATAGAAGGGTAAAAGGAAATTACGTAAAAATTAGCAGTCTCCACATATATTATAAATGTAAAAATGTGTTTGTTGGTCCCTTTGGTCTTCTTCTCTTTAGCAATTGGTGGACGAATCGACTTAATTTTGTCTACAGAGATAGTTTAAAGTCCGGAGGTTAAGGCTAAAGGTTAAATTTTTCGTTGGACAAACATGAAGCTAGTAAAACCGCGGGCAAACGCTAGTAAGTAAATAATAGTGAAGTGTAAGGAGTAGCTTCAAGTGAGTTTCCTTAAACATATATGTAAACTCGCTTTACAAATGCTCCCTTCGAACGTTCACAGAGATTGTACCAGAATGGAATTAATCATACCTTTTCATAAATTATCTATTGGTTACTTATGGTTCCGTATCTTATCTTAGGGTGTTACACGTTGGTTAATGATCGTTAAGACACATCTCAACTAACTAAAATTTAAGTAATTTGTACCAAAGTGCCTGTTCAATTCCTCGTAGCACAGCTACAACTTACGTAGAGAGCTTCTGCGATAAGTAAAAGACTTCAACGCGTTAAAATCTAACTCCAGTTCATAGATGACGTTTAGTAAAAAGTTTGTAAGTTGTATTTGGGCAATCATTACAATATTATGAGTATCATCATTGATACTTACTACTAACTTTGCGTCGTTGTGAAGAAGAATCATTTGTACCTATTTAAAATAATAAAAAATATATAATATGTAACTTTTATGTAAGATTAGGTTGTAAATATCCTAGATTGTTTAACTAAATCTTTATCCTAATAACCGTAGTTCGTGCCCGTTCCGTATTATTTAATGTTCAACTATACTTGGTCTATTTTTGTAAAAAAAAAATATATTTCGTTTGAGAAAATAAATAAGTTAAACCATTTGCTACGACAGATGTTATGTATTTTAACTACACTACGGTGTTATTTAAAGTAAGGGTAATATGTTAGTTGCAGTCTATGTTCGTGTAATTTTGCAGAACTTTTATTTTGTGTACAAATAAATAAGCCGGTTGGCCTGATATTTTTATTCTTTCTTCTTTCTTCATATTTTGCTTCTGAAGAGTCATAGATTACATATTACTTGTAGCTGTTATGTTTTTTTATTCTTATTTTATATGACAATGCGCAAATGAAACACACAAGTTATATTAGAATCAGTAACGCCTACATGAAAATATGCTCTTCATAGCGCCTTTAAGAGTTTCTACATAGTATAGTATTGTAGATTACCTAGAAAATTTATTAAATAATTATTTTATCGAAGATTCTAAGTGGTAAGCATATTGTTTAAGGACTGGAGTTTCATTTGTATGTAAGTTTTTTTCCACGATAACTCAAAAACATCGGTTCTCTCTATTGTAGAAGAAACATTGTCTAAACTTTGTTTTTCTTTGTAATCTACTATCTCAGAGAAGCTCGGAACGGTTGAAAAAATAAACTGTGTTAAAACTTCCGTAAGACATTTTAAGTACCATTAATTTTAACCGGATACTCACGAAACGCGTCGAGTCTTATTCTTCGTAATTATTTGATCGGTTAAAATCCATAGAAGAAACTTTTTTCTAAGGGTATGCATGTTGTCAATGTAGTCTTATATAAATTATATCATTATCAGTCTAGTTCTATCATATTCGGTTGTTTTAATTCAACTGCATCGATGATACCGAATTTTAGTTACTTTTTATTCAAGGATTTTCTTTTATTTTGTTGTCTTGATTACCCAAAATAATAGGTATCGAATATGAAAAACTCACAATCACACGTCCCGAATCATTTATTTACAAAAATAAAAAATACTTTACAATTCATGAATATTATAAATAATTTATTTACAGGACATTTGTTACTTACAATCTTAACACCATTTCTTATTAAAATCTAATAATTTGAGCATACTTAGATTATACTAAATTAGGTTAGATGCATTTTATAAAAGATATATTAGCATTTTATAAAAGTTAGGCAAATAATAATATTTTTACTGTATTTAATACTGGTAGTGCCCTTTTAAATATTAATATTTTGTAGTAATCTATGTTGATAGCTTTATATTAAGCTTTTTACGAATACTTAATCACACTATGGAAAAACAATATGTATAGTTAAGTATAAAAGGGTAAAAATATAAATGAGGTGTTTGTAAAATATTAACAAGAATTTTAAGCTAAAGAAACAAAACCAATAATTTATTTCAAAAACTAAATACAATAATTTACATTTAAATAAATCTAGGCTTCAAAAGACTGATCTTGCAACATTATTTCGTTCGTGAGCTTTGGTAACTTTAAAATGAAGCTTTTAGAAAATAAACACAAACATTACCTTATCCTACCACAATCAAAGAGTTTAATTAATAGAGCGTGTGTATTCGTATATGTATTATTAAAAACAATATAAAATCGACTTTTGTTTGGATTATGTCAAGTCATTTGACTTGACCTGAAGTTGTAGGTATTAAGTCGCTGTCCAGGCGTCGTATAAATTGGTATAAGTCACGCACATCAAATATAACTATAAATAAAATGTACAAAAAAGTGAGGAAGATAAAATATTACTTCTTATACATTTTATTCAATAGTTGAACCAAATGTTTTATTGTTAGCCGAATCTCGATACTACTTTTGTAAGGAGAGGAAACCTTGTACGAAGTTATACACATCTTTGATTGTGATATGACAAATTTTGGCCTAACTGAAGTACTGAGTATTAGTTTAGGTTATATCATTGTTTTAAAGTTCTAAGCGTGGTGGTAGTAATGTTGCAATTGTTCAGCGCCTAGAGCACCAGTCTCAACGGGAATCTCTGAAATTATACAAATATATTAGTAAAAAAATAATAATTTATAAATAAATCAATAGTCAAATATGAGAAGATGTGATCAGTATGAAAAGAAGAAACTGTAAAAATTTATACTATTACATTCCGTGTACATGCGAATTTTTAAATTGAAATTAGCGGTCATTTTGAAAATATGAAGATTGTTTTTTCTTCATAGAAATAAAATAGGTAAAATGATAAATTAATAGTAGGTAATATACAACATGCGTTTGTACAAACTGTAAATAAATACACACTAAATCTGGAAATAAATATACAAAAGTTTACAATCAAGGAAGGTTGTTGCTTTTTACAAAATTATTATTATCCTTAACTACAAAAAAAAACATTGGCAATTTTCGATACAAAAAAAAGATCTCTCGGCGATCATCCCACTAGAGCTACGGCTGTATGAAAATAATTAAAAGATACAAAAACCTTCTGTATCCCTTAACTAACCTAGATTACCTAGTGTAGCGCAAAGTTATATGGTCGAAAATTATATGATTATGATTCTACGTTTCTTACTTAGATACTATACCTACCATTCAAGTTAGTCCTACTTGATTTGCTTAAGTTCTATAAAACACACAGTTAGAAAATTGATCACTCTAGCTTTTCATACAAAGACTTGCGTTTTAGTTGGTTTTAGCTAAAACCAACTGTTTTAACTAAAAACAGACTAGAAATGTATTTTCAACTGGTAGTAGTCAACATCATGATAAATGTAACATTCATTTGCCATGTTTTAGCCCCGCTAAATGTTTATAATTTAGATGTTATTAACGAAGGCCTAGTAACTATTATGTCTTACGTGTCAGTAGTAACACAATTACATGTCATTATCTAACCGTTGCATATTAGGTGACTAATTATACATAAGATACTAACTAGAGGAAGTAAAAGCGTGAAACATAACATAACATCTGGTCATGCTAGTTCACAGATTGAGAATAGATAGGAACGCACGTAAAAGGTAACACTATTGTCGCAATTCTATGATTTATAGTGTCTAAATTTAAAACTAAAAGACGCCTTTTCAAGGAGTCCAAAGCGCATATGCCTCATGCGAGTAAAGTAAGTAATTTTTAACTATTTAGGAACATAAACTTTCTTAGATAAAATTTAAGCGCGAGTCTTTGAGAACGATTTTCAGTAATGAAGTAGTAGAAGTATAATCAACAGCAATATATTTCCTAAGTAAACTATTTTAATCCGTATTGTCGCTATATATTTCATGTATTATAATGGCCTAAAAGTACTTGGTTTGTCGTAGGTATTAACGAAAATAAAATAAAAAGCTGCCGCGTTCCAAATGCCATGCCACATTTGTGGAGAGACTTAGGTACAAGTATATACAAATTATTACAAAAATAGAACCCGTGAACTTCCAAAAAGTTACGTAGATAGGTGACAAGATGAAGGAAGGCTAGATATTGATTAATGATTTAGTAAATATCAGAATTTTATGTAAGTCCTGTACATATTAGTCTTTCAGTCGTTTTAATAAAGTCACAGTCATCTTAGAAAGGTTAGGTATTCTATAGAAGTGTTACGAAAGCAGGAAATGAAGTCAGTTTAAAGTTGTTTTCATGCAGCAGCAGATTATAGTTACAATTATTTATATCTTTTGTAATTTGATGTCGCAATTGTAGATAATAGGAAAGTGGTTAAGCTTTCTAACACGCAAGAAAATTGTAATTAAAGTTCACGCTGGGTTCAAAGCTTAACCAAATAAAAAGCAAATCATTGCCCATCGTTATAAACTGCTGTTTCATGGAAATTCTAAACATGTATAATTTTGTTAGATTTGAGTTTAACAGAATGAACACTATGTTTAGTCAATTATAACTTTCTATTAGTATTCAAGTCAAGAGAGCGATTTGAAACAAAATAGAAGATGTAAAGTTAGTTTATACAAAGAAGATGGTGCAAGTACTCAGAGGTTTAAAATATTAGAGCAGTTTGAATTAACGCAACGTTTAGCTATTAATATACAAGCAGTTATGATAAAAATAATTCTGTTCTTTAAAGTTGCATAATATATGCATTTGGTCGATAAAATATTATTTATCCTAATAACCGTAGATCTAGGCAACCATTAAAAAAGAAAAACAGTTCTGATATTATTAATTTTAACTGTCTTTTTTATGATTTACAAAGACATGCTTCTCGACTTCCTTAACACAAAATTGGACAGGCACATCTTTCCTAACCATTTAAATTGTAAGCCAAAGCAAAGCTTTCAAATTCTATAGAATACCAAAGTCAGTCTAAAGTCACGTCAGCACATACCTCCAGTCATACATCAGTCACAATTCAGACTAGTACTATCCTGTTCCCTCTCAGGAAGTACTTGTAGTCTTTCCGCCTCGTCTCCACGGTCGTGCTGTTCGGTCGTTCTGTCGTCGTTGTCGTTGAAGATGTGGTGGATGTCGTCACGTCAAGGTCGGGAAGGAGCTCGGCAGGAAGCACCCCTATCTCATTGTCGGTCACGACAGGAGTAGGTAGCATAGGCCCCTTTTTCAACATCTCCTGATACGCCGCCAAACCGTTAAACTTCGGAAGGTCTTCGGAAGACCTCGCCTGCTGATTCATATAATTATTCAGCTTTTGCAGATTGAAATTAATTTTTTGTATCTTTTCAGCCGTTAAGCCAGTTTTGTAAGTGGGCGCGGCTGAATGCTTGGCCGTTCCGTAGTCGAAGGGTGGGTTTGGATTTCGGGGGTCGTAATCGGAGTAAGCTTCGGCCGCTGCCGGTTCGCCGTAGGAGTTGACGGCAGGCTGACCCCAGGCCATGGGTTTGAATTCTGGGACTGCCTGAGGCGGTGGAGGAGGTTGGTGTGAATAAGGTTCCTCTAGCAGGCCAGGGGCGGATGGAGCGGTATGAGCTGGGGCAGAATGGACAGGGGCTGGAACAGTTGAGAAAGCGTTCTTTATCGCGCTGTAAACTGTGTGGAGGACTGATGGAGGGGGTTCCAGAGGAGTGTGTCCAGAGTGAGCAGTCTCCAACGTCTCTCCGTGGTCCGCCAGAGGTGTCAAAAACACCAGGCCTGCGTGAACGCCGCTCAGTTTCCCCCTTCCTGTCTCAAAAACGTCGAAGTCTTAGTCATTTCATACAAATTGTTTTGTCGGCTTATTTGGTTACGGGAAAAAATGCATTGTGATGTCATATTGACGTAATGCTTACATAATCATTTTGTGGTTGACTATATTTTAATTATAAAAGGCTTATTACCTAAACATATTCAATTAGCAACAAATAAAAGTTCTATGAAAATGACGTGAACAGGCAGGTATGATTCTGAATGGACTCATTTATATAACAAATGATGTGGTTAATTAAATAAGTTAGGTTTGTTACGGTTACAAACTAGCCTTTATCATATTGAAAGCATATAGGCATTTTCAAAGAGCATCAGGATAACTGTTTTGAATATTAGCCCATTTTTGATGCCAGTAATGGCTATATAAAATAGAGTCTAAATGCTTTTGGAAAACAACTCAAACATTATTGATATCAATGAAAGATAATTTGGGTGTTCAAATAGTTTATAGTTAGAAGGCAAGAGATTTAATCATAATAATGAGTGATTTGGAGGTACCTGCAATCATACGAGTAGAATAAAATAATCGTAAATTAACTTGACAGTAGACAGACCTACTCTTAGGTAAAGTAGACAGACCTACTCTTAGGTAATCGGGCGAGCATAAATAGTAGATTAGTAGCCAAGGGCTGGCTGTAAGGCATCAATTGCAGCCCGAGATATTTAGACGCACGAGCGCAGCGAGGGCGCCTATAGTTCGAGGGTGCAATTGATGCTTACACCCGAGCTAACTACTCTGCTTTACATCTCGATTATGAGGTAAGTAGAAAAAAACCGGCATTACAAAAATAAAACATTTTGATTGCTGCTTCAGCTTCCATTTTCATTGAATCGGGAGTGCAGCAGATATCTTCATCACTTGCAGAACTCATGTATTTTAACAAAATTTGCAATTATAAAAAATCCTAAAAACAAACAATATTTAAAGTAAAAGTTTTCTATTCCCGCCTTATTTAATCATTTTTTTAAATTATTGTTTCCAAGTACAAAATTGAGCTTCGCCGTTCGATATTTAAAATTGATGACTGTTATACTCATACGAAGACAAGGCTGAATAGTGAAGCGACCTCTTTTGTCATTGGGCTGAATGCATGATGTCTATTGCCAGTATGATGGTTAGATGTACGCGAACTTTTTGAAAGAGTGAAGTTTTTTTTTTTAATTATTACCGCCCTAGTGCTTTTTTAGCTACATTATTCATCGCTAATTGGTCATCTACAAGCCCCATTTGGGGGTGATAAGGACCTACTTACCGAATATGAGAGATGTAAAAGTCTTTAAGGCCCATATGAGGGATAGCTATTAGATAGGTTTTTAGTGCCACAATGATGGTATGCTTGGGCAACTTTGCTTGACGGCCAGTAACATTTAGAGAGAGTTCATTCAACATACTCGATTGAGTTACAGATCAGTGAAGCACTTGACCGGATTAATTTGGTTATTTAGGACAAGAATTGTAATGATTTTAAAATACTTTAACTTGTAGGATAAAAGGTTAGTACCTTGTTACTCTTATACAGTGGTAATTCGTACTATAAAGAAAAGAAATGAAAAATATAGGTTCAAAAAAGCAAATAATAGTCCAAATGATAAGTAAAATCGAAATATTGACATGTAAAAAGTGCTCAGTCATATCATGTTTGTCGTTAGCTAGAATGCTTAAATCAATTATGGATCAGCGATATAAGAATTACGAAGAGGCGTGCGTAAAACGGCTTTAGTTCAGTCGAAGGGAACATCGGAGACTCGGAAAAAGTATTAATACTTTCGCAACTTGGTCAAAAACCTATCAGAAAATTAAGCAATCATAACAACATTCACCTGTTAACACTAATCAATTCTTATGTACCTACTGACACATGTTATTATCTTTTATTAACATAACATTATCTTACTCCGGAACATAACTGACGCAATCCGATGAACCCAAAATGAATTGAGATGTAACACTTTTACTTATAAAATATTACACAATATTGAACTGTCTACCTACTTCTACCTTATGAAATTTAATATCTGTGTTAACAACTTAAAAGTCGTTTTTTATTTAGGTTAAAGGTAAACATCTGCATTAAATTTAAAGCGAATTTTATCTTCACAATTTACCATTTAATTTTGTTAAAGTGTTTATGTCCCTATTAAAGGCACAATCACTGTTAAATATTTTAAAAATATATTTAGGTTACTACAAAACTGAATTTCGGAAATAATTCAATTTTCAGGCAGATACAGAATACATATTTACCGATTTATAATATAAAACAAAAGATGTTTACAGAAATTAGTCTACGTATTTGAGAATCAAAACTAAGTAAGTCGACTTCGGTGCAAAAGGCGATACACACATCATGATGCACTGTGATGAAAGAAAGTGAGGAAATGCCCTACCGAAAGCAGTGTAAAAAAATTGTACCATGCTCTGTGTATCGAAAGTGAATAAGAATGTTGTTATTCTAGATGCACGGTTCCACCGAAAGGTGAACAGTCTCTGAATTAACTTGGTATTTATAAGTAGGTTCTTTACGTATTCGTCATGGAAATTTGGAAACTTAATTTATTTAATAGGTAATTAGGTACATATGTATAATACATAATTATACCTGTCCTGCTTCTTTTAGGTAAACCTTATTTAGGTTTAACTAAAAGGAGCAGGATGATTGTTGTTAGATGTAGACCTTATGAGCCTGTATTAGTTGAAGTATAATATATTTTACGTTTTCAACCCCCATAGCTCCAACATTTTGAAAAAATTACAAGTGTGAATCTCCAAAAACCCTCGACTGTCAATCGTGCTGAAATAAATGAACGAGAATCCATTGAGAAATGTGAGCTATATAGTGTTCTACAGATCTCATTTCTTAGCTAAATATCTGCCGGATAGACAGATTTCCTTTTAATTTTTCCGTCTGATTGAATTATTTGATATTTTTATGTCAGTTTTATACCATGCTCCATCTAGAACTATAGTGTTGCTGATATCCGTGTACGTGCGAGCTGGTAGTTAAATGCCTAGCTAGGTTAGTTGTCTTGGATAGAGGAAAGAAAATATGAAAAAAAAATGTGGAGATAACACATATTCCAGTATTATCTTAGTAGTCGAAAGTAAAACGTACTCGTATTACAATTATAATCAGACAAAGACACTGAAATTCTCTTCCATAATAAACAGAGTAGACAGCTGGCTAAGCAAAAACCAAGTCTTACTAAACCTAAGAAAACCTATGAAAAATATTTATATAACCTATCTCGAGCAAATAAATACACAACGAAAGAATTTAGCCGAATCTGAAACGGATACCTTCACTAAAGCTTGGTTAAAAGTTTTGACATCCCTATTGTACAATAGAGATATGAAAAAGAAGTGTTAGATAAAAGTATATACGATACTGATTCGAGCATGTTAGACTAAATTAACTACTTTAAAAAAAACATAATAGCAGATCAGACCGAAAATCAATAGATATTTTATTTTACATTGAGCTTGCTTATCAAAATTCTACAATCTAGTATCAGCACTTCTCAAACTCAAATAAGATTTAATCATATATTTTTATTACAAAAGATATTAGTACTTTAAATAAGATCGTTGCCATTACGTAATTATTATATGTCATTATTGAAGTCTACGAAATAAATCGTCTAAGTACCATCATAAAGATTACAAGATATCACAACGAAAGGAAAAGTAATTTTCTCAAGATGTTTCGTAATAAACAAAGTAACTGCAAGCACTCTAAAATCTAAATTCTAATATTGCTAAATTTGCTAAAATTATTCTGAGTCTATAGTTAAATCATACTACTATAAATGCAAAAGTGTGTGTGTCTGACTTTGATTTAGTCCCATTCTCAAGGCGAAATGGCTTAAGTAAAATTAACAAGTACGCTTCTCTCTAAATAGGTTAAACATAACATCATGTTTTAGGTGATTTATTCATAGCGATTTTGAATAAAAATACTTTTTAGGTTCAGTTCCACAACGAACGAGTAGATGGCGCCCAGTGCAGTGTTTTATAACAAGAGGCAAACTTTTATAGGTCTTTTTATAGACTGACACTGGAAAAAGCAACTTTACTTATTTGAAAATACAAATTTTTACGAAACTAACTTTTTGTAACAGATTTCAAATTCTTTCAAATATTTTTTTGTATAATGTCGTCCTGACGATGGACAGTTTTTCTTGTAGGTACCTAGTATCTTTTCTAGTTGATTTATATTTTTTTTCAAAATCATTCCGCTAGTTGAGTCAGTAAACTAAAATAACTGAACATCTTGTACAGGTGCCTGCCGTATTAAAGTCGGTTGTCACTTTTACAAAGTATTACTTGTCATTAGTATTTATTGTAAATGCAACTCACTGTCAATCATCCGCGGACTGATGACGCCGAATGTTGCTCGCATATATTCTCACAACCCGCGTACTGTGGACCGGCGACCGACGAAACAGGTTTCGTGAGGTAATTTCACTTTCACTACGCGCAACGGGACAATACGCAACATGTGTGCTCTGGGATTTTACCCGGACGTCCTTTCATCTACAACAGCAGTCCTTTTAATCCCGGGAAAATGTAGATAAAAATAAATACTTAATAATGTATGTAATACTTTAAAAAACTTAAAAAGTGATCTCACTTTGGCAGGTTTTTTAAGTTATTTTGATTTATAAACCAAGCTACTGAACTGAATTTGATAACAACAAAATTGATTAAATATGGCAATACCAGTCAAATAGGTACACTACCACCTTGGTGATATCGCCCAGGTGAAATAAGTCCAAGGTGAATTAAGGACACTGTACACATCAATATTTACAAACTTTCAAAGTGCTCCATGCGTTTTGGGTTAAGATTGAGGACATGCAATATTTACCTTAAAGTCAAGCTCATAACAAAAAAAGAAGATACTTCCAAACTCTACGAATGACTTAGAAAAAGAATAAGGTTATTTCTTAGAGCGTCTCTGCATATTCGATCTTTGTGAAACTGCTAAGTCAAAATTGATTGTAATCATATTCTAAAATCAAATTACGTTCATTTGAACTGAATATAAACATTTAACATAAATAAAAAAAAAACATAATTTGTACCAAAAGTGGGCATCCACTTACGTCGTTCTAGATCAGGTCAGGTTGCTTCCTACTCTCATTCAATAGGTCGAGTCGAGTCTAGTCCAAGTAAAAGGTTGTATCAAGTTAGGTAATTCGGTAAGGCCAATCTCTTCCTTATTGTATGTCTGGTATACACTATTAAACCTAGATAGAGGATAATAATAATTGCGTTACCATTTAGATCTTATATCAAGCAAGCATAATAAAAATGGAATGTTTACAATAACGAAGTCAAAGTTAAAGCTGTTATTGTAAAGGTGTCAAGACTAAAAAATTATATAAGAGAACAAAGACGACATGATGAAAGATAAAATCTCAAAAAAATGTATTGGGTAAAGAAATGAATGATAAAAATAAAGAATTACCCAAATTCCCAACTGACAAGAATCAATAAACGAACATCCGTTTTTGCAGAGAATAGGATATTGTATTTTGTAATAGTTTTTCCACCTCTTTACCTACACGTAGAACAAGTTACAAAATAACAAATTGTAGGGTATACCCAAATTACATGCACGGTTAGTTCTGTCACTTGTTTGGAGTTATTTCAACACAAACAAACGGCTGTTTCCGTCGAGAGGGAAAGTATACAAATAAAGCGAGGAGTCTTTAACAAACCACAGGCCCGGCCAAAACTAGGACATGAAGGTTAAGCAATAAATCTCGCAGAAATAAGTGGAACATCCGCAAGTATAGATTCAACCGTACGGTAGGAAGCTTAGGGAAATATTAATTGTATTAACGTATAATAAGTTGCCTGAGTTGAGTTTTTATTAATGTGCATATTATAATGAAATGAAAAGTGAAGGTGAACGGAAACATCACGCGAAAACCTGTTTTTCGGAGAAGTTTGAATAGCTTTTGAAGATAAGTGAAGTTCCTGCAAACTGACCAGCGTGGTGGATTATGGCCTAAAGGAGACCTGTGTCCAGCAGTTGAACGGTATGGGTTGATGAGTAACACGTAATAGTTTATCATCACCGTACATGGTATTTTTTATTATGAAATAGTTACTAGGATAATTAAGGAGAATGTTGAATGGATAAATTAAATACGAGTATTTTATTAATTAGTGGTTTTGTGTAAGGATAATATTCCTATTTTCAGACAACTGTGTCATAATTATTATCCAACTCATCATATTCCTAATAAGGCAATGGACTTTAGACATTTATTACAAGCAGAATGACTGATGGATAAGAAGCGAAAGTTGCGATGAACCGCGAAGCACTTTCAAACGTAGAAATCATGATAAATATATGAATTATAGATATGTGAAATAATATGGTACTCAAGAAATGTGGAGTGGTAATAGTAAAAAGCCCAATAAAACCTAAACAAAACAAGAAACAAACAAAGTAGTCAGAGCAATTGACAGAAATATACAAAAAGTTTAGAAGATCAATCAAGAATACCAATCGAGCGAAGTAGACAATTCAGGCAAATATAAAAAGCAATATTTACGAGTTGTGTAAAGAAAAACAGCATTTTGAACGTATTAAAAAATTACAAGCATAGCAATATCATAAAATCAACAATAGGTAGTAGCGTAGCAATCACTCATAGATAAGATAAATCCAAATATATAGATGAAGAAACTCGTTGCAACTATGAATTCGAAAAAAGACATCTGTGTCTCAGTTTTTGTACAAGAATATTTTATGATACAAGTTTGGACAGCTTTCATACAGCATTCAAAGAATAGAGAAACTCAATAAAGATCGAAGTTTGCAAAGATCATCAATCGACTGACGCTCTTACCAGATCTCATTGACTAAATCGTAATATCTTTCTAAAAGCTCTTGTGAAGGTTCAGGCATTGGTTTTTCTATGACCTCGTCGGCTACTGAAGACATAACTATTAACTCTGAAAAAGAAAATCGGTTGAATTATTTAACTTCTTTATCCCTGTTCCGTATTTTTACAAATACCTTGAAATATGCTTTTTTTTTACCTGAAAAAAAAACACGTCTCTCTAATCTCATGCATATGGATAAAAATTAAAAAATATCTGGCTGTTATAATAAAATCAATAACAATATCGCATTGTTGTTCTACCTGAGTTAAGTTGCGCGTATATATTAAGTTACATCAAGTTATCCACTACCTACATTTTATCATAAATTAAAGTTCAAAAGAAGCGTCTCATCTTCTTCAAACCGGTTTTTTACTATGAATTGCATAAGTATATTATTTATTAAACAGCTTTCACTTGTCCAGAAATACACTCATCGTTATTATTGAGATTTTAAGGTAAGATTTTAAGAAATTCATTTATATCTATGACTAATACTCAATTTACAACAATTCGAGAGTAATTCACCCCAAGCGGAACGACAAT
Source organism: Ligdia adustata (assembly GCA_947049295.1). Lineage (NCBI taxonomy): Eukaryota > Metazoa > Arthropoda > Insecta > Lepidoptera > Geometridae > Ligdia > Ligdia adustata. The sequence goes on from OX346223.1 coordinate 2,744,586, forward strand.
GCGGGGATTTATTCCAAAATAAGAATTTTGAAACGATTGCTTCTCGTGTCTGAATTCTCTGAATTACTTATATTGCCGAGTTATAGATTGTTTTGCAAAATGTTCCATTGCAAGTGAGAAGCCCATAAAGTCAGTTATCCCATGAAACTTGCAGCCATAAATGTATTTCATTGCCTCTAGATTTCTATGTGTTTCATTTTACAACTCACTTTATGAGTGACCGGCGTTTTACTACTTTTAACCTCTCTGTTTTCAGAAGTAATCATTTTTGCGTTTATCTATACCTATACTATCTTTGGTAGAGCTAACAGATAATTTGTTTTTCAAATAAAACTTTTACAACCATCTTTCTTGATTTGAGATTTATTAAATATTAAAAAAGGCTTCCATATTTGCCCTCAGGAATTTCGTATTCTTCTTGCTTTAGCGTTTTAAATCTGATTGGAGGCTAATAGTGATTTTTTACCAATAAAATAGTTTTATATACTATATTTTACGGTGAAATAATTTTCTTACTGGCAAAAACAAATTATTCTATGTATCTTAACAAAAATTGATATTCAGCGAAACAAACAAATTCTTAATTCGTATCATCAACTTGTTTAAAGTGGGTTGTGTTATGGAATACATTCTCATGAATATCTTCATTTCTTTGTGAAGCAACTTGCAAGTGTTACGATGTTACACAACCTTTAGTTCCGGTAATATGTTTGACCTTTGGCGGGAAATGCAGACTGTTATACAATTACGGTCTTCTTACAAATATTTGTGTACGATTTACTTCGTTGGAACTTCGAATTATCACTTGGTTTACCGTGAATGGAAATTTTTATGAGGTAATAATTGTGTTTGAGTTGGATTCTGTACAGGTATTATTGGTAAAGGGCTAAGACATAAATAGGGTCCGTGTACTCATCATGAAATTTGAAATATAAGGTTCCAAGATTGGCTTTATCAGTCAATATTGTATGTGTTCAATCCCCAACTTTGTCAAATAGGTAAAAGTCACTTCTGACGCGCATTCTGAGTTTAAGGTTGATTCGAGCTTTATGTTTCTCGGTTATTATTATGTGTAGGTATTGTTTCGTTTTAGAAGGTGTAATGTTTTGTTTCATCCATAAATATTCATGAGTGTCAAAGAACAAAACCATTATGCCATAGCATGTTCGTTTTTAGCCTTTATGTCAAACTAACCGTTTTGAGTTTATGAGTTACTGCGTTCTGTTAGGTCATAAGTCATTTACAATAGTAGTATTTTGGGTCAAGTTTCAATATGTATTGGTATGGTAATGATCCTAATATAAAAGATATCCTTTTGTTAATTTTATCTATTTTTATATTCAACTAACTTATTTCGAAAGAAATAAGTAAACTTACACGAGTGATTTTTAAAAGCGCTGAGAAAAATTAAACAAAATAATATTCTTAGCCTGAAATAAGAACCGGTGGAAGAAGATATCTAAAAAGAAGAACGAAGAAGAATCATCAAATTATAACAACTCACACAGCATGGAAAAGATTATATCATGGAGGAATAGCTTTAGAAGCTATCGATTTACAACGTAGCCAAGAAGAAGATTAAGAAAATAAGAATCCAAAGAATAATGAACAAAGCTAAAAGACACAGAAAATAACCACTACACTTGGAAGCAAGAAGCAACGAGTATTAATATGAATAATAGGGTCATTAATAGCAAAAATTATAAAAGATAAACGTTGGATAAGTAGGTACTAGCAATGTAAACGCAAGTAAGTAAAACACTTCCTATCTTAACAAAAATTCGGAATTAAAGTAAAAATTTCCCAATACACGCAAACAAAAGCGAAAACAAGCCCGTCAATCGCCACCTAATATTATGACCAGCCACAATACATTCTTCATTGTTTTTTGTCATAGCATCTTGCGCAACATCACTAGGTCTTTCCAGTTAGTTGGCTCTTCATTATATAACCTCTATAAGTCGTTACACTTTGGCTCGCAAGTAGCACGGCCACCGACTTGTTTTTGTTGTCTGTACGAAATTGATATCGTTGTTGAATGTATTTCATTTATTTATTTGAGAAGCATGATAATAATAGTAAAGAACCGGCATTTATTAGAAGATATCTATATCCTACAGTTTAATATATATTTTGTAGTATTTATAATATTTTATTATAAGTATTTGTCATATAACCTAAAACTGTTTTTTCTAGTAACATTATTGAGTCGGCTGTCGATAAAGTCAATTCCATTTATATTTATGAGGGCATTACTTTTTGGATAATATACGTTTTCGTAAGCTACGAAGTAGAAACGCTGGACTAAAATTATTCTCGAGACGTTCTGCTGGGACGAAGATATTGATGTCCATATTAATATTTGCTGGATTTTATAGAAAGTTTAATAGATGTGACACCATCAATCTCAAAGGCATAGTAAGTACTAATTTACTAACCTTTTGACATTCCTATGTTTTTCCGAAAATCGAGCTGTACTCGTATTTCCGTCTCAATTTTTCTTTGTGTACTTACTTTCTGGTACATCTTTATAAATATTAACTAAAATATATAGGATGGAATTATCATTTTAGAACGTATGTATCAGGTTTTCTAATATTAATCATAAAACGCACTTTTACCGAAGTGAAGTGAAGTACTACTTAAGTGCTCCTTTAGTTTCTCTCCTTGATTAAAAAACTTTATAGATTAAACGAGTAGTTTCACCTACTGAGTCATTTGAAGACGTTATATCGTTACTCTAACTACTATGAAAAAAAACCGTAAGTTCGAATAGTTTATTTTATTTTTTCTTATATTAAAATCTAAGTCCACTACAGGAATTAGGTTTCTGTTTTTCCACTTTCCGGTAGGTATTCTGTATTTTTATATACCTTCATTACTCTTACATGAAAACTTGATTATAACCTTACAGATACATCTTTTAGTATTATATTATGTGAATTATATATGTACCTGTAAAGTATTCGTATACTTTTTCTTTGGTTCTATGTGTCACAAGCAAGAATAATAACACAAAATAATATAGATTTTGACGAATAGGAGCAAAGTACTTTGCAAATACTTTATGTTTATTGCTATAAACATAAAGTATTTGCAAAGTACTTACGGTTTTGTATATGTCATCGCAAATATCGAGATGAAAAACCTGCGACATATACATACATAACATGAAAGTTATATCTTACCGTCTATCGTAGAGGGGTACTTGTGGGCCGCGTAGCCCGTAGGTAGCGAGGGTCCCGTGTGATAGTGCGCAGGCGCCGTTGGAGCCCCATACACAGACGGCGGGGGCCCGTACTCGATGTGAGAGGGAGGAGGGGGCCCGTATACAGCTGTGGCTGGAATTAGGAATTTGTAATGTTCAGTGGTATTTTGGAATTTGAATTATAAATACCTACAATCCAAAAGTGCGCAAAATAGAAAATATCAATATATTATTGGACAAAGTATGTTGTAAATTCTATGGAATTACTGAGGATGGCAATAGCAAAGAATAGCGCACGCAACAGGCCAGCAGTGGTTAAATGAATGTTGATGATAACAAGAGATCGGCGATGTGTTCGTTAACAATAATAAATCATAATATGATAATTAATATCTATTATAGAAAACTTATACTTAAAATATTAAATAAATACGGAATAATTAATAACAACACATTTATCGTTGAACGCTTTCACATAAAATTAAGAACTCTACTTTAGCAAACCCAACTTTTAATTTTTGTAATAATCAAAATTTTACCATTAATTTTTATAATTTTTGTAAATACTTTAAACAATCTTTTCTATTTTTCAGACACCGTTTTATTAAACATTAAATATAGGAAACCTAAAGCTTGCACGAGAGAAACGTAATTTTGTCAGGAAAATATAATATAAGCTACATTGTGCTCATTAAAACGAAATTACTATGTGTATCCAAAATATTCACGCTTTCCAAGAAGCATTATTCATATCTACCTGCTACCTACACCTGTTTAAAAATATACTCTGCGAATGATTTGCTTAATATGTTAGTAAGATTATCACGTGTCAGTTACCGCACGCATGTAAATAAGTTAGTATTTACTTATTGGGTAAGGACACGGATACAATATTCGGGACAAATGTAGTTAGTACTTACTGCCTTTTCTTTGACATAGGTACGGGCAATCTTCAAAAGATTCCAGTTTTAATGACGTAGTGTCGGCTTATGTAGGATTTATTTGGCCCCACCGGTGGACTACCTACCTTTTCTTTAACGTACGAGAAATCTTCAGAAGATTCGAACTCTATTAGGTAAGAATCGGGTAATTAAAGATTTACCTTATTGATTTATTTTAGAAAACCCCTCGGTGGACTACCTCAGGTCATCTGGTGATTGACGGAAAGTACCGGGATCTACAACGAACGCACCTATGCAGGTGACCTGGTTATTTATCCTATACTATATTAAAATAAGGGTTTCCTTGGTTTTTAATGATAGAAATGACTTTTAGACACATTTATAATAAATTAATTTAGTTGAATTGTATTCTAATTTAGTCTAATGATAGCATTTAGTATCCAGCATGATATTTTTGCAACCAGAGATTTGTATTGCTTAGAAACTCGATGTTTTCGTACACCATAACAACCTATGATGCCTACTTATGTAATTAAGAGTAGCCGAATAGATGTACGTCTCTGTACTTTCATTTATGCATCGTTTAATATTATCTCATTGCATAATATTTTTGTATAATTCTGTTTAAATGATTTATACTTGAACTTTCTTTTAGACTTTCTTTCCAGTCTAGTGCATACGAGATCAATGCAATATTTTAGTTAATAGACATTATATGCGGCATCTGGGAAACTGCGCAAACTGTTTAATGGCTGTCATTTTTTTTCATAAAACATCTGTTTTCATTTGGTTTGTCGTGTTAACTGCAATGACCTTGATTTAGTTCGTTTTAACCAATGACTCTGTGTATGTTAATCTAAGTTTTAATCCCTGCGATATTATCTTATACGTTTCCAAGTCATCCACATTTTGATGGTGGTTAGTTAACAGAATTATTGCAATTGAATCTTGTATAATCATATAAGAAAATATCCATGATTCATATTAAATATATTCTTAATCAATACACACACTAAAATAAGGCCGAACTCTAATTTATTGTGCGATTTTCATCGATATAGATGTCGTAATTATAATAATGTCTGCGTTTTTAAAAATTGATTGAGTGCATTCAGAACCATTAAAGTTCATGGCTTACAAACTCACAGTATAATTAAACAGATATTTTAGAGAACAACACTTGTACCTAGATCTGACATTACATTCGAACTAGATACTTATAAATAAGTGTTGTGTATTACAGATTTAATTATTTTGTTTTGAATAATCATTCCTGAACAGTTTTTACCTGCGTTGTAGATTTTTACAGGATATTCCCATTACGGTATACTATGCTGAGCTGCTCTTAATTATCAAGACATTCCTGAGGGAATCCCTATTTAGTATGCCATAACTCAATATTTTCCTCTTTAGTGACGACATTTGATACAATAATAAATGTAGCACGCGTAACTATGAGAAAAATGAACTTTAATGAGCTTGAGTTAGTAGATGCAGGTCAATGACAATTATATAGAGGTACACAGATGATGTTCTAACCTTAAAGCTGAGAATGAGCTTTGTTATTCCCAATTTAACAGTAAGCCCTTATTGCTGAAAACACGTTACAAGTTTAGGTTATTTTGACGCATTACTTCATTTCGATGATGTAAAACGAGCGCGTTCCGTGCCACGGTATGATATATATTTTTTAAATTATGTTGAATTTTTCAAAGTCTGACGGCTCAATGCGGCGGCCTGCACACTTTCGCAGGATCAGTTTTAGGTTCAAATCACTCGTCCCTCTATATAGAACAGTCATTGGTGCAGGTGAATAATTTTAGGTATATTCGATAGGTAGCAATAGTGTGCAATGGTTTGACGTATGTATGTTTCTTAATGCGTAATATATATAATAAATTCCATGAAGAACTAATGAGGTATTGCAATCTGACTATGCGCAGATATACCATTGTAAAGGAAGTTTTTAACTGCAAATGGTAGCTTGTGTACTATTTTATATTTAGAAAATGGTTATTATTAAGTAAGGAAAACGGTGGAAAATTGATCGTATTCGTTATAAATATCTTGATTACATATGTCTAAATAATAATTGAACGTTATTATTGCTTAGATACTTAAATAGGTACTAGCTATTTAAGTGTCTAAACAAAAATAACGTTCAACTTTTAGAACATTGTAATAATCATTGGAATTTGAAGTTATGAAGAAATTCCCGACTATATAAATTATTTTTTAATACATTTTAAAGATTATGTTACTTCTGTTATTTGAACTGTGTTAGAATTACGATTGTTTTGCATCATCTGGTCGTTTTTTGACAAATCAAGTAGTGTGTTAACTATAAGTTCAATACTAACTCTATTTACCTATTCTATGTAAAACGACCATTGTGACACAATGCCATCGTTGTTCTGAAATATTACAAATAACAGACTCCAGTCTGTTATTTGCTCCAAAATGCCGGTTCGTTTCTATTTTTGTGGTAATTGTCTATGTATACTATTCCCTTGTTCCTTAATTTGATTTTTGGGCGTAACATAATTAATTTGGAGCTTCATCTATTATATTCTAATAGCTCACTCTAACTAACTCTAGTGACTTTTAATGTGTGGTGTATAATCTGGAATATATCTTTTTCAAATTTCTCTTCGACCGCTAACTTGTTTATAATTATCATATTCATAATTGTCTACATATTTAAAGAATACGGCACATGCTCGTTACCGTAACGTGACTAGCGGTATTTTAGAATAATTAGCAACAAAGTAGGTAGTTTATTGAAGTTGGTATCAAGTAAAGATATGTTTGTAGTTTTGTAAGGATCTTATTTAGAAAACTTAAGCGTCTTTCATTCATTTCGATTAACAATACTCGGTCAGTACGAGACGCGCCTTCGTGGTTGAAACCACCAGTTCATTTCATCCCTGATTAAGTTCACCAAATGGGAAAAAAACTAAAGTTGGACTTTCCAACAATCAATCTGTAATAAACAAGGTCAAACCTACATATTTACTACAATAACCTTTAATTCATTTGTTTCTACGTTTCTTAATGAACAGCTTCAAGCCTGACAAAGGTTGCCTTGTTTTATCTTTGGAACTACTCTATATTCGATACTCCTCAGGACAATTACCATATTTCGAAAGTCAAAGAAGTTTATTTCACAAGGAGTCCAACGCCCTTTGCGATACTTTATAGGATTTCTATCGACATCTACTTATAGATAAAACCTTTTTTTAAAGAAAAAAAAACAGTATTTGACAACAAAACATCTACCGTATTAATAAGCTTATAATGAAATACTTACAATGAGGCTTTTTCTCACTCAATGCAGCAGAACTGACGATCTTCTTGCCCAGATTGCTGACAGCATCTCCCTTTACTGCGATGACCTTGCCCAGAGTGGTGGCCAGGGCTCCTCCTCCCTTGATCAGCTGCCCCTTGAGGATGGTTACACCTCCAGTGATGGCCTTCACAGCTTGGAACAGCGTGTAAAGAATAGACTTCTTCAGACCCCAATAGTCGTATTTTTCGTCATGGTGCTGTAGAAACAAATATATATCTAAACTATCTTCATGTTATTTTAAAAATTGTACTAAACTCGAGCTGTGTTCGTACAGGTAAAGTGGGTTGTCCTGGTGTTAGTGTGTATAGCAATCAAATCATCTGATTTATCCAACTTCGACTGAAATCATTACAAATATGCCTTAACGAATGTAAGCAAAAAAAGGTACCAAGTACTATAAAAACCAAAGAAAAGTGCTGTTATGACCAAGATAATGCACAGCTTATTGTATCTAATAGATATTGTAAAGTATTTATCATTTAATTTCATTATATATATGCTTTTTTCGATTTGATATTATTGGTATTAGATAAAGTAGCTAAAAATCCGCAAGCGTTGTTCAGAAAGATACAGACTCCGTAATTAGTGAAGATTTTGCGTGATAAACTCAGACAAGTAGTTCACGAACTAGAATTTGGTGAAAAAAATTTAAAAAAAATTACTGAGTTATTGGTGTTGCTCTCTTTGCAAATTCCATGATGAAAATAGAACGTGATCGTAGTTCCTAACCTTCACTTTTTATTTATAATACAAATTTAGTATTATAACGTCAACTTAATGCTGGTCATATATTTATAAATAGGTTATAAAACGTATCTACAGCGTCATAGAAAACAACTTTTTTTAGGTAACCCTGAATATCGCGTTGTCGGCGTGATCTTAAAATAGGTGTGTTCTTCTCTAAAATAGGGAGATAATACGAGTAAATTAATATTAGACACGCTATTATTACATATACCTAACTTTCAATTAACAGAGATAATTTAAATGGTGTTATGTTTTAAATAAGACCTGCATTTTTATTCGAACCGTATTTCTGTCATTATAGGTGCCAAATTCATATAACATCAAATTATTTTGCAAAAAGGTTTATCCATATAAAACCTTACTGCTGGCTCATAGCTGTATCCGTGATGATCGTCGCCCCCATGTTTAGATGACGCTGAGGATATGAACGCAGAGGCCTGCCCTAGGAGTCCTATCTTGCTTTGGATACCCGAGGAGGCCTTGGAGACAACTGACGTCACCGCTTGAGCTGATGATCGCTTTGTCCTGAAAATAAAAGTAGCTGTTAAAACATTTATTTAAAAATTATGGTGATTTACTCAATTTAAAGAGGTAAGAAGCAATTATAAAAAAAAAATACTATTATATGACCCGACTATTACTAAATCTTTAAACCTGTGTATCTTAAACTTAGTATTTCCTATTCCAACTCCACTTTTTTAAACCCTATATCTGTATCATCACGACTAAGAGAAATCTATTAACATAAATATTCGATAAGCCGTTTGGGCTCTAGGGCATGCCTAAAAATATACATGCATACATACACTCGGAAAACAAAACCCTCCTTAGTTCGCACTCTGGTAAAAAATGGTGCGAGTGGAAGCGAGCAAGCGAAATGTCTTAACTTCAAGTCAAAGAAATGGCAAAATTTTTGTTTGTCTATTTTTGTTTTTTTTTTATTATTATTTGTGTGTACAAATACTTTTTTAGGATAAGAAAAAAAATGTGTTTTTTCTTGTTATCCTAAAAATATTGTTATATAGGTTCTATTTTACTAAAAAATATATTAAAATTAGTCTTTTGCAAATACTTTTGTATAAAAACTTAATATTACGGAAAAGAACACTCCCAAAAAGAAAAAATACTTCCCAATATATTGCTTCCTAAAAATATTTCCGCCAATATCATTTTCGTAGTAATTACGAGTACGAACGTAACTAATTCACGTGATATTAGTGTTACGTTACTACGCAAATACATTTCAAAGTGCAAAACTGTACTTTACTCTTTTTCTTATAGGTAACACAACTCATAGATTTCTTTACACACGTAGTTGATCTAACCCGAGATAAATATTTCGACCTACTTTTCGATGTACGCATAGTTAGCTATTTCTCGCTAGGTACAAAAAAAAGGCGATGACAGAAAAAGGTGATACAAATATCTTCTCAGAAATCGGTTTGCCTTAGAAGCTACCTCAGATATCATTTTTTTACATGGTCTAACGATGCAACGAGAGCTCTTTACAATTAAAATCGATTAATCTTTTTTTTTCGTTAGTTAATCAAAATAAAATCTGGCCTAGCGGCAATTGTTACGAATCACATAAAGACTTCATCATCGACACCATATTGCATCAAGTGATGCTAAAACTAATGCGCGATTTATTTAGTCATTCCAGTTTTCTGTGTCGTATATACCTAATAAAAACAACAGCAATGAGTAGTTCAAAGTATAAAATATACCTAGTAAAAAACTTAACGTCATAAATTTTTTTGCATATTCAGAGATTTTCTTACCACCGCTATAGAAATGTCTCATATTATTGGAGATCTTATAATGTATTTGAAAAAATCGGACAGTCAGTGCGAGTCTGACTCGAGCACTAAGGGTATGGGAGTCGTTTTTATCCTTTGGGTATGGAACCCTAAAAAACTAAGAAACAGGTAAACACACAGATTGTAAACGCCAGTTTGGTAGCTTTGTATTAGGTTGTATGTAATAATTGTCCAGTGAGTAATTGCTCGGTTTCCAAACCGGAACCAAGAGTTCAAACCCTGGCTTAGGACTGCATCAATAAAAACCCATATTTTGTTTTGTTGCACATCACTTTCTATATCAGAACACCTGAAATTTTACCTGACAAAACCAAAATTTAAGCAATTTTGTTTTTTTTTCTATCAATATGTGTGTTGGTATTCAAGTGTAGCTATATTTCCAGTTCAACCAATGAATATAAACGACCTTAGTTGTACAGATTCAAAAATTTTTTTTTTCATCGCGAATTACGTTTGGATTAATTTACTCCGCAAAAGAGTTCTATTCGGTTACATCAGGTCTATTGCCTAATTTTTTTTTCAGTGACCAAGCAAGGGAAGCGTTTGTAGCGTCTATCGGCGTAGACTTGAATCAGGTCTAGCAAAATATTCTTTTGTCTGTCAGTTTGTATATATGGATGTCCTGCTGTAGTTCATATCCAGTCTTAACAAAACATGGGATACAGGTTCTATGAATTATTGAAATTGTTTAGCTGTCGGGGATTATTGATTGTTTGTTTATTTCTTCCAAAATGGGGAAGTCATACAAAATACACGACAAACGTTTAGAAGCGGATTATATGACTCGTGAAATAAGGTTTTAAATACTGTGTAGCTCTGACATTAACGAACGAAATCCATGTTCATAGGATCAGAATCCCTAATATGTCCTTGCTTACTTAAGCTGTTATGTGATTCCCATCACAGCAACAAATGCCACATTTGTCGTTTTTGGAAGCCATTTGAAACTCAAAACAATAAACTAATTTTATTAAATACAAATAGTTACTTTACCAATCTTTTACAGAATTTTAATTTCTCTGTGATTTGTAAGTTATAAATATTATTAAAATCACTAAATTATATTGATTAATATATAAAAGTACAGGACGAGTAGAATATAATACTGCATTATAAAATTTCCAGAACCAATTGCAATCAAATACCAAAAAGCCCCAACCGCCAATGCAGCAATTTTGAACTAATAAATTTTCACAATAAAATAAACAATCCCTATGTAAATTAGCTAAACGTCTTAGCTTGTAGGAAAAGAGACGTCTTTCCTTAAACGTATTCCTGACCTCGATAAATTACACGTTTCTTTACGTCATAAATTTATTGCATATCTTTCAAGTCTCGGAATCCATGCTGCTTTTATTACATCATAAAGTGATGACGTTCCTTGATCATTCATAAACTGCATGCAATTCTAATATTGCTACCACTAATATATAAAAACATATAGAATACTGTCCATGCAATCTAAGAAACTGAATTACGCATTGACACTAATTCAAAAAGTAGTGGAATTATTCTCGTAAAATTAATATGGGAACAATTAGAGAGAGTATAATTCAAATAAAAAACCGCTCCAAGTATCCGAGATATCGGTAAACATACACAGAAGATTCCGACGAATAGAAAACTCCTTTACCATGTCTTTTCTTTAAAGTCTGTTAGAACTAGTTTTAACTGGTAAAATTAGTTTTGTTTGACTGTAACATATAAATGTACATCTGTGGCTTGAGATCTTGTCATTCTGAGGTCTCGTGGTTCTAAAATCTCGTCATTCTCTAATATCTTGTTCCTTAAATCCTATCACTCTGCCATATCTATATACCTACGTTCTTGTCATTCTGAGTTCTTGGCATTGTCAGTATTATGTAAGCATTTAATGTTGAATGAATTTTTTGATTCTTTTTCGTCGGATTCTTCCCAAAAAAAGGGAAGTTTTCTATGGAGCCATTCAACGACCGATTTTAATATTCGGCAGAGATATGCAGTTCTTCACTTAAATTTTATAAACAAAATCAGTCAAGATCTTGTCTAGCAAAATGGTCGCAAAAAGGTTTGTAAGTACTTGCGGGATTAACCGTTTGCAGAGCCACTGGTTATTTTGAGTGTTGAAATGTAGCAGAAAATCGGCGATATAATTTATGCATATTATTAATACAAAAGACGTAATGATAGGTGTGATAAAGTTATTAGAATTGTAGTTTTGTATAAATTCTATAATTAGACGCTTTATCCTGCTTATCACTTATACGTCCGGTTCTGCGATATTATTTATCCTGTTATACTCGTAGATACCAGTATCTGTTTTAATTTATTTCCCGATTATAAAATCCACTTCATTGATATGATTTGATTTGAATTTAATAATTGAAAGATAAAAGCTAATTATGATCCAGTATACTAGCTGAGCCCGGCGGTTATGCCCGTGGTAGATGTATCAAAATCCTATGGGAACGCTTTAATTTTTCGAGATAAAAGTAGCCTGTGTGTTAATCTGGGGTATAAGCTTTGCATGCCACATGTCATCCAAATCCGTTAGGCCGTTTGAGCGTGAAGGTGTAAAAACAAACAGACTCACATACAAAGTTAAGAGTTTAAGTTTTCCTACCTCATTATTTCCTCCGCCGCTAACCCCTCAGCGAGTTTCTCCAGCTGTTGCGGAGACATTCTGCTGATGGCAGCCATGTCGATGATATCCAGGTACAGTTCGGGGCCTGGCTGAGGAGACGGTGCCGCCATGGACGCTGCCAGGCAAGCCAGGCAGAACCACACCTAAGGACAATACAAAAAGTAGGTTATACCCTAAAGTGTTAATTCTTGCTTGTTCTTACGGTTTGAAATTTTGAAATTATTTACTACCCTTAAGAATACAACTTTCTCACTCTTTGTTAGTTCGAGCCTATACATATGGCAGAAGCATAGATAGACCAAAGAGCTGCTTTAGCTCCTTCCTCTCTATGATATATTATACTCATTTAAGATAAGACAACTTTTTACTAAAAACCAGCTTATAATACTATTTAATAAAACATGCTAGACTTCTAATGGCGGCTTTTATCGCTTAAAGCGATCTCTTCCAGGCAACCATGAACGTACAATATATTACAAAACTGGAGCGGCCTTTGCGAGGTTATCATAATAAAATAATAAACATAACTATATAGTAGTTAACAAGATTTAGAACAAATGATAATACACAGCGATATATTACCATTCTCATTTGTGCCCATTCAGTTTTGTATTTCTGGGACATGATGTTCTAAAGACTGATTTGTGATTTAAAAAAAAACAACGGTACTTTAGTTCTTACACACTAGCAAATGTTACTAACTATTTAAAGTCAATTTCGTGTGCTTAGCATTATATCGCACGAGACTTGCGTGATTGTAACTATAAGATTAGGTATCCGAGTATCTCAGATATTAAAGCGTGTATATCTAAAAATTAAGTGCATTAAAAAATAAACTGGCTTTGTTCCGCTTTACTGCACTGACGATTCTGTCGGATATTATAGGCGTTTATTATTATAGTCGGACTTAATAATTATCTATAATAGAAATAGTATATCCGATCATGTTACTACATGTTTCATTATTATTAATTAGATCATGCATTTATTTATGGACAGGAACTTATAAAACACGATCAAAAGTTAAATGCAATATAATTAGTACTTTGGTACTTAAATTATAATTATTTGCAAGAAACCTTTGATTAAGGGACCGGTGTAGTAAAGTAGTAGTGTAGTAAAGTAGAAGTAAAGGAATGGTGGTATTTAAAAAGTCACACAAAATTAATACGCTTGCCTGAGACCGATTCAACCAAAATTTGTAAATACCCAGACATATCTTTAAATAGGTTATGAAATTTAATGTAATAATAATAATTACCGTCTTACTTGTTAAGTTAAATGAAATCAAGAGCTCAGTACATTTATCTTGTGAAAAAATATTTCTAGTTTTCTTAATTCAATTTAGCATGAATTTTTTTTTAATCTGTTTCTTTTGTTATTCCTTTCAAACTAATTAATACATACGTAGGGTATGTGTTAATTAATTATGGTTAGACTTCGATCGTTTATTACATTCGATACGAATAGGTACTTATTGTGTTCGTAGAAGGCACGTGTAGATCTCACGTAGGTATACCAACTAACAAACAATGAACAAATCACTTTCCATTCTCTTTGAAAAGTTATTACTAGACATGTGAACATTATAAACTCTTTGTTTTCTTCACATTTTAGCTAAAACGATTGTTTAGTCATTAATAACGTGTTATTATATTATAAAGATAGATCTAACAAAACGCCTGTCGCACGGTGCATCACGCTTGTCTGACAAAATGCAATGCGATCTTATGTTTTGAACTTGCAATTAACTAGTTCACGTTAGCACACAGACAGTAAAAAATATTACTAAAACAGTTAGTTCTGTTTACACGTAAAATAAAAAAGAAGTCTTTACAATGTAAAAATAATTACAAATAAAAATACAAAAAGAGAAAAGCCGACTTTTAAATTTTCAGTTATTTTTATTTTTAACTCTACTGTGTTTTGTATAGAACGAAATGGATACTATAACTCTCAAACAAAGAAATATTTAAATCGGTCCAGGCATCTCTTAGACATGTTAATAAAAGAGTTTCTAATGAGACTGCGAACCTTCTACTTTTTAATTCGGTTAATAAAATAATTATCTTCTTAATATAAAGATAAATAAAAATAAGATAGGGCGAGCGATGTAATATGCGATAAGGTCAATAAAAAAGTAGGTAGTTTAAGGGATGTTGGTAGGTACTGACGTACAGATCATATTTTTAACCAATCCGAATTGGTTCTACGAGTTTTTTTACTTTTACAATCTTCGACATATATAATATTGGGGAATATTGTTACAAAAAATTGGAAGGCTCTTACCGAGCGCGTTCAATAATATTTGGTACATGTGAAATCAATCAACAAAATCTGCTAAGAGGTTAGAATTTTATGTTTAAAATAGAATTAGAATAGAAGAATTAGATTAAATTAGAATTAGAATTTTATGTTTAAATTATTGTTCAGTGGAATATATCGAAGAAATTGCTAAATAAGTGACTATCAGTACTAATATAAAGTTATAAACTCATTAAAGATGACTGGACGCGTTCAATACTAGTCACATTTATTAACGGCAGCAGTAAGGAAGTGGTCATTGGGTGAACAATACCGTTATAAATCCAAGAGCGACGTTACGACAGCCGATGATCTGCGTAGCGAGCCTTGGCAGTGAAAAGCGAAAGTTTTTACTCGCGCCGCCGCGTGACGTCAGCGCGCCTTCCGCTTGCCGCGACCGCTAAACTCGCGATATTCAAATTGATTTGTCTAATCAAATTAATTTGCCAATCAAATTTGTTTACCGTATCAAATTTATTTTTCAAATCAAATTTATTTATTTTTAATTTAGTTTTTTATAAATTCACGCAGCATTCTTGGCACCTACGCTACCGTCTGGTAATGGGTTGGAGCTATAGATCTATAGTCTATGGGTGATCTAACTGCTATATTTTTTTATTACTACATATTCATTTTGTCCGAGTAAAACATTTGCAAGGTACAGGTCAATAGCCCGGTAACTATTTTCTCTGAACACGTATTTATGTACCTATATGTATTTTGTTTGGTTTTATTTATTTTTTGTTTGAAAGAGTTTCTAGTCTGTCCTTAAATTTATCAAATCGGTGCTTTTCAAATTAATTTCGTTTGTCACTATTTTTCTGCCGACTCCCAAATAAGAGAAGGAACTCAATTTAAAAGGGAATGTTTTTTACCCTCGTTTGTTTTCTTACCTACTGTTTGTTTTCTTTTGAAACGACTGAACCGATAAAAAATATTTTTTGTTTAAAATGATCGAGTTCAATTTAGATATTATCAGAATCGGTCCCGTGGTTTGATTTTAAATCGAAATAACTTAAAAAGTTCTATTGGCGACTGCCGTAATGGAAATCGGTTTTTTAAAACGTTTCAAAGCACTTGTCTAAATTTTAAAAAATGTTACGTAAACATTGATCGCTGTGTTCGTGGCCTCCTATTGACAAAGATCTAGTGAACTCGCAGTGAGTGTTTAGTGGCTTGCGTAACAAACAACGCTGCATTGTCACGGCTCTATCGCAGCTCTATCGTGTTAATATTGCCGTTTAGCGGTATACTTCATGTTTGTTGTTGTTTTCTTGATGTAATTGTGATTTTGGTTTAGGGAAAGAATGACGATAATAGTTCGTAGAGTGTTGTAAGTTTACAAATAAGTGTGAATTCTGTTATATAGAACTTAAAAGTTGGAAAGTGTATTTTCAGCCCGACACTATTATTGTTTTCTCTCTGTATTTTTGATAATTTACATGTGTCTCAAAAATATACATAGGTAGGCTTTTAGCTTTTACAAAAATACCACAAGTTTCAAGTTTTTGTAATTTATTGCAAAAGATTAAAAAAGACGAATCAAATGAGTAGCCGATTTTAAGTTATAGCATGACCAGCTAGATATATACATTTTATATATTCCGAAGATGTTATCGAGCGTATTGTAGAAATATCTACCTTAATTCTTGTTTGTACCTCAGTTTATTGACTCGATATTTATAATTTTTATAGTTGTTCAAAGTATTAAAATACTATGATATTTATGTTATTATTGAGACTTCTCGATCTAGAAGTTGTCAATTAATCGCACTCAGACAGCGCATATTATGATCAAAGTAAACGATACATTATGTAGAGCGTGTAAGAGTGCGGTTTTGAAACTTCGTTCTGGTTGTAAATTACCTTAAATGTGTACAATGACTTAAGTGTTGGAAAATGTCAGGTAGTGTAATGTATAACTATCAGTTAATTCTGTACTTATGCCATCTATTATATGTAAAAAAGATTATGCCCTGACTGACAGACAGGCCACAACCAACGCAGAGTTAAAATCGCTGAAACTAGAGTCATGAAATTTAGAGGTTGTATCCATTGTAGCGTTGTATAGTAGGGGTGTATTAAAAAATGATTTTTGTAAATTCAACCTCTAAGATATTAAAATGAGGGTTATATTCTATTTAATGACTCGTGTAACACCACGGGTGGCAGATGCTAATCCTACACATATTATAAAAGCGAAAGTGTGTTTATTGGTTTGTTTATTCGTCGTCTTCTAAGCAACTGAGTGACGAACCAATTTGATTTCTTGCTCAGAGACAGTTCGAGGTACGAGGAATGCCATAGATTACTTTAATCCAGGGAAAAACATACATATCGTGGGCTGAAGCGCGAGCAAAACTAACGGCTTATGTAACAGTTACCATTAAAAACTGAAACTTAGACCAGACTAGTAAGACTACGACAAACTAGGGGCGTGTTACATTAGGGTAAGGCCGTCGGTTGTGTATACTTATTTACGATCACTGAAGCATCCAAATTACACAGTCTAGTCGCGGAGTATTGACCATGTTTCCTTTTGAGACATTTTTATTGCTAACAGTACTAATTTATAATGCTGACGGATATTGTGGTTGATAAAGTCACTCATTTGTTTGCTTGTAAGTACTGGCTGAGTAATTAGCTGTAATGCTTAAGTTCTTAAGCCTAATCATGCCTTCAAGGTCGTTTTACATGCAGGTTTAATAACTAGGTCTCTAAGATTTTATCTAATAAATAAGAGTCAAGGAAGGACATGTACATGTACGTAGTTCATGGCATTTTATTGTGTTGTCTTAGTGGGATCTACTTATAAACTGTATTTCAGTCAATGATAGTTCTAGAAAAAAAGATGAGTGCATTCGGACCTAAACCGTTCTTACTAAAGTGTGATGGCAATCACAGTTGAGCCCTTAGTTAGAACCAAAGGTTACGTTTTTTTATTAAGCCAGGCGAATTTCATGGTTTTCAGCTATAAAATTAGAACGTCACCTGCCTACTTTTATAGAACTGTCATTGATTTCAGTAACCAAAGGCCTCTCCTATAAAATTTCTTATATATGAGATTTTCAATACATCAGCCTCTGAGACTTTAATGGTCTGTTATGTTTATTTTGGTGGTGGAGGCTATATGGGGTTATCTTTGCTAACAACTCTGAATTCTTGAAAAATAAATCACCTGTTATATATATTTTGTGGACGACCGGTAATCTTTTTCTACGGAAGAGTTGATATTTTTGCTCGATTTCAGGGTTGCTCACATAGTGAAAGTTGTTCGTAATGATGAGAAAACTAAAAGAGGGTACTTTTAGTTCAATACAACCCTAACGAATAATCCTGTATAGTCTATCAGTTTTAATCGCATGCATATTGAGAGTTGGCCTTTAGATCATCTCCATTACAGATTTCTTTATAGTTCTGCAATCGCAATAAAAGGAAAATATAGGTATTTAAAGTTATTTGTAAATACATTTATCTAATTATCAACCTAAAAATCCAAAAAAGTCATCTAAAGGTTGCCTGGAAAAGATCGCTATTGGCGATAACGCCGCCTGTTGTTGCACCACTATTATAAGCTTTTTCTGTTTCCTCTATTTCTTTTGTGTGTACACAATAGGGGTTTATTATCTATCTATATACTGACGTCATCAAAAAAGACAAGTCTTAATAGTATTGTAAAAATTACGTCAAACATCATAAAGCACCCATGCCTAACAGCAATTGAGAAGACCAAAACGACGTTTAACGCAAGTTTAAGTCATGTTTAACTTAGTCTTTTAGATAATTACTGTAGAGTTCTGACTCAGCCAATTAAGCACTCTTTTTTTCTTTGGTGTTCAATCAATTGGTGTTCGGTTATTTCCAAATGCATGTTTCATAAAAAATCAACTCAGTGTTTTTGGATGTCGTAATTTCTTCAATTTGGAATTATGCAACGGAAAATAACCAACATTTCTTGGAAACAGAGTTATTCGTTACAAGCAGATTGCTAGAAACCTATTATACTAAGTCGCTACGTCTTTATTCTTTTTTATTTACGGTTATTGTTTATATTATTTGCTCATTTATATTCTGAGGCTCTTATTTCGAAATACTAATTATAAAGGTCAAGTAGCATTATTTTATAGCTATTTATTGTAATTATGACAATAAACGCGGTTATAGTATAATTAACACTGCGGTGTTCTTTATTTATTCTAAGGTATTTTTAATTTTATTTTTTACCGACTTTCCAAAAAGGAAGAAGAACTGAATTCAACAGGATTTTTTAAGACCGATTTGAATGTTTATTTTGTTTGAAATTGTTCACTTCCAAAGTAGACCTAACAAAAGTTTATCAATGTCGGTAATATTTATCGAAACAACTAAAAACATTGTAGCGCTGATAAAATATCTAGCCGAATTGAAGTCGTTTTTTTTAAAGAACATATTTTTTTGGGTACTAACTGTAAATTGTTGTTATACTAGTAATTTTTATATTTGATTGTTTAATAATTATAACTTTGAAGTTTGAAAAAAAACCGTTAAAACCAAATAACGCATTTCTGTATTTACCAGCAAAGTAAGAAATAAGAGTGTTACTGAATTTACGGGTTATTAATATTAAATAGTTATAATATTACTGAAAAACCCGTAAATAAATTAAGTAATGCTCTTTATTTAATAATTAAATAAAATTTAAAAAAGGGCACCACATTTTCCATCTTCCAATAGTTCAATCGCAAACTAATTAAAAAACCTATAACTCGATGAGTGCACCGTATGAGGCCGTAAGGCTTAAAATCACCTGTCATTAGCCAATGGATTAAAAACAGGCATTCGCTGAACGGTGGCCTTTAGAAGGTATTGCTACTTTCTTTCCTTTAAAGTCCGGTCTGGGAGACATGAAGTGTGTGCAAGCACTTAAGTGTAATAAGCTTTTTGGTCATTGACTTGTTACATGATCTTACGATGATGTATATAGTAGTGTCTCGCTTACACAGAAAATTCGAGTCTGACTGGTAATGTCAATTATGTCAAGCCCTCATAGTGTTGAGATCGTAGGATGACGAGATCAGAACTTCGAGATCTCATAATGACAAGATCACAGAATTACGAGATTGTAAGGTGGCGAGATTCTCATTCATGACTTAAAAAGGCCCAGATTCTTAGGTCATGTCGGAGGCCATAGATTCTCTAATAGGAGAGCCAGTCTTGTCTAAATAACCCTAAACTATAACTGATGTACATCAAGACTACGAACTTTTATTTGACGACGATGAAAATTCGGTAGAAATTGATAACCCTTTTAAATTTGACAGAAACCACTAACCCAGTTAGGTGAGTTAAGAAACTAGGTAGTCCTTTTCTGAAGCTAGTTTTTTTATTTGATAAACTTATTTTATTAATTATACAGCATAGTTTAAACAAGGTTTGCTCTTTGCAGACCAATATCTATTTCACCAAACTGCATTATTGTTAAACATCATAATAGGCAGCTTACGTAACAGGTTGTATTATGCCCACGTAGAATGACAAAACTGTTTTTTTTACCTTAAACGGCAGATGTGACTACAGTTTGTTTTATTATTGTAATTTTAGTTACTTCTTACTATGTTACTTGTATCACTATTAATTTTTGATGACATCTTTTCACACTGACCTTTGATTTATTAAAAATTTAACCCCTTTTCCTCCTTATCACATTCTAACTTGAGAACGGATTTATGATTTAATTAATTATGCATTTATAAAAACAAGATAATTAGAAAATGTAAGAAAACTTAACGACTACTTGCACTTTAATTATATATTTTTTTAATATAACCTTAGGCCTCAGCGTTATATGGGGTGATTGTAAATTGACTGCGTATAATTTTACTACGCAATCGGCACTGTTAATATAACATATTTCGCTAAGAAAAACCACATCTTTTTTTTGCATTTTTGTTTACAAAAAACTGGGAAATATGAGCAACTAAGCGCGATTAAACAAATGTGGGTCATACAAACGCGCTTCTCTTCGCCGTGACCTATGGGTAAGGGTAACCAAGAGTTACGCGTTCATACTTGCATGTATTCAATTGAAGTTTTCTCAATTGTTTCGTACTTAAGTGGTTTAAACAAAAAGACTTCTTTCAGTATACTAAATATACGAAGTCAATTTAGAATCACTCTGTTTACTCCTTGCTAAGCACGTTTTAAGTAATTTTCAGTTGCTTAAAACATGCTTAGCCCAGTCACAGAACTTAACGTTTGTTGGGTCTGCTAGTTTCAAAGATAAAACATGACAACCATTTTGGTAGGATACTACCAGCTTTAGCCAGTTTTAAAATATAATTTACTCACTGTAAATAGGAAATTTTAAACTGGACTGAAATTTTCTTGATTAGTTCGACAATGTTTATTACCAGTAATTGTAACTTTATCATTTGGAGTCGAAACTATTCATGAATTGCATTATTATTGTACCCAAAATCTACATAAATAATAATTCCCTTCCCTTAATTAATTTAGATTAATAATAAATTATACTTATCTATCCATATTAAATACCTAGTATTAACATACGATATTTTAAAATTAATAAGATAATAAATATTAGTATATGGTTAACTACTAAAATGTCTGATAGAAAGCGACGCACTGGCCAAAGATGAAGCACGTAGATCTAGCAGAAATATCTTAACTTTTGTGCTTCTAGTTTGGAAGTCTCATAAATTTATAAATCATAAATTCGAAAATACTCCGATAAAAGTGGAGGTGGCTGGGAGTCCAGTTTAGTCATAAAAAATCTCCATACATCTTTTCACATGGTTTTTTCTTCTACGGAACAGCTGTTTTTATTCAGCACTTACCCCAAAGTAAAAATTGATTCGTAAAACTAGTAGGAATTAGTAAAGTAGGTATTCTCGGTAAATGTATGCCTCTAACCGGGATTCGGGTTACTTCAATTAATTTTATTAGAAAATCACTAAAATTACCTATTCAACATAATATTAGGTACTATAAATGCGATTTCCTTAGAGCTATTTTCAACCTTACTAAATTGAATTTACTATTTACAAAGTTAACATTTTGTATTCACCTACATTATTTCTAATAATATAATTTCTGTATTATAAACAACCAAATACATGTTTTAGTGTAATTTAATCATTTCTGAAATTCCCGTCATTATTAGTGTCTGATTTCGTTCTGCGTCATAACTAAAGGTATTTATTTATTTCCTCGTTCATTATTTTAATACTTTGTCTTAAATTCATTTTTAATCATCATCCTGTTGTTTAAGTGCGTATGTTAATTCTATCGCATTCCTATATTATGAAGTACTCAGGAAAATACGATTCTTACTTGAAGTACTAAGGAAAAGGATAAGGTATTTTGCTCATCTCTATTGTATCAACCTTATTATGTGTTACAGTTACCCGCTAAGTACAGGCCTTCCTTATCATCCACTATACACATTTAACACACTCCATCATCCCTTTACATAATCTTTCACTTACATGCCTTTTTTAAACGACTTTTAAAATGGAGGAATATCTATGTTCTTCTGTATGTAGTTCTTATGGAGAAGTTCATCGCTATAGATTAAAAAAAAAACTATTCGAAATGGTATTCCACTGTGGTCGCATAATATAGATTGTATCAAAATCGGCAGTTTGTTTTTTATTCATTATAACTTTTAATCGAAGAGGACATTATTAGTAAGCTAAGTTTTGTGTGTCTATTTTTATCTTTTACGGTCTTATTAATAAACGCGTCTTGACGTTCTCCATGGGATAAAACAAGAAAGACATTTAATGTTAAGAAGCGTTTATTAATAAGACCGTTAAAGTTTAACCCTGTTTTAAAGTATGTCTTTCGATTTCACAGCGACGCGACGCTTGGTCTTAATTGAAAAAAAAACTTGTTCTTATTCGAATAGCCATTAAAATACTTTTCAGTTAGGCCTATATAAAATAAAAATACATAGTATTCAAAGTTACTTCGAGTAAACGGCTACTAAACCCACATATTTAGCGGCTGACTTTAATTTAATTTACATAAGTGTTATAGTATAGCAGACAATCTTAGGTTATACTATTCTTAGGCGTAATTTCCAGCAACATATCGACGTATCGAACGAATGAAAGTGAAATGATTCCGTTTTGCTTTCTGAATACCACATGCGGCGCCGGCGGCGACTAAATTATCATCATTTGTCGCATTTGAACCGTTGAAACGTCAAAATAATATAAAACAGAAGTAGGTGTTATTTATTTGGTTTATTTTATATACTAGCTGCTGCGACCGCGTTGTTACCGGCAGAAATTGCAGTATCAAGAACACTGCATTTGCCAGAATAATAAGTATCTAGGACATACGCTATTCAGGTGTCAAATTTCATCCAGCACTGTTCAGCAGTTTTTTGGGTGAAAGAGTAACAAACAAACATACAAATCTTTGAGTTTATAATATTAGTAGAACTTGATGACTATGCCAGATATTATATTACTAGTCGTTAGACGCTGTGTTTGAGAAAATAATAATATATTAATCCATTAATCCAACTCTATCCAACAGTTTTTTGGGTGAAATATGAACAGGTATACATACAAACTTGGCGTCATATATTAAAAAAGGCCTAAAGCTGCAGTTAAACGAATGCCAAAAAAGATCATTGTTCTGAGACCGATATAAATTGTGTATGCAAGTATGTAAATATATCCATAGAAAGAGATCCTTTTTAAAGTTACTTAAAATACTTGTTTCTTTCAGCCGTAGAAAGATAACACATGGAAAGAGGGTAGCAAAGCTTTTGCCAAACGGTGGGACATCAAAGGCTCATATAATAATAAAACTTTTATTTATGGATGAGATTGTTTTGTAACTATATTTGCGGCATCCGCCACAGTACTTTCCGTTTACCATAAAGGGATGCTTTATTGTTTCCTATTTCAACATAATAATTATAATAACTTAAAATAATTTATTTATAGCCGGCGGAATTTTTCATTAACATATAATTTATTAATACTTCTAGCCACATATTTTAAAGTAGGTACCTATTTTGTAATAAAAGTAAAAATACGTTTTATTTTACAATCTATTTTTCTAGCCTTTATTTATCTGCTGCTATAACCAACTAATTATAAGGTCCTTGCAATTTTAAAAGTCTATGTTCCTAAAGAACGTTAGCACCTGATTTTGATAATAAATATAACTGATGCGAGAAAAAAAAAACATAGCTAACACTATCGTAATATCCTAATTGCTATATTGCATTGGTAAAGTAAAATTGATTGACATGCATGAGTTAATCTTTGTACGCAATAAAACTAATAAATCTGAAAAGTTTTATTTCGACAAGCCTTATTTCTGTTCTGAGATTATTACGTAAGTTTATTAGCATAGAGGTAATTCGTGAAAAATTACAATCTGTCTCTAACAAGATATTAAAAACATTTATATCACTTTCAAATCAATAATTTTATTTCTTTTTGTATTGATTTGTGTATACTCGTATAGTAATTTCATATAGAGATATAGTTTTAATTTGGATAAGGTAACTTTATCATATTAGATCATATAAGTTTTCACAGCTTCTGTGAGAGACCAGTTATTCAAATAAAGTAAGTAATACTTTATTTTCAGGTGTTATTTTTACTTAATTTTCATTACTTCGTTTTTCTAATTCTAGTTCGCTATTATATCCAATTGTTTCGCTTATTTTAGTAAAATGAGTACATAGGTAATGCAATTTCAATACATTCACGACTCCACGTTAATATCACTCCCTACTAATTATATATCATTTTTTTTTTCATAATAAAAAAAAACAAAAATATAATAAAGACTACTAAATATTCTTACGCAACATTCATACAAACATGTATTGGTCAAACCAAAATTATTGAAAAAAGTTGTTTTTCGACAGGCCTAATTCTAATATGTGGAACATTAAAATCTACTCGTATCTTTATCAAAATACTATACTTAAATTTTAAGCATACTGTAATAAATTTACATCAAATATTGTGTACAGTAATTCATACAATAATCATCTTAGATACCATTTCGAACTAGTACCTAATTATTAACACATAAATACTTACAAAATAAAAATAAAACCTATTACGATAACGTCTAATTAAATAGACTTATCTCCCTTCTCTTGCTGTATCTTTTTTATTCACTTTGCGTTGTGCTTCCGCTTCAATTAACGCATCAAAAACTTTTTCATAACATATTATGGTTTTGTAACATGTCAGTGAATGTTGTTTTTACATATAGTACTCAGTATTTGTTGGGTAATTTGTCATAGTTTCGTAATTTACGTACGTAAAGACCAATATGTAACTGATTAATTTCATCAGAAGATACCGTGAAAGGACTACTTAGTGAGGTTCCGCAATAGTGATATTTGATCTGCCGGAAACAATAAACCGTGGTGTTATCTGAAGATATAGCAGTACTTTCACGAAGAATATACCTATAAAAAAATCGATAGTATGCAAAATTTAACATTTATCTCACTTCCGTTGAGAGCACTGAACAATCAACGATTTATTTACCTTTTTTACAGATTTCGGAAAATGGGATGAGGAACTCAATAAGACGATTTTTTTTAAATATTTCTTTTCCGGTTAATCGGACACGGCTTGACCGATTTAAAAAAAGATTTTTTATTTAGAACCAAGATAATTTTCTTGTTTGTTTTTTTATATTCTAGTGGTCTGATGATTTTCAATAGACAAATTTTATCGAAATCAGTCCAGATATTTGGTTTTTAAATCGAAATAACAGAAAAAGTTCGGTAATAACTTTCTTTAAAAGTACTTCTACGCTCGGTTACTTGGGATTCTACTTACACAAAAAACCCACGTTTATTCTGCTTTACAAATATGTCCGGAATATCCACGTGAGCGCACTGGAGCTCTCATACACTTCTTTCCTGCATGACCTAGGAAACATCGTTCGTGATAGGAAACGCCCTAAAGAAAATAACACACTTTCCTAGGTTCTATAAATACATTTTTACCTACGGAAAACTTCTCGGCATTATTGGTTTGAAGTTCTTTTCGAAAAAACAATGTATAATATAATGTAATGTAAGTAAGTATGGTTCTAGTAGGAAGTGACATAGTTACAAGAAACAAGTTTTTATGTAATCCATATTATTGCCAAAAAAAATTTCTTTGGGTGCGTTGGTTCCGGTTTTTATTTACCGACAGTTCATATTATAATCCTTTTGGTTCTGAAAAATCTGAATTTGATATTTAAGAACCAACATAGAGATGGATATTTAAGACCCTACAAATATATGTAATTATGCTATTTTTGCCCACGGCTCCAACCGCGTTTTACGAGTAATTGTTTGTTTGGGAAAAAAGTAGTGTATCGTTCTCTCCGGACGTCGAACTATCTGTAGTCTATTTTTAAAGATTTTTGTATTGTATTGTAGCTCTGTAAAAGAATCAAGTCAATCCTTTTCTCAGTTGCTAAGAAGATGATCGAACAAACAAATAAACAAACTTTTACATTTATAATATTTTATTAGTACGCATTGAATAAAACAAATTCGTTGTAGAGTAATAGTGGTATATTCCAATGTGCACCCCAGGACTCTTGCACCTGGGTGATATCACCCATGTGATTCGTGGTGACAGAAAAATGTGTAATTTCTTCACCTTGGAAATAAATCACCTTTGTGAATATAAGCGACTTTTTTAATAATTTTTGTGTAATTTGATCACCTATATACAAAATGTATAAAAGTACCAAAATAAGGCTATCTTAAAATTATAATTCAAAGTTACAAATTGCAAATTTATAATTCAAATTACATAAATATAATTCAAAGTTAAAAAATAAGGCCATCTTAAAATTATAATTCATAATTATTACACTTAAAAGTGTAATAATTTTGTATCATATACGAGGTGTAATAAAAGGTGTGACAATACTTAAGGGTATCAAAGTAAACTCATTGCAGAACATTTTTTTTAAATAAATAATATAATTCTCCATACAAAAATTGGTCATGTAGTAAAAAACAGGTTTTTCATAAATGTAAGCAAAACATCTGTGAACTCGAGAGCTGTAAAACTTCCTGTGGGCCTAACATGTTATATCGTAAAAGGATGAGGATTAAAGTGAGTAAAAAAAGTAAAAGTAGTAGTTAGTAGTCTTCTTTAAAGTGATAATAATCATAGAACATATTTTTTCATTATGATAAGATATTTATATGATGATGACGATATATTCTCCTTTTTTACAATAATTATGTTAATTATGTTATGATCACTATTACACGAATATACATACGAAATGTAATATTGGAATCGGAATATCAGAATTGATTATCTCATATTTAATCGATCAATGTCAGGATAATACGATATACGAGATTGAAATCAAATCTGAAGACTTTAAGTAACTGTCGAAACAATCGTTAAAGTTTACTGTCCTTGTTTATAAGCCCATTTTGAAAGAGCTGGAACGTCTCTGGGAGGCTTTAGGTCTCAGTCTTCGTTTGTAATGCATAATATATTTTTTTTTACATAATATATCATTTATAGCTATCAGTCATATATCAATGTAATATATGCTATCTATTGTTTTCTTGTAAAGGTATATATTTAGATAAATTCGCACCTTTTTACCAAATGCATTGTTATATGAGAGAAACTTTAACAAGAAATGTAAATGGTGTTTTTCATGGACGTTCATTTACTAAGAACGTATTTTACTGTTTTAACGTTTTGGTTTCCATCGTCTGTTTTAATGCATTTTTCGTGGAAATATATTGTTATCTGCTGTAGCTTTACTTATGTAAATGTAAAATGTAAGGCACAATATTACTAGACACATGAATAAAGTACAAATTTACCACATCAAAGCTAGATCGAGGCACCTTAAAAAATTTAGGGCACAAATGTAAAAAAAATATCAACAGATGTGGTGCAAAAAACACTACATCTGTTGTTTTTTTTACATTTAGTAAAGTATCTCACTATCAGAAACACATTTTTGGCTTATTTTATATAGTATGTGCTAATCCTTTAATATGCTTATTTCTTTAGGCTAACCAAGCCGATCTAAATATATGACTAAAATTTTACTTATTACAAGTTGGATATAATACCTCAAAAACCATCGTTTGTGTCACTAACTGCTGTTTCCGTAAAATATTGTTACATAATCTAATATTAGTCATCCCTTACCTTTATGCTTCTTGCATCCATCATCCTCACAAGCAGCAGTTAAGTCAGCGAAAGTCACTTAGCACCAACACACTGTCACCCACACCGGCTCGTGCGAAAGGGCACTAAACCTCGTTTCACTTCGCTATCGATATCGATAATCACAAAAATATCGATTAACTCACGTCTCTTAAATTTGACGTTTGCTAAAATGGCGCCAAATTCGTATTTCGTACGTTTATTGGTAACTTTCACGCGCGCGGCGGCTGCGTGCGATAGCGGCCAAGACGTTTTGCACTCTCACCAGCGGTCGCACGTCAGTTTTCTTTTTATTTAAACTATCCCCACCGTGATGTTTTGCGATTGTGAATTATAACGAGTGTGTGTTGTGTTATCAAACATTATTTGGGCCAAACGGAAGGATGATCGAGCTCAGTGGAGTAGCATCCTCTCTATCGATCGGTGTTGCAATAGATTGGCTAAGATCTAGGTGATTTGTAATAGCCTTTGGATTGACTTGCGGATTTTCATGCGTGGTGAGAACCTAATTTAGTTTTTTTAATTTTTCATCCGCGTCTAGTCTTATTTGCAATCAATTGCTGGTCATGAGGATTGATAGTGGCCTAGAGAAGCAAATATTTCAGTCCACTCGGATTAATCTCCTTTTTTTCGTATTTTTCCAACGATATTTTGAATCCCAACTGTTGTATGATTATGGTACTCATACGGAGAACTATTATTTAGATCCTAGTAAGCTATGTTGGGTAATTTGTGGGATAGGGCCAGTGCAAACGTATCTAGTCTTTACATTCAGATAGTATTCAGAACAAAACTTCCGCCTATGCCTAAGGGTTATAACTCGTTTTGGGGTTTAGAAGTCTGTTTTTTACCGATTAGCAGTTCAATATTTTTCCTCGCAATATAATGTAGCATGTGATATTAAACACTATTCAGTTAAAAATAAATAACTAAATTAAACCAACTAATATACATATTTACAATTATTGGATCATTTAGTTTAGTATTGGAAGTTATGACATTATAAATTAAAATTAAATATCAAGTGATTTATCGACAACTGCTTGGTACCATACTCGCTTTCCAAAACAGCGGAAATAGATCCGAGTATAAGTAAACAAAGCATAAAAATATATATATAGACTGGCCGGTTGGCGCAGGTGGTAGCAACCCTGCCTTCTGCGCCGCTGGTCCCGGGTTCGATCCCCGGACAGGTCAAACATTTGTGTGCATGTACGATTGCAATTGATCCTCCATAGTTTCTCAACTGATCGGAATCTCTATTTTTGAACATTTTCCAATATCTCGGATTTTTTTGGCAAGTGTCTTTATTACCAAAAAACAAAATGACCAACTACGACAATCAACACGGTCACCCATCCAGGACTTAGTGAAGATTGCTTAACTTCGGTGTTTAATTAGGAACATCTAAGCTACTTATGTTTACAGATCTGATACCGACTGTGCCAGTAATTTGATATTCATATGAGAACACTAACACACTGAGCTGTTTGCGACCTGCATGCAAACAATAGCTTGATCCCTGAGCGGTAAAATGACCTTAGATATGCGATTATTTAACTTTTAAGCATTAATAAGTACTTTTAAATACACCGACTTCATATAGATGAGTAGCTTTTATAATAATAATGTTAATTTATTTTTCACTGTCTGAGGTTTCTAAAACGCTTATATTAAAAGAAAATATATTAAGTACAAAACTAGTGAACAAAAAAAATTAGCTCATCCGGAAACCGGGAAGTAGGTCGAAATTGAGTTCTAAAATTTCATTAAATTGTTAGTTTGTCCATGATTTCCTTGTGATTCCATCATCAGTTCCTGATCTGATGATAATGTTACTAGCATGGGAGTATACCGTTTCAAAATAATAAACTAAACTAAGTCGGTTAAAAAGTGCTAACCTAATCTAATATGGCGACAGGTTATCTTTTTTTTTCATCAGGCATTTTTTCAGTATTGATTCCATAGTTTAAAAACAAACTTATGAAATAGATTTTGATGAAATTAATATGTCCCTGGAAAGTTTTTTTAAATGTAAAAATATGTAATTCTCCATGATAAGTACGAACAGCAAACCCCATTACACCCATACACAATAACCAAGTATGTATTATTTTATCAAGTTATTGGCGCTATGGCATTGAATCGGCGTTATATTCCTTTGATTTTGTAGAATGTATTCATCTGACATCGCATGTGAGATGCGCTTGTTTAAAGTTATTGCACACAGACATGAAAATTCATATATGAATCCTACAAGATTATCCTACTTTGATCTACAGGGAGATTGGATGAACGATAGTCAATTAAAATGGGCCATTTAGGACTAAACTTATCTTCGAAAGCTATTTACTTTCTCTGACAAGCAGGTCTTCTCACGATATTTTCTAAGCAAGTGGTGATGAATTCAATTTTCCACATGAATGTACCTACTCTTTAGGTACATGTTTGAATCTGGAATCGAACCCGCACCCTTTTCCTTAAAAGACAAAAGCCAGTGGTTCACCGATTCATCTACCACTTACTTCCTAGGCTACCTACAGAATCATTATCATCGCTAGCCTGTATCAAACCAGTGCTAAGATCAGGCCTCCTGTTCATTGTGTCATCAGGTTCATCCTGGGCTAATCCCATTCATGTTATCACCATGATGGATATATTTCTTAAAAGGTTGCTCTTGATCGCAACTCGCTTGATGTACAACGACGGTTTGGCCTAGGATGTAACACTTGTAAGAAACCGTTTCATTCGTGACTTTAAAAGGCCGAGTTCATAGCCACCAGCGCCAGCCGCAGCTAATGTCGTTGACTACAAAAGACTCGGGCTCGGATCTTCCTGTATAAAGGGGGATTTTAGGCCATAATCAACCCAGGAATTGGGGACTTCACTTGTCTTAGAAAACTATTAAACCTCCTCCAACAAGCAGGTTTCCTCATGTTTTCCTTCCCGTATAAGCACGTGGTAGTTAATTAATTCACATGAGTGAAAAACACAGAGGTGTATGCCAGTACGTGGGATTGAACCCTCGCTCTTCATCATTTGTGAGGCAAGGTGCTTACTGACTCGGCTCCCACTAACTTTAAATATCATGAAGTAAAACCCCAAATATCATATCAAAAATTAAAGCCTAATCCGTAAAAGGAAAATCCTGAATACAAAAGGCCGGCGAGTATGTGACGTGATCTCCGTTGGGTGCAGTATTGCATAATTCGGTCCACATCGTTACCCGACCGAGATAGTGCATCCTACCCGCCGTCCGGCATGTGCAAGAGTCGATCGTATTATTTTATTTTTGAATAAATATGGCGTCATCTGATTTGTGTATTTCCCGAAGCCAGCGCTAAGTTATAACAGAAAAAAAGTCAAATATCAAGCTAAGATCGACCGCGGTCAAGTTATAGTATTCTAATTAGTGTATGTGCCTAGTAGTAATCGATAGATAAGTACTTAAATCACCTAGTTGAATAAAATAGAACACACCCAAAAAACATTAAATATGGTTAGTAGCTATTATGTATTCAAATCTGCATTCATTGTCCACATCTATACGTACAAAATCACTAGGTGGAAATGATGGTAGCTTTCGAGATTTTTTGTAACTTAATAGACCAGGGTCGATAATTTTAGAAACCAAAAAAATAATAGAAGGATGATACCCACTGGCAAAAGAGGAGAATATTATGAAAAAAATATTACTATAGTAAATCTTACTACTATAATTATAAAACAAATAAGTTAATAAAATTAATATTCAATGAGACATCTACAATATTTTGAAAAAGTTGAAGAAAATCAGGGTGATTTTTCGAAATTAATTCAAAAGGTGAAAAAATAAATATTTCAAATCTAATAAAATACAGCCTACTTATATAAAAAGGTAAATTTTCAACAAATTACGTGAATTTTTTTACATATTAAAATAAAAACCAAAATCTTGGTTCTTTGAATTTTTCACATAAATTTTGAAGTTATGTGAAAAAGTGTGAATACATGAAATCTTTTTACTACCTACAACTTTGCCATTTAACTTTTTTCCATAGGAAATCGAGATTAAACGTTTTTTACCCTTAAAACTCACCCCGTACCCTTCCTGACCTCAGATCGCCCGTAAATTATTTTTCTTTAAATTTTTATAATATTCTCCTCCTTTTGCAATGGGTTTCATCCTACTATTATTATTTATTCACTTCTTATTATTTTTAAAGGCTTCTACGCTGGTCTATTAGTTAATTGTCAATGAATCACATTTACCTAATACCTTTACCTAATGGCAAATTAGGATAATAAGAACAAACAAATTTATAAACATACAACACATACCTACGCTGGAAAAACAATACCCTCTTTATGACTAATTTAGTAAAAAAGCTACAAACATTAATATCATTTTTTTTTATCTGAAGCATAATTGTGGAGAACCCTCTATTTTTTTATCAATGGTTATTATCTATAGTATTGTTGAATATACACAAACGAGGTATTTATTTACGTCAATGGGAATTTCCTTTGAAATTATAATTTTTACCAGAGTCTTTTATCAGCTCCACAGTTTCTAAAACAGCTTGTACGATAGTTAATCCACGTCAAAAGCGGGATTGTTTGGTTTAGTTTACGTTTCAATCCAAAGAGCTATTGTAAGGCTAATTGGTCCGCTGTACGGACGCCACGAGTTGTGAGAAGAGTTATAAAAGAAGAAGAAGATGGCGGCATCCCAAAACGCTTGAGTGGTATTATGTTTATGTTGTGTAAATATCTTGAGTAATTGCGTATTAAATCAGTATCGTTTCAAATAAATTATTATTAATATTAGCAGGGAGTCGATCTCTTGCTCATATTAAAAAATAAACTTCTTTACCATAAGAAAATAGGTAATTGTTATGAGTCTCAATCAATCTACGCAGCAGTCGCAAATTCCACTCCACGATCAACATTCGTTGAGCGTTGAGAAACACTTGACTCACGACAAGATCAATTCTATTTATAAGTCTATCCATACATTCAGAACATTTGCAGATGAAGACGATCCTTATGGATCCCACATCAAAATTAGTCTAACGGCATAGGCTGTACGAGATTCAAAGAGTTACACATTAACCCTCTTTGGACAGTCCATTAAAAATAAAATATAGGTAAATCCGAGTTGCAACCTTCAAACCTTTGTTTTAGAAGTTTAAATACTAACACTAATTGTAGCTCAATTTTAAACGACGAGCAAGCAATAGCATTCCAATGTAATTACGAACTGAGCATTACAAAAAGCATACAACGAACCGCGCGCTTGCATCACATTCTGACGTATTACCTTCATGTGACATCGTGAACGTCGTCAAACTAAGTGCGAAATATTACATATCCAATTGTTATAATGCACACAATTTTAGCACTAAACAGGGCGAGACATGCGGAAAACAATCCGACAAACGAAAACACATTTTAAACAAAACACTTTAAAGTGCAAAATGGAAAAACTGAGCGTCTAAAGTTGCGAGCACAAAGCTGTTTTAGAAGACGATTTTTTTAACGCAAGACTTTTTATCTTTGTCTCAACGATATGAGAATGTACCGCGAATTTTGTGACAATTATAATGTATGTAGGCAACAATTCGTAAAGCATGTTTGTGACTATTTCTTAAGTTTGGTTTCAGATTCTATTGTTTAGGTGTGTGTTAAGTTTGTGATTTTGTAGCGAGAGGTTATTTAAAATTGCAAACGACTTGCTGTTGTGATAGCTAGTTATGTTTCGTTTTAGATCTCAATTAGAACTCTTTTGAATATTGCATGAAAGCAATGTAGGACATCGCAAAGAGATCTCTCTCGGATTGATAATAAATCAATCAATATGTAGGTTCAAAATATGGATTACTTGTAACTCTAGGATCAGAATTATGGGTCTAGAAATTTGAATACAAAATATGCATATTTATATTTTTTACTGCGTAAAGATAAATCCACAATAAGAAATTTACCACCTAGTTTTAATTGGCAAAAAAAATCTAAGCGAGCACTTTAATTAATTATATTATAAAAAAAACTCGCATTAGAAGTTAATAT
The DNA here is from genome assembly GCA_947049295.1 of Ligdia adustata. NCBI lineage: Eukaryota > Metazoa > Arthropoda > Insecta > Lepidoptera > Geometridae > Ligdia > Ligdia adustata. The sequence goes on from OX346223.1 coordinate 2,778,798, forward strand.
AACTAGAAAAACACAAACAGTTGCATATGAAACAGACCGCAGATTTATATCACTAAATGTTCACCCCATAATACGATTTCACGATTACAAATACCTACCTCTACGAAAATTACAGGTAACAAATAACTGGTGACGCAATATTTTTTGCGACTTTATAAAAAAAAAACGAGAATTACTTGACCGATTTCTATATATCCAGGAAACTTAAAAAACGTCGTGTTCCGCATGTCTGTACCAAATATTATTAAAATCGGCCATAAAATGGTGCCGCAGCAAACTAGCTCACTTTTTGGAAAAAATACACCCCAAACAAATCCCCGACGACTCATTTCGTCAATATTGGTTAAATACTACGGCCTATTCGCAACTACGAAATTTCATTACACATTTAAAAACATAACAGACAAAATACATTTGCCAGACTCGAAGCAGAGACGCTTCGCTCAGCACGCTCGTTCTGTTTATATGTTAATTTTGTAACGATACACTTTTCATTTTGCATAACTAAACTTTATTGCACAGACTTATGAAATATGCCTAATTTTAACTAAAATAAAAACACAAAAAAACAATATAAACTTAACTCTTTATGTAGTAAATTATGATTATTAAAACTAATTCAAAACGAACCGTTTAACCAACTCGATGAATATCAATACTGAAAAGAAAATGATTCACTCACGATTTATAAACACTCAAAATTAATAGGTCGTTTTTAGGAAATAGATAATATAATTAAAAACTCTTTAGCATAGACTCCAGCAAATTTCAATTGCTCAACTTACAGGGGACAATTTTAAAATAATCGTCATGCATCGTAATAACTGTACTTAACCGTAATAAATGTTATAAGACTTGCGTAAATCTGAAGTAGTCTTGAGCCTGCAAATGTGTAAATTACCTATTCGGTAGACATGTGCAGTTGATGACTAAATGCTGAAGCGAGTGGCGCCCTGCGGTTTTACTCGCCTGCTTACGAAACATGGAGACACTGATTGGTGCAAGAGTGTAATCTTATTAAGCTAAATTATTTTTATCCAACTTAAAAAAGAATAAACTTTTCTATTCACTGGATTGTTTTATATTTATGCAAGTTCTCAGATTACTCTGCGGCGTCTTGACCGATTTGGAATATTATTTTGCATGAAAGGCAGGTCAGGTAACACCTTGCAGTTAATATAAAATAAAATTAAAATATTTTTTTATTCCGAATTTTATAACTAGATATTTACATAGTCAAACCATGTTTAATTTATTCGAGAATTCTTTTCATTTATTTTTTATTTATATTTTTATTTTTTGATCGTAATCCACAGTTTTTAAAATGAATTAACTTAAAAGACATGTTTTTCTTACGACCAATAATGGATTTTTATATTTTATAGAAAAAAACCATTTAAAACAGACAGCGAAAGTAGGAATTCAAATACTGTTTTACTTACTTAACTAAAATTTTCCTTTTTAACATAAATAAAAGAACCCGTGTAAGTAATTTGTAAAACCTTAGTACTTAATTAATAAGATAAGTAACTAATAAGTAGTAAAATAATCATCTAGTATCTAACATCTAGTAACAAAATATCTGATATAAATAGAAAACCTATGTGTACATATACCTCTTCTCTACGTAGTGTCCTCTAGTATTTTAACAAGATCTTTTTTTAAAACTCCCTTGCTATCAAAAAATAAGTCAGTTGAGTAAAATCTCTTATTGTAAACTAGTAGTTTTGTTTACAAGTCAAACATTCATTAAATGTTTGACATTCGACTTAAACTAAATGTTACCAAGAAAACAAAATGTAATTTATTTAAGTCGAAGAAAAATTTAAGTTATTCTGATAAAAAAAAACTAATGGCTCCGACGAAAAAACGATATATGAAGTTAGTTTATAAAAAAAATATTTCCTAATTAGATACAGTAGTAATATTTTTTAAGTATTTTTTAATTATCATGTTTTATTTTTGTTTCCGGAAGATGTACGTATGATTTTGGAACTGTCAGGGAGTACACGCGTAGACGCCAAAAAAAATGCTATCATTTTAATTATATCAGTGCTTTAATAGTTCTAAGTCTATCTAGTTATCATAGCTCATTTCAACCCTGATGAAGTTCATTGAATGTGAGCGAAACTATAGTTGGACCTTCCCAACAATCAGGTACGCGTGAAAACCCGTATTGTTAATCAAAATAAAACACTCATAGTTTTCAGAACAAAAAAAAAACTCTATTTAATATTCTATTCAAGTAAGTTTCTAGTAACTGCTCTAAAACTTCGCTATGTTTGACACACCACATTTTGAATCAGATTCTGAGAATAGCATATGCTCTGATAACTTGGTGACTAAAGTAAATAGAATAGACACGGGCTCTATTTTGGAACTGCTCGTATTAATTTATCACTCGCTAAAAACATCACTGACGTAGTGTATGCAAAAAGACCCATTTTTGTTAAGTAGATACCCTTCCCAAACTAACGAATGGTATAAACAATTTCTATTTAAATGGCAATTCACTATGTTTATTTAAGAAATAGTAATATTTATATGATTACTACAATATTTTGCTGAGTTGGGGTCGGGTTGTGACAAACACACATTATCATTAAATATATTTCTTTTTGTTAGATTTTTTGTTAAATGTGTTTGTCACAAATAAACTATTCATTTGTTTATTAATATTTTAGTACTTAATAGACAAGGTATCAATTTATGACAAAATGGTTGAGTAGTTGCTCCCACAGATAAATAAGTATTGAATTAACTGACTTGGTTTACATTTTACATAACTTTTTACGGCAGAAAAACTTCACTGCGAGACTTGTGCATAATAACTGTACATGTTATGTATTTGACGGGATTTAAATTTGACAGGTAAAGGGTTAAGCAAATTTTACCAACCGTACAATATAATTTTATTTTTTGTTAGAAAATTTAGCTAAAAATGGTTTCTCCTGTTAGTACCTAGTTAGTAGTATGGTTATGATAAACTCTATAAAAAATGCGTCCTTATGCATATACTACGTTTGTGATGTCAATAACGAGTGGCGTAATTCATACGAGCAGTTCAAAAATAGAGCCTGAGAACCCTTGTAGGTACTGTAGCAAATAGTCTAAGATCCTGTGTAAGAAATATTTACTCTCACCTGTTCTATATTTGTAACGCTGACCCGACAGACATTGTCTTGTCATTCAATTCAAACTGAAATGTTATGGTAATAAATATTAAGTTTTCTTAGTTTTTCTATGTTTCTACGCAATTTACTATCTATCCATCTAAAGGTTGCCTCACGGAAGAAATCGCTTTAGGCAAGCAGCCCATTTACTTTATATATAGATTTTTCTTGCTGTGTCTTTTCTTTGATAAGCAATAAAGTTATATTAAAAAAAAATATTTTAGTATTGACTAGGCTATAAATTACCTACGTTATTAAAGCTACCGCTAATGGCTATAAAAAAAACATCACGAAGATTTTTGGTAAATCCGTAGGTAGATAAAAAACGCTGCGGCCTATTTAAGCGTCATAGTGATTCATATCCTTCTAAACGAGGAAAAAACCTCATATAGAAACATTTACTATATAAATAGTAATAATATAAACCTCAACAGGCAGTGCTAGTTGATACTTTGTAGAGTCAATAACCTGATCAACAAATTTAGTTAAAAAGTGGCGTATTAATTATTGAGGGACGAATAAAAAAATTTGCGCATAAAAATGGGGGCGTTGGTTAACATTTTGGGATTTACTTTGGTAAATATTTATATATTGCTAAAAATGCTGTAGAACAATATAAAATAAAAACAGTAAAATCGAGCCTTAGGTTTAATAAGTTACTTAATTTTTAACCTTAACTTCTACAAAATTATATCTATAAACGCTTTTTCTTATTATTATATTAAATGGAATAGACTTTGTTCACGAGTTATTTAGCGCCAGCACAATCAAAACATTTCAATGTCACATAAGCTTTAAAAAATTTAAGTTATATTAAATAAATTTATAATTAAATTTTAAAAAATAACGTATAAAAATACTAGTATTTGATAACAATAATAGTGCATATTTCTCTCTACTTCTAAATTAGTGACATAATATACAATGTGCAAGAGAAAGGTGTGACAATAATAAACAAATATTTTCAAAAGTTTGAAAAAATATATTAGGTTCTCCATATAAAATTGGTAACGTGATCGGCTAAGTTGTATGGAGGTTTGTTCTATAACGGGCTCACTTTGATGGGTACACTAACACCGTTAAGTATTGTCACACCTTTATTACACGTTATGTATAACTAAAATAGCCATTATAATAGTCTCTACCGTATTGTAAATTCCTTATTGCTTTAACGCAATTAATCTACGAAAAAAAATAAAGAGATCATTTACAAACTTTATTCCAATTTTTAAAGTAATATAGGGTGGCTGTTAATAAATATTTTAAAGCCCTTTAATCATGTTATTGGCTAATTTTCGTGATTAACTAACTAATGACTTTTTTATTTACCTAGGTACTGCTTTCTTTTGCTGACGCATCACCAACGCCACAGAATTGGAATATCATAAGTGACAAATGTCAAAAACAACTGGCAGCTGACGGCTTCTGTACGGAACCACATAATAATGCAACAAGTCAGCTGATAGACAATCTTCTAGAACAGGTGAGCTAATGTTTTATTTTCGCTTCTGCTGTGAAGTAAATCGGGGTTTGTAAACCGGTTACCTAAATGGCTTTTTTATACTTACTTAAATTGGGATACGTCTTACTTGGACGTATAAAAAAGCCTTTTAGGAAACCAGTTACACAGAAGTTAAAAAAGGCCATTTGGAAAACCAGCTTTAAAATCCCGATTTCCTTCATGGCCGAAGCGTTCATTATAATTGCAATGTAAATTTCCAAATATTTGTTAGAAGAAACATTTACATATATTAATTAATTGATTGCATTTCATTAGGTCATATCGATGACAAATGATCAATCCGCTTCTTCCGTTTATGGAACGATAAAATCTTTTAATTTACTTGTATGGAACTGGTTCAAATGATAACATAACATTTTGTTACAGTATAAGGTGATGTTAGGAGATATCTACGAGCACTTCAATCAAAGAGTTGGGGACGATGTCAGCCAAAACGATTGCAAGAAAACCTCCTACGTAAGTATCATTTACCAACTATTGTTTCATCTACATATATAAAAAATAAGTCCTGACTGACTGATATTTTCTAGAAGTCGCCCCAACCGCTGAATTTAAAGGCTTGAAATTTTGAGGGTGTACTAAGAAAAATATGTAATTCACCGTTTCGAAATGAAATGAAATAAAATTATTTATTGGCCTTATAACCACTTATGTTATACTAGGCAAGTCACATTACAATATTTCACACAATATTTAATTAAGTAAATTTCAAATGTACCTATGTCAAAAACTTTACAATTCACTTAATTACAAAATTTAAATAAGATTATGTAGTATCGATTAATAGATAAATTACAGACACGGCAAATTAAAAACACCCTGTCGTTTTGGCTACGTTACAAAAATAAGCTGTATACCTCTGTGTGTATATTTGAAAAAAAAAACTTAGTTAACATATTTTAAATTATTTATATTTTCGTGTTATTGTAGTAAAATGTATTGTTTTGTCCCCCAGTATGATCCAATTTACGAGATATATGATCAAACCGGACAAACCAGAGCAGTTGTACAATCAGGCAAACAATTCATGCAGATATTGAAAATTGAGAAATGCGTGTAAGTACTTACATATTACGATAAGTGATATTAAACTTGATATATGCTCACAAATTTCTTTAAAAAAAAGTGTCTTCTGACTTCATCACGGCAGGCGCTCGTAATTTTTTTTTGATAAAATTAAAATAGGACCCACCCACACTTCATTTGAAAAAATATTTTTTTCATGTATAAAAATATTAATAAAATATTTTTTTTAATATCGGTCCGTCTCAGAGACATACCACCAACATTAAAAAACCAGTTAAATTGAGTACTAAGTAACCGATTTGACATTTTTTAACGCAAATCTCGGCACAAAAACACGTTTTTAATAAAACTTATATGGGAAAACCTGAAAAATATATTTCCAAACGGCTCCAGCAGTCTCTGAGTACTAATTTAAGCATGCACATAAAATAATAAATATCCGATGAAAACTTCTACTTTTAAATTGGCTAAAAATGGAAAAATATGAAAAATCAATCATTACTTTCCTATACAATAATGAAGAAAATGTGGAATCTAAAGTTTTTTTCACAGACATTTATTCGATCTTTTTTTTCAGATCAACCGGTCCTTTAAAGTCACCAACCAGTCATTTTAAGAAAATAACATTAAGGAACAACCTTCTAGAGTGTCAGCAACAGTCAATGGACTGGACGTTTTTGGTTTTGAACTTAGAAGGTACGGGTTTCGAAAGGGTTAAGAGCATGTATCAAATTCCCGTTCATTGCGCCTGTGTATATGTGGGGAAGAAACGCCGCCGTAACTAATTAAAAGAGAAAGAAAAAAAGAAACACATTTATTTTAACGCACGATACAATACAGTAATGAAAGTCTCATGCGTCAAATAAGGTCAGCGCTTAGAATTAATGCTACGGACTGCTACGTAGCGCTGATTTTTCAGCGTCAACTTTAGAGATTTAGAGAGAGAAAGAGAAAAAAGAAAGAAAGTAACACGTATATTTTAACACACAAGACGCTACAGTTATGAAGTAATAAAAAGATAAAAATTACAAAAGAGAGCCTTACAGCTGCAGTGTCTCGTGCGTCAAAAAAGGTCAGCGCCCATCATGAAAACTACGGATTGCCGATTTTGAGCGTCAACTTTAGTGATTAGAGAGAGAGAGAGAAAGAAAGGAAGAAATGGATGTATTTTAACACACAAGACACTACGGTTATGAAAAGTCGTAATTACAAGACAAAAAGAACGAAGGAATGTCTTCAACTGCAGTTTCTCGTGCGTCAATAAAGGTCAGCGCTAAGCATGAACGCTACGGATTACTCCGCAGCGCAGATTTTCAGCGTCAACTTTTAAAGACGAATTAATTCAATCGTGCTGTTTCTAATATCATGTTCAAAAATAAAGTCAATTTAGTAATACCGTTTGCACACTTGGCTCGCTGCCTTCTGGTAGTGGGTTGGAGCATTCGGATTATCTGTAGATCTTTAGTGGTCATCTGATAAATTTTTGTTGTTGTAGTTAGCCATTTAATTTTCCTTATAAAGGCAGTTGCATTAATTGTTATTTCTTTAGATATTTAATACTATTAATTATGTGTAAATATAATTATTAAATTTGTAAATAGATCTGTAAATAATTATTTAATATTTAATTTTGGCGCAGGCGCCTGTGAATTATGTAATAATACTAAAATGTAATAAAAATTTTACACAAAAATATTTACTTTAGTACTTAGTTGGCGTTACAAGTACGACCCAACTGAGTCTTGGCCACCGTCCAAGTCCATACACCTCTGTCTCTTCCTAGCTTGTTCCAGATTAATAAACCCCCAGTTTTGGAGATCCTTTGTCAACCCAAATATAGATATTTAAACTAGTAGTTGGTACCTACCCGCGGCGTTACCCACGACATAAAAGTCGGTCAGTCAGGACTTACTCTTCTATACATATAGCTATATACTTCCATACTATTCTATACCTACAAATGAAATATTAAATATTTTCAACCAAGCTGATCCAGAAGTAAAAGTCACAAGTAACCAGTGGATGCAATTGGCAGCTTGTCGTTCGGAATGGCGTTCTAAGAGGGAGGCCTATGTTCGGCAGTGGACGTCTTCTGGCTGTTGATGATGATGATGATGATCCAGGAGGTATAAAATTAATGGATGAAAGTTCGCTTAGCCTTTTATTAATGAATATATCGCTACCAAATTTAGTTTAAAAAATTATCCAAATTTTCTTATGATATCGGATAGACTAGGTACTCAAAATTAATACTCATATGGCTTATTCATATATCATAATTGACATTTAAACTTTAAGGAATTAACTTTGGAAAAAACTCATTTACATTAGCTTCAAAAAATTTTGAAAATAAAAGCTAATGTTGAATCCGCTGCCGGGTTCACTATTATCCGATATCTATAATCTCGGTCGTTTCATATAGCGAGTAAATCAATTTCTTCTAGGCAAGCGTGCTACATCCTAGACTGCAACGTTGCGTGTCGCTTTATATCGGGCGAGTTGCGGTCAAGCGTTTTTTATTTGATATTGAGAGAGTTTTGAAAAAAAATTGTAATTCGCCGTTTTGTGGCGGTGACATTGACCAATTAGCGCGATTGGGGTCAAGAACTATTAAACTTTAATCTATCAACCAAATTCAAAATAACGTAACTTATAGCAGTGTACAAAATTAATTGCGGATCAAAATACGAGTATGTCCACGTTATTAGATATGTCGATAAAAGTTTAACTATTAGTATGGACCAGCAGATTTCTTTTTTCGATTTCAAAGTTGGTCCTGTAATTAAAATTATTCGCAGAGATGATTCTCTTTTGGTACAGTATATCCCTAAGATATAACCCTATATAAAATAATAAATAAACATAAAAGTGATCATACTTATCATGAAGCCTGGCCAAATGTCATTAGCAATACTTACGCATACTTACATGAAACGTTAAAGGAGGTAAAATTTCATTACGTATCAACCCATAAATTCACACTAGTCTAGGCTAGACTATTGTCCACCACGCTGTCCAAATTGCGGATTGGGGACTTATCTTCGAAAGCTATTACTTTATTACTAGTATATACCTTCTCCAACGAGCAAGTTTCTTCAAGATGTTTTCCTTCGCAGTATAAGTTTGTGATAATTAATTTTTATATGCACATAAGTGAGAAACTCAGAGGCGCATGCCTTTAACCTCTTTCGCTTGAGAGGCAAAAGGTTTGCCGACTAGGCTACCGCTAACTTTAAAAAAACTCAGTAAAAACTCTTATTCCAAACGTACGAAGAGTACCTCTTATCCCGGAATAATACAGAGTGTCCGTGGGATAGTCCAATCTCCATGGGCGCAGCTTATTCTACTAATATCATAAACGTGAAAGTAAGTAAGTGGATGTGTAGATATTTGGATGATCTAAGCATATAGATAGCTTATACTCTGGATTAAATCAGGCATACTTTGTATTTTTATCCCGTATTGACGCGGATAACACCGCAGGGCGCATCTAGTTAATTTTAAATGAATGAATTCTATCGTGTCATGAATAAAAAAGTAGCTAATTCAAGTAAGTAATTAAGTTTTCTATTTTTGTACATTAGGTACTTTTAGGGGCTAAAAATCTTTGTTTGCAGCATAAATATGGCTCTACTCTACTAAAATGTTTGATTTGAATTTTTTATGAAGGTAATTCGATCCATCCCAAGGTTGCCTGAAAGAAATGGCTTGATAATGCCGCTCAATGTACCTACCAATGTTTTGTTTACATTATATTTTGCTTTTTCGATTTTTGGGTGAGCAATATATTGTATCGTAATTTACAATAGGTAACAAGTGGTTAAAAGTGACTTTATAAAACCCGACTGCAAGAACTTTAGAGCCACTTATCTTAACAAGTGATATCGCTGGATGCAGCTAGTATAGCCTATGACTATCTGCAGGTAAAGACTAATCTATTGACACCACTCACAAAAATACGTCAAACTGTTTAAGCTTAAGGACGTGACAAAAAATATACATACATACAAACACTTGAGAAACATAACTCTCCGTATTTTGCAATCGGGTAAAAAATAACTATAGTGTTATAGTGTTTAGTGTTAATAAGCGTAGGAAATACGTTTCCATGAAATTTCTAGTGATCTTAGAACATATATACGTCATTTTCAATATATTGACGTAGCAAGGGTCATCGTCCATTGCTGCGAATAGTGCAGCGGCAATACATATTTCTATGGGAGATGGGTAAACTTACATATTATATCGGTTATGGATATTCTAAGCGTCCTAACCTGATCTATATACACCCTATACACCACCTAATTAACAACTTGATTCTCATAATTTGTCGACGTCTGATATACTATTTCTACATAACATCTGATTTTGTTTTATAGATTTTAGAATTGGATATATAATATATGTTGTTTGTAATTTATATAAGTACTAGCTGACCCGGCCACGCGTTGCTGTGGCTATTTTATAGCGTCAACAACACGTAGTAATTATGCTGTTAAAATGTAGCTTATATGACACGTTCGTAGATTTACCATAGCAGCGCCATCTATTGATTACTTACTCAACCCAATCGAAAGGTATCGACATCTGTTAGAATCATTTGGAGTTAATAGATAATTGTGACTGTCAAATAATAACAGACAAATAATTAGCAATAAATTAAAATTGCGACTATAATTTGAGATTTAAACTATCCTATCTCTCAAGTTGGATCGAAATGCACATGGTGTGCGAATTTTATTATAATCAGTTAAGTGGTTTAGGAGTCCATTGAGGACAAACATTGTGACACGAGATTTATATATATTAAGATATTAACCTTCTTTTGGATTAATATACCCCTAACCGATAATCCTTTATAGGTACTACACTTTTACATATATTTAAGGTAAAATTATTTTAGCTGCTAATAACCCCGATTCGGGCAGACCAAACTTATAAACCATCCTAATTTGACACTTCTAAAATTGTCTCCTGTCTTTTTGTTTCCACAAGTGAGAAAAGGATGGATATAATTTTAGGAACTTTAGTATAGTCAGTGTGACTGGCCGAACTGGGGTCTCTAAGTGAAATGGTCCAACCTAACGGACAAGTGCCTTTATTACGAAAAACTTAATGACTAATTAAAGGCTACAAATATGCTAGCCGCATTATCACGCTCAATGGCAATGTTTATTCGTAGGGCCAGAAAAAATAATTACAAATTTATTAAATCTTAACATTCTTTCATTCATCCATTCATACTCGTTAAAAGTTTTTTTTTTTAAGTAAGACAAAATCAAAATCAATGTTGTAAGACAAAATCAAAATCAACATTACCTAATGCTGGAACTATATTAATACACTAGACTTATCACTATTTTTTATTTTAGAGTTGTATTTTTTGCAAAATTTCTGATTGAGTAATTTATTATTGCTAATTATAAAGATTAGCAACTACATACAATTTTCCGTGATAACGTCTTCCTGCGCTCTGGTTTTTACGTTACAGATTACACCTACTTGTCAGTTGATATGACCATAGTTTTGGGATCATTGTATTTTACACACGATTCTGAAAACTGTTATATATAGGCACAATATAAATCAATCCCCATAGTATGGCCAGTGGATAAAATAATTTTGTCCACTTTATAAGGACAAAATTCGGATACATCTAATACTGCACCTCTGAGCAAGACTCGTAGTGATATATTAATTTAGCGATTTTCTATTTGGCTCTTCCTTTTAAGGTGACTCCAGACTTTATTTCGGTAGGCGCCGATACAGTTTTTCTAGTATTTATATCCTGGACTAATTTTAATAAAACGGTGGACCCGTTTACATTTGTAATTTAAAAATAAAGATCTAGTTAGTTCGACCGTTTCCGAGAAACAAGTTAATATACAAAAAAATGCGGTTTGAATCAAGTACTTTCGCCTTTTTTGGAAAGTCAGTAAAAATCAGTGTTTTATTAATCGTTCAAAGAACTACAAGCTTCAAATAATTTATGAGTAGTTTGCGGAACTCGTTAAAAAAGAACCTTAAAACGATCTGTCCGTCCGCTTGTCTGCCCTCCCCGGGTCTAACATTTGCAATTATTGACAAGTAGCTTTTCTCCGGGGATTCACCTGTGTTATATATTGGCGTTTTTTGTTGCATGCGATGCAAAATTAACATGACTGCCTTTTAACATTGTGAATAATCTTTAGTTACTATAACCAATTCAGCAATTGATTCCCTAAATTGGATGATTTAGGATTGTATGGAAAAAAATCATAACAATATTGTTCACGACCAACCAAATCATCTAAGGGGGTAATTCCATAGACAAGCCTGTTGGCACACGTCTAATGTAGAGTCGTCATAATTTTCTGTATCCTCATGAATAAGGAAAATAATACTTCTGTTTAAAACAATTGGAATAATTGATTTATATAAAAGCGGCGAGCACACGGACAATTATATCACAAGCTAATCATACTCCACAGAGTATCGACATATGAGCCATCAGTTCTCTCGATTTATTTAAGTAAAATATTTTACGTTCTAACTATATTGGAATATTCAATTTACGTTATAACAAAATATATATTTCTTTTAACATTTAATTTAATAGTCTTGATTTTTCACGAAGAAAATGGCGAAAATACTGAGTGAAAAGAAGACTGGTGTAGTGAAAATTGAAATTTCAGTCTTCCTTGTTGGATTGGCAATGGTAAATATAAATAACTAGATTAATATGTACAATTCACTGCCTTTATTTTGCTCAGAGATGGTTTTGTTTGTTTTTTTGTTTAGTACGTACAGAAAGCACAAGCACCTCTTAATTCAATGGATTTTAGAGGACCTTGCTAGCTCTATTTATTTATACTATTTTTTTTAAATGTAAAATAGACAACAACACAAAACAAGAGAGAATCACACAAACACCTACTCTAAAACAAGTTACGTTATGCTATTTAACTTATTTAACCCATAATTTTGTACGGCCGGGCACCATGTCCACCACGCTGACCAAATATCGGGTTGTCTCCTTCACTTTTCTTTGAAAGCTTCACCTTCTCCGACAAGCATGTTCCATTAACTCTAGTATGTGCATAAGTGAATTTGGGATTGTACCCGCGTTCTTTCGCTTGTGAGGCAAGAGGTTTACCGACTGCTACCACTTTAAAGTAGTAGTAGCCTTTACAAATCTGATTGTTTTTTCAGGTATTACTTCTGCTGGTCCCTGCCGATGCATCGCCCACGAGAGACTTTGAGGTCGTTATGCCTAAAGAATGTCAGGACAATGGTTTTTGTACTAAACCCTACAACGATTTCATAAGGCAACGGATAGAAAAACTGTTGATCGAAGATGTAAGTATTTTGTAATACGTAGACACTAACTCTACCATAAATATAAAGTTGATCTGTGACTTCGTGAGTCCATTGAACAATTTACTATTTACAGCCAACTTCAAAAAGCATAATGGCGTATGACTTAAGCGTTGCCATTCAGCGTAGTAATGCCGCTGGCATATTAGGTGAAGAATTTTGAAGACGCGGCACTAAATTATTGAATAAAAATGACTGATCAAAAAAACTCAAAGCTTAAGTGTCTCCGAAATATCTAATAAACCTAACTTACTAGAAATACCAATTAATGGTGTTTGAATACATTATATAGAAAACCCAATGCATCACTACATTGGTTTTCAATTTTGGTCTTGTCACTTGCAACTTTTGCTAGTAGGGCAAGTAGCCAAAGGAAAACAGCTTCATTGCCTAAGCTATTAAGGCAGAAGTTAAAGCTTTAGAGATTATTTTAGCAACGAAAAATCGAGCCTCATACAAGTAACTGAAAATTTTATAAATGCGCCTGCATTTCGCTTTTCACTTTCATCCGCCGAACTTTGATTATCCCACACTTGAACGCTGCATTTTCCAGGGTGAAAAGTATCCCATGTGCTAATCAAAAATATAACTCATCATTGTGCCATCCATCTTTATGCTCATCTAAATCCGTTCAACAGTTTTTAAGTGACAGAGAACAAACTTGCGCGTTTATAGTATTAGTAGGATTGCTTGTATAACACCTTGTTCTGCATAGAAGCAATAAAATATGATCTTGAATCTTGCTATTTTACCGTGATTCATACCTTGGCACATGAACTGCAAAATTTACGCTATGAGAATTTGGTATTTACTATGAGTGGATACGTTTAATCTTATTAAACGTACTAACGTCCGGAACGGAAGTTTATTGCAGATATTGATTGTTTTATAATATTATAGATATTTTATTCTATCATCAATAATTTCCGCAGTGCATGCGATGAAAAACATTTTACGGCTGATTTTTTACACATTGGTTTGGATTTAGCTTACATTGGTTTTGGGTTTAGTTTTTTTTAGTTTTTAGGTTCTCTAGTTTTTTCTAAAAAATGGAGCCTATCGATGTTACTCAGTATAATAAGGATATTATGAAATAGAATATTTGTGTTTTAATTATTTCTTTAACTTATTATGTGATTTGTTACAGTACAAAGTGATGTTGGGCGACGTTTACGAACACTTCAACGATAGAGAGGGATATGCAGATATAGAGCAAAACGACTGTAAAAAAAATTCTCATGTAAGTATATTTACTATTTTATTATGTGTTTAGTGATCCCCTTTTGGCATATTTTACCTTACATAATAATTATATATAATTATTTCCGCTTCACTCATTACTTTACTTACTCTTATATATATAAAAATCAATTTACCTTTTACTGTGGAAAGAAAATGTCGCGAGAAAACTTGTTTTTTCGAAGAAGATTATAAAATTCAGAAGGACATAAAATAAGCCACCTTTTGTGTTAGTTTTTTACTATATTTAATCTCTGATATTGCAATTCTAAAAACAAATTATTATTATTATCTGATATTGCAATTCTAAAAACAAAGACAAGTTAGAGACTCTTCTTATAAGCAAGAAACTGTTATTAATAGTGTGCATGGTATGTAAGACACTAAAAAGCTAACTTTTTCATTTTGTATATAATAGTGGGACCCAATTTACGAGATATACGACGAGAATAACCAAGTACGAGCGGTTGTGCAGTCGGAGAAACATTTCATGCAAATATTGAAGATCGAGACTTGCGCGTGAGTAATATATTATCAGCTAGCTGACCAGGCGAACTTCGTACGACCTAACATTTATGTATGTTTTGCCGTTTAAATCTTCCCTAAACTTACGGAAATATTTCAAAACCAAATGCAGCTGAATCGCTCAGTCGTTCTCGAGTTTTAGCGAGACAAACGAACTGCAATTGATTTACCTACATACTTACGAATAAGTGAAAGTCACCAGAATATGATAATTAAATAAGATTTTCTTTCAATTTCAGTAATCCTGGAGAGCGTTTAACGAGTCCAACGAAACACTTTTCGAAGAGCCAATTGCAGATGCATAACATCACATGCCAGCAAGACAGATTACCTTACACGTTCCTAGTTTTAAGTCTCGACGGGTCCAGTTTAGAGATGGTGAGCAGTAAATACGAAATACCCATCAATTGCGCCTGTGTTTTGGAAACCAATACTAGGAGAAGACGACACCATAGCAAGAAATAGACAATACTTAGCTACGCCATGGCCGTGGCATTTCAATTTACATTGACCGTCATACAGGAATAATATTTTTTCTGGCATATAAATAAAGTTTTTACGCTGACCGCAATTGTGACAATTTTCACGAATATTGGTGCTTAGTCGTGGAAGTTTGGAGAGGTGGACAGGCGAAGAATTGACGGCCGCACAGACTTTTAAGGGTTCTTAGAAATAAAAGGTTCTTTGATGTATTATATCGAGCGAGAAAGTCTCCAGCCGCTGGCTTAGAAGAAAGCAACTCGATGAAGAAGTTGACATCCGCTGGACTAGAGGAGAAGTTGGGGGGTGCAGCTGCTCTACCCTCCCTAGGCGGCGCCATTGCTAAGAAAACCAAAATAATTATAGCTGCTATGCCTTTTAGTGTTACCAGGTTGTCAATGACATTTACCAGTCCACACGAATGTATATAAAACCTATACTAATTGTTAAACCAATATAATATTAAGATCGTTTTTCGTGCCGAATACTAAATCAATGTTATAGATAAATTTTTCATGTTTTAGCCTAATTGTGATATAAAATAGATACAAAATAGTATTGAACAGACATTATTTATTTAGAGAATAAGAATTTATATGTAAGAATAGGACGCTGGCGTCCAAAACTAAATTATACACCTATTAAAATAATTTATATTAACCTCAATTTCTTTTTTTTAATATGTACAATATATTCCCTACCCAATGACTGAGTAACTGGAGTCAAAATATGAGACTTAAAAACGCTAGAAAGTCATTTCAAATAAAAACTTTCAATCGTTTAAATTAAGTTAAGCAAAGCAAAAGTATGTTTGTTTGTTTATTGGGTTGTTTGTTGGTCTTCTCCTAAATAATTTAGCATCAGATCGACTTGATATTATGCACAGAGATATTTGAAGACCCGGAGAGCTATAGGCTATTAAAATATAAGAAAATAAATTCAGTGAATAAAAGTTTAAATGTCAATATTTTTTTACGTAATATTAATTACCCCATCCGCCACGTACCGTGTTTGACAGCTCAAGTGTCGGAATTGACATGACGTGTCGTTCATTACGGGCAAAAGAAAAAGTTTATTTTACAAGGAGTCCAAGTCTATTAACTACTTAAAAATTTTTAGAAGTATGATATTAGTACAAATAAAGAAATTAACAATAAAATAATCTTAATAAAAAATCCGACAACCAAAAATTTTCTTCTTCTGACAGATAGTGTTCAATGTAACCATTAAAAAATAAAATAAAAATTAAAACAAAAAGAGTTTTATATACAAAAGAAGCTAGTCCGTCTCAAATTCTTATGCCAGCGTTCAGCTGGCACATATAAAACGTATATCAAAACAAGAAGAATGATGCACGGTCAAATAAATCTTTTGGCCGTTTTGACTGTACCATTATAATCATAGTAGTTTTATTTGGAATAAAATCCATGTTTCCAAATAGTTCGATCCGTCAGTATAACGATTTGGAAAAAAAAACATCCAAACAGTTCGACTATCGAACTACTGGTAGGACTGGATGGAATAAACGAAATAAATGCCGTCTGATTAAATACAATCAATAATTCGAAACCATTGGAAATTGTGTCTATATTTCAAAAGTAGTGACGGCGTAACTTGGAAATATATTACTAAAGAAAATAAACATTTTCCCAATCATTTTCCTTAAAATCCGTTAAAAATTTTCATTTTTCTTTTGTGGTATAACATAATGGTCATTATTAGCCGCGTTTTATCGGTCGTACAATTTCGATTAACGGACTCCCCTTAGTGGTGTATTTGGGCTCCTGGAGCTTTTTGAGAATCCTACATTCTGATCCCGTTCTGCGATAGGAAACTGCTTATTTGATGCCCATGAATTTTTAGAATTTGTTAATGGAAGAATAAATTGATTTGCGTCAATAGATGAACAACAGTGAAAGTAAGTGAGTGCTTCATGACAATCGAACTGAACATGTCAAGCACTGGTAAGGGTCTTCGAAACTGCGTTTGAAACGCCTACCAATAAAGACCAAGTAAAGATCAAGACAAGTAATCGACCAGCTAGAAGGCGCGAAAGTAGATTTTTCGCTTTGACCATATATATTACCAAGCTTAAAACAGTGCAGTATTTTTAATTCCTACTTTCGCATTTACAAGGTGTCCAGAAAGGGTATCGGGTTTTGTAAGTTCAATGAAACAAAAAATATTTGTATGCAATAAAAAAGTTTATTGTTTATTATTAGCATATGAATTGGAGAATTATTTGGAAAAGATGATGTTATCCAAATGATGACTGTTACGTTGCTGGCACTCTTCTAAACGGAAACGAAGATTGGCGATAACACGTTGACACATAGCTATCGATATTGCTGCAATTTCTGACCTGATGTTTTGCTTTAACTGGGTTAGATTCGTCGGATTGTTTTGATAAACCTTACTTTTAAGGTATCCCCATGCAAAATAGTCAAGCGGGCTAAGGTCGGGGCTTCTGGGAGGCCAGTTGATGTTACCCCTTCGAGAAATGACATTATTGGGGAATAATTCGTTAACAACTTCCATTGAGTCGTTTGAGGTATGGCAAGTGACCCCATCTTGCTGGAACCACGTTCTTGAGTTGAAACCTGCAAACTCTTGCAACTCTGGGACCAAAAAAATTAGCAACATATCGCAATAACGGTCACTATTCACATTGATTGCTCGGCCTCGTTGATCTTCATGAAAATTAGGACCAATTATGCCTTTAGCAGACATAGCGGCCCAAACAACAACCTTTGGGCTATGCAGGGGTCGTTCATGCTTTCGTCTCGAATTCTCCACTGCCCAGTACCGACAATTCTGCTTATTAACATGACCATTCAGGTGAAAATTTGCTTCGTCACTGAACATTATGTTGTTAAAGTTGTTAAATCGCTGCAGCATTTCCCTCGCAAAATTACGTCGATTAGCATAGTCTGTATCCTTCGATTCTTGAACCAATTGAATTTTATAGGCTTTTAGATGTAAGTCTTTCTTTAAAATCGAATGTAAATTGATGTAAATGATTTTTTGATGTTCAACGTTTGGCTTAGCTTTGACGAACCGACGCCGCAACTTCTTCAATTGTTTCTTTATCGCGAACTGAACGAGGACGACCAGAGTTTTGAATTTTAACAGTCGCACCTGTATTCTAGAACATTCTGATCCATTTCCTAATGCTATCGTCACTTGGCGCGTGGCGTGTACGATATTCTGCACGATAGAGACGTTGAGCAGTCACTATTGAATCACCATCACGATAATACGCTCGTAGGTACGCAAAATGCGCGATGCGTCCCCGAGTACTGTTCCATCGTGACTAAAACTCCACAAAATAGCGGACGCTACGAACCCCTCCCCGCACCCTTTAGACGCCCCGTTTCGAATATGGCGCGAAAACAAATACCCGATACCCTTTCTGGACACCTTGTATAATATTGCATTGGTTTATTTGTTCATCTTCTTGTCAACAAAAAAAAAAAGCAATCGCGAACTTTTGCCGCCTTCCAATAATAAAGTATCCGTGACGTGAACTATCAACAGGATTTCCCGTTAATAATTCACGCTTTTTATCCTTTTATATCACATATGATATATATGTTTCCAAACTTTTGTAATAATCGTCACAAACCTTCAAAACCATAAAATAGCCATACTAATAAAACTAAGGAAAACTTACTTGAAGATGACAAATGCACAAACCGTGAAAAGCCAAAACCCTTGAAAGAGGGAAGAATAAATAAAAATAGTTTACATCACAGATTCTTGACAGAACGAGTCTATAATTAAAGGAGGCCAAAACGTGTTTGGGCAATAATATTAAAAAACGTTTATTAATTTTAGAAATATTCGCATTTTTACTAACAGGAATGTAGAATAACTTCTGCTTCTCACTAAATACACCCCAAGCGATACCTGCCGCTGTGGTAAAGCGAGTTAATTCAAGAGTAGGTACATATTTAGACGGCTGATTTTCTAATTCTTTAAAGAAAAGTATTGAGATAAATCAAAATCTTAATAAGCTGCAATTTATTTACCGTAATTGACCAATGAGTGTGTCTCAGATGAAGCTGAGCTTAAATTAGAAATAGGGTTTAAAGGGGCAAAACAGGACTCCATTACAAAGATTTTGCTGTTTTTTTGTGAAAACGAATGGACATCCGTCCGTCTGTCACCATGTTGTATCTCATGAACAGTGATAGTTAGGCAAATAAAGTTTTCACAACGCCAAGTTTTCAGGTAGACTCCTGAAATATTCAAAGAATATTATATTGTAAAAATAAATAGTGAAATCAAAATAATATAAATATTTCAGTTACTATTTCTATTAAAAAAACGCAATATTCAGTTCTAGGATATCTTATACCCTGGATTAACAACGTAGACTATTTTTATCCCGAAATAATAACACGTTCTTGCAACATAGCAATAAACAACCGTAAAACTTAATATTTTTACCAAGTATTATACTCAATACTCCTACTGCGTCTGTAATCTATCATAACAGTAGATAAAGTACTTTTAGAGTCAAAGGGTAAATAAACAATCCATTTAGGCGCTATGCACACATAGAAACTTTAATTCCAAGACCTATCAACTTAGTGGCAGCAACTATAAAGTTTTTAATATTTTCGTTAAAAGTTGACAGTTGCAACAACAAAAAGCTCAGTTTCCTGTTGGTGCAAATCTGAAAAATCTTTTATCTTAATCAATATGAAATTGTGATAAAAGTTCCTAGTGAAACTGACTCAATCATTGATTGCAGCATCTGAAAAATGATGACAAAAAAGCAACTGGAGTTGCTATGTCTGCGCAGTTGCATCAAGTTGGAATATAGATGTGGCGAGTGGCGAGTTTCCTGTTGCCGCAATTGGAAGATCAAAATTGCTCTGTCTGCATAGCCCCTAAGACTAATATCGAAAGCGTATGGTAAGACCAAATCGGGTTTTTCAAAACGAAATAATTGCAAAGATTTTCCTTATTAGTTGCAATAGTTTTGAGAACGAAAGACGTCAGATTCATGTGACCGGTTGTGTATTAAGTCGTGCTTTATGAAGTTACCTATTAAATAGTGAGTAAAAAAAATAAGTCTTACTGCAGCAGGTAAGAATTAAGTTGACTTGCCTCTCAAGCGAAAGGACGTGGCTTCAATCCCGGCCTGGATCTATTTACCTCTGAATTTTACCGCTTCACACTCGTATGCATACGCATCAACGCGTAGATGACATCATCTACCATAGGCCATAATCTTTCACGTTGGCGAAATTGCGGATTGGGGATTTGACTAATCTTCAATCTTCACAAACCTTCTCCGACAAACAGGTTTCTTCACGATGGTCTCCTTCACGGTTCCATCAACTAATGTGCATATTGAATTAATCATTTACTCCTCCTTATTTAATGGCGAAATGAAAACATCGAGAGGAAACCTTGTCGGAGGTTTGAGATTCTTTGAATATTGGCCGCCAGTCATGTTGGGAAAACCCGAGCCTTGTTGAACGTAAATATTTTGACGCTATAAGCCTTATCCAATATACAGACATCTGAATATAACTAGTTGTTATTATTTACTTTATCATCTAAACTTTGAAAACTAGCATATTTTAGCAAAAAAATTATTTACTTACAGATAACATATACGGGGTGATTTTAAATTGGCTGCGTATATTTTTAACAAATAATCAGCATCGCTAATATAACATATTACGCTAATATAACATATTACGCTAATTAACACTTTTTTAAGCAGTTTTGTTTACAAAAAAATTTGATATAATGTTAACCTAAGCGCCATTACACAAATCTCGATCATGCAAATGCGCTTCGCCGTTGCTGTGACTTAGTTACGCTACTAGTTGGGATGCGCCGCGTCTAGAGTGTCCATGAGTTTCGCGTTCACTTTGCATGACTTCAATTGAAGTTTTCTCAATATCTTTGTACTAAAATGGATTTAACATGGCTATTTTTTTCAATGTTCTTTCTTTAACTATACTAATTTTTTCTTAATTCTGTGCATATACCTAAAACACTCGATTTAGAATCACCGTATACCTACCTAGACACAGAGAAGCTCAAAATAAACATATAGTATGTGTAGAGCCGCAAGCGGCGAACGTAATGTTTAACGTATTTCGAGTAGTACATATAGGTGGTAATCACTAACATAGAGTCCAAACAAATTTTTTTCTTGACGATAGTGGTAATATACGTCATTTTCTTGATTACAGAAAGGCAATTTCTCAAGGCAATGGCTGGAAAATGCTTATATTTTGTCGCCATAGCGGCTTTCTCAATCGCTATTGCATCAGGTAATAAAGGTAAGTCTAAAACTTATATCAAATGAAAGGGCTTACTGAAAATAATTAAAAAAATAAGTTAATGACGTCACTCAAAACCCAATATGGCACACTTCTAAAGATGGCGGTTTAAGATGGCTAAGTTTTATATGCTTTCATACAAAATGGGTCTCAAATGAAACGACTTGCTGAACGAATAATTTTACTCTTATTAAAGCTTGTTTTTATCCGCGAGCTAAAAACAAAAGTAGTTGGACAGATTTTGATTTATTTATTTTTATTTGAAAGTTGATTTCATCGGAAGTATGCTTAACTTAGTTATGTTTAATGAAAATCTGTCCAAGATGGACGATGGACGGACGGATTACATACCTATTTTTTCACATGTTCCTCAATACGGGTATCAAATGAAAGGGTTTGACTAGTACAATAATACACACTACGATAAGTACATTTCAAATCCAAGATGGCCGACACCACAAAATGGCTAGTAAAAAGTTTTTCATATATTATTTAAACTTTGTTTCAGAAGTTCGAACCACATGTTCGCTGTACATTCGGACTGATCCTACATTATGGCGGCATGTCAAAAATAGTAATCCAAATGTCAGTATACACATCAAATAATAATTTTCTATATGAATAAAATCATACAGACAAATATTAATAATACCATCACTAGGATTTTTACTGTGACCCAAACAACTACACACAAGATGTGATACAAGACTCATTCAGCCTCAAAAACAGCCTAGATATTACAACTCATCGTTTGAATACCCCGACCTTGCACAAAACGCTTTTAGGCTACATTTATTATGCGAACTACCAGGTTGTGGAATTTGGCTGCCGAGTTTTAGATTTCCCGATAACTATAATCTGAGTAGCTTCAAATCTGTTGTGAAAAAAAATCACAAAGGCACGGCGATTGTCCAATTAAATACTTACACTGGTTATCAACTAGCATCCACTTAAGGGTGGCTTCTGTCGACTATGAGCAACAACATAAAACGTTTAATTTTGAAAATTCTCAAAATATTTTTTTTATCATACAAACAATCACACAACACAAACAATCACACAACACAAAAAAACACACTCAAATGTATTATTTTCTCTACCTAATTTTCAAACTTTCTAGAACAAAATTTGTAGCTGATTATCAGAAGTCTTCCTTTAAAAGAATACTTGTTGATTTATCAGGTACTCTATCTATTGACTATTGTTATTTACCTACTTTTACATTTCAGCACGATGACCCAAACAAGCACAGTGAAGTGTTTGAGAGAACGAAATTCGAAATCTTGTCTATTATAACGAATCATGTCTCAGCACTTAATTATATATTCAGAGATACTAAATTCGACGGTCGGATAGAACATAGAGGTATCAAGTTCGAGATACAGCGTACCAAAGTAAGTCTATCCTTTACTCTAATGTCCAGCCATTGGCATATTATGTAGAAATATTTTTCACAGAGCCCTTTTCATATATATAATTGTTTCTTAAAGAATGTATTAAGAGATTAAAAATGATTATTTTGATATTTTTTGTGATATATCTAAAATTGTAACCAGGTGGTCAATAACCTTGGATGGGCGGCAACAGACCATCCCCCTTCGGTTCATTTTTTACTATCAGTCCACGACTATGACTTGTTTAGAAACAACCACGCCTTTTAAAGTTTTCAACCATATAACCTTGTTTAGTCAGTGTCTAAAAACCAACTATTACATTCGAAGTCTAATATTTTGTTCAAGAATATTTTTTGAGAATATTTAAATTTTTGACATTCTTTTTTAGACCGAAAGGGTTTTTTAATTGTTGAATTACTTTATCTGCAGATAGACACTGATTTCGATTGTGGTTCACACGTAGCGGAACCAAATCAATTCTGTTCAGAAGATATTTCAGCGCCAAACTTGTTGAAGCTGCATTCTTTGGAAAACCACGAAGACTTTTGTCTCGCTTACTTATTTACTTACAGAACGTTTCGAGACGATCATTTAGGTGAGTCTTATTACACATTATATGTATATTGACACAATACATAAATTTATGCTTTGTAGGAATGCCAATATTAATAAAATTTATATACACTTAACAAAATTAATAAATTCGGCTTTTCCGACAAATCAAGTAAAAAATAAGAATCAAACTGAAGCTCCTCCTCCTATATTGGGTAAACGTAAAAAAAATTTAGTTATGTTGCTTTACAGGAATCACAGTCCCTGCCAGCACCGACCGAAGTGGAGGCATCTGTGAAAAGTACAAAACGTACACAGAAATTAAAGATGGCCGCTACCAGAGCATTAAACGTTCATTTAACATTGGAGTTATTACTTTAGCAAAAAATTATAGGTAAACAATATGTTATGTTTAAGTAGGCGGGTTATCAGGTGTACCTGATTGTTGAAAAGGTTCAACTATAGTTACGTTCACATTCGGTGAACATCATAAGGGACGAAATGAGTCGTTCGTGTATTCAACTATGACACGTCTCGCACCTAACGAGTGACGATACGTGTCATCGCCGTAATCCAAAGTCCACCACGCTCTTCTAGCTTAAGCATGTGGTAATTAATAAATAACACAGAGATGCATGCCTGAACCTAGGATTGAACCCGCGTCCTTTCTTTTGTGTGGCAAGGGGATTAATATTGTAAATTTTCAGAACATTGTCGGCTGCGATCAGCCAATTGAACTTCGCGCGACAGGTCGGCTACAATTTCGGTGCATCTGTAAGTCTAAGACTATTTCTTTATAGTTATTAGTAAACCTGAAGTAGGAGGCTAAAGAAGGAATATTAATTGCCTTCTTACCCCATTGTTGTGGCCACGGATTTTATTAGTCCCACCTGCTATAATAACTATAATCTTGATCTTTTCAAATTGTGAGTGAATCAGTATCTTCTAGGTAAATGTGCAACATCCTAGTCCGCATCGTCGCTTTACATCAGGAGAGTTGCGGCCAAACGCAAACTAATTATTTATTTAAAAAATGTCACATTGCTGTGGTGACTAGGGCAGATGGGAATGATCTGTTCCCAACTGCCCTATTTGAACGAAATAGTTATGCAATATATATTTGAAAGAGAGGTGGTATCGATCCGGCTTCTTCTTTGTCCAAATATTGACCATAACTTTTGCACCAGGAAACCAAGTCTATTTGATCATGCGACCGTAATGCTGAAATAATTCAAATAGTGGATTTGGGTCTCTGGGTAGTCGCTTTATCACTTTACATCTTTATATTTGAGGGCATTGGTCCAGGTTTTTGCAACAACTGTTGTATCTGTTACTAAACTGCAACAGATTGAAACAAATCTTGCTATAAGATCTAACAAAGGCAATGTACGAGCAGTTCCGAATTGTCGGCCTCACAAGGACAAGTTATTTTGGAATACTTAGAAAATCAAGACTGATTCTGTAAAAATTCAAATTTTATCTAAAATTGAGTGCATATCTGTCAAATTTTATTATAATCTATAAACAACTCTTATTAGCAAACTTCCTTATCTTTGCTTTCACTCGTTCAGTCTTTTAAGAGCTTGCTCTAGCAACTTTATTTTACCAAAATCAGACATTTGTTTGACCTCTAAATCAAGATCGCCGGCAACTGTCTAATTAAAGTCGTTATTACTCACTTTTTAATAATATTTTAACAAGGATGACGCGAGTGATTGCCAGCCGGGTGGTCAAGAAGGTAACTACATCATGTACAATGGAGTCACAGAGGCAGACCGACCAAACAACCACAAATTTTCAGCGTGTTCTATTCAAAGCATTAGCACAATCTTGGATGCAATGGAATCGGGGCTGAGAAGAAACTGCTTCCTGATTGGCAGTGGTGGCTTTTGTGGCAACAAGATAGTTGAACCTGGCGAAGAGTGCGATTGCGGTAAGTAATATTCAATATTGTTGTCTAAACTTAATAGTAGGAGAGGTAGGGATAAGCTGTGGGTTAAAAATGCCAACTGAATTGGCTACAGGCCAGTAATTTAATCCAATGTTTCGATAAACGATGGCACCAGCGCGTGGATAGAATGGGTGACCTCAACAAGATTAATTATCTCAGCGTTTCAATGTTTTTATTATCTAATATAAACTTAAGTCTGCGGGTATCAGGCACTTAATATGGTAATTGTATAGAGAAATTAGGAATAGTATGTACTGTACAGTTGTAAAGTAGAACGATGTTGTTCCTTAGACAAGAAATATTTTATTAAAATACAAAAGCAAAGGAAAAAAAAACATTATAAAAACTACTCCTATAATAAACCACCAGAAGAAGGGGAACTTCTAAAAATGCGGGCTGCATTGCCACGTTGAATCGCAATGCTAATTTTCTGGTCCCTTGTCGCTTCCATTAGACGTTGACGTTACACGCATATTTCTAAAAATAATTTTAAAGCGCTCGGTCTCATGTTCCCATTCCCAATGTTTTTTTTTACCTTAAAACCTTTATAAGCACTATTTTAAACTAAACTACATAATGCTGGAAGTTCAAATATGAGTTAAGTCGTCAGTTAAGGGCTTTGGTCACTGGTTGGCTACTGGTTCGAATAATACATAGACTTTAATATTCCAGGCTATGATGATGTAGAATGCCAAGACCACTGTTGTTACCCGCGCCAGGTCTCCAACTATGATAAAGAAAAAAACTCGACAGCCGTGGGATGCACCAGAAGAGCGCTAACTCAATGCAGGTAACTTATATTTCAAATGTATAATGTAACAAAATTAGGATTTGTTATAATCAGATCATAGAATCTAAAGAGAATACAGGAAAAAATGGAACAGCAAGCCTGGAAGCTACTTTAAATTGATGATAGTAAAATAGGAGTTAAAATTCCCAACTGATCTTAAGAAAACCTTGCAAGAAATCACTCATCTTCGATAATGTTTTTGTCAGGATAATGATTTTTTTTGGTTTATTAAACCTTAGTTTGTTAGAAGTACCCAAAATATATTTATTTATTTATGCCAATATGTCAATAGCTTAGCGTAATATACAAACTTATAAATGACTTAAATAATTATTGAAAAAGGCTAGTGTAAGCAAAGATATTCCCTGTCTTCCGAACTAGTCAAGACTGTATCTCGGAAAAATAATCACATCTATGATTATGCCCAACTGCTTTTACTAAGACCATCATATGTGGCGTTTTAGTTTCATCTCACTCACAAGTTATATTCAGAATCTCTGTGCAGCTTAAAATCCCCTCCATAAACTGAGCTACCATACGAACTGTGAAGTATTACAGGGTTAGCAAGTTAAAAAGGTCGAATTCGAAATACATATGTCATTATACCTAATATGCGCATACATACCACTGTCACAAGGAGAAAATTATAAACTCCTCCATCTGTTTTTCTACTGCTTTGCATATGGAAACTCTACTGTGCAAGTTAATCGATTCCAGCAGAGCATTACCTCTTCAAAGAAAATTCGTATATATTTGTTTATATTTCCTGTACAGTCCATCCCAGGGAACCTGTTGTGATGAGCTCAAATGTCAGATATCGCAAGATGTGACTACGCCTTGTAAGAGAGCTACTCCGTGTTCCAACTCTTCTGTGTGTACTGGCCTCTTTCCAGCTTGTCCAGCACCAGAAACATTACCAGAATACACTCATTGTGATACCGGTATATCTTCTTGTACCTACTTTATTTCTTATTTCTATTTTTAACTGACTTCAAATAGAGGATTGAGGAAGTAATCAATTGGTCGGATTTATTTACCGACTTCCCAAAAAAGAGCCTCCTCCTCATATCAATTCAACGTTGTTATTTTTTCATCTTTGTGCCCACATTTCTAGGGACTTCTGGACCGATTAATTTTTTTTTTAATTGTTTGAAAAGGTCCACTTTGAAGACGTCCTGTTTAAATTTTATCAAAATTCAGTCCTGAGGTTTGCTTTTTTTATTAAACTCGAAATAACTAAAAAAATACTATCGGTGCCTACCGTAGTAATTGAAATCGGTAAGTACGTCCGCTAAATTCTCAGCAACGCGTTAACCGTTTTGGAAAATACTTTTTTTCTATTTGAAATGATATATTTCAGAGGCGGTTGCGTTTTACATTTGAATGTCAAATTAATGTCAAATGAATCTCAAATTAATAAAAATGTCAAATTACATACGTTGTAATTTGGTTTTTTAACCAAGATGACAGAAAACAACTCATCAATTTTCTGCTGCTTCATTTAAGTTAACGCACGATTTTTTACCTGCTGCCCAAAAGGAGAGTAATGTTTTCGAATTTGCGACGTCACTTCTAACTAATTGTACAAAGATCTACTCGTATTTTTAGAAGGTTAGGTACATAAGAAACCTTCAGGCCCTGAAAGTTGAACATGCCAAAATGTTGAATTCTTTTAAGGTTGAAGACATCAAAATGTTGAACCCTAAATTGTTGAAATGGAAAAAATTTAAATTTGCCAAACTGTTGAATTTTCATTATGTTGAATCAGATAACCAATGTCAATGCGGGACACGAGAATACGGAACAAAAATTATGCCACAAAAATTTCTCCAATGCAATTGCATAAAAAAATGTGTATTTAAGACTGTTCTATATGTTTATTATTCAGATATATGATTAGTCAAACATGGCAAAATTATAATTATATAATAATAACACTTACAATTATGTTACTATAGCATAATATAGTCAAAACTCTAAACCTATATCAGTCCCTCGTCCAAACGTCCCCATAAGACTATCATTACCACGCTGAATCGCTAATGAAATGCGCTGGGCGAGAAAATTACCAGAACGTGGATCACGTCCTTTCTCCTTCAGACGCCGACCCAGTTCAGACACCAACATCTTGGCTTCAAAGCCCCACGATCCCGCCGTCTCGACGGCGAACGGGACGAACTCGTAAGATTTAAGACTTAAATTAGGATTCAAGAAGAATTTAATGATACAATTAACTTAGAATATGTAAGTAGGAGTACTTAGTTTTTTATTTTTTAAGAAATTGAATAAAGTTTTAAGTTGACCAAAGTTGGGTTCACTATATTTCATATTAAAAATGTTAATATTTTAAATTTTATTAACATCTACCAATGAAAATATTTGGATGGATTGATGGATGTTTGTTATTTATCACGCCAGAACGGCTGAACGGATCGAGATCAAATTTGGCACAGAGAAAGATTTCTATAATAGCGGCGCATAGACTACTTTATAACCGCGGGCCAAGCTAATGTAACATAAATCTGAATGGTGTGAATGCACCATGCGTAGGTACAAGCAGACATAATGTGTGTTAGAAGGGAATTAAGTCTAGAGGTAATCATGCCAGCACTCTTCTTCTATAAAATCAGCTCTTTGAGTGCCAGCTCACTGAGTTCAACATTTCGGGATTCATTTTATAGGAAACTCAACATTCAAGGAATTATAATTTCAACATTGTGAGAATTCAACACTTTAGAACTCAAATTTTTTGCTAATTCAACATTTTAAGATTAAACATTTTGATGTTTTCAACCTTATAAGAATTCAACATTTTGGCAAATTCAACTTTCTGGGCCTGAAAGATAAGAAACTCTGTGGTAATGATCAAGCTTTTCTGTAACAGTTATGATTGGAACACCACCTGAATTTAGAACTAATAAACTAAATATGCCATTACTACTGACTACCTAAACGTTAGATTTGGTCCTAATATTAACATTAGTTTAATTTTGAAGTAATACCTGAGATACCTATGATGTAGAGATACATTAGGTATGGTTCTTATTTCATAATAATTATGTTCCAGATAATCCTTCCTCGGTATGCTTCCTAGGAGAATGCAGGAGCCTATCGATGACGAATTCTACTGTCAATAATTAAACAATCATATCTTATAACCCAGCAATACTGTAATTATATCAGAAGAAATATATTACTGTCTAAAACAATGTTATTGGTACATCCATCATATGAAAATGAAAACAGCTACCTATGTAATTTGTTCGGAACACATAGTATAAATAAATAAAAAACTTTAAAAACGTTTGTCCTAAACTTATCGATGCTACTGTGGACAAGAGAGCTGGCTCATTCCTTGCTCAAAGGATTTCAGTGGCTACTCAACGCAAGAATGCTGCATACTTGGGACTTTGCCACATGGACTTAGATAGAACTTAGATACTTAGATAGATATATTCAATTTTTTTTAAATTTTAAATTGTTAATTTACAAAGGTTCTATATTTATTTTTAATTTCAATTGGCTTAGTGTGATTAAACCTATTTTTCTATGTATGTTCCTATAAGTTTACATGATAAATTAATAAATTGCTTTTAATTTGCAAATTTATTAGCATTTATTTATCTATTTTTCATCATTTCCCAAACACAGAGCTCAAGCGACGGAATTTGCAGGAGCAAGCTACGGGAACATCGAACGGTAGGTATTTCATCTTATCATCTTTAGGATCGTAGATGTACAATGACACGACTGAGTATTTCTCGTCGCATTCTGCTTTTATGGTGTTAGAGCCTTTGAAGATTGGTTGGAAACATTCTCGTTTATTCGGTTTGTTGTTCCTGGAAATAAAGAAGTAGGGCTGGTTATTCAGATTCAGATTCTAATCATTTATTGCTTCCATACAGTACATCATGTTAAAAAATTAGTACATTGTCCAATGTCGGGCACAGCGAAGTTAAAAGAGCAGAGAGCGCACATTATTACTATAAATCTAAATTAATATTATGACCAGTCAAAATAACGTAAATAAATAGTTAATTCAATGAATAATATCAGTCAAAATTTAATAATAACATGTCAAAATTATGTCTTTTATTTTCGTTAAGAATTTTTCAAGTGAGTAATATGCTTTAAATTTCATAATATTGCTTTCACATATCAGCTGATAACTTTCACATCGTTATATTCACATCGAGTAGTAGTTCCCAGTTAGTAATAGGTACTTAGGTTTACTTTGAAACTATATGAACTTGGTAGATTGGACCTACATATTAATAGCCAGGCAATATTTAAAAAAAAAATTAAAACCAACTTCAATTCGGCAGGCAAAAGTTATATTACTAAACATAATATTATCTACGTATGTATATGTACTCGTAGTCAATGAAAATTAACAGTTATTTTGATTCAAAAACATAAAATGTATGAGAAAACCTCGAAATCAAATTTTTTTAAAATACAATTTTACGTTGTTTTATTCTCTTAAAACCAGATCTTGTAAAAAAACTGACGCGTTTCTGTAGACTGTAGTTTTTATATATTTTTGTAGTGTCACTAATCCTAGTGAATCCTTCAAATTTTCCAAAGTCGTAAATGCTAATTTAACTTTGACGCAGACGCCCTTAAAGGAAACTAGGATTCTAATTCGTAACCATTTACATTACCATGAGTACAAAGGTGACGGTGATAGTGTACTGCGAAACTGACTAACATTCAAATAGGTCTTTAGGTATAAAGGTACAATATAAGAAATAATAATAATATTTCCGTAAATATGGTAATGCAGTTTACGAGTGATTAAAAATAGGTAAAAGCAATTGTCATGGGGAGTTATCACAGTTTCTCTTGTTGTATTTTAATGTGATGTACAAAATTATCGGTTAGGGGTAAACTAAGTCATTGCGTCAATCATACCCCTAAGGGCGCGTCCATTAATTACGTGAGTTATTTTTGAGAATTATTCAACCCCCCTTGCAAGATATCGTGAGATTTTCCCCAACGCCCTCCCCTAATCTCACGCGAGATTCTTCAAAACTTCTTTTTAGCTGTAAACGTGTTGGATTATTGAGGTAAAAACAAACAATTTATTTTCCTTTCAGCGTCGCAACCTATTATGCCTATAAATTTAAATTTAAAACGTAAATTTAATTCTAGAAATAATTTTACACCGTATTTTGCGAGAAATATAATTACGTGATATTTGGCCAAAACCCTTCCTCCCCCCTTAGTGAGATTTGGAAAGATTTTATAACACCTCACCCCCCTTCCCCCTAAAACACCTCACGAAATTAATGGACGACCCCTAACCGACTCCTCTGTGTAATGTAGAAATACATACCAGCACTTAGTTGTCCTTATTTTCTGCACAAAGTCCGGCAGCTGAATGATCAACTCTGTGGTTACATTCGATTTAATAGCGTAAGGCTGTATCACCTAAAAGAACATAATTATTAGTTCAACTCAGTTCAAAAATATTTAATTTTTACAATGTCTTCCAAATGTTCCGTACTTAAAAGGTAACACAAAAACTTATTAAGTACTAAGACTGCACTGTCCGTTTGTCTGTCACCAGGCTGTAATTCAGGGACCGTGACAGCTAGACAGTTGAAACTTACACAGATGATGTATTTCTGTTGCCGCTATAACAACAAATTCCATAGGTTTCCCATTTTTTTGTCATTTTTTTGCTCAATATTAAGAACGGTCACATTTAGAAACTCGAAATAATTAATATATAGATAATAAATAGTGCATACGGAACCCGGAAGCGCGAGTACGAATCACACTTGGCCGATTTTTATTTATCAATAAAGACAATAGATTATTAGTTTTATAGTACACAGGGTTATCGGATAGGGGTGTACTAAACCGACTCACTATAATAATCCTACTGATCAACTTTCACTATGGAAATAAATAAATTCGAGAAATAAAAATCAACTGCTTCATACATTGTGTTGACGACTGTACTCGTAGTAAGAGTTGTTCATAATGATGAGTATAATCACCTTCTTTCGGCTTAGTACACCCCTAACCGAATAACCCTGTATACCATGTTGATTAAAAAATGATAATACTCACTTCGGTAGTGGACCAGCAGTTCTGTTCGTCACCAACCCGGCTACGACTGGGTGTTTCATCTATATCATCCAATTTGTTGACTTCCCGGACAAATATCTAGAAAGAACAACAAACAAGTAAAATTGATAATATTAGAATAGAATAGAATACATTTTTATTTGTAACAGTATACACAACACAGAAAATAATCTGACATTTGCTGTGGTAGCCATCTTTGATTTGAAATTATTATCTACTAGTCAACCCGTTCATTTGATGTGATGATGTAGTGGAATGATGAAAATTGTACTTCGCTATATTTGGCCACGGCCATCTTGGACCGATTTTCATCAAATATGGCTAAGAACACTCGCGTCTTATACACCTTTCATACAAAAAATCAAAATAAAAATGGGTCCATCTGTTTGGATTGTAAGCTACGATGCCAAAGCAGATATACTCACACGCACACAGACACGTCAAACTTTTAACACCCCGTCGTTTTAGTGACGGGGTGTTAAAAATACAGATAAATAAATTTAAAAAAGCACTGCGGGTTTTTTTTATCATTTTTAT
The DNA here is from genome assembly GCA_947049295.1 of Ligdia adustata. Lineage (NCBI taxonomy): Eukaryota > Metazoa > Arthropoda > Insecta > Lepidoptera > Geometridae > Ligdia > Ligdia adustata. Next base: position 2,811,753 of record OX346223.1, read on the forward strand.
CCTCATATTGTTATTTTTAGTAAAATTTTCTTCCTTGCAAAAGTGGCCTTCTCTGTTATGACAGAGAGTCTTCCCCAATTTTCTTCTATTTTTCTCTCCTATGCCTTTTTTATCCATTACGAGTCGTACATCGTCTTGAAGATATTTCCATCTTTTTCTTTGTGCTCTAAGGAGCAAGAAGAAAAAGATGGAAAGATTCGAGAAGAAAAAGTCAAGACTTCTTCCATTGAGTGGACAAAAATACGAAACAAAGTGTCGTTTTAGTAATATTAATGTAAATTCTTAAAACATTAAGAAAAGTGTCGATGGACGAATTCTTAGAGTCATTATTGTGTAGAATTTTAAGTTATTAATTTTATGATTGTAATATTTCTAGGAACGCTCTTGAAGCCCCTCCCCCCCCCCCCTCTAAGCACAAAGAAAAATATAATTTACCTTATTCTGCTCGTAAACTCGTTCCATGTCTTCTAAATGCTTGTCATAATTAGGTGGCTTTTGGATGCAAATATCTTGGTCCGCTGTGCATTCTTCGGACATGCTTTTAGCTGAGAAATTTTACAATTTAACATAAATAGTATCATTTTTACTTAAAGCAGTATACTTAACCGAAAGTACTATACCATCGATATAGGAAAAAAATATCGGCAATGGACTATTCTCAGTATTATGAATGAAGTTTCTCAATTCTGATTTCGATTATAAGTTTTTTTTTTCGGAAATTAGAAACATACTTAAAAGTTATAAAAACCAGTTAATATATTGTATAATGAATATACTTTAATTTTACTTTAAAATTAAATCTACTAGGTCTGGACAAAAAGCATGGACACTATGAGGTAAATGTAAAACGCCAACTAATCTTTTTTTAGTAAAAACCATAAAACCGTCCTTGGAAAAATTTAAACAATGAGTTAGGTAAACGAAAACTGAATCTAAAATTTATTTGAACAAAAACCGTCAATAAGCATCAAAGCAATTTTTCAAACTATCGACCTCGAGACCACTATAACTTTCGAACCTAAAAAAGACACCCTTAAATCTGTCTTTTTTTCTTATTTATACGAATATATAGCTTATATTCGTATACATATAGTAAGTAGTCCCATAAATTTTTTATCAAAAAAGGTCAAGATGTTTGAGTTTTAAATAGAACTAACTGAAAAACTGTTCTGACGGCGTAGCCCTTAACGGATTCTTAGATATATTTTTTTTTTAAATAACACGATTTATTAAGGTTCTGTATCATGCCAAATATTATTGAAGTCAGCGGGTAAATATTCGCCGTAGCAAACTTCCTCATTTTGGAGGTGTATGCTAAGTTTCGCCAAAATTGGTTGAAAACTACGACCACACATACAAACTAAAAGACTAAATAATAATTTCCTAGGATCTAAGCTCATTAAATATTTAAATAAGTAATAATATGGGACAACATCCACACGAAGGTCTTCAGGTCCCAAACTAGGCAAAGCCTGTGCTATGGTAACCTGATGACTGATATACATACTTATATATAATAAACACCCAGACACAGGTCAAACAGACATGTTCATGCACACATATGTTTGACCTGTCCGGGGATCGAACCCGGGACCAGCAGCGCAGTAGGCAGAGTTGCTACCAACTGTGGCAACCGGCCAGTCTAATCTTAATAATAAAATATCTTAATACTTTTCTTGCTCAGTCAACTGTGAGACCATATTGCTTAAGCACTAACGAATACAACTGTTGGATTTGAATAATAGAAATGGATATCGCATAAATTAAATTTAAGTGAAAATATAACTTACCGGCCATTGCTAGAACAAGCATCTGTAAAAGAAAAAAATTCTCATTGGGGTCACATCGCAAAATACCAAGTAAATCCTGGTAAAATGTAATTACTAAAAAATATAACACATACATTTACGTAAGTGTTAAGTAGATGAGTTTAAGAAAGAATACAAATTATATGCCCCCGGCCTCGCTTAGTCGAGCAAATACAACGGAAATACAGAAATATGCTACTTTTTACCCGAATGTCCAAATTTATTTATGCATTTGTATTTTTTGTGTATAAAGCCTAAACCAGTGGATCAATTTTAGTGTGCGAAATGTGTATGGAATAGTCTTTGAATCATATCTAGCCGATACTGGTTCATGATTGCAATAACTGCACCGAAGCAAGCGGTTAACGTGTTCTCACTAAAGTGGTCTCATATTTGAAAAGCCTGATGCATGTCCTATACTCAAAGATTTCTCGTTCTGATTATTAAGTGTATCCTCTATAACTACAGGGCAAGTTAAGAAAAATGCGACTAAAAGACTAACTAAAACAAAAAATAAGCAGCTCAATATTGTAATTTACTCACCATGACAAAACACAAGCTATCCATAGTTGGACACGAAGATGCAATTGCTCTTTCTGAAATGATTTTTTTACAATATTTTTAGATATGTCCCAAATGGACTTTAATAATACAGTACGTAAAAGCTATTCCTTTACATGACATTTGTATTATTGCGAACTGAATTGCTCGCTGGTTATTATATACTAATGAGACACTTCGGGTTTTTCCTTGTTAATCATGCTATTTATATAATATAAATTCCCTGCTATATATATTATTATAATAAGGAATATTATGAGTATAGGACTAGCTAATTAGCATGCTGATAAAGTACAATGTAGTTATTATACATCTGGTGAAGGCTAGAAACGAAGAGATGGTGACAATAGTGATTTTTATCAACTACGCTTTTAAGTAACACAGTCCATTCTTTAAATCAATAATAAATGCTTAGATGCGAAAACTTAATTGTGAAAAACTTAAAATTGTATAACTTAATATAAAAATAATACAGGAATAGGGCTTTATGGATCCTAAAGAACAACTTTGTCTATGGAACCAACTCTGAACTCTAGAACTTTTAGTAGGGAACAGCTTTTTTTTCGTATTCAAAGTTGGTCATATTGATGTTGAATTATCTTTAGTTTGTTATATATTAGCACGTTAAATACCTGCAAATGCGCTAGTACTTATAATAAACAGAAAGGATAAAGGTATCTTTTAACACTTTTTTTATACATTTTCAGCCAAATCGGTTCAGCCGTACTTGAGTTATAAATAGTGTAACTAACACGATTTTCTTTTGAATATATATAGATGAACGTATGAACTATCAATGTAGAACGTCAGGGCCATGTTGGATATTCTCGCCTCAATTTTGCGTTCTTAATGGAAAAATGGTAAAGAAGTTTATTCAGAAATAGAAACATTAATCCCTACGTAATATTTATCAGTATTTCACGTACTTATCAACAGTTACAATGTATTTTTAAATGTATATAATAAAATGAATATCAATAATATGTAGAACGGCATAAAACACCAAAATAAATATAACACATCATGCGTATTACTTACTCGGCATAAACGATGATCGAATAATGGACATAACTCTCTGTTTTTTTTAATAATTTGTATGTTTAAAACTTGCTTCCACCTATGCTGATCAAGGTCAATTATATCAGGGCAAACAATACAGGGTGACTGGTAGAAAACTTGAAATATTTTATAGAAACGACACAAACTAGGGTTGTTTATTATAATATTATTCGTATATAAATATAGTATCTTTATATTTTTATCGATGTGGGTAGTCTTGAATGACACATTATAATTTTGTTTACGTGCATATAATTAATAATTAAAAATATAAACAGTGCAATATTCAGTGTAATTATATTTTTTTTAAGTAAATAACAAAATAATACCGGCATGGTTGTATTATCAATGATAAATGATCGCTAGTTTTGCCATATAAATATAAGAGCTTGTACTTGCGTACAAGCTCTTCGCTGGCCACTGAATTTTATAAATTCCGTGTATCAATACTGACTGCACTTAAGTCCATGCAAAATCAGGTAAGCCTGCTAGCCTGCAACACTGACATTCTTGAAATGCAAGCCCGCCGGAAGGTATTGCTTCTTCATGGAATTTCAGATTTCAGAAGGCAAAGAAAAAGAAAGACACAGTAGCTTGTGCAGTGAATATTGTTTCAAAGTATTTGAAAGTGGGCGAGTTTTCTGCCCAGAATATAAACCGATGCCATCGAATGGGTCGCTCCACTGCTCCTGGGAAGCCTAAGCCGATCCTTCTCAATCTGTGTGACCTGTCTGTACGCCAGAAATTGTGGGACTCCAAGACTGCCTTCAAAGGCACAGGCGTGATGCTATCAGAGTTCCTCACTAATCAGAGATACGACGTCAGCGCTTTGGAGTCACTAAGTGTTGGTCGCGAAATAGTGTTATATTCGTAATCGATGCTGATGAAAAGCGCCATCGCATCACAATAGTCGGTGAGCTTGAAAAAATTCAGATGCCCACGCCAGCTCCTCAGAAGACTAAAAAACTTGAAACAGCAAAGGCTGTCACGGCCTCTAAATCAGCAAACCCGTGCAGAAATCATAGAACACTACAATCTCATATGTACATTTTTGTTTTTGTACAAATTTGTAGGTTGTCCTAATTTAGGTTTCTGCTTAGTAAGCAAGTCATCAGTTTCTTTATTTTTTGTTCAATTTTTGCAACTCTGTTTCGATGTTTTATTGTTTCGAAGGTGTCAAAGTCATTTTTTTTTTGTCATTTGCATAAGCATTTGGCCAACATTGTCTTAAATTGAGAAAATGTGTAGGTGATGACCAAATTTTTAATTTTTATTGTGCAGTGTTGTTTTAAAAGTGGTAAAAATATCTTTAAATGGTATATCTAACAATTGAACTTAGATGTTAACTCTGCGGCAACTACAAATATTTTGATTGTATGATACATTTTACTTAGTTTTACTGTAATAGATATGATAAATATTTTTGTTGGCAATGACAACAGTAACGACGAATTTTTTACCGCATCTTCTTCCGCGGAATTGTGTAGCGATGATAGTTTTGTAAGTTTAGCACCATTATCAGACTTCCTTGCGAGTAACTTTTCCGATGTAGGTACCCAAAAATTTCAATATTGTCGATATAAATGCACAGAGCATTCCGTCATCATACTCTGACATGCTGGCGTCATTAGTTCAGAAAAATATTCAAGCAAAAATAGTCTGAGAGACCTGGCTCCGTCCTAGTTTTCCTTCAACTACTAGTTAGTTGATTCCTGTGCATTTCAAATTTAATATCTTCGACTACTTTACTTTTAACAGTCACCCTGTACAATGTGTAAGCTTACCTAGGCATGATCAGCTTCACGGATATTGATGTACCTAATCTTTTTGTTTAAAAAAGCTTGTTTAACAACTTTTTAGAATCTTTATACCTTAGTATTATATTGTATGATATAACGAAGTTATCAATTTAATAGAATCTATTGGAAACAAGTGTTGTCTGGCTACATCAGTGTTTTGTTTATACACAGAAATACGTGCTACAAGTATTATAATCCAAAAACTTTAATCGTTTTAACAAATAACCAGGTAAGTAGATGATATATTCTATTTATCTATATTATGGCAACTTATTTTGCGAGTGTTAAGTGCTTATCAAAAGTATTTCATAGTCAGAATTGTAGACATGCCATGATAGAGTATTAATTAAAAATTAAATAGAGCGAAGCCTCGCTTCCGTGTGATAATAATACTCGTAGAATTAAACGCGTCTCGCTTGCATTTTTTGGGCTAACAATCATTTTTGAAGTTTTAAGTATTGTGTGCATGTTTGATTTGTCGAAAGCTTATTAAACACTATTTTGTTTTTTTTACGATTTATGTCTGCAGTTAATAAAAAAGTTTTCTTCTATCTATCTAACTCACAGATATCTATATCTACTCTATATGTATAACTTCAGAAACATTACTCTTTTTCCTGTTACAGGAAGAAGGCGTCGCTGAGGAGTCGCGATGACCATGAGTGTTAACTGGACGACCGTGGCGCCTACGAGCGTCAGGCCAAAATACAACGGCTATACAGAAGAAATAAAGCTCTACAACTTTGTAGTGCGTGGCATCTTGCTGATCGCCATGGGCACGGTCGGCGTGATCGGAAACACGCTGACAGTGGCGGTTCTGACACGCGAAGAGATGCGCTCCTCTATTAACTGCCTGCTGCTCGGACTCGCGGTGAGCGACACCTTGCTCATCATCAGCTACGTGCTGCAAGACGGGTCCGCGGCTATATGCCGCTACACAATTCGCTGGTGCTACGATGACTACATATGGGCATACCTCTTTCCCTTCGTGAGACTTGTCACATTCGGATCTCAGACAATGTCCGTATATTTGACGCTCGCGGTGTCAGTGGAGCGGTGGGTCGCCGTTTGCTACCCTTTCTGTGCCAAGACGCTTTGCACGGTGAGCCGCGCACGCTGGTGCGTGCTCACCATTGCCGCGTTTGCTCTGCTCTACAATGTGCCCAGGTTCCTGGAGTTTGGTGTGAGCAGAAACGAGGCCGGCGTGATCATCTACGTCTCAACCATCGATACCTACATCGAGACCGAGACCTACGTATTGGTGTACGAACACAGCATGTACCTTGTGGTGATGTTCATCGTACCTTTGACTGCGCTGGTAGTGTTGAACGCTTGCATCGTGAGGCAGCTGAGGCGCGCCAGAGCCGAGCGCGCGCTTCTCTCGAGCATGCAACGTCAGGAGCTGGGCATCACTAGAATGTTGCTGGTGGTGGTGCTCATCTTCTGTCTCTGTAACCTGCTGCCGCTTGCCGTCAACTCGATCGTAATGGTCGTCTTCCATTATTCCAAATGGAAACTCAACTTCGACGTTATGATACTGGTGAAGAGTTACAGAGTGCTCTACGCGACTTCTACACTATTCGTGATGACATATAGCAGCGTCAACTTTTTCATATATATAAATATGGGTGCTAATTTTAAGAGTGTCTTCCTGAAGATGTTTTCTGAAAGGCGCGGTGTCGGTAGCGCTCGCGTCCGGTCTCCGAATAAGAAAACTGAAAAAGTTGATACTATACATGTAGAGAAACAACTCAAAGACACGAAACTGTGACTTAAAAAACTGTATTTTGACATCAGTGAAATTGTCATGTATTTATTTTTAGATTTTTTTGTTAGGCTTTATTTCCTCCTATGTGGAAAAAAAATCTGCGGTGTTTTATAATAAGCTAACGGCTGATTACAATATTATTTTTAACCTAGATACCTCTGTTCTGGTATGAAATAACAAATGATCAAAATCGGACGACCAATAGTTAGTTACAAGTAAGGTTAGATCGCTAAAAACAACAGCGAGGTCAATCATTCGCAGAACTGTAGGATAGTTACTTATAACTCTAATGTGTTTCACACTCAAAACTCCCTCACTAGGGTTTCTCTTGTGTTGAAAATACCATGTGTCATTCACGAACACATACATAACATTCCCAAACCAGGCGGCAGATATTCAAACTTGTCGTTGTGACACTTCATTTATTACAATACTAGCTGTGCCCCGCGGTTTCACCCGCGTAGTTTCTCATTGGATTGTCGAGATAATGGGGGAATTACTTTTTTTAAAGTGGGTTAAAAAGTATCCTATGTTCTTTCCCGGGGTCCAATCTATCTGTGCACCAAATTTCATCCAGATCGGTTTAGTGGTTTTGGCGTGAAAGCGAAACAGACAGACAGACAGAGTTACTTTCGCATTTATAATATTAGTTAGGATTAAAATAATCTATATTTAGTATTCGTATTTACCAATGATGTATAAGCACTGGTATGTAGGTATAATAGCAGCCAACATGCCTAGCAGTACAACATGGGTAGTTAATAGTCCTGTCAAGTCTACGTAAGCTTAGATAAGTCTTTAGGCCGCATCCCACAGGCGTTTTACGGGCGCTAGCATCTATAGATAATTTTCTTTTTAATTTACTCGTGTATAATAATGACATATTTTATTTAGCAACTCTGTATAGAGTCACAATGTACGTAAGTACTTTGTTTGACGCAGTAACTACGTATTTTGTATATACCTACATATAACGAACTACATTTTATACTAAAACAGGAAAAAGAAAATATAAACGTTACCTGCTATGTACTTCACTAAAAGAGTATTTAAATTATAAAAATCCACTTGCAATCTCACTCACACAAATTCCTTGTAAGGAAGAGTCTTTGAAGTAGTAGAAATTATAATCCTTCTGGGATATATCTTTTTGTTATTTTGGTACAAACATGTCTAAAAATATCTAATTAGTGTTTTTTTCAACAACTGTGTCGAATAAGCTTTGTAATGGTAAGTTATATTAAATTATATTATTTAGTTAATAATAATATAGTAGGTTTTTAATTAAGCATACTTTAGCATTATAATATTTAGCTATATTAATTACATAGAACTTTAAACAAAGATGAAAGCATGGCGCAATTTATATCTAAGATTGAAATCCCCCATACAAACTTCAATAGTTAAACTTTTCGAAAAAAAGGTTTTCTGTGAATTTAATGTGATTTTCTGTCTTTTAGAAATATTTGTGATGGCACTGTCTGGTACTATATATTTTACTCAAGAATTATTTCATTTCTGTAGTACCTACTTACTGCGGTCACAATATTTAAATGTATTTTTGTATCATCTCATATATTTTATACTCGAGTAGTAACACCTCACTCTATTATCCGGGGAAATTTGATTATTCCGATCGAACACTGTTTTTTTCCGGAATAATAAGTGTCCTATGTGTTAATGTAGAACATAAACTATCTTGGAGCCAAATTTTATACAAACCCGTGAAGCAGTTTTTGCGAAAAAGAGGAACAAACATTATATACTAATTGTATAATAAAGATTTATTGTACTTATTTATTATCTTCATTGTTACCACAAAAATTCTGCTTGGCATAGGTTTCACCTAATGCAAAGAGTGTTAGCATATTACATAATATATCATTTTTCATAAGCATGCTCAAAGTTCAAATCAAAGAGCTGATTATCCAACTACCTGATTTTATAATTATTTTTTTTAATTTTGAAATCACTGCAATTAGGTGTCGGTGTTTTTATTAATTTAAAAGTATTGAAAATTACTATAATAAAACTACAGCATCAAACAAACACTTGTGTACTTGTGCGGAATCTTTTAACTTCCTATCAACCCTAATTAACCCTAATTAAAGCATGCTATACTCGTACCATAGATTAAAGAATTAGCATTCCTTAATCTATGACTATACTAACTAAACTATTTATTTATACATATATATTTATTACGAGCCCGTTCTGACCCATTATTGAGCAAGGGCCTCCATACCCACATTCTATTTAGTCTTTAGACTTTAGGGCCGTAGGGACCGCGAGCTCATCTTATTTTCCAAAACTTATCGGAGCGTTTGATCGATTCGATCAACGTAACAGCATTGCTATTCAGCGTGGTAATACTGGGCACGCTGTCCTCTGGTGGTGGATTTAGATTATCTGTAGATCTTGAATGGTCTATTCTCGTAGGTAATCTTTTTGATATATTTTTGTTGTTGTAGTTAGTAATTTTTCTTGGTTATTTAGTCTTATCTAGATAGAACTAGATCTAACTAAACTTACATAAAATGCTAGCATACTTGTAGTAGCAAAGATATTAGAAAACTTTTGCTTATACTGTCTGAAATGGGTTCAATTCTCTATCTTCATCAGTAACAAAGCTTTACAAAAAGTGCGGAAGGGAGTGCCTTCAAATCTCCCTAATTGTGCCAAATAAAAAATATATAGATTCATTTCGTAGTTGTAAACTTCCTATAATATTTTCGTTAGCATTTTTTGAATGTTGGTATGTGTTTGGCTCAAAATATTTGTCTAGGCATTTATTGAAAATTTGTAAACTTTGGTTGCTTTAGATTTATTCTTTTAGTTTCTAACAAATTAAAAACAGGATTTACGTATTATTATTATATTTTACAAGTACACAAACAAGAAAGTAGAGAGGCCATGTTATTTAACGTGAGAGTGGTATAAAAGTGGTCTCTTTGTACATTTACGATGATAAAGACTATGATATGAAATACTCACCCTTTTATATACCCATTACCTGCTCTTGCAAGTTCTACAGCAAAAATACATCGGGAAAACGATTCGATTAATTCACATTACGTAAAGTTCTGTAACCATTACAGTGTCTACATGAATTCAGGTGGTCAAGTCAGTTATTTGAATTGTCTCAGAATTACAATTGGAATAGATCAGAGTTAGTATGAAAAATTATGTTTTGTTTAATACTAACTGTGGCCTATTCTCGACACGCAATATTCATAGACTCAGTAGGTATTCGATTCAACGAGAATTGAGTTTATAATGTAAGTATAAAAACATTTGCTAAGGTCACACAATTAGATGTGAAATACATCTGGAAACGAAATCTGAACGAGATTCCAGTACTGAATATTGCCGTTTATTCCCACTAGTTCTGTTGAGTAGTTCCGTTGACAGAACAAGTAGGATTCCCACTTGTTTGTTACACTGATATTTAATTTTAATGAGCAAGTGTCATGTGTACAAATAATCATCTAAGAAACAAATGAATGCTCATTTATTTCTTAGATGATTATTCGCAGAAACAAGTGAATGTCGAAGAAACAAATCAGCATCTCAGAATAATAAGAACGTCTCAAGAACAAAACTTAAAATTATTTTTTTGAATTGGTTGTAAGTTATTGGTTGCTGCGCTTGTTCTGATGATGAAATAACATACTAAAAAATCACTATTATTGCATATACATATTATCTAACTTAGTTCGATCTGGGTCAACTTTACGAGCTTGTGTTTTTTTTGTTTATAAGTTTACTATAGTACGAAAAAAAATATATATAATTTTTTTTGTAAAGAATTATCTTTGAGACTGGTCCTGGCCTCGGGAGATCCCAGGGCTGGCACTTACTTTGCTCAAAAGTTAAGTTTGATTATTCAGCGAGGTAACGCTGCCAGCATCCTGGGAACATTGCCACAAGGCAGTGAGTTGGATGGGGTTTTTTAATTTAATTGTTTAGGTATTTTTTATATATATATATATATATATATTATATATATATGTATATATATATAAAAAATACCTAAACAATTAAATTAAAAAACCCCACCTATATATACATATACCCCATATATATATATATAACTTCGTACCGCCCAACAGTTATTCAGGTTTCTCACCTTTTAAACCTTCCCTGGAGTACGACAATTATTTCAAGACCAAATTCATCTAAATCAGCCCAGCTGTTCTCGAGTTTTTGCGAGACTAACGAACAGCAATTGATTTTTATATATAAGATTATATATTAAAAATAATATATATATATATATGTGTATCTAAAAATTGTCTATTTATTTCCTTGCATTGTATTGTATTATATAAATATTCAAATAAATAATTTTGACTATAGTACGATCATTGATTATATATTTAAATTAGAACCATTTTAAAAATTTGTTTGAAAAATGTCTGTTATGAGCAATGAATTTTCTTTTCCGGCCCTCTCAATAAACAAAAGAAAGTCGTTAAAGTGTCTATTAATAATTGCAATTGGAAAAATCAAGTTAACGCAAATTTCGACCATAAGGAAATTTTTCGGAAAATCATTATTTTAGACTATAGAAATCATTGGCCCCAAATTTCACGAAAAACAAGCAAAATAAAAAATGTCGATTAGGTCGAAAATTATATAAGCCGGATTTATATTGTTTATTATAGCCGGGTCATTGTAGTTTTTAATATCTTCGTTTTTTTGCGTCACAAATAAAAATAAATATCTTCTTGTACTTGGTCCTTGGTCTTGAAAAGAGAGTCGTTAAAGTGATTATTATTATTAACGATATTATTAACCATTAACGATTACAATTGGAAAATCAGGTTTACGCGATATTAGACCTTATCGACATATTTTATTTTGCTTGATTTTTGTATTATTTGGGACTAGAGAGCGAGTGAGAGTATAAAATTATGATTTTCCGACGAATGTGTCTTAGGTTGAAAATTACGTATATATGATTTTTCTAGTTGCAATCGTCAATGTACATTTTTGCGACTTTCTTTTATTTTTTTAAGGTTATATTTTATTGTATGGACTAGTAAATATGTCGCTATCAACTAAATCCAAAAATAAATTTAACTTTGTTCTTTCTATTTTGTTTCTGTAGCGCTCTTTTGATCCTACAATACTGTTTTGTTTCTGTGATGTTAACTTGTTTATGCGATGATCACTTGTTTACTACATGCTTCTTGTTTCCGCTACACTCGCTTGTTTCTGCGATGCTCAATGGTTTAATTGATGCTCATTTGTTTCTACGACATTTGCATTCGGTCGTGAATCTTTGTTGGGAGCGGACGTATGTCGAACTTTCTAACAATTGGTTTTTCGTCGTTTTGTGCACTTTCCTGCTTCGAGTAAACAGCGCCTTTGCCTACTGTGACATATAGAAGATTATGCGTATATGTAGGCGAAGATAATAGTGGTGCCTACAGAGATTGGCTGGCCTGGGTGAGCGATATTTTGTACGCAAAACTGTTAGCGTCCGGCGAGGCTTGAACTCGGGTGCGCTGCACGCGAGCCGAACGTTCGCCCGCTAGTCCATTATTGTATGAGAGGCGTGCGCCAAATATCGGCTATAGAACAAGACAAAGAACTGTGTCTGGTTTTCATAATTTTAATTCAATACCTATTTGATATATTGACTAGCGGTAACTTGGTCTAATATTTATTACAAAGCCATATAATGCCCAAAACGTTGCCTACGCCTAGCGCCGCGGCTCCGCCTTCAGAATTTATACTTGCCGACCTTAGTCTTGACGGCGATTCTGACTCGAGTTCCACTAGCACGAAAAGCGCGAGTAGAAAAAGAAAAAGGCCAGATAGCCAACTAGTCGCAACTTTAAGCACGTTTAGTCAAAATTTAAACACGATCAATAGTACTTTGAACGAGATGAGGGCCGATATGAATAAACTTGCAGATAATACCACAGAAATAAAAAATGAGGTCAATGCGCTACGACCCGCCCAAAAGGAATTTGAAAAAAAAAAATTGTGCATCGAAAGTAATCAATCGCAAATATTTAGCGAAATTGAATTATTGAAGGAAACTAGTAATTTTAATACAGAGCAATATCAAGATTTGCAAAAAAATTTCGCTGAGCTGGAGCAAAAGGTGATGCCTTCCCTTCATACTAATGATGTCGTCACGGCATTTGAGATGAAAATTGATGTGTTAGAACAACAAGCTCGAGCATGCAATATTGAAATATGTAATGTACCTGAGAGACGTGATGAAAACCTACTAAACTTAGTTGAGACATTGGGCTCGAGGATCAATTTTGCGATAAATCACAAAGATATCATAGCTGTCCATAGAGTACCACAAATGACTGCGGATGTAAATAAACCGAAGAATATTATCGTAAGGTTCCCATCAGTACCCTTCCGCGACAACGTAATAAGTGCCTGCCGTAAGAAGACGAAGGGCCTCACATCAGACCAGCTGGGTATCACTCTGTCATATCTCACTCTGAAGAAAAAAGGAGGTCGTAAGGAGGCTCAAAAACACAATTATAAGTATGTCTGGGTAAAGCATGCGACTATTCTCGCTCGTAAAACTGATTCTTCAGCCGTTGTGGCAATACGGTTACCTAGCGACCTCAAGAAACTTGCTACCGAACATCATAGCGGAATTGCTACAATTTTGCGTTAGTGTACATCAAGCTATTTTCATCAATGAGGTATCCATATTTTTATTTTTAGGTGTAGGCAACTGGGGGACACATACTATGCGTAATCGGGAGCGTCTGGGTGAAATTATTTATTATTATAAAGCAGCATTATCAGTTATAACCGATAAATATTTAATGTTTTTACCAACGTTTTGCTTTGATTATGGATAATTTGTTCATATATTATCAAAATTGTTATAGTATTCGTGGCAGGCTTCCTACATTATTTATGTCTATATTATCTAACTCATATGACATTATAGTTCTCACAGAAACTTGGTTAATACCCGAAGTGGCCGACAATGAGTTTATTGATCAGCGTTATAATGTATTTCGATGTGACCGGAATAGAGTTGAAACTGGCAGGTTGGATGGCGGTGGTGTACTGATCGCGGTGCTACGCACTATAAAAACTACTATATTTCCTGTGAGCGAGTCTTTCAACACTCATATTGAACATGTATTTCTTAAAATACCGAGCATTGATTCTTCCCATCAACACATACTGGGAGTAGTTTATTTACCTCCATGGACCCCAGAGGACGTGTATGAGTCATATTTCGAATATCTAACCTCCCTATTAAACGATCAGGACATACAGTACTATTATATTTTTGGTGACTTTAATTTACCAGAAGTTGACTGGTCTAACAAAAAAAGTTATTTAACTTATCCAAAATGTAAGAAGAGTAATAGCCATAAGAACCTGGTTAGTACAATAGCAGAATTAGGAGGTATCCAACATAATTTGTTCACAAACATCAAGGGTAGAATTCTTGATCTTGTTATTTCTAATGCAGATTGTTCACTGCACAAGCCGGTGGATACATTGATTAAAGTTGATCTATACCATCCACCATTTTTCGTATTAATTTCTCCACACTCAGAAACAAGTCGAATGAAAAAACGACCCATGATGAAATATAATTTTAAAAAAGCTAATTATGATCTTATTAACGAATATTTGTCGAACGTAGATTGGTATGCTTTATTGAAGGATTTGAGCGCCTCTGACGCCATAGAAATTTTCTACGAAAAAATATTTGAAATCATTAAAGCCCACGTCCCTCTAGTGAAAAGTAAGAGTAGTAATTTTCCGATCTGGTTCACACCTTCTTTGATTCGATTATTTAGAAGTAAATCTAAAGCGTGGATTAAATGGAAAACATATAGAAACCTCAGTGACTATGAACACTTTTCAAACAGCCGTAAAAATGTTTACTATGAATGTCACAAAGGTTTTTCGCTATATCGCAAATCTGTTGAAGACGGTATTTATACAAATATTAAATGTTTCTGGAGTTATATTTCAAGTAAACAAAACAAGACTAGCGTTTCACCAAAAGTTCACTAAGATGTCGTTACTACTAGTAATCCAACTGATATTTGTAACCTACTTTCTCAATACTTTAAGTCTGTTTATGAAAATTCCTCTTTCAATAATAGTACTTGGTTACCACCTGACGAGTTTAACGATAAGTGTGAAATAATTAGCGATATTGTTATTAGTTATCAAAAAGTTCATATGGCGTTAAATTCTCTTGATCCTTCTAAAGGAGCTGGCCCTGATGGCATACCTGCCCTATTCCTTAAACGCACTGCTGATTACCTATTTCCCGCTCTGACTATTATTTATAATAAATGTTTAAATCGTGGTTTCGTTCCCAGCGTCTGGAAACAGGCTAATATAACGCCTGTTTTTAAAAGTGGAAAGAAAAACAATGTTGAGCATTACCGACCAATATCTATTCTTTCTGTTATGCCGAAACATTTTGAAAGACTGGTTCACAACGAGATTTACCCTATACTGCACAATATAATTATACCTCAACAACATGGATTCATCAAAAAAAGGTCAACCGTCACTAACCTTACAGTTTTCGTAGGTCAGCTCTTCGAAAATATGGATAAACGCTTTCAAACCGATGCAATCTATACAGATTTCCAAAAAGCGTTTGATAAAGTTGATCATGAGCTGCTTTTAAACAAAATTGCATATAACGGTATTCGTGGGAACCTGCTTCGTTGGTTTATATCGTACATCACGAATCGTACACAAAAAGTAGTGATTGGCGGCTATCATTCTGACTATATTTCGGTCACTTCGGGGGTCCCGCAGGGCTCGATATTAGGTCCTCTCTTATTTGTTTTGTTCATTAATGACATCGATACTTGCTTCAAAAATACTAATTTTTTATTATATGCAGATGACTTAAAAGTTTATAGGTGCGTTAAAAACGATTGTATACTGATTCAATCAGATTTAGATCGTCTTACACAGTACTGTATCTTAATCAAATTGTATCTTAGTTTACCGAAATGTCATAATATCACTTTTACGAAGAAGTACAAAAATATTAATTATCAATATAGACTTTGTGGAACTCCATTGAGCAAGGTGCTTAGTGTCAGAGATCTCGGTGTCACTTTAGACTCCAAACTACATTTTGACCAGCATGTAGACAACATAATTAAATCAGAATCTAAAATGTATGGGTTTGTGATGCGAACCACAAAAGATTTTGTTAAGCCTACGACATACATATACTTGTATATCTCTTTAGTGAGACCTTGTCTAGAGTATGCTACCCAAATATGGAATCCATTCTATAACAAATATGACGATATGCTAGAAAAAGTTCAAAAGAAATTTTTAGGTTCTGTAAATTATAGATGCTATCACGCTAACCTTGATTACGACAATCTTCTTGTAAAATATAAACTTCTACCCCTATGGTCCCGACGCATTCTTCTTGGTGCCATGTTTCTACATGGCTTAGTTCATAACAGATTTGATTGCTCAGATATTACTAATCAATTGTACTATATTTGTGCGCGAACAGTTATCCGTAGAGAAGTGCGCTCTAAACCTCTCATAAGTGTAAAACCTTAAATAAATCGAACTAACGCTGGTCTGCGCACGCCCTTACGGCAACTTGTTGATTCATACAACGATCGATATGATGATTTAGATATTTTTGCACTGTCTGCATATAGATTTAAGCAAGCTGTTGTAGCTACCTTTAGTTAGATGCCTATAATATACCTTAAGTTATTTATATCGTTTTAGATTCCTTATTTATATTTTTAGAACTAAACTCGTAATTTACTTAGTATGTTAACCGATTAATTAACACACGGTACTTGTGCTGTATTACTAATGGTATAGTATTGTATCCCTGGAGCATTCTCAAATAATGTAATAATGTTTGTTTATTTCTTTACGATGTATCATGACAACAATTTAAGTTTGCTTCATTGCATGACCCACTGTATACTCGTTCTTTTAACTATTTGTCCTAATATTATTTGAATAATTAGTAATTAAATCATAAATATGTAGTAAATCTGCTCCAGGGTCTTCAACTGATTTGTACCATCTCCCCAAACAAAGATCATCAAGAGTAATTGGTGGGCTGTTATGTAGGAGGCATAGTTATTTAATTATCTTACTTAAAAACTAGATATAAGTTTTATTATGTCACTGTTTTTGTCCCGAATAAATAAAATAAAAATAAAAAAAGATGTTTACTTGTTTTACGCGATGTTTATTTGTTTCCTTGATGCTTATTCGTTTCCGCGATGCTCATGTGTCCACCATGTTACTCCACAGAACAGATAGGATATTCGGACAGAACAGATGGAAACAAAGTCGAGTGTCAAGCAAGTAATTTATAAAAACACCACCAAATTAAAAAAAAAAACCACTAAAATATTTCCGACCTTCGGATTCGTGTCTCTCCGACAAACATAAAACGTATTGACTTACCTGACCACGCTGAACTTACCTGAGTACCCGCTGGACGAAGACCTCAGACCGCTGCACTGCAGTGTACCTGAAAAAGAAAATAGTATTAAGACAATAAATAATTACAAATTATTTTACAATTTTGTTTACAATTTACAATTTTATTTTAATATAAGAAAATTTACAACTTTTACAAACTTAATTAACCCGCGTAGCACTTACTGACATCTATAATGGTAGCAACTAGAACTCAAGTTCAAAAGACGGGAAAGGAAGAAGACTCTCCAAAGAAGATTTTTAATACAACGCTAACCCTGTATCGCACCCCGCCCGTAGGCGAAACCAGCCACTCTTCAAGTGTGAGAAGAAGCATCGGTGAATAGGAATCTGGTAAACCAGAAACCGACACCAAATCCCTGACGACGCCTCACACTTCTCCCAAGAAGACAACGACGGTCGAACATCAGAAACCGAAGCCATGGGCCACGACCTCACAAAATACAACAGTGTCTGTGAGAAGTCCATCAGTGGAGATAGTGGGAGTAATAGGGAGCCCACCAAAGTAGGGAAAAACTAAATACGCCGATAGAGTCTCGGAGGCGCGTGCTTGTGTTACCCGGGCCAAAACCCAACTGGGAAGCTCGCGTAACACAAAAAATGAAATAAAGAGTGAAATAAAGGTGATCCAAGCCATTGAAAGGTTGTTCCAGTTAGTGAAGGAGTCAGAACTGGTCAAAAGACCAGGGGAACCCTAATCTAAAGAAATAGAAGAAGACCATAGTAAAGACAATAAAGAAGGAAAGGAAAGAGAAGAAAGTGACCTACTAAAAAACTAGAAAAACACACACAACTTTTAAGGATAAACACTGAAAAGATGGAACAACTGAAGGAGACAATAGAGAAGCAGACCTACGCAAGTGTAGCAGCGTTGCCCACGAGGAGGCATCTCCCAGAGCACACCGCACTACACTCCGTAGTAATCACCGCCAAAGACAAGAAAGAAACAGGAGAAGAAGTACTTAACAAGATTAGAATTGCAGTAAAGGCAAAAGAAGGCGGAGTTTATGTGGAAAAAATCAGGAAAGCAAAGGACAGAAAGGTTATAGTAGGATATAGATCAGAGGAAGAAAGGGAAAAAGTAAAGGAAAGAATAAGGACATCAGGACAAAACTTAAACGTAAAAGAAATTAAAAACAAATATCCTCTGGTGATCAGGACGTGCTGCAGTACAACAGTGACAAAAAAATAATAAACGCACTGAAGAAACAGAATCATCACATATTCGAACATCTGGGCAAGGAAAACTACAAAGTAGAAATAGCCTATAAGAGGCGAACACGGAACCCACATACAAGCCACATTGTGATGCGAGTGTCCCCCAAAGTTTGGCAGCGAAAAGTTGATGCAGAGGCTGTGCACATTGACCTCCAGAGAATCCGAACAGCAGACCAATCGCCGCTGATTCAGTGCTCGCTGCCTCGGATACGGTCATGGCAGAGAAGTGGAAGTGGAAGGAGAAGTGCAGCCACTGTGGGGGGCCTCACATGAAGAATGAATGCCCAGATTGGCTCACAGGTGCAACTCCGTCATGCACGCACGCATGCCAAGCTAGACAACACCAACCACAACGCTTTCAGCCAGGACTGCCCCATCAGAAGGAAGTGGGAAGCCATGGCCCGAGCAACAGTAGCATATTGCTAAGGGCAAGACCGGCACAAATTTCGACTCTCCCAGCACAAGGCCATACTTAGTAGCCTAAGCTAACTTGCAAAGATAGGCACTAGCAAAGAACGAGCTGATACAAGAGGCTAGCAAGAGAAAGATGGCCTTGGCACTGCTCCAGGAGCCATATGTCGGAGGCACAGGAAGAATGAGAGACTGCGGAGGCGCTAGAATATTCCAGTGCACAACGCAGAATGACGTAACCACCAAAGCAGCAATAGCTGTCTTCGATCAGGATTTGGACGTAGTGCAGTGCCTATAATACACCACACCAAACATCGTTGTCATAAAAATCAGAACAGAAGCCTGGAAAACCGTAGTCGTCTCATTCTACTTTGAACCCACGCCAGCACCGATAGAGCCATATCTGGAGCAGCTAAAGAGGATAGAGGAGAAATTTGGCCGGAACCTAATACTCGGTGGAGACGCAAACGCCAAGAGTACCTGGTGGGGCAGTTCCATCGTCAACCACAGAGGAGAAGAAACGGCAGGAGCTCTACACGAAATGGGGATGCAGGTGCTAAACGACGGCCATACCCCAACTTTTCACACCATCAGAGGAGGGAAGCTGTACACTAGCTTCGTGGACATTACGGCATGTGTGACGGAACTGCTGGACCTGGTGGAAGACTGGGAAATAGATCAAGGAGTAACAAGTTCAGACCACAACACCATTTTGTTCAAAATAAGATTAAACAGATGTAAAGGTACAAAAGTAAGCAGGACAACACGAAAATATAATAGCAAAAAAGCTAACTGGAACCAATTTCATACGAAACTGGCCCAGTTGCGAATAGATAAAAACATAAACAAAGAAGAAATAGATAAAATAGATAGCAAAATAGATTTAGAAAAAGAAATACATAAATACATAAATATAATTACAGAAGTTTCGGACAATACAATACCTAAAATCAAAACTAAAAAATAACTTACCTTACCCTGGTGGACAGAAGAACTTACAAATCTGAAGAGGGAAGTCGCCACCAGGAAACGTAGAATCCGTTGCGCAGCGCCGGTCTGCAGGAAGATGGTCGTTGAGGAGTACCTGAAAAAGAAAGCAGAATATGAGATTAGAGCAAAAGAAGCACAAGTAGAGAGCTGGAAGACATTCTGTGGAAGACAAGATAGAGGAAATGTGGGATAGAGGAGATGTGGGAAGGAATCTACAGGGTTATGGGCAGAACGGAAAAGAGACAGGAGGATATTACACTTTTCAAGAATGGGGAAATCCTTGACCAAAGGAAATCCGCGGAACTCTTGGCGGAAACATTTTACCCAAACGACACCAAAGAGGACGACAATGAGGACCATAGGCAAACCAGGAGAACAGCTGACCAAGTAAACGTACTGGATCATGGTGAGTATCATGATCCACCGTTTACCACTGACGAGCTTATGACAGCGGTGAACAGCTTCAATCCCAAGAAAGCCCCCGGAGCAGATGGACTAACAGCCGACATCTGCAACCACGCTATTAGCCAGAACCTTCGAGTCTTCCTCGCACTGGCAAACAAGTGTCTCATGCTCGGCTACTTTCCAAAAACATGGAAACAGGCAACGGTAGTCATATTGAGAAAGCCTGAGAATTATAACTACACAACACTAAAATCTTATAGACCTATTGGACTACTGCCAGTGTTGGGGAAGATTTTGAAGAAGATGCTGGTAGCGCGGATAAAGTACATAATCCCCAAAATGAGCGTCCGACAATATGGTTTCATGCCACAGAAATGCACGGAGGACTCCCTCCATGACCTAGTAAGATATATACGTGGAAAGTTGAGAGACAAAAAACTTATAACGATAATATCGCTGGACATAGAGGGAGCCTTCGACAGTGCATGGTGGCCCGCATCAAAACGAGATTAGCGGAGGAGGGATGCCCTATTAATATTAGAAGAACTATAGACAGCTACTTGGAAGAAAGAGCGGTGAAAATAAGGTACGCAGGAGAAGAGGTGACGAGGACCATCACGAAAGGATGCGTCCAAGGTTCGATCGGATGCCCGATATTGTGGAACCTCCTTCTGGACCCCCTTTTACAGGGTCTAGAAAGGAGAGGCGACCACTGTCAGGTATTTGCTGACGATATCGTCCTGATATTTCACGGAGACTCCGCGATGGAGATCTAGCGGCGAGAGAATGACGCCCTCGCCTATGTTCATCGGTGGGGTGTCAAAAATAAGTTAAAATTTGTGCCACATAAAACCAACGCCATGATAATCACCAAAAAAATTAAAATTTGACACCCCACTGCTGACCATGGGCGGGGTCGGCATTGGCATGTTGCAGGAAATCAAGATCCTGGGGCTCACACTGGACAATAAGC
This sequence comes from Ligdia adustata, assembly GCA_947049295.1. Taxonomy (NCBI): domain Eukaryota; kingdom Metazoa; phylum Arthropoda; class Insecta; order Lepidoptera; family Geometridae; genus Ligdia; species Ligdia adustata. The sequence continues at coordinate 2,833,227 of OX346223.1, forward strand.
TTACTTTTAACAGTCACGCTGCATATGTATGCAAGAAAGCCATAAACATCTACAAGCAATTGTCCAGAGCCGCCAGGATCAGCTGGGGACTCCATCCGGAAGTAATCAGGACGATATACACAGCAGTAATAGAGCCCATAACACTGTACGCAGCTAGCGCATGGGCACCGGCAAGTACGAAGCTAGGTATCCAAAAACAACTTAATGTAGTCCAGAGAGGTTTTGCACAAAAGTTGTGCAAATCATACCGCACGGTCTCCCTTAACTCGGCACTGGTGCTGGCCGGGTTGCTACCCTTTGACCTCCGAATACAGGTGGCAGCCGCACTGTACGAGGCAAGGAAAGGCGAAATTCGGCCAGCGCTAGGAGAAAAGGAGATCGAGCGACGCACTGCATACGCCGACACCCCCCACCCAGCGGAACATTTAGACCAGCAATTCATATGCCTCACAGACCAAATACAAGTAACCAGCCATAACTCGCAAGCAATAAAAATCTTCACGGACGGCAGCAAAATTGACGGCAAGGTGGGTGCATCATTGTCTCTCTGGAGCAATGATGTCGAAACCAAAAGTCGAAAATTTAAGCTGTCGTCCCATTGCACGGTCTATCAGGCGGAATTGCTGGCTATATGTAGAGCTACCGAAGAAATACTAGCGCGTACGGAACCTAGCTTCGGGGTTTACAGTGACTCAAGGTCATCATTGGAGACTGTAACAAACAGCCGCTCTCTCCATCCCCTTGCAGTCCAGATACGGAAAAACCTAAAAAAGTGCAGAGAGCAAAGTAAACGAGTTGAGCTTTTTTGGATCAAAGCACACGCTGGATTGGAGGGGAATGAGAGAGCGGATGAACTTACAAAGGAAGCAGTCCTAAATATTAAGACCAAACCCAACTACGACCAGTACCCGATTTCATACGTCAAGCGGCAAATCCGTATGGATACGCTTGACGAGTGGAATCGGAGATATAAATTGGGACAAACAGCGCAAGTCACCAAGCTCTTCTTCCCGGACGTTGTACAAGCCTACAAGTTAGTACATAAAATAAAACCGACAGGGACACTAACACAAGTTATGACTGGGCATGGTGGGTTCTCTGAGTACTTGAACAGATTCAAGTGCAAGGAGAGCCCATCGTGCATATGCGAACCTGACAAACTGGAAACAATACCCCACTTTTTGACCGAATGCTCTGCCTATGGCCTTGAGAGACACGAAATCGAAGAGGAAATAAAAACTAAAATAGAAATTGATAATATGTATGCACTAGTAATAAATAAAGATACAAGAGAAAAAATTTCAAATATTGTATAGATGTAGCAAATAAGGTAATTATAAGAAATAGATAGATAAGTATGTTTAATATTATATATTGTTATATAATAGAAACAACATAGGATTAATAAGATGTAATAATTATAAGATAGAAACATGTATTCAATAAAAATAAAAACTAGTATTAAAGAAAGTAGAAATAAATAGCAATTTAAGAACGATAAATAAAACCTGTTAGAAAATAAATGTTGACCAAGAAAATAAAATTATAATAGATCATAAGATAGTTGTAAACAAAGCCTCTGATCACGTCAGAGGAATATTGCACTCCCGTGTATAGAGCCGTAGCTCAATGTAGTTGCCGTAGCAATAAAAACCGAGCTTCCATTCATTTTAGTAATAAGAGCTCGCGGGCCGGGCTATACGCCCGGACAGAAAAAAAAAAAAACCGTGTGATTTTGCGTTGCACTTACCATCATCCGACTGTGCCGTGCGATACGTCGTTAGACGAGGCTCCGCGTGCGCTTTCTGGATCTGTAACAAAAAATTACAAATTAATCATCATACTCCAAATTTTCCGGATTTTCGTGAAAATTTAGGGTTTTTGAATTTTTTAATATCCAATTACCAACCAAAATTAGATTTTATTTTATATCTGAACTGCGGGAGGCCGATTGCGTCGACTCCCAAAGAAAAAACTGAGAAAATCGACAAAAAATTTTGTCTCCATACAATAACAATAAATACAAAAGTTTACCTAACCGAGACAGATTCCCCATACATTGTGATTTTGCGTTGCACTTACCATCATCCGACTGTGCCGTGCGATACGTCGTTAGACGAGGCTCCGCGTGCGCTTTCTGGATCTGTAACAAAAAATCACAAATTAATCAGCATACTCTGGGGTTTTTGAATTTTTTAAAATCCAATCATCAACCAAAATTAGATTTTATTTTATATCTGGACTGCGGGAGGCCGACTGCGTCGACCCCCGAAGAAAAAACTGAGAAAATCGACAAAAATTTTGATCGCCCACCCTCCCATACCGCTTCATCCAAGTGGGCGAAGCTTCAGTGTGGTGTGGAATTTACGTTTTTATTGTCAGAAATTATCCGAATTTCTTTATTATTTTTATCATAGACGTAGATTATAAATTATTCATGACCATTTTGTATTGACTTTAAAATTTTAGTGACAATATTAATATCTAATTTTAGGTATTTAGATTTCATATTACATTTAGAAAAACTTAATGACAAATAGTTGACTTTATATAAAATAATTTTATAACTCGGTCTATAGGTTGATCTTAAAGGTTTAACAATTCGTTACTTGTGTTGAGCCTTCGCCGTAAATCTTATAAATTAATATTTTATCTTTCAAATTTGCGCCCTTTACACGTACAAATTTGAATTTGACGAGTCCTACCCGTTACAGATACGTTACGTATGCCTAGTTTTAGAACCCCTGACGTTAAAAAGACGCTATTCAGCAAGGAAATTGATAAGTCCCAAGACGAAGAAAGGAGAGTCAGAACAGAGAGGGCCGGCCCCTCGGTAGAGACGGTTAGACAACCTAGTAAGGTACGGCTCAGTGTGGGGGAGATCGAAGCGAGGGCGTCAACGTCGTCGTCTCCGCCTCGGTGTCAACCGACCAAGGCTCTAAGTCAGCCAGCGGAACCACCGAAAGTTATGACAGCCACGATAGTTCCCGCGAGTAAAACTACCTCGCACAAGGCCAGGGCGGCGACGCCGACAACCGAAGTTGAGAAATCCCCGCAGGAAGTTCCCAAGTACAAAAACCGGATATCCGAAGCAAAAGCTTGCCTTGTAAAGGCGAAATTGCACCTGGGAAACAGCCGTAACCTGAAGACGGAAATAAAAGCTGAGCTGCTGGAGTCAATTGAGAGACTTTATAGCCTCGTAAAGGAATCAGAAGACAATAAAATAGTAGAAATGACCTCAAAAGAGGAAGACGTGATACGAAAAATTGAGGAGCACAGTAGGTTGCTGTTAAAAATAAGGAAGAGATGCAAAATTTGACAGAAATTTTAAAGAAGCAGCGGGAGTGGTGTGAAGAGAAGATCTCTTACGCCAGTGTAGCGGCCGGTACTCCGAGTAGACAACCACAGGAGACTACACCTATGCACTCAATTATAATATCTTCGAAAGACGATTAGGAGACCGGAGACCAGGTCTTCGAGAGGATAAGGTAAGTTAAAGGTAGTTAACGCCAAGGAAGAAGGAGTTCGGATAGATCGAATTAGGAAAGCAAAGGATAGAAAAATTATAGTCGGCTGCAGAAATGAAGAAGAAATAAGGAAAGTGAAAGCGAGGATATCAGAGAAAGAAGGACATCTGAGCGTAGAAGAAATAAAAAATAAGGACCCACTCATCATCCTTTACGGCGTCCTCCAAAGCAATACGGATGTAGACATCTTGAAGGCCATCCGGACACAAAACAAACACATCCTGGGAGGGATGAGCGGGGAAGACGACCGGGTAGAAATCCGATATAGACGTCGAGCGAGAAACCCACTCACCTCGCATATTGTCGCTAAAGTGTCGCCACGAATGTGGCAGTGCCTCACTGGTCTGGTCTGGTCTGGTCTGTACATATCGACATGCAAAGGATCAGAGTCGCCGATCAGTCCCCCCTGATACAGTGCTCGCGCTGTCTCGGGTACGGCCATGGAAGGCGATTTTGTCCGGATGCGGTCGATGTTTGCAGTCACTGTGGTGGAGCGCACATGAAAACCGAGTGTCCTGATTGGATTAGTGATGCTCTCCCAAGTTGCACTAACTGCATAAAGGCTAAGATTGGCAGAGCTGAACATAACGCCTTTAGCAATGAATGTCCGGTGAGGCGCAAGTGGAAAGCACTTGCGAAATCCACCGTAGCATATTGCTAAGGGCGTCTCATATAAGTTTATGCAAGCCAATCTCAACAAAAAGCAGCTAGCCACGGAAGAAGCTTTTATCGAGGCCGCTAAGCGCAAATTTACCACTGTTCTTCTCCAGGAGCCATATGTGGGAGCACCTAAGACGCTAAAGACATATCCGGGAGTAAGGGTATACCAGAGCGCTGATCGCGGGGAATAGATGGTAAAAGCAGCTATAGCAATATTAGACTCAACCCTGGATATAATCCAGTATCCGCAACTTACCACCAACAATATAGTGGTGGTAGGGATCCGCACCAGCGCCTGGCAGATTACCCTGATCTCTATTTACTTTGAAGGAGATAAGCCCTTAGAACCCTATCTAGAGCACCTGAATAAAATTGTAAGTGAAGTGGGACCGAAAAGGCTTGTAATTGGAGGAGGCGCCAATGCCTGGAATACGTGGTGGGGTAGTGTTAAGACGAATTCTAGAGGAGAGAAAATGTTGTTTGCGCTCGATGAACTGGGATTGCAGGTATTAAATAACAACGATGAATTGGTTCCTACATTCGATACCGTGAGAGGCGACACGCGGTTCTCCAGTCACGTCGACATCACGACCTGTTCGGCGGACATGCTTTCCCTGGTGGAGGACTGGAAAGTGGTTGAGGACCTCACGAGCTCTGACTACAACGGCATAACATTTAACATACTTTTAGAGAAATCACAAGGTACACACATTACTCGCACAACTCGAATCTACAACACCAGGAAAGCAAATTGGGACCAGTTTCATGAAAAACTGGACCAATTAAAAGATGAATACCAACTTACACATTTAGAAGTAGATCAAATTAGTAACACACATCAAATAGAATCTATACTCAACAAATACATACAAGCCATAACACATTCATGCATGCACGCCATACCCATTAAAAAACATACAAAGAAACTTACCATGCCGTGGTGGTCTGAAAAGCTCGAGAGGTTGAAACACGAAATCACTACTAGGAAGAGACGAATCCGATGCGCAGCGCCGGTGAGGAGAGCAGGAGTAGTTGCCCAGTATCTGGAAAAGAAAGAAGAATACGAATTAGAAGCCAGCCGTGCAAAGTCACAGAGCTGGAAAGATTTCTGTGGAAAACAAGATAAAGAAACAGTATGGGATGGAATCTATAGGGTGATTGGGAGAACTAGGAGCAGAGAAGAGGACCTACCACTTCAGTCTGAAGGTAAAGAGCTAACCGCAAAAGACTCCGTGAAGTCTGCAAGTAGTCACTTGCAGACACTTTCTATCCGGAGGACCTAATAGTAAATGATAACACCGAACATCGTCAAATGCGGGCCAAAGCAGATATAGTGAATGATGGACAACAAAATGATCCCTGTAACCCGCCATTCACACAGTTTGAGCTCGATACGGCAATCGGTACCTTCAATCCTAAGAAAGCACCAGGTGCAGATGGTTTCACTGCCGATATCTACAAGGAAGTGGCAAAAAATGATCCCAAACTGCTCCTAGCAATCTTAAATAAGTGTCTGCAGTATAATTATTTTCCGAAACCCTGGAAAGAAGCCGTCGTCATCGTTTTGCGAAAACCAGGTAAAGACACCTACAGCGCCCCAAAGTCTTATAGACCCATTGGCTTGCAATCAGCAATTACAAAACTGTGTATTGAATCCCAATGCCAATAAAGATGGTATTTACGGCAATCATTATAAATCAAAAACGAATCTGTAAAAGTGGAACGAGTAAGAACGAAATAACCATGCATTGTCATCCAATGCTGAACATATTATAAAAAACCGCTTTAAATTGTACTTACATGGTTTGACTGTAATAACAGACACTACAATTTTATTAAACGCTTGTAAAAAGAAAGCCTCATTAGGTAGCTTTTTAGTATTTTGATTTATTTACAGTCTTAAAAAATTAGGTACAAATTATTAAACGACAGAAACAAATATAACACTTCCGCCTCGTAAAATAGTTAACATCTTTGCACGTAACCTTCTACGCGGTAACAGTTATAGAACACACGTTCGGTATTGTTAAATAAAAACAGCAGACTTAAAAAATAATGGATGCATGTTCTAAGAAACTATTAGCCATAATTAGAGCACAACAAAAAGCTGACATAGACTACCGACCTAACATTGCAGGTAGGTGGGTTAGTTTTTTTATTAAAAATTTATATATTACACATTATTGTATTATATTATTTGCCTATATATACTCTTACAAACTCTAAATAAATGAAATAATGATCATAGCAAAGAATACAAAGCTTCTTGTTGTAGAACTTTAAATTCTCAGGCGTTTTGTCGAAGGCGTTGCTAGGAGGTGCGTAAAATTTTAGAGTGCAATTTTTACCTTTGGTTATACCAGACCAGTCCTAAGTTGACACTTTTTGACGTTATTTCTGCTTAATATCGGTTTACTCAGTAAAAATATGAGTCTTACCAAAAATGATTCTTCATTTTATAGTTATTCTAGGGAAAGGGGCTTCTCCTCTAAAGTAATTTTAATGGGCCCAGAATTTAATCACAAAAATAATAACGATTTTTATTTAAAGTAGACCTACTTATGGGGGATTATTTCGTAAATTTTCGAACCCAATTTTCGTAAACCATGCAGTATTCTAATCCTTTTGGAAGCGTCTTTCAGTCATTTGAAATCAGTAAGGTTGCCTGCTACACTATAGTAGCATTTTTTATTTTTTTACTTATTTATTTAAAATAAGGCTTTACCGCTACATACCTACGAGGAAAATTCATGCAGTGAAAAAAAAATATTTCACTCTATAAATATCATGTACTTCAGTAAAAATGTTACGTTAAAATCAACCATAGTACCTTTAATTCAGTAAAAATATTATGTAATATTATCCATTTTCTACAAAAAAGCTTCTAAATAAGTTCATATAATATCTTTTAAATATAATTTTATTTTTACGAAATGTTATATACCTTATTTTTATCTAAAATGCGCTCAACAAATTTACATTTACTTAGATATTTTTTTTAATCAATGACTAAATATATTATTTTCTATTATTTGACTGCGCCGGTAACATGCGCTCAGACGAAATGTAATAGGGGACTTATAAAATTATCGTATCGTCGTAGACAACATAATAATATGGTATCATGAAGACGGATGATGGCCCTAAGAGCTTCTAAGATAAACTCATTGAATTTGGGTGCGATTCATTCGTCTTGAGGGACATTTTACAGCTAATTTATACGGTCACCAAAAGTATATTTTGGTTCCCAAAATGAGTTTCACCAAATTATGGAACTCGAATACTTTTGGCAACAAGTAGGTTCAGGTAATTTTTTTATGACAATCCGAATACTTTCAGTAACAAGGTCTGCAGTAGGTTCAGGTAATTTTTTAATGACAATCCGAATACTTTCAGCAACAAGGTCTGCAGTAGGTTCAGGTCATTTTTTTATGACAATCCGAATACTTTCAGCAACAAGGTCTGCAGTAGGTTCAGGTTATTTTTTATGACAATCCGAATACTTTCAGCAACAAGGTCTGCAGTAGGTTCAGGTCATTTTTTTTATGACAATCCGAATACTTTCAGCAACAAGGTCTGCAGTAGGTTCAGGTTATTTTTTTATGACAATCCGAATACTTTCAGCAACAAGGTCTGCAGTAGGTTCAGGTCATTTTTTTATGACAATCCGAATACTTTCAGCAACAAGGTCTGCAGTAGGTTCAGGTTGTTTTATTTATGACAATCTGAATACTTTTTTTTGGTAACCGTTTAGATTTTCCTATATATAGATAGACCTCTATCTTAGAAAATAATACTTTAATATTTAAAAATTATTGTAATTATTAAACATCTTAACCCAACCGAGTTTGGGCCTAATTGATTCACCATGACGTGTACTTTTTAAACGAATTTATAAAGTAGGAGATTCTGACTTCGTCTGATTTTTTATGTAAGTTCTGCAATTTCTCAGTGACGCCTGGTATTTTTTTGCTGTTGGCCTGGTAATACTGTTTGTTGTTGTATATGCTTCTAAAAGCTTGGTAAATATCTATGTATCGTAATTTTCACCGTCTTCCAAACTTGATTTGTAACTTTGCGAGATCAATGCAATAATTTAAATAATTTGTTCCACTATCCTTACAATTCTTTATATCTTTTTCTTCTTTTTATTACGGCTATCTACAAAAGCGTGTTATTATTATTTCTAGTGGAAAAAAAAAATATCCGTAAAAAGGTTTCTATAGCTTTCTTTAATCTTTATACATATAAAAGAGTAAGTTCCGACTGACTGACTCACTGACTGATATTCGATATGAAGAGCCTAAACCGTCTATTATAGAGTTTAGTGGTGTACTAAGAAAAGGTTTCTGAAAATTCAACCCCTAACAGGAGTTAGAAAGTTTGGAACTTCTATATATTCCATATAATGTCGCGAGTAAAGCCGTGAGAGAGAGCTACTAGTAATATTATGATCTAGCCTAACAAAAACTATTTTTTATAAAAATACAAAAAAATACTAAGAGCGATATTTATTAACGATGATTTCATTTGTTTCTTAGATGTTCACTTGTTGCACATTTCTCATTTGTTAAATTTTTGTTAGATATAGATATGATGCTAGGTCTGTCCAACGCTTTATGCCATAGACATACATAGTCCTTAATACGCATTTTATTTCGAAAAAAATAAACTTATAATAATGTTTTTTTCGCTTTGAACGTACTTCTGTCAAATAGCGAACAATTGATACTTCCATTGTAATAAAGATACAAAAGTTAAATAAGCATTACTTAACTTAATATAATAATTGTTAACCATAATTACCTCTACTGGAACATGACGTGTTTTTAAATCTGAGTCAAAATCAAATTACGGGAATTCCTAAGTATTACTTTTAGCCTCCGTAGATACGTCATTATGTCCGATTTATAAATCTATTGTGTATATAAGGTGGTAAGGACCGTCGCTAATAAAGATCAAGTGACGCTGACTGAGTTTCGCGTTCACACGAAATTGTAGATTTCACAATATTTTTGTACTAAAGTGGGTTAAACACACGGGTATTTTATATATAAATATTCTCTCAGAATACTAAATATACGCACGCAATACGCTGTATATTTAGCAAATCAATGTTTGTATTATATATCGTACCTACCTATGTGTAAAGTTAATTTACAAAACTCTAATATTTATTCATGACTCAATCAAATCAAGCACAAAATTGTTACGATATTAAAAATATTATTTAGTACAATAATAATATGGTTTCATCATTATAACTGAGTTGTACGCAATCACTTTGAGAATACTTACTAAAGTATACTAGATACCCATTTTGGTCACTTGAAATAAAGCTCTAATTTTACTGTTAGATTTACTACAACCGTTTTTTCCGTTACGTACACGCCGCGCCTAATTGGAAAACTGTTCGTCGCCGGCAACACCGGCGCATACAAAGAAGTTACAATTATATTGAAGAGACACCTCAGTACACATTTCATACACGGGAGGAACACACGTGCCTCCCAACGTCCATATCTTGTGTTGTGTTATAGTGCGGTGACCTTTAGAACTATGTTGGCCGGGATTTGTGTTTTATTTGTAAGTAAATAAAAACTATAATTTATTATCACAGTGGTTATTAGCTCCAAGTCTGTGATTTCGATTATCTGTTGACATTTTTTCTAGACGGCGCCGGTGTTTGTGTGTTACTTATGCTTCTTTGTCTTAACTGTGAAACAGATTTAATTATTGTTTTTTAAGTTTTTCTCGCGTTTAATTATACAGTTTTTTAAGGGTACTAATTGAAATAATTTTTACAAAAAAAATTGTTTTCCGATTTCCATTACGGCAAATGTAGATATTTTTTGATTTAAAAATTAAACCTTGGATAGGTTTGATTTTGAAATCAACCGATTTGTTTTCTTTAAATTCGTTTAAAATATGAACCATACCCTTTCAAATAGATTTTTAAAATCCAGTCTCTGTGAAATTAAAAGACAAACATACCTCCTCTTTTTTGGAAGTGGCAATGAAATAAAAACCTGTTGTTGTTCTTCGTTAACTGCCACATTTTATAGCACCTGTGACTAACAGCCGTATGTTTTATGATTTGTTTGATGTTAGTAAACTTAACAATGTTCGATCCAGACATCAAAATAACTTTTTTAGACAAATATGACTTCATAACAATGGAATAACTCAGATAGAAGATTCAATTACATTATCAGTAGATTCTTATTGACATTGAAATGCGCATGACCTATTGAAAAGATACGTATCTGCCTAGAAACAGGTGTAATGAAATATATATTCTAGGTTGAAAACTGGTTTTGAGTAATGATATCTGCAATTAGGTTGGAAACTAGTTACAATAATTGCATACACACAGAGTTATCGGTGTTATGAGCTGAAAAAGGGACATTATGCTTATCATGAGGAACAATTTTTACTATGGGGAAATTTAAGATGCGGCAGTTCGATGAAGAAATGTAAATGTACCTCTATAGACAATAGTGCTTATTCGTTCTACAAAAATATTCTACCACTCCAGAATAAAACCGCATCGCATTTTTTACCTCCCCAGTCAATAAATTCAATGTTATTTACACAGAATTCAGCTTAATTAATTGAGTGAAAAAAATCTTTCTCTATAATACCATTTAAGATACAGGTTATCAGTTTAGGATTAGGTCTAACTTGTGTCAAAATCAAGGTTGGCTATAAAAAAATTAGCTGCGCTCTGCGGTGTTACCTGCGTTACTACGGAAAAAAAGATGTCTTATGTGTTAATTCAAGGTCTAAGCTATCTTCGTACCAAGTTTCCTTCAAATTGGTTCAGCAGTTTTTGCATGAAAGAATAACAAACATACATCCATTCTGACAAATTTTCGCATTTTTTAAAGGTATGTGAATAAAAACTAAGGGGTTTTTAGGAATTCTTGTCCATAAATTCCCTGCGGTATTGCACAAGGGGATTTTTGTACATTTTGTCCAATAATCCCCTAGTGCAATACCACAGGGTACAAAAGTTCCACAAATCCCCTACGCACTAGATCTTCTAAGGGGATTTGTGAAATAAGGCATAGTATTAGTGGGATATATTTATCATATAGTAGGATATAAAACAAGCCTGTCTAGGAAGGATATGAAGTATAATTTTAAATTTTATAAAAAATCTATGAGTATTTGTGACGACAAACGTCTTGCGTACTCGTTACTTACATCTAGTAATAATGTTTCTCATGTTAGTGATATATGTCTTTAATGAGAAATAAATGTCTTTAAACCTAGCTTAGCCAAGAATTGACAAAAAAGCTAAATGTTTTTACTACTTCAGAGAATAGTAATGAATGCCCGTGTATACTTCCTACTTAATCTGTCTATTTTTTACTATATTTATTAAGAAAATAAACAACAATAATATTTATATGGTTACTACAATATTTTATCAGCTAATAAACAAAGTATCAATTTATGACAAAGTGGTTGTATATTTACTCCCATGGATAATTAGGTATTGAATGAACTGACTTGGTTAACATTAGATTTCTTGGACAACTTTTGACTGCAGAAAAACTGTGCTGCAAGTCTTGTGCATTTTTGTGCATGTAATGTTTTTGACGGAATATTATAAACGCGAATGTTTGTACGTCTGGATTTATGTATGTCTGTTACTATTTCTAACAAAAACTACTAAACAGATTTGAGCGATTTTATAAAGCTGGTTTTGCTACATTTTATCATAATTACGAGTGCCTAATAATTATTTCATAAGATACTATGTCATAGATTAGCACATGGAATGCTTTTCATCTCTGAAAATTGCAGTATTTCCGTGGGATAATCAAATACTTTTAATAAGACATCTACATTTTACATTTGTTTTACATATTTTATATTTTTGGATAGTCATATTCATGTCTACATTACATAAATATTACGTGATCTGAAGATAAAATATGCAATGCTGTCATGTACTATCTGCAAATTATTTAAATGAAAAACAGTACAGTCGTGTATTAAAAGTTCGATGTATCTGTTTATTTATATGCCCTTCAAATCTCCCAAGGTCAGTAGACAGGCTTGTTGTATTTCTTTTGGTATCAGTTAAGTAGGTAAGTACGTAAACTAGCGTATTTTGATTAAAAGAAGCTACTTGACCGATTTTGATCAAATTTATGCAAGATCGACTAGAAAGAATTAGCTTTTCGAACAAAAGAAGAAATTTTCACAGTCATCTCTGAGATATCGAAAAAAAAAACATACCATCTTGGACCGATTTTCATCAAACATAGCTATAAAACAAAATCTAAAATTGGTTCATCCGTTCGAGAGCTATAATGTCACAGACAGACAGACACACATACACACACACACGCGCGCGCACTCAGACACTTCAAACTATAATACGGGGTGTATTTGTGTTATATGTTATAATAAGTTGTATTACAGTCCCAGGTTTTTAAAAGCTAAAATCCCGTAAAATTAAAAAAATATTTGAATAGTTTTTGTATTCTGTACTTTCTATTGTCTAATCACTTTCCATTATTTAGTACACAAATTACACACTAAATATATTATACAAGCTGCAGAAATTTCATGATCCCACGAACGCTGCATTTTTCCGGAACAAAAAATTGCCTATACATCCTAGACATAAGTTTATTAGCCAGAAATAAATTACATTTGATATGACAAGCTATCGCAGTATTTTCATGTCAAAGAGTAATTAACATACATACAAACTTTCGCTTTCATAATATTAGTAGGATATAAGTATAATGAACATTGTAAAACATCGATAAATAAATATCAATGCCATTATTATTGATTCTTGTTTCGCCTTATTGTGATGCAAATTGAGTCAAGTAGCTTGACACCCGCGCATATTGAACCAGTCTAGCGTGAAGCGCACGCGCTACTGATTTTTTTAATACTTAATTACATTTATATTCAAGTGATTTTTAAGTAATTTAACTTAGTAAATGATAAAATTATCGTCACTCGTAATAAACTCTGTCACAGACATTACTCCCTGTTTGCAAAAGACGTCCACATTTGAGATTAAATGCGATTTTTGAGTTTATCTGTTTTTAAAGTTCCGTACACAATGGGTAAAAACGGGACCCTGTTACTAAAGACTTCTGTTAGTTGTCTGTTACCTGGCTGTATCTCATAAACCGTGATAGCTAGACATTGCAAATTTACATAGATGATGTATTTCTGTTGCTGCTCTAACAACAAATACTAAAAGAATAAAATAAATGTTTAGCAGGAGGGGGCTCCCATACAACAAAGTTATTTCTTTGGCGTTTTTTTGCTTGACATTAATAACGGGTATATACAGATAGAATATTGAACTAATGTTGTATAGATAGATACGAAACCCTTAGTGCGCGAGTCCGCTTCGCACTTGGACTATTTTTATTTTTATCACTTGGTCGTATCGTCGTCTCATAGAGAAAGATCAGTATGAAAGTAATTCAATTTAATAGCTTTATTATGTATTATATTTATAGGTAGCAGTTTTTGGAGTACCATTGACAGGCGGTGGCATCGCAAAAAAAGGTAAATCATATTTTTTACATGTATGTCTTCAGAGAGATTATTTATGCAATCGCAAAAATTCTTAAAGATCAGTCTTTAAACATTTTGTACAGAACAACTGTTTTTTTTAATATACTGACAGCGTTTGGCTGTTCAGTCGATGTTTCGATTACCGGCCGAGGAAAGCAGCTGTAACTTTCTCGAGCATGTATGTGTTCGTGCATCTGTCCAGCATTCTAACTACAGGTACAATCCTAGTAGGAAGCTGTGAGTCGAAAATCGTTATCTTAAATATTTCCAAGTTATTTACGCAAAAGGGGCGATTTGCGCATTTTTGTTGTGTTAATTTTGACATTTGTGACGGATGGTACAATTCATAGACCAATGAAACTATTGTATAGTCACAAAGTCACTACAATTCACAGAATTTAAATATTTTCATACACGATGAAGTAGGCAACTGATGCAGGTTTCATGAATACACAGTATTAACCACATCTTTAGGCACGGTGATTTCTTTAGCACGCGAAAGTATAGAAAATAAGATTGTAGACATACGAGCTATCTCAATAAGAGGGCCCCTGTACTCGAGTACAAAGTTTCTAAATAAAAATCCACATATACTAACTGATAGACGAAGACTTAGCCAGACTGACAGACAAAACACAGACGCTTGCTCGCTTGGTCTTGCAATTGACAACATTTCATTAAAAATAAAATGTTGTCAATTGCATACAGAACATTTCTCACGTATATAAATAGACTTTATAAGCCTGTATGTAATTTGATCTTTAGAAAGCAACTAAGTACTTACCTATATGAAATCCTATAGCAAGAGGTACTTGTAGTGAAACCTCGCACAAGAACTTAATACTTGAGTATCTCTAGAAGCAAGTGAAAGGCGCATCCACTTTCCAATACCAAATTAGAATACCGAAGGAATTTACATAAACAAACAACATTTTTATAACACGAACTTACAAAATTAAAAATGAGTTTATTTGATTAATTAATCACGACCCAAATTTAGGAAGATTTAAATAATATTTTTGGATTCTAAAATGTAGGTACTCGTAGTAACTAGTAATAAACTAAAGATTTCACATTTCTAACTCTACGATTCATGAATGATGCGATTTTTTAGTTTATTTTTTACATTCGAATCTAGTTTTTCTTTTATTTTGAATCATTACACATCTTACTACCAAATCTATTTAATACCGAATTTATTTATAAATAAAAAATGTGGCTGATTACATACTATTGTAGAGCAGGCTGCACACGCTTACATCACACATGTACTTAGGCGTAGTATGTTTATATTAAGTTTGTAATTGGTTTATGGACCGTCAGACCAGTCTCTCGCTGGCGCTCCAATAAAGCGCATGTCTTAAAGCCTAAACTGCATTTAATTGACCCCATGTAGAATACTCACCTCAATTAGCCAGCGACACCACATAGACTCATCAACCAACACACACCCAAATAATATTCTATACTATTATAACTAAATAAATACAAATAATAAATAGATAAGTAAATATCTAGATAAATATAGATAAATAAATAATAAAATAAAAATATTAAAAGTTTCTAAATTCGATTCGCTCTGTGAAGGTACGTTGTGCACACATATTACGTCGCAGCAGATCCACGGACTTGCGCGAAACGCTTCGTGTCTGCTTTTATTGCGTGAACTGTTTGGTTTTGGAACTTGACGTCTTATTTATTTCCCGATATCTATAATATGCAAATTATAATTTTATTATGTAACTACAGGAACCTGTTGGTATTTCGGGATAGAATAGCCTATGATGTGTTAGTTGTGTGTTACCAGGGTGTAAGCTGTCCTGGTACCAAATTTCTTCTTAATCCGCTCAGCTTTTTGAGCCTGAAGGCGTAACAAACATACATACATACATACAGAATTTCACCTTTATAATATTAGTGTAATTTAAACTGAATTTCAGACGCATACGTCCCTCTGAAGTACCCCGGGCCGGTCCAGGAAGTGACCCAGGATCGTTACGGCTCTATAGAAGATGACGTACCCGAGGAATGCCGCCATCAGAACTTCTGCACGATAAAACCACGAAACTATCCTCAGGAGCAGTTCAATAAAATGTTCCGAGGAACGGTAAGTTTAGAGGAGATGTCATATATTGTATGAGAGGTTTCCCTTTATACACTCATAATATACACTCATAATATACAGACGTATCGTAAAAAATGCGAAAGCTACCCAGTGCTAAGAAATAAAAAATTTTGCACCTCATTCTCGCTTACATAGGGTCGAGTTATATCGATCTATAACATCTGTTTATCGCTGGATGTCTTTTAAAATTTAATATAAATAAATAATTTCTCCGAATTTTTGAGCGCAAACAAACATTGATGATAGAAGTATTTAATTTTAAGTATGAGAATATGATAAAATATGCAAAAAATCTACAACTCCTGTAGATACAAAAATAGCTAGTGCTACACACCATTTCAGAATCTTAACTAAATGGTCTATTTTTGTTGTAACATGAAGGGGGTAGGACAGTACTTTTTTTTTAAAGAATTGTCATAGTTCGGCGAAATTATTATTAAATAGCCTAACCTAACAATACATTATGCTTGTTTTGTGACTGTGATTCATTAGTACGTTTATTAAGGAACATGTTAGTGAAAAAATCACCGAAATATTGTGAAATTGTCACAATACGTAAAAATGTGCTGCAAGGTACTGATTATCCTCATTTTTTATAAATTTAACAGGTAAAATTTAGATAGTGAAGAATACATCATACAACCTTTTTTATTTTGTTAAAAATTCAGACTCGGAACCTTTTAGCTGTACTTTTATTAAATTTGTTTTGCGTGCGAATTTATTTTTTCATGTCATATTGTTAAAACCTTATGTTAAAAATAAGTGATATCACTAAAATGAGTGATCAATTTTTTTTACTTTTCGCATATAGTCATTTCCTCGCTGAGGTGGGATGAAAAGTTACATGCTTCACTCGAGTGCAAAGATTTTTTACCTTGTGCTCTTTTAAGTCCCTCGCTGCGCTCGTGATTCAAAATTTAGAATCCTTCGCTTGCTCGGTCATCAAAAGTGAGCACGCGGTTAAAAAGCAACTTTGTCACTCTTGTGCAACAAATAACTATTGTCTTCGTTTTTTTATTGGGTTGGTATATCCCCCAAAAAGGGGAATATTGCTACGGTGCCATACGGCTGATTGTATACTTGATAAATAAATAAATATCATACTGAAGTCGGTCAAGATAAAAAAATTGTGTGACTGTATCACTCCTGTAGAACTGTGGCTATACTTTATTTTGCAAATTTGGAATGAAAATGCGTATGTATAATTTCAGAAACCAATACAGCAACCGACTCTTGTAATCAACGCCTTCGATCTGGACAACCGACATCAAGGTGATCCGGATGAAATGGACGACTGCTTATCAAAAGTCTCGGTAATTACCAAGATACTTATCAAAACACTTATTAATACCTCAACTCATTTGTTGTAAAGAAACAATCCGGCCTACATGAATCAATCTTGCGATTTACGCAACGAAGCGATTTTGTTGGTTGGTGACAGAAAACATTAACTTGCAGTAAATTTCATAATTTGTGATTTTCAGATTGTTTTCTGTTATAACTGTTCTATTTCTATTAGAAAGGACATTATAACTATCGAGAAATAAAAAAAGCCTGCACGGATTCCCAAAACCTTATTCCTTCTGTCTTCATTCAGAGACAGTGGCTCAAGACAAATGGGAATAAACTGCTATTTTCTAATATTCGTATAGACCCTTTACCTGGGGAAAACTAGCCTATGTATAGGCTTGTTATTTTGATTTGTTTAACTTACCTACCACAGATATTGGTTGCATACAATATAAGATAAGATATGGCAACTCTTAATTCAAAAACAAACTTAACTAAATTAGAAAAATCAGTGAACACTTATAGTATTAAAAACTAGTTTTTAAAGTGGCGGTCTTATCGCTTAAAGCGTTCCAGGTTCAAAATCTGTGGAGTTAACCGTCGAAGGGAAAGTTCAATATTTTTGAAACCATATCATAATCAAGTGCAATATAATCGTAGATGGTATAAAATAACCAGACCATTTCGAGATACTCGTACATAGCTAGGTTCACATACACCTAATGATGATATAGTCGCTATAGCTTCCCTTCATACTCGTTCAAATAATATATATGTGAATGGTATATTAACGTAATCTAATGATTCTATTTAATAATATTATGCTTTACTAGCTGCACTCCGCGGTGTTATACGTAAAAATTCGGTTATCACTAAAGTACACTGCATTTTTCCGGAATGAAAAGTATGTATTAATTCAGAAGATAAGCTATTTAGGTGCCAAATTTCATCCAAATTCGTTTAGCAATTTTTACGAGAAAAAGTAAGAATCCATACATTCAAACTTTCGCGTTTATAATATAGGTATCACGTGTGGCTATCATAAAAAAACTTTTCATTTTAAACTCACATTTGACCCTCTTGAAATACCAAAAAAAAATTTCTGAGTAAGCCCCCACACTCAATGAATACACTTTAAAATTTCATGTCTAGGTTCAGCGGTTGAGGTTCCACGTTGATTTCTAGTAAATATCAGTCAGTCAGGACTAACTCTTTTATATATATAGATTTGGATATATTTGTTACATAAGGTGTTATCTACAATGCATTATAACTATACGGAAATATCTAGTTTTCAAGGTTACTTCAATGTCTTCCTCAACATCGTCTTAACTCTGGCTATTAATATATTATCTTTACATAGATATGTTAAAAAGTTGTTTCCTGTGTCACGTTTTTAAATCCGGTGAATGTTACATGCATTGTATGTGTGCATATTACTAAAAAACATATTTCATAATTATTTTTTGTGAGATTCGTGACAGGAGATCTATAAAAGAAATTTCTTGGAGGTGCAATAAGCAATTGTGCGTTAATCAGAACTGTTTTATACTCATATAGAAGCAAAAAAAAATATTTCTATGTGAAAGCTTTACTTTTGATAAGTCTATAACAACAAATAATATAAAATAGAGCTTGCTTTTCGCCATTGGGAATAATTCAAAGCTTAAAAAACGCCAGACTATAGGACTAATGAGATTATTTTGAGCCGCTATTTTATAACATTTGTTGTTATAGACTTAACAAAAGTAAAGCTTTCACATAGAAATAGTTTTTGATTCTATATGAGCATAAAACAGTTCTGATTAACGCACAATTGCTTCATAACCTCCAAGAAATTTCTTTTATGGCGCTCCTCTCTCGAATCTCACAATAAATAATTATGAAATATGTTTTTTTAGTAAAACAGCAATGCAAGGAAACAATTGTTATTAAATTGCATTTCTGGAGATTATAATTTTTCTGAACAAAAGAATCGCAATACGAGCGAAAAATAATAAATATAGACCTATCCATAAATACTTCACCAAAATTTATTCAATACTAATAAAATTAACTACTTCATATTTCGTTTATGATACTAAGTCTAGGGTTATCACATAATGATAACATAATATGGTAAATAATAAAATGACGTATGTATGTTAAATATATTATTTTCCGTTATTTGGGTTTTGATATACTTTTACGGTTCTAGAACGATTTTGATATGACATGAAAAACACGTTAAAAATGGATTTTATGAATAAGATCTATGAGAACCATGAGATCTGTGAGTGGCTAGCCTATCGGCTTTTTATCGGATACATTTCGGGGAGTGTGCCTTGGAATGACACGAATTAATTCCCTCATCTCCATTTTACAATCGGACAAGTAGAGATACTGCAAGGCGCAACCGGTACATGGTAGAAGTTCCACAGACTCGCACAAATCGCTTCGCGTCTACTTTAATTGTGTGTACTGCCAGATTGTGGAATTCTCTGCCAAGTTCTCTATTTCCCGATAGCTATAATCTTGGTCTCTTCAAGTCGCGAGTGAATCGGTTTCTTTTAGGTAAGCGCGCTACATCCTTGGCCGCACCGTCACTTTACATCAGGTGAGTTGCAGTCAAGCGCAAGCGTAAGATTATAAAATATATATATATATTTTAAAGTCGTGTCTTCTTGAATAATCTTAGAATTTTTCTTTTTTACTTATTTCCAGAAAGGATGAAGTATTCAATTCCACTGCATGTTTTTTTTTTATGTTACACAAACTTCCTTTCTGTCAAAACTACGAGGAAATACGAGTATATAGGCAGAAGTTCTCTCAAAATTTTGATATAGTCAATCTTATCTAAGTGATTATTTACTATATTTTAATCATTCTAGTAAATGCAAAAATACATTTCTATTAATAAAAATGAAGGCAAAGTTTATTTAATTATTAATTTTAATTTAGTTATTTCCCTAGATTATCAGCATAGCGTCTTCTACATACGCGTTAGAACTTACTTTCTCTGTCATGTGAAAAAAGCTTTTTTCTTTTAATTTACTTAAATAACTTAACTAAAGTTAAGAGTATATAATTATGTGCTTTTCAGTACGAGCCACTATACAAAGTGCGCACGAAGCGAGGCGACTGGCGGACAGTGGTGCAGGCTCCACAGGAGAACTACGTGCAGATGGTTAGGCTCGAGACCTGCAGGTCAGATTTTCAATGGAGCTTTCCCCTTATCAACTAGAATTAGGAATAAAACAAGAACAAGCAATCTTTGTTTCGTTGTGACAGTTCGCCGCTACAACGCTGTTAAAATTGAAACCAAAGGTCGCTATTTCATGTCTACCTTTAGCCAGTAACGCAGTTTACAATTAGTAAAGTTATCAAAATAAAGAAGACACTAATAGGTTCTGAAAAGTACAATATACCTATAATTTATAAAGAAAAAATATAAAGTCGCTCGTTATTAAGGTCATCGCATAAATAACTAGTTACCTACTGGGAATGCGTTATGGAGGATTTGAATAGTATATTTAATTTGTTCTGCAGTAGTTAGATTATGAATAAAACAGTTTAAAGAGGCGCGTCTGTATCAAAGCTGAATTTACTGCATTACGGCTTTGGAAATTTTGAAGAATTCACTAGTGTCTACAAAAAATATACAAAGACTGGTACAGAAAAACGGAACTTTTTTAATAGATCTTATTTTTTGAGAGTAAAATTAATAAATGTAGAAACTGAACTTTTACAAAGTGTCTATTTTGACAATTTTAAACAATTTCAATATATATATGTTTTAATGCTTTTGTTAAGTCATTTTGCTGATTATTTTATATTAACTGTGTCAGTTCAGACATTGTCCGAAAATATTCCGTGCAAAATGTCAGCAAGTTTTTTACCGACATTTATTAGTTAGTTATTGGCAGCTCATTTATTAGAAACTTTTGTTACAAAAATCGTTGTAGTCAGTATATTTTTTTTATAATGGCAATTGTGCTAAGTAAAAAATTAAAAATAAATTATTACGTTTCAGTCGACCTGGTGATTCCTGCTTCAACGTACTGCCTAAGACAACCGCGTACAAGACGTTTTGCAAACAGAAGACCAGCGTTTGGGAGTTTTTAGTTGCCACCGAGAATAATGGCACCGAAAAAATGTCCGCTGAGCTACCGATATGTTGTTCTTGTCACTATAAAAAAGTTTTTACATAGAATATACTGATGAACACCCTTTTTAACGACAAACTAGGCGTTATGTTTTCTTTTAATAGGATTTTTGGTATTTACAAGAATCAGAACTCCATGCGTGATGATTGTGCAGTGTCATTACAAAGTTTTTGGTCTAAGTAGTGGGTTAAAATTTTTTGTACTGCATTATTTTGTCCAAAGTGATTTTATAATCAGAGATGACATTTGGGAAAGTTTTTCTTTTCTTGTTTATAATTTTAACAAGAGTGTATGCTAACAGTTAAATGGTTGTTAGAGGCCATGGACGTGCTATAAAAATTATAGCTAAGGCTAAGCCCCAGATCGTTCGTAAAGTCTATCGGTTTTTTATCGGATTTATTTCGAGGAGTGTGCCTTCTTCGAATTACACAATTTAATTCCTCCATCTCCAGTCGCCATCGGACAAGAGATACGGACAGACGCCACTGGTACATGGTGGAGGTTCCACGAGCTTGCACGAAACGCTTTGCGTCTACTTTTACTGTCCGAACTAAATGCTAGATTGTGGAACTTGCTGCCGGCTTTTCTATTTCCTGGTAGCTAGAATCTAGATCCTTTAAAATCAAGTTTTTTTGGCAAGCATGCTTCGGCTTTGGCAACATCGTCGTTCACACCATGCGAATTTCAGTCAAAAGCAAGTTAATCTTCGAAAAAAAAGATAACTTTTGATATAATCAAAAAAAGATAAGGTTTTTAATTCCAAGGAGTCTTGCTAATGCTTGGTCTACTTTGTGAGAGATTAAATAGATATAATAAGTAATCCCATCCTAAGTTAAGAAGTTTTTATTATATTTTAGATAACTTACTTTAGTGTTTGTACTGATTATTATGATAATAAATTATAATTAACTGTATATCATGTGCAACAAAACTTTCATTTGCAAAACACCTAGTCAGCGTAACAAAATAAATTTTGTGTGATATTTTGAAAAAGCTTGTTATTTCAAAATAATAAAAAAATATAACTAGAGTTATGTAGCCCTTCGGTCTCGCTACAGAAATCCTGTCGCAGAGTCTTTCACTTACAACCTACTAGCTGCACCCCGCGGTAAATATTTGGTCCTCCCATGGGAACACTTTAATTTTCCGGGATAAAAAAATAGCCTATGTGTACACACACCTAGTATTAATCCGAGGTTTAGGCTATCATGATAAATTGCATTCAAATCCATTTAGCCGTTTGAGCTTGAAGGAGGAACAAACAAACACACTCAGACATACAAACTTTCGCATATATAATATTAGTGTAGTGTGATCCTTGCCTTCTACTCGTGTTATTTCAGCTTCAAGATTCGTTTCAGGTAAAAAATTGTTCTAAAGCCTACCCAGACATTTATTTACTTCACACTAGACCCAGGTACCTGAGCATTTCTAAAATTGTTCCTTTTACTTACCTCTACATTATATATACACTTAGCATATTTTGTTGTAACTAGTGACCATATGTCACTATTTTTATACATTAATACGTGAGCAATTGCCAGTTGAACTGTTGATAGTACTCGTAGCTCAACTTGATGAAGTTCAGCAATCTGATAGACTAATGGGTAAATAGCGGATGTATAGCTTTTCCATCATCATTATCTTCAACTTTTAAATACCCACTGCTGAGTACAGGTAACCTCTTGCGCACGTCATTCTTTCTGGTCTTGTGATAATGTCGTCCTCCTAAATCCTACCGCCCTTGCCACATCTTTCACCCAGCTAGTACGTCTAGTAGGTGGTCTATGCCTGGTAGTCTTTTCCCATTGCGTGGCTACCATTCTGTTACTGCTTTAAACTGTTTACTCTTAAGTTAATATAACTCAAGAAATATTGATACTTTATTCATCAGTTTTAGTGAACATACATTGACAATCTACGGGCAACTTGATGAACCTATAATTAATGTTCTCAACGTTTTCATCGAATGTCAGCGCTGAAGCCAGGACGTACTTCTGTTGACAGGATCCCTTGTAACCTTCGTTCGGTGTAATGATGGGGTTGCAGGGACGGCCCTCTACTCCGGGCCTAATAGCAACAAAAAAATTTAACAACAGGAAATGAAGTATTTCTTTTACAAAATCAAACATCAGCACCAAGTAAGTGGTCAGAAGTAAGTAAGGCTTATTCGTGTATTTCATTTTAGAAAATCAAACCTCTGGACAGATTTATATAAAATATAAATGGGAGCACATTAACTCTTACAAAAAAAAAGTCTTTGAGAAATTAGGTAACAAAAAATATACAGTCCACGTGACCTCCCCATTTTTTTGGGAAGTCGGTAAAAAACAATCACAGTGTGGTGGACTCTGGCCTACAGCTAGGGGAAACCCTTATACCCGTTACCCAGCAGTGGGACACTATGAGTTGACAAATACTTACTCGCATATGTCCGTCATCCATTTTTGATTTTGATTTGGCACTTGAAGTAGGAACCACCATTTGCCGTAAGTGTCTCGTGCAGCTTTTGGATTGATCAGCTACATTAAAAATTCAAGAAAAGTGTCAATAAGAAAACTAAAAGATTTTTAATAAGTATTGAAACAGAACGATTCTAAATTGAGTGCGAATATTTAGTACTAGCTGTGCCCGATACTTCGTTCACAATCCTTGTACAATTTATGTCAGTATTAATTTCAGTGATCCTTTGGAAAGTCTTATTATTGTAAAATATAATCCATGAATAAGATAGCAGTGTTTCGAACTGTGAAATTGATTAATTCAAGCGAAACAAAAGCTCGCGTAAGTATTTTTAGTATGAGTGTACAATTCTGCAAAGCTATAGATCCTGCATATAATTAACGCCTATTATTTTTTCGGGAAATCACCATCTATGTACTAGTTGCTCCCATACAATAAACGTAACTTTTTTATTCATGGTGATATTATTGTTACATAAGTTTTGCTTGCCGAATTTAACTCGGTTTTCACCTATTTTATTGTTTTAGTTGTGTTTATTTTCGGTTCTTAAAGGTACAGTGTAAGTTTTCTCCATATTTCGTAAGGCGGAAAATATTAGATTCCTTCTTTAACTTTTGAGGCCTGATCCTGCCTCTTTTTCCCAAAAACTGCTTCTGGCTCTACTTTTACTTCATATCTCATATCCCTGTTATTCTGAGAAATCCTGCTTTTAGGAGGAAGTAAACATTGAATAATTTACGGTACTGGAAATCAATTGAACTGGCGTGGTAACCTATCCTTTGGTATGGAGACTCCTGCCCATTTTCAAGAATTTTTTTCGGTCATCCAATTAAGAATTAGCTCGCATGACCACAAAAGACATGTATGCTCCATGACATGCTCCATCTAAAGAACACAGTGACCCTAGATGCTTAGTCTGAAACACACTGGCTCGCATGAAAGGCTGCCGCAACACACTTGGCACAATTTTCAACTTGAGGGTGATAGCAGATAGATGATAGTTAAAAAACGCTCTATACTATTTTGCTATGGTTTCTTCACGATGTTTTAAATTACTTAATTCAGGCTCTTTTTACGTATTTTGTGGGATCAAACCTCTCGCACGGCTATCCTTCCCACTAACCACTCGTTCATCATTAGTACAGAAACTTGAGAACCATCCAAATGCAAGCGCGCGTTCTCGTGTTATAGTTAAAACTGACTTTCATCCCCCCTTCCTAAACCCTCACAAATATTCAGTATTACATAAATTGTAGTCTTTCTAACATAAAAACAATCATCCAAATCGAAGCACGCGTTACTGAGTTATCACTTAGTACATCGTTATGACTTTCATCACCCTCCCACAAGAACCCCGGTGAATTACGGGATAAAAAGTTGATATGATATTAACTCATGGTACAAAGTATATGTATCTTAA
This sequence comes from Ligdia adustata, assembly GCA_947049295.1. Taxonomy (NCBI): domain Eukaryota; kingdom Metazoa; phylum Arthropoda; class Insecta; order Lepidoptera; family Geometridae; genus Ligdia; species Ligdia adustata. Next base: position 2,858,421 of record OX346223.1, read on the forward strand.
GTTTCATTTGTATCCATCCAGTAGTAATAGACAGACAGAAACACAGACAAAAATGAAAAAAGTTACAGATTTTATGGGTTTAGTATCGATAACTACAAATATTTTGATAAATTTTCAAAATATGTGTAATGTACAGAATTCGACATATTACAGTTTTATCATAAGTATAGATCAATACTGAAAGAATATTGAAAAATAAAATACCCGTGTTTTTTCGCTTAATCCACTTTAGTACAAAAAACATTGTCATGCAAAGTGAACGCGAAATTCATGGACACCCTAAGCCACGGCGCCGCGCCGTCCCGGTGCGAAACTAGATCACGGCGACAGCAAGCGCGTTCGCATGACCCAGATTTGTATCACGCTTCGGTGAACATATTTTCCAATTTTTTTGTTAACAATAATGCAACAAAATGTGTTTTTTTGGCGATATATGTGACATTCACGATGCTGATTGCACGGTAAAAATATACGCAGTCTATTTAAAATTACCCCGTATAGGTACTTAATCTTAGTAAATCCTGATTGATTGACTGACTGATAATTCGCTAGGAATCAACACAAAGCCTAAACCGAAGAACCTAGAAACTTAGAGGTTGTATTCATTACAGGAGACACAGTAAGGATTTTTGAACACATAACCTCCAAGAGTTTTAAATCTTGAATATCCAATTGCCCAATTGGAGGTTCAAAATGGATTTGAATTCCATTTTGTGTCGCATGTAACGCCGCGGATCACAGCTACTATTTTCTAATATAGGGCGAAAATAAACGTAAAATAATATAAATAAACTACAACCAATATTTTACTACAAAACTAAGCTTGTCAGTACATGACCTTTTTTAACTGACACGATGGCTGACGAGATAGCATTTAGGATGGTAATCTCATTTTCAGGCAGAAAACCCAACTATGAAAGGTACCCTAACACTGTAGCTATAGATTTGCAGAAATACTAGCTGCGCCCTTCGGTGTTACCCGCGTTAATACATGATAAAAAGTAACCTTTTTAATTAGGATTGTCGTTATTTTTATTTTGTCATTGATTTAAAATTTTCATTTAAATACAAATAATGATTTAGGACATGCGTATATGAAAAATATCATGTAGAAGCCCTGTCCGGTACGTAAGAACGTTATATGAAACAGGTAACAATTTAATGTCTTCATCGTAGGGCTCGGTTGTTTTAATGCTATAGCCAGATAAACGTATTTCGAAATGGCGTAGGGAACCGCAGTAGTACATGGTAACGATACGTTGCTTTAAATTGGTTAGAATAATTAAGCTCAGAATTTGTAAATTACCAAGATATCTATAAATATAGGTTAACTTGTAGTATTGTGAGCAATAATATCATCTATATGTGTGTGTTTGTTATTCATTCACGCTCCAACGGCTGAATGGATTTGAATATAAATCAGCACCAGGATATTTTATGCCCTGGATTAATACACAGGCTACTTTTCACACAGGAAAAATGAGTGTGGTCGTGCCGTTTATAGTAAAATTCCCGCGGGTTACACTGCCGGGTGCAACTAGTATACAATATGTAATGTACTGAAGAAAAAAAGATTTTCCAAAATATGCATACCAAGCAAGCAAATTTTCTAGTTCCATAGTAATTATTATAAAAAAATAAGTAGTAATGAGGCCATAACTTTTTTTCATGATCAGTGTAACGTAAAACGACACAGCACGAAAGAAATTACATGCAAGATTATTAAAAGACAGCTAATATATTCACTATTATGACTGTGGTATTAAAACTAAGCTTTTACAAAATTATATCGTTTCAATTTATTTTATATTTTATTTGATAATAATTTTATAGTAATGCTTCATATCGAATTAATGCCACGCGTAGACGGGATAAATACATTTGCTATCCGTAGCCGTAGATTAAAAAAATGTCTGTATGGTTCATGATCTGTGCCATACAGACAATACAATTGCGAATGAATTGAACAAATGATCTAGATACTTTTATATTGTTTTTCTTATTACTCATTCCTGATAGCCTTTGAATAGACGTATGTTCTAACAGCCCTATTAAAAAACGAGTCGTAACTTTAATCGTCCGCTGTCTTGTATTGGCGCGTGACATTCTCCATTCGAAAAAACAATGGTGATAAGATGGTGTAAGTTACGATGCGTTAATAATAAGGCTGTAAGAGTCTTATCTGTACTACTCTAACTAATCTGTGGTCCATCCGGGCGACCAGTGTCTGACGGTGTATTTAAAAATTACATCTTCCTAAATTACTCAGTAAACTCTTAAATGGCATCGTACAAATAAGAAAATCAACTACCATTTCGGCCCGTCATTGCCAGAAATAGAAAAAAAAATAATTACAGAATATTTCTACGCCATACTGAATTAATTTCAAATACAGGCAAGCCTTTCTAAGGGATTACTAATTTTTGGGGTTGGCAAAAAAGGTTTGCCAAAGAGTCACATTCCAAAGTAAGTCTTCTAAATTTACATTTCGCAAAAAAAATTGGCAAAACAAATATTCGTAATTTTACAGTTAGCAACACTATGTTCGGCAAATTATTTAACAAATAATTATGGTAATGTTTCATTTTACCAAGTATTATGTAGTCACATAAACTGACCATGTCGGCGAAAGTATTCGGATTGTCATAAATAAAATAACCTGAACCTACTGCTGACCATGTTGGTGAAAGTATTCGGATTGTCATAAATCAGATAACCTGAACCTACTGCTGACCTTGTTGGCAAAAGTATTTGGATTGTCATAAAAAAATTACTTGAGCCTGTTGGAATATTGAACCAGCTATATATCGGTACACCATTCAACTTGTCTATGAGACTGAGATTAGAGTAATTGAATTTATGATTAAATCAATGCTTTGGATCTGTCAATGTTGTCTCGATGACACTGACAGTACTCACCTCTCACTTCCTGTTCTGAAAAGCCTACCAACATGTCCGCGCCTTGCTATTTTCTGTAATCCCTTATTTATGTGTTAATCATAATGTGTAGTGCCTAATTGTTTTTCACTGGACAATAATAAATATTGAACTAGTGACTCTGTTCGTTTCTTTTCTCTCGCCGCCTGCATTCACCAACCTAACCTATCTTCATAACTGTGCATCCACTGCGTAGAACGTCCGACATAGCCAAAGCTAGGCTTCCTCACCTCCTGGCTGGCTCTCTGCTCTACAGAGCCTACTGCTGACCATGTTGGCAAAAGGATTCGGATTGTCATAAATCAAATAAACTGAACTTACTGCTGACCATGTTGGCGAAAGTATTCGGATTGTCATAAATCAAATAACCTGAACCTACTGCTGACCTTGTTGGCAAAATTATTTGGATTGTCATAAAAAAAATACTTGAACCAACTGCTGACCATGTTGGCGAAAGTATTCGGATTGTCATAAACCAAATAACCTGAACCTACTGCTTACCTTGTTGGCAAAAGTATTTGGATTGTCATAAAAAATTACTTGAACCTACTGCTGATCTTGTTGGCGAAAGTATTTGGATTGTCATAAAAAAATTACTTGAACCAACTGCTGACCATGTTAGTAAAAGTATTCGGATTGTCATAAATCAAATAACCTGAACCTACTGCTGACCTTGTTGGCAAAATTATTTGGATTGTGATAAAAAAATACTTGAACCAACTGCTGACCATGTTGGCGAAAGTATTCGGATTGTCATAAATCAAATAACCTGAACCTACTGCTTACCTTGTTGGCGAAAGTATTTGGATTGTCAAAAAAAAATTACTTGAACCTACTGCTGACCATGTTTGCGAAAGTATTTGGATTGTCATAAATCAAATAACCTGAACCTACTGCTGACCTTGTTGGCGAAAGTATTTGGATTGTCATAAAAAAATTACTTGAAGCTACTGCGGATCTTGTTAGTGAAATCATTAGGATTTTCATAAAGAAAATAACCTGAACCTGCTACTGACCTTGTTGGCAACATTAAAAAATAATTAGCCGATTATTATTTACTAACCTTTGTGCTAAAAGGGCAGATTGGCACAGTAACATCTCCAAGTCTGCGTGTTGTGTTTTTCAGTGGTCGTAGATCTACAGTAGTAAACTTTGCCACCTTGTCTGCAACCTGTGTCATAACTTATAGTTAAAGGTACTCTCTATGAATAGTTCATTTTTAGGCTTCCATACCAAAATGGTAAAGGCGGAACCCTATTGCTATGACTTTTCTGCCCGTCCGTCTATCACCAGGCTGTAGTTCCTGAACCGTGATTGCTAAACAGTTGAGATTTTCACGGTTATAATGCATTATTGTAGCCACTATTACAAAATTTTCGAAAAAAACAGAATAAAATAAATATTCCCATAAAATAACCAAACAAAAACAAAGTGTTTTATGACATTATTTTATATGATAATAATAACGCAAACAGTTATAGACTATATAAATAATGGTACGGAAGCCTTGCCCAATTTTTTTATATGCTGGTAAGAACTATCCATTCTAAATCAATAAACCGCGATTCAAGAATATCCTAAACTAAAATAGCTTTTTCATACTTATATAAGTAACAAAAAGCTTTTTTAGTTTTCTTGTAATTTTTAGTGTCAGAGTCAATAATTCGAGTTCATAATCTGCAGTTCTGCAAATTAGTAATTACTTATAATTAGTATATTAGTAATGGATGTATTACCTAGTTAAAATATGCTTAAATCGCGCTCTAATAAATATGAATGGAAAAGTCAGTTCTTTTAAATACTGGCTTAGAGAGACAATGTCTACAAAACTGAGTAAGTTTTCTTGTTTTTGTCGGTCTTTAAAAAACGCGTCTTAACTTTAACGTCATTTGTCTTGTGTAATCCGATGGAGAACGTCACGCGTCAAAACTAAACAAAAGACGTTTAAAATTAAAACGCGTTTATTAATGAGACCGGTAATGTTTGGTAGACTTACTGACCTCTGGCATTTTTTCTTCCACTTGCTTGGCCGGGTAATTTGGCACATCTTCACAAACAACCATATTTTGGCACGACTCGGGAAGCACTTGAGCTATATCAGCTAAAGCAAAAGTTAAATTAAGTATAAATACTTAAATTGTTACGTTTTTATTTTATTTAATTCAGTATAGATTTTTAATTTGTTTTACTGATAAAACTTACCGCTTACCTGCCGACCACCAAACGACACCTTAAAAAGTAGAGTACAATCTATTTATTTACTTGAAATTATAGAAAACTCTAGGTACTTAGCATTGTGGTTATTATTTAAGTAGTTACAAAATAATAATATATTTGAGTTAATAGTACTGGTTTGTATTGATTTTACTGGCGGGTGGAAAAGCTACGTCTATTTTCATTTCATTTTAATTACATAACGTAAAAATTACTGTATATTAAGGGTGCCACGCATCAGCAAACAAATAAGTATTAAATCCAAAGGTTACGCAACAATAATGTTGGTAATGCAACATGTAATTTTGAATTTATAAAAGCAGCATTAACTTACAACAGCAACCAATAGGATCCAAAACATAGCTTCATTGTACACTTCCATTACGTGAAAAGAATCGTACTCTCCTAAATATTTGCTAGAACACTTACTTATATACATAAAAAGCAGTATACAAACCAATTTTCTTGCCGTAAATCAATTTTACCGAATCGTCATAGTAGTATAATTATTCAATTTATTTTTCTCTTATAGACCACACTAAACTTATTCCAATAAATATTAAATTAGGAGCATGGAAATTTAGTTTTGCAATAACATACTATGCTAACACCGATGCCAGAAAAAAAGATGAAACCAATTAAATAATATTAGACTGACCGAAAAAAATACAATTAATTAGTTCAACATAGTATACAATAGCAATCAAATGACTTGGCATGAAAATCGACGAAGGTAGCCTTTAGCTAAATCAATAAACTTGATTTACGAATTAGACTTATAAAACGAACGATGAACGTATTACACGCTGCCAATAAAATTAAATAGCAGCGCGTAATCCGCTACATACAAATCTATATCTATCTATATAATTATAATAAATCTGTAACAGGTCAAAATTTGTACATAGAATATATTTTTAAAAAACCTAAATATATATTTTTGTGTGTCTGTTTCTGGACTTTCCATAACTCCAAATCTGCTTGATGGATTCTTATAAAACTTGGTATGCTTAAGGTTTATACCATGATGTAGGATCTTATCAACTTTTTATCCCGAAAATCAGCGGAGGTTCCCGTGGGAGAGAGGATGAAACTTGTATATAATTATAACTCGCGCCTGTTTTGGTTATTCTTTTTTGTTAGAAATTATTAACTACAATGTACCGCAAAAAAACGTCAACAGTTTTGTAGTATATATAAAAAAAACACGCCAACATAAAACGTTACAGTTAGTAATTTTTGTTACGGAAATCAAATAAAGAGATATTTTTTTTACAAGACTAACTGAAATTACTGTACCGCAAAAAAAATATCTTCGGTTATTAGTTTTAACAATAAATAAAATTGTAAGCCTACATAAAACGTTGTAGCAAGAAAGTTTTATCGTATTTAAAATTTGTTTGCAAAAAAACACGACATCTCTATTGCAGTTCTTTACCCTCGAAAAGGATTTTTTAATGGATATCTGATTAAAACATTAAATACAAATCATACTAGACTAAACTCATACCATCACAAAATAATGAGTACTACCACTAACGTGTGTCATAAATCACTTTTTAGTCAGAGTTTATAGCTGCGGCATAGATTTTGATTGCAGGCGTATCAACACATAGATTCCAGATTTTTTTGTAGATTGCCGTGCGACAGTTACGAGGTGCGATCCCAAGAAATACGCAAGAAGAGCGTGAAGGAAAACAGCGTGGGGAAACCATAGCATGGCAGGTCATTTTGAACACTTGCCTGGCTAACTACTATCCTCAAGTTGTAAAATCAGTCGCCAAGCACTTAACGATGTGTTCCGGCAGCTTTCTTTGAGGCCAGTTTATTCCAGACTAGGCATGCAGCATCTAGTGCTACAGTATCGTTGACTTCCGTGATCGTGCGTGCTTGTTGTCAAAAGCCTAGCTGTATAAGATAAAAAACTATGTTCTTGGTTCATAGAAACAAAGAGCGTTAGACCCCTTGTCAAATAAATATCTTGCATAAGGTTATGTTCTGATGATAGGCTTGCTCGACGCTAAGCCATAGATATTTTTTTTATATGAGCGCGTAAAGAGGCTTTACTTCAAATCTGGCAAAATAAGCTTTCATATGTTTGAAGGTCTCTGTATTACCGTATAAATACAACCCGGTGTGTTCAAGCGCAAGGTGAATAAATTTTTACTAGGTAAACGTGCTACATCTTCGACTGCATTTTCACAAGGTGAGATCGTGGTCTAACATTGTCTAGATAAAAAAGAATGTATGTTTTTGTTTACTTGTTCTTGGGAGAACTTTAAAATCAAATGAATAAAATTATTAATAATATGAAAAAAATACGCGTACACCTATATTTCAACTGCAAACGGTCGTCTTGGAATTTTACTCGCGTTTTAAGGTATTCGCTATTTTCATAATCATTATCCTTGCAAACCTTTGAAATTATACGCAATCTGAAAGCGATGCACTTTTCTCACCATTTTATTCTATTAGAGAGTTATCGTATTTTTTTATTGGTACTGAGTAGTGACGCAAAGAATTGACTACATAAAGAAAGGAACAAATTGCAGCTAATATTTCAAGGGTACTAGTGATACAAAATGGTCACTACTAGAACCGCCAGTACATCAACCCTTCCGTTTTACCTTAAGGGTAAAACGGAAGGGTTGATGAGTGTAGTTTGTCACGTCATGCAAGTATACGGTATATAAAATTCCTACAATTGGTATATTAGTTTAAGTACCCGCATCGCTGACCTAGAAACTGGTCAATGTCGTTTTTTTTTTCGTGTTGATGTAATGGTAAATGTGTGACATACATAATTACATATTATGAGTATATTGCCGTTGAATCATCCAAAAGTTATATTATGGTTATAATGTTTCAATTCAATTGAGTAACAAGGTTTCATACCGCCTGCGGCGGACGGCGTCCAGTTGCGTCGCCCACAGCAGCGTCTATGTTATGTTCAGCAACGACCGTACTCACCCGCCGCGTGCATCGTTCTCCCGCGCGATGTTTTGAGTTATTTTAAATCATTAAAGCGGGTAGACGCTGTCGGTTTTAAGAGTTATTTTTGATACAATGGAGAAATTTAGCTAGAATGGGATCGAGCAAATTTATTATACCGAAAATATATTATGAATAATCATGAATTAAGAGCAGGGAAGGGCTATCGCATGGGACGCAGCTTGTGTTGACACGTCAGCCTCTTCTCGCCTCAGTGGAGGCGCTAAGCGGCGGAAATATACGTCTCTTTCCAGTGACTACATCTTTGCACAACTTGGCGTAGAAATTTATGCATGGAAAAATATATTTAAAGTGGTACCTTAGCTCTTATATGAATGAACCAATAGGTAATCAACACATTTTTTTATTTTAAATTTTAAATATCGACACAGATCGAGCCACTCAATAAACGGTAGCTAAAAATATTTCAGAATTTCATTGAAGTAGTTCTACAAGCACCTTCAGGTTTCAATTACAGTTTGTTGATTTCTTTACACAGTTTTATTTACCAATTTTACTTTATCGCAGTATTCAAAAGATTTGCAAAAAAGAGGAATGCATAGCAAATAGTTCTCGTCAAAGCGACAATGCCTCCACATATAAAGGTGCCAATAATCAATTGCAGCAAGTTTTCTTGCTAAATTGGTAAGCATTTATTTTATTCAACATAGCTAGGCATTTGACCACAAGCTCGCACGACAAGGGCTGAGGCACTATTGCCTTAGATGGAGCATGCCTAGTCTGGAATACCTGTATCTTAAAGAAAGCTGCGGGAACACACCGCAAGTACTTAAATATAGTGTTAGTAATAATGTTAGTTCATTCCCTGCTTAAGGCCAATCTTTGGCTTGTGGGAAGCCTCGGTTTTCCACCGATATAATGTATCAGCACCATCCAAATAAATGTGTAAATGTTTCATATTTATCCCTAGCATACTTACAGCATAATTTAATCGTCGTTTGTCTTGTTTTGGCAAGTGAAATTCTCCATGGATAGAACAAGACTAAAGATGCTGTAAGTTAAGACGCGTTTATTAATAAGGCAGTTAGTATGTTGAGTTTCTGTTCATCAACCCCTGAGCTAGATCATTCTTTAAAAAGAATAAGCTCTAGAAAAAAAAAAACTACTGAATTTTTGGAAAGCATGGTAAAGGTTACAACTTAATCTTCCAAAATGGGGAAAAAATGATTAAATTGGCAAATTGGTGTCATCAACAGAAGAAAAAACACCACCACAGAACAACAATTTAATTTAGGAGGAATCAAAACAATATTATATTATAATATTATAAGATAAGATAAGACAACTCTTTATTAAAAACCAGCTTATACACAATTTAAAAAATAAAAAGAATACAAAAACATGCTAGATTTCTAATGGCGGCCTTATCGTTTAAAGCGATCTCTAAAATTATTGTTATAAATTATTTAATATTGGTATATATTTAAATTTAGTTTAGGTAACCTCAAAGTCAGTACATTTGAACACAAATTTATTCAAACAAACCACCTCGATTCGAACCTGGCGCAAAGGTGCCCACGACGCTAGCTGCGTTACCGCGCTGGATGGCGATGGCTAACCTTTGCACCAGAAACGAGCCGGAGCGAGAGTCACCTTAAAGTTTTCACTAATCTCACCTTTCACTAATTTTAAGTCCTAACTCCCTAATTATTTTTTTTGCCTCACTACCTCAACTACACATAGTCTCCACTGCAATGGGAACAAACACATAATTCGGCTATGTCGGTTTATGTAATAGAATGTAAATGTGTATATTTGTATCTGTGTATAGATTACTTTCTTTATTGTTAGTACACCCTCGTCCTATACATATATTTTTTTCTCAAAGGTCTCCATCCCAAGCTTGCCTGGAAGAGATTATTATATCGCTTTTAGCGATAAGGCCGCCACTTGTGGCACTACATGTAAATTTACATTTTCGTGTTATGTTTTGTGTGTAAAGCGTTGATCTATCTATCTATCCATCAAACCGGTATTTCCCAGAGCTGATGGCCGGGTTAGTGTGGTTGAAGTAAGATCTGCTTCAGAGAGCGTACTTCGCACGGCTATCAGTAAAATAAGAGTTTTGCCTGTATACGAGAATTACAATTGATTTATTATTATGATACATCTGTTGTCAAATGTTAAAGTTGTGTATTTTAGCGTACTGAAATAATTTTTCAATTAAACATTTTCTGTTTTCTATATTATAATGTCTCAATCGGATCTCAGCTGGACCTCAATGGGTTACTCGTATATGTTTAGCTTCTCTGTCATTATTAATGCTTTAGTTTCTCTCCAGCCACAGATTGCCTGGAAGAGATCGCTATTAGCGAAAAGGCCACCGCTTGTTGCACGTAATCATAAGTTTTATTAAGTTTCTTGTATTATTTATGTGTGCATACAATAAAGAATTTTCCATCTATCTATATATAATAGTCATATACCTTATTACAAAATAAACCTACCTATATGTCCTTTTATCCTGTACCTGTGTACCGGTCAGTCAAACTTAACATACATGTCGTTTTGCAAAGTAATCATTACAAAGCCTGTGTATGTTTAAAGTATATAAATGTAACATTCATAATTACAAAGAAAATGAAGGAAAACTAAAATTTGGTAATAGTAAATTGTAATTGCCAAACGTAACATATTGTCTAACACATAATTTATAATTTGTAAATTCAAATAACAATTAACTTCGCTTCTTCTTCTAATCTTGCTTTCTTCCACAGAATTCTGTGTACACGACGTTACCAAAACAAATCAAATATATAATTGAAAAGTAATTTATATTAGTTAATTTTATTTATTTTAAATTTTTTTAACCAAATTTGTATTTTTTTATTTATATTTATATTTTTTCGATCATGATTTAATGACTGTACAGGAACAAGTGCTGGGCAGCTTGACTTGCACTTTATACGTGCTGTCATTGCCTTCCTTGACAGCTTGCGCTACTCTAAGCAGGTACTTTTGCATACACACAGACTTGTAGCCGGCGGGAACAGTGAATATTGAATTGCAAGGAGCGTCAGATTTCCTGAAAAACAATGCAATAACCGGATTAATGGTTAGGTTACGTAGGTTATATACTCGTAGTCATTATATCAAAACGTATTTGATGCATTCCTAGTAGCCGGCACAAAATCTACACTATCGACACTAATATTATAATAAGGAAAGATTTGTGTTTTTGTATGTAACGAATAAACTAAAAAACTACGGGACCGGTTTAATTAATTATTTATATTTTGTTAAAAATCTACATTATTAGTGAGTAGCCATAAGCTTTATTAATTACACAAAATGTCCACCCGTGCGAAGCCGTGACGTGCCCTTAGTAGAAAATCGATGTTTGGTCCCCCGTTATTTGAGCCCCTTAAAATTCGAATATCAACTCGATTTTTGAACAGATAATAAACCCTCCAAATTTCATGTCCTTAGGTTCAGCGATTTAGGCTTTGCGTTGATTCTTTGCAAATATCAGTCAGTTACGCAGGACAGTCATTTATTTATTATATCTATTTAGAGATACGAAATTTAATAAGCTTAAAAATCAGGTTGTGTAATTTTGTTACTATCTTTGAATGCAATTATTTACCATTAAGTTTTGACCTGAAAAATATGGCAGGTTAAATAAAACCTGCATAATACTTACTCGCACAATTCAGCTATGAAACCCTGCATAGGTTTATTCTTGGGGTTAACAATCCAATGCCATTGACCATTATTGTCTTTCGCTGATCGAGGATGAATTATCTGAAAATATAAACGTTCATGTTTACGCAAAACATTTAGATACTTGCTCTACATTTTGAAGTAAGGAAGGGAAGGGGGCTAATAGGTAAACACTTTAACGAGCTCTGAGTTTCATATTTATTATATTATATTTTGAAGTCTATTACGTTATTAACTTATTATTATAGTATTCATTTTCTGAAATGAGAAAAAGAAATTGTATTTGTGTGTTATTTTGTGTTTGAGTATGTATTTAAATGTTTTGTATGTATTAATGTGTTTTGTATAACTAATTTCGTACGTCAAGACTAACAACTTTTGTTCTAGCCTATACTCATATACTTCTACACAATATATATCGATAATATGTTTTACGATAGGTACAAAATCTAAGATAGGTAAAAAGAAAGAACGTACATAACTTCGCTCGCTCGGTTAATGATAGTGAAATGCATACCGTTGTTTTACTGGTACAAAGTGAGACTTCGGTCGGGATCGGTTCTAATTCAGCAGCTTCATATAGAGGGTCTATCTCAAGATTTTTCAAATCTCCTCCGATCTGCAAATATAAAAAAAAAAAAAATTTACCACTGGATTGTAAGTATGTATATTTGCAAACAATCCAAGAATTTTCTCAATTATCAAGTTTTTCTTTAAATTTATTTTATTTACCAAATAAGCAAAAAGAAGATCCAAAATTCTCTAGTTTAATTATGACCATTCCTTTTTTTACCCGACCCAAAAGGAAGGCAATGCGTGTATACGGGGTTATCGGTTAGGGATGTACTAAGCCAAAAGGTGGTAACTGTACTCATCATTACAAACAACTTTCAATATGGGACCAACCCAGAAATCGAGAAAAAATATCAGCTGTTCCATAGAAAAAGTTTATCCGTCTTCGACAAAATGTATGAATCAGCTGGTTATTTCTTCTCGAATTCAGAGTTGGTCTCATAGTAAAAGTCGTTTATGAGGGTGTGGATAATGACCCCCTTTCGGCTTAGTACACCCCTAGCCGATAAACCTGTATATGTATGATATACTGATTTGAGGTATCATTGGATTCATCTTGATCTACAAACGGTCATAGACTAGTGTTGAAGCCCACGGTTTTACTCGTTAAGATATGTGGCCTGAAGTTTTCGCAGTCGGGTTTTAAACTTGTTACTCTTGTTAAATCTTTTTGCCTGTTGTAAAATTGCCTAACGGCAAATCGCAAACAATCGTTAAGTTTTTCAAACAGACACGTGTCTGTTTTAAAAACTTATAAATAATAGTTATCCAATAAAATTTGGTAAATAAGCACGCTTTCACAATAAAGTTTAGCTATCATATTTAGAAATGAATTAAAGGCTGTAGTGACAAACTATCTTGTAAATATTAATATTACCTTAGGTATGTTACCGTAGTAGTCTGTATATTGCCTGTATTACAGCTAATAACAGTTACTTCCAAAATTATTGACAACCAGTGGGCCGGTACGTGCTTCGCTACGTATAAAGTGAAATAATAAAGAACTGCTCGACCGATTTTGTGCAAACTTCACATAAACCATCTATCTACTAAATAGTCCGAACAAAGCCTAAACATTTTGTTTGGATAGGTGAGCCCGTTCTAGAGTTATACAATTACAACTAAAAGTGGCATTGATTTTTATATAATTATGATTTTGTATAATTTTTTTAATTTTTCTCTGTCATAAGAACAAACAAAAAAATAGTGAAATCGGTCCAGTCGTTCACGCGTGATACGTGACCAAGGAATATAGGGATTCATTTATATATATAGAGAGATCTAGTAAGAAAAAAATATATATTTATTGGATAATCTCTATTGTATATTTGGAATGATTTTTATGAGATCATCTTTGAAGTCAGAAAGTCACAGAATAAAATACACTAAATATTTGTGATTGGCGGAGTAATCGTACGTCATCCAAAAAAACAAAAGTTGAATTGAGTATTTCCTGCTTTTTACACGCCTGCGAAAGAAGGAGGTTTATGTTTTCTAGGGTATGTATGTATGTATGTATATTTCTTTGGCACGCTCTAGAGCCTAAACGGCTTATCGTATTTTTTGTGAGTCGTTTCTATAGATTCGATATACTCGTGAGAGTGACACTGGGTACAACAAAATGAAAAAAATATAAAAATAAGAATGATACAAAAGTTTGAAGATTTAGCAGTCGGGGTTTTTTTAAACCGCTTTTACCTACTTGTTTAAAGTCAATTAACAAGGCACCTCACCTTATCCATTAATTTACTAACTAATTCTTCAGGGTAGTTAGGAGGGTTGTCGCAGTATCCTTCGTGCTCACATTCATCAGGTTTCACATCACGCTTTGTCCTAGAAGTAGGGCCAGGGAACATCACCCTGTCGTTGTCAGCGCCAAGAGATTCTTCTAAAGCACCTGTAATTTTTAACAACTTGTTAAATTATTGTCTCTTATCTACCGATTCAATGAATGGTAATCTGAATGTACAAGTATGTACGACTCGGGAAGCGCTTCCGCAATATCCTATTTAATTCAAATAAAATGATTAAGATGAAGTAATTAATAAAGTTCAAAAAAAAATTAAACCTCTGAAGATGTTATTAAAAAAAGATTATACGATTGTAACTAGTGTATCACAGATGCAACTTACCTTTCACATTGCAGCCACTAAGGGACACCTAAAAAAGTTAATAATAATTATGGTTGGTTAAGTAACGTGAAAGATTATGTTCTCAAACGCTTGTGACACCAATGAGGACTGATAATAGAGGTTAATAAATATTTCTTTCAAAAAAATGTGATTACCGACGTTCATCACGGCAGGCGCCAATTAAACTATTCCAATTAAATCGCTTTAAAAATCAACTCTCTTGATCGATTTTGATGAATTTAAAATGGGACCATAATCTTTTCAAACCACATTTTTTTTTCCGACGGATTACCCATTTTTGTTTATTGTCAAATTAAGTTACTACCTTTAACCATTTTGTAAGTCGATAGAGAAAAAAAAACTTTATAACTTTGTGGTATAAATATTCTATACTAATAAGCTATATATTCTATACAAGTTGCATCTTGCCGTAACAAAGAGGCTACAGAAAACAAAAATAATCTTAGTTCGAAGTAGCTGATAGGTAAAATCCTCTAAAATATTAAAAAGTTGTATTTTAACTCACAACAACCAATAATAGCAAGATCCTAAACAAAGCTTCACTGTATACTTCCATCGTGCTAAATAAACCTTATTCAGCTAAATACTTGCTGGAATCGTTACTTATATACAAATGTAGCAACACAAACCAATTTCCTAGCTGTAAATCAATTTTACCGAATAATATGAATTTATATTCCTAATATAGGTCTATATTAGAAAATATAAATTCATATTAAACTCGTTCCAATCAATATTACACTACTACAAAAACAGGATGAATCCGATTAAATACTATTAGAATAAGGGAAGGCGAGCGATAAAATATGTATTAATTAGATCAACGTAGTAGCCTAGCAGATCAAAGTGGCTTGAAAAATCTACGAATGTACCCTTGACAGTAGCAATAAAATTGATTTATGAATTGGACGTATAATATTGAACAATGTAGGTACGTATTATTGGTATAAAACGGATTACACGTTGCCAATAAAACAGGTTAAATGTCAAGTGATTATTAAGACTCGTATGAGAAACTTTCTCTGTGCAAAACAAATTGTACGAACGACTGGTAGGATGTGGACATGACGGATTTTTTGAAATATTTGGCTAGGATGGCTCTCAGGGATAATAAGAAAAAGAACTGCATAGCCCGATTAGAGTAATTAGTATAATTTGCATCGTTTTTACCGACGATCAGAAAACGCCATACGATTTACTGATACACGGAGTGCCGAATGGAATGCCGTCAAACGGGGTCATTAGGAATTGAGGAATAGGGAAAAAATCGGAAGTGAAATAATCTTTATAATTATGTTGTAAATTTTCTAACTATAGCTTAAGAAATGGCAATAATCTATGGTAGAATTTTTATTTTATGGATTTGCATATGTTTTTTTTTTTAAATATGTAATTGTGTAATTCATGATAAGTAAGTAGGTACATACCTATCTGTCAAGTACCTACATATCTGAACTGCTAGGCGAATAAGCACGTTAATAAAAAATAAAAAATATTTATATCTGAACTACATTGTGACAGCCCTAGTAGCTTTTCCCTATAATCCCAATCGCCGTGCCTATTAACCCCATTTCGTGTTTAAATAGGGATGACTTATAATTTCATGAAATGTGTTAAACTGTGTCCTTTTTACAATTTAGTGTAATGTTCTTATGAATTTTCAGGGTGTGGCTCAAGTTTTGATACCAAAAATAACTTAATATTTTCATACATAACTACTGATAAATTCGTCCAAAGTTGAATTCCGTGCCCATTCACCCCGTTTGAGATGTCATTAATTATTTTCTCTTAGTAGTCACTTCTATTTTGCCAATAGAATCGTTCCTCAAATTGTGTATCGTACAGGGTTTGGATTCAGACGACTATTGCTGTAGTAGATGAAAGAAGTAATGCTTTTCCTCAATCACACGTGCGAATTCGCAAAACAAAACAATCGAACAATTCAAGAGAACCAGCATGAGAAGTAAACTTCCGCGTTCGCTGCAACTGGTTTTATTTAACTTCGTAAAAAACGTTTAATTTTATAAACAAATAATAAATTTTGTATCTGCATTACTGATATCAAGTCTGTACTTGGTTCATTTGCAAACCATATTTGACTACATAATAAACAAAATTGGTAAAATAATTAACATAATTATTTATTAAACAACATTTGCCGAACATGGTATTGCTAACTGTAAAATTGCGAAAAGTTGTTTAGCCATTTTTTTTGCGAAATGAAAATTTTGGATACATACTTTGGAACGTGATTCCTAGGAAAACGTTTTTTGCCCACTCAAAAATTAGTAATCCCTTAGAAAGGCTTGCCTGTATTTGAAATTAATTCAGTATGGCGTTGAAATATTCTGTTAAATAATATTATTAAAATTAATAACAATACGCATGGCACACGTATCATTATGGAATCTAATGTAAGGGCAAACAAGAGTATGCCACATAATTTTTATGGTTAACAAACAATTCGGCCAAGTAAAATTCGAGCATATGAGTATTATTGCTTATATTTTTCGCTCAAACAATAGACAACCATGTTTTAACTCATATAGTCCCACGCTGGCTTATTTTCGACAAGCTGGTTTCTTCACGATGTATTCCTCCTCCGTTTAAGTTTGTGGTGGTTCATTATAATATTCCCATGAGTGAAAAATTTATAGGTGCACGCCTGAACTTTCGATTGAACCCACGTTACTTGTGAGGCACGGGGTTTACTGGCTAGGCTACCACTAAATTATATTTTGATTTCAGTAGATATATATGTACTTAAATGTAACGCTCGCAGCTCAGTCAGCTGAGATGTTTCTAACCAATCCCAATGTTAAGGTTTGGTTCGGTCAGATATTGGATGGCTATTCTTGGAATACCATTTACAACTGAGTGCAACCGTGGATCAAATGACTCATTACATTGTAGATCTCGTTGATCAGCGTTAGGAAGTTAGCCATTATACTAACAGGGCCTTCAAGCGGTATAGAGATTCAGAAACTTATTTATTCTGGAACTGAGGTAAACTACCCGGCTTAGGTAATAGTAAGAATAAATTTAAATAGGTACCCTAAAAAAATATAACTTTAATGGTCAACTCAAGCATACAGGGTTATCAGTTAAGGGTAACATTACTCATCTTTACAAACAACTTTCACTATGGAACCATACTATCAAAATTCGAGAAAAGAAATCGATTATTTTGCCGATATTTTATTAGCCGTGGGTAACGCAGATCTGAACCGGTTGAAATATGCAGATCGCATCAGTTTGAGCTGTTGAGTCACGGTTGAACCGTGACCAAACAGATCAAAACGCGGTTCTCGGATTAATGAGTTCTGTCGCTACACTGTTACAGATTCATTTTTAACTCTTTAACTAGACTAGACGTCAGACACTGGTCGTCCGGATGGACCACAGATTAGTTAGAGTAGTACAGATAAGACTCTTAGAACATATATCTATTCAAAGGCTATCAAAAATGAGTACCAAAAAAGATAAAAGTATCTAGATCATTTGTTCAATTAATTCGCAATTATATTGTCTATATGGCACAGATCATGAACCATACAGAAAATATAAAAAAATATATACGGCATTTTTTTAATCTACGGCTACGGCTAGCAAATTTATTTATCCCGTCTACGCGTGTCATTAATTCGATATGAAGCATTACTATAAAATTATTATCAAATGAAATATAATTGAAACGATATAATTTTCTAAAAGCTTATTTTAATACCACAGTAATAATAATGAATATCTTGCATGTAATTTCATTCGAGCTGTATCGTTTTTACACTGAGCCTAAAAAAAAGTTTTGTTTTCATTACTTCTTATTTTTTTATAATAATTACTATGGACTTGGAAAATTTGCTTGTTTGGTATGCATATTTTGGAAAAAAATCTTCAGCACAGTACATATTGTTTACTAGTTGCGCCCGGCGGTGTAACCCGCGGGAATTTTACTATCAAAGGCACGACCACACTCATTTTTCTTGTGTGATAAGTAAATACCCTGTAATCCTGTGTGTTAATCCAGGGCAGGGACGGCGCGGCGCCGTGGCTTAGGGTGTCCATGAACTTCACGTTCACTTTGCATGACTTCAATTGAAGTTTTCTCAATATTTTTGTACTAAAGTGGATTAAGCGAAAAAACACGGGTATTTTATTTTTTAATATTCTTTCAGTATTGATCATTACTTATGATAAAACTGTAATAGGTCGAATTCTGTACATCTATACTAATATTATAATGAGGAAAGATTTGTATTTTTGTATGTAACGAATAAACTCAAAAACTACTGGACCGATTTCAAAAATTCTTTCGCCGTTAGATAGCTACATTATCCAGGAGTAACATAAGCTATATTTAATAATAGAAAAAATTAGAGATCCTTACAAATTTCCACTATAACCAATTCAAGGTGTAATTTTTTTTGCCATAAAATGCCTCTCATCGCATACGCTGCGGTAAGTATTGATGATAGAACAAAAAATGTTCTACAATATTATAGACCATATCAATATCTTCAAAAAAGTTCGCGACAGCATATGTCCAACTATTAAAGTTATGTCACTATAACTACTTTTATACATTTTAAAAGTTGATAGAAATGCCGATCAAACTCAGACCAATTTATCTATACCTTCGTATTAATTCTTATCAAAATAAACTGTTTCGTATTCAAGTCTGTTTCAATACCTGTTAATAACTGTTTGAATTATTAAATCGGATGTACCATTCAAAAGATATTACGAAATTAAAAAATAACAAGTCATATCTAAAAAAGTCATAACCACTTCCATTCGACTCGCTAAACTTACGTTACTTAGAATGGCCTCTTAGGAAATTAAAAGTTATCTTCAGAAAGATTTGTATACTGGGCTGATTTCAAAAATTCTTTGCTGGTGTAAAGCTTTGTTATCACTCAGTAACATACAACATTATATTTAACATTAGAGATCCCTACTAAAACAAACTCAAGGTGTCAAAACATTAGCCATAAATTGTCTCTCATCGAATGCTGCGAAAAATATCTATGATAGAACAAAAAAAACTACAATATTACTAGCTGACCCGGCCACGCGTTGCTGTGGCTAAAGTTTTTATTCAGCGCCATCTATTGATAACTTACTCAACCCAGTCGAAAGGTATCGACATCTGTTAGAATCATTTGGAGTTAACAGATAATTGTGACTGTCAAATAATAACAGACAAATAATTAGCAATAAATTAAAATTGCGACTATAATTTGAGATTTAAACTATCCTATCTCTCAAGTTGGATCGAACTGCACATGGTGTGCGAA
This sequence comes from Ligdia adustata, assembly GCA_947049295.1. Lineage (NCBI taxonomy): Eukaryota > Metazoa > Arthropoda > Insecta > Lepidoptera > Geometridae > Ligdia > Ligdia adustata. Next base: position 2,878,270 of record OX346223.1, read on the forward strand.
TTTTACTAGGTATAATCGGTTAAGTAGTTTAGGAGTCCATTGAGGACAAACATTGTGACACGAGATTTATATATATTAAGAAGATAGATTATATTTATAAATATCTATAGGTCCGCTATTTACCCACTAGTCCATCCGATTGCTAAACTTCATTAAGTTGAGCCGTTAGTAATATCAACAATTCAACAGGCAAATTCTCAACTATGAATGAATATAAAACACTGAATAATTTAATGATCACTAGTAAGAACAAAATATGCCAAGTGATAATATTGTGTAGAGATATGTAAATGAAACAATTTTAGAAATGCTTAGATATGTTTATCTATGAATAATATATAGGAATATCGGGATAATCTTGAGAACAATGTTTTACCTGAAACAAAGCTATGAAGCTGAAATAACACAAGCAGAAGGCAAGGAATCACATCACACTATCATACCACACTAATATTATAATGGCAAAGTTTGTATGTGTATGTGCTTTAAGATGTGGTTAATACTATGTATTAGTAATACCTGCATCAGTTGACTACTTCATTGTGAACAAAAATATCTAATTTCTGTGAATTATAGTGGAATTAGGGCATCTCTGGAAGATTTTTATATTCTAGGTCGACTCCAATGGTCAGATTGTTCTAGCAATGGTAGCACACGTCACAAATGCCGAAATTGACACATCGAAAACTCGAAAATTGCCTTTTTGCCTAAATAAGGCGAAATTATTAAGATTTAAAAATTAATTTTGTACACTACGATAAGTTACGTTATTTTGAATTTGGTTGATAGATTAAAGATTAATAATCCCTAACATATTTATGGTATCATGTACACTGTCCTGGCCGGGACTCCATACATTATTGAAACATCTCTTTTGGCACGAAGATAGCTTACACCTTGGATTAACACATAGGCTACTTTTTATCCTGGAAAATTACGTTCAGGCAAAGAATGTTCTAATGTCCAGGGATGTCCAGTGTGTTAAACCGTCTTAATATCAACTTTGTAAAGACTGATTACGTCCCATCCGGTCCAAAATGGTCCCATTCCGGAAATGTCCAGTGGTATCAATCGTCTAGTCGTAAATAGACAAGTGCTTAAAACTGTTTAACTGTCTTAAATTGTCTAGTCTGGAATTGAATTTTTATTACTCTCCACGATATTACATTTTTGAAAAACATTTCTCAAAAACAAAAAGAAACAACATTAATTTTCTTTATCGACTTGGTAGTGAGCGACCTAACTACTTGTCTTCGCGTTGAAGAATAATATATTTTTAGGCCATTAAGACAGACAGGCATAGGTTAGAAAACATATATTAGACTTTTTAGAGATCATTGGCCTCGAACACAACAAATAACAAGAAAAATAGTAAATGTCAAAATTCACGTAAACTTATTTTTTTCTACTTGCAATTATAGCTACGAGTAGACGGCAACTTAACAACATTTTTAGCTATTAGAAAGTAATTTTCAATTTCGTAATTTAGCACGACTAACAAGTCGAAAGAAATGCTCGCTGTGACTACGATGCTCATTTCTTTTCTGCGATGTTCACTTGTTTTCTGTGAGTTTCACTTGTTTCTGTGATATTCACTTATATATATAGCCCTGCTGATTGTAGTTTTGTAATCGGCCCACAGGCTACAGGTATAGAACGCGAAAACGAAAGGAACAGTAAGCTCTAAACAGGGTGATCTTAAACATCTGCTCTAGAGGTATTCCATTTAGTTTTATAGATGGTACATCACTTTTCTCGTTCCACCCTGAAAGACAATACACTGACTTTTTTTGACATTATTAATTAGGCCATGATCGCCTGTATATCTCAAAAGCTTTCTGATTTCACAGACCGAGGCGCTCAGCAGCACCATGTCGTCGTCCGCGTAGCTTATGTTGTTGAAACAGACGCCGTCTATGTGACAACCGACATGTTGCTCGCTGAGCGCCTGGATCAGGCCATTAACGTACAAATTCAAAAGGGTGCGACATCGTGCCTGCCTACCTAACATTGTTTACCTGGTTCCCTTTACCAATATTTAAAAATATTTACGAGCTCATTCGGTATATGACATGCTTCCATCTTCGCCCACAGAATGTCATATGAAACCAGGTCAAACGCTTTAGAAAGGAAGCAATCATAAACAGTTGTTTTTCGCGCAGTATAGTATTAGACAGCACTCTTTAAACACAATATCGCAGTCTCTGTAGATAGTCCCGGTCGAAAACCGAACTGGTTGTCATGCAACTGCATGTACTTGTTTAATTGTGTATTCAGAATGCTGTCAAATACTTTCGCTATAAAAGTTGCTAAAGACATAGGCCTGTCCTAAGTCAGATAAGTCTCCATTTTTGTTTTTAACTACCGGTACCACTATGGTTCTCATCATATCAGTAGGTAGGTATGAGTGAGTCATGCAAAGGTTGTACAGCATGGCTAACACCCTATACACGTGAGGTCCAGCGTGCTGCACATGCTCCACACTCAACCCATCGTGGCCAGGGGACTTGCTCTTAGAAATAGATTTCGTCTCTAGCCGTTATTCTGGTATTTACACATTCCTCACTCACACCGCCCGGAATCCGCGATAATGGGGGCCATCATTATCGCGACCTAACAGCAAAATTATTTTTAAATTTATCCGCAGACTAGACCGACTCTTCAAATGATTGGTGTGTTTCCAAAACCCACTGAAATTTGATCTTGATGATTTTGACACCATTTTAATCGTGATTTACATATTCGCCGACTCTCACGCATTTTTTGATACATAACTCCAGTGGTAGGACTTCCACACACCAACCATTCCCGAAAACTGGCCCTAGCACTGTCGCTAACGTGTTTATTCTAACCCACTATTGTTTTAAGCCGACGTTTACTCTGCTTACGCTCACCTCCCCGCAGCTCCCCAGCAGCCTGTGACAACGCGAGCACAATGTCGGAGTATAACTTATCAATGAGTACCTTGTGAGCAGAGTCATAACAGTACCGATCGCTACACTTTTGGAAATCGGTTGGAAAATTAATATTCCTTAAACGTTTGTGACACTCTGTAGGTACTATATTGTGCGATTTGTTCATTTGTTTTTTGTCCCTACTTGATTTTATTGCTAAGAACATCCGATTTTACTTTTAATGGAGGTAACCTTCCCAAATCACACTCACAAATAATAGGAAAATGATCCGACCATGATACGTCATATTTGAAGTATACATTGCACACAGATAAAGCCAATGAATAAGATATAATTAAATAATCTAACCAACGCTTAGATCCCCACACTTCATCTACATAAGTAAACAAATCAGACTCTAAACCTAAACCTAACCTAATTATAGATATTAGACGACTTTGTGCGTTAGACATATATGAACACTAGTCATAAACAGTCACTAGAGTTAATCAGATTTTACAAAGTTGACATGGGACTGTTTAACACACTGGACACATTTCCGGAGACTGGACATACACTCTGCCTGAACGTGTTTAACACACTAGACATTTCCGGACACCAGTGTTCTCTGCCTGAACGGAAAATTAAAGTGTTTCCATGTAGGTTTTAAGTAAAAGACATCAAACTGCGACAGGATTTCGTTAGCGAGGCCGAAGTGCTTCCTGTAGCTATTACCTTTACTACCTTTTTGAAATAACAGGCTGCTCAAAATTCAAATAATAATCCAAATCCTTGTTTTTTTGAGTGTTTCAAAGTTATTTATTTGAAGGATGTGAAGGATGTGAACGACGATGCGGTCAAAGACGAGGCACGCTTGCCAAGAAAAAACTTGACTTGAAAAGACCTAGATTATAGCTACCAGAAAATAGAGAAGCCGGCAGGGAGTTCCAGGGAGTAGCAGTTCGAACAATAAAAGTAGGCTCAAAGCGTTTAGTGCAAGGCCGTGGAACCTCCACCATGAACCGGTGGCGTCTGGCCGTACCTCTACTTAATTCTCCGATGGTTGATGGAGATGGAGGAATTTAATTGTGTAATTCCAATGCACATTCCTCGAAATGTATCCAATGTAAAACTGTGGTGCTCTGGAGCTTAGTCGTGTCTATAATTTTTATAGCACTTAATTTTTATTGCCTCTGACGAGCATCCAACTGATGACCAATGTCAGGATACACTCTTTCTAAAAGTGTATTCTGATAGTGGTCGTAAGGTCAGTTATAACCAAGATTAACTGTTCCTTAATGCCATCTCTGTTTGTAAAATCACTTTTAATAAAATAGTGCAGAACAAGTCACATCTTACTCCAAAAACTTTGTAATGACACTGCACAATCATCACGCGTCGTGTTCTGATTTTTGAAAACGTCAAAAAATAATAATAACGCCTAGTTTGTCGTTAATAAAGTTTATCAGTATTCTATGTAAAAACTCTTTTATATTGACAGGAACAACATATCGGTAGTTCAGCGGAAATTTTTTCCGTGCCATTATTCTCGGTGGCGACTAAGAACTCCCAAACGCTGGTCTTTTGTTTGCAAAACGTCTTGTACGCGGGTGTCTTGACGTTGAAGCAGGATTCTCCGGGTCGACTGAAACGTAATAAATTATTTTTAATTTATTTCTATAGTACAATTGTTATTATTGCAAAACAAATGATTGACTACAACAAAAGTTTCTAATAAATGAGCTGGTAATATTTAGTTATTAGCAGCATTATATATGCTCTAAATTGCTTTTTGCACGGAATATTTTAGGATAATGTCCGAACTGACTCTGTTCATTTTAGCTCTTTTTTTCACATACAAATATTATTTAGCATAAAAAATATTTTAAAATTGCTTAATATCATCGAAATCCACACATACAAAAAGTTGAGTTTCGACATTTTTAGTAATTTTTCTCACGCATAAAAGATTTAAGTATTAAAAAATACTTGCTTTTCTGTTCCAGTCTTTGTATATTTTTTGTAAAACCTAGTGAATTCATCGAATTTTCCAAGGTCGTAAAACTGTTTTAGCTTTGACACAGACGCGCCTCTTTATCACCATACATTTTTTAAACTAATATAAATACGGTACATCCTAAAAAACTAGTTTATTGTTTTTGTTCATCATCTCATTACTGCAGAATATACCATTCAATTCCTCTATAACGAATTCTCAGTAAGTACCTTGTTATTTATGCGATGAATTTAATAACGAGCGACTTTCTAAATAGTATAGCTAAGTATATTGTAATTTTAAGAACCTATTACTGTCTTCTGTATTTTGATATCTTTATTAATTGTAAGCCGAGTTTTGTGATTATGTCGCCGTAAAATTGTAAATACTCGTACCGTTAGGTTGTAACCTATCTCGCGAGATTGTTAACTGTCGAAAGATTGTGAAGCTCAACGTGCTGCTTCAATTTTAACGTATTATTATTCGGTAGATTGTAATCTATCAAAGTGAAACCGTCAAATTACAATCTTACAAGGCTGTCCCATATTGGTCGGCTTTATAGTAGACCGTTCTGTGTGGTCGACAATTATAACCGACCACCTTATTGGCTAAAGTTAGACATCAAAGAACACTTGGTTTCACTTTGAGCGTTGAAGCGGTGATCTGTCAAATAGTTTGCCAGTTCTTGTTTTCATCTCTTTCATGCCTAACTCTAGCCGTTAAGGAGAAGTTCCAATTATCATCTCACCTGCAAGTCTCAAGCCTGACCATCTGCAGGTAGTTCTCCTGTGGAGCCTGCACCACCGTGTGCCAGTCGCCTTGCTGCGTACGCACTTTGTATAGTGGCTCGTACTGAAAAACATATAATAATATACTCTTAACCACAAGTTTTGTATGTATTTTTTTATGTCGGAGAAACACATCTATAACGTGTATATAAGACGCTATGCTGATAATCTAGGGAAACAACTAAAGTAAAAATAAATAATTAAATGTCAAAGTACCTTAACCATAAAACCGTTTTTTGTTTGAACGTGGGTTTTCAAGAGTCTCATGTAACATATCAAAATCGTTCTAGTATCATAAACATTACAAAACCCAAATTACTAAAAGAATAAAATATATACCAGCTGAAATCAGTTGTCACTTTTAAAATAGGTATATGGGACATAAACGTGCCATTTTATTATTTACTATATGATGTTATCATTATGTTAGTGATGACCCCAGAGTTCAGTATCGAAACCATTTTGTGAGTTACAGTGCAAGCTAATTTTGCTAATTGTATTTTCCTCCTCGCTTCTAATTCTAGTTCTCATTGAATATCAAATATAAATATTTTAATGATATTTTTGCTAATTACTTAGTATAATTAATCCGTACGAAGTAGTCAAGTTTTTTTCGAGAACAGTATAGAATCAATGTTGGTGAAGATAAGTATTTATAGATTATAGATAGGTCTACGTTTATTATCTTTCTTCCGCGTTGAGACTCTTCTCTAAAAATACTATTAATATTAAAATTAAGTTCATTTAGTTTAATTAGAATTAGAATTTAATTTAGTTTACTTTTTAATAACCTACAAATATCATAACTCAAATTTGATTATTCATGTGGAGAATCGAAAGATCATTATTATTATTAAGAGGTTATGAAGCAACTCCGTGTTAAGCAGACCTGTTTTGTACTCATATAGAATAAAACAACTATTTCTATGTGGAAGCTCTATTTCTGATAAGTCTGTCACATAAAATGGTGGCTCCAAATATTTTCATTTGTCCTGTCTGGAGTTATTTTTAAGCTTTGCATTTGACCAAAGTTTGCACGACCACGGAAGTCAGCGATACTGTAGCCCTAGATGGAGCATCTGGAATACTCTGTCACTCAAGGAAAGGCTGCCGGAATACACCGTTAGGTGCTTGGAGATAAGTTTTACGACTTGAAGGTGGTAGCTAGCCAGGCGAGCGATAGGAAACTACTACCACCATGCTATGGTTTCCTCACGATGTTTTTCTTCCCCGTTGCTCAGACTCTTTTTGCATGTTTCGTGGCATCGAACCTCGTACCTTTTGCACGGCAATCGACCCCACTAATCATTTGGCCATCATCACTACAAGAACAATATTCACTCACATAAAGCATGAATATAACATTCACCGGATTTAGAAAAGTGACACAGTAAACTCCTTTTTGACATATCTATGTAAAGTTACTATAATGATAACGCGCGCGGTAAAATATACTCGATTTTTTATAACTCTTTTTTATTGACTATTTTATTAATAATATTATTTTTTACTCGGATGTGTGAATAACGTCGTATGATACTCGTGTGCATTGATCATTACAGCCTCGGCTTCCTAATCGCACTCGCCTTCGGCTCGTAACCACCACCTCTGCTGTAACGATCAACTTAGTACACTCGTAACATAGTGTACTATTGTGTATATTCAGTCATATTTGCGATATTAATCGTTGTGAAAAAAAATTAAAAACATAATTCTTCAAAAGGATCTGATGATAGAATCTCAAAGGAATACTAGTCACATTTGTCTCCGAATTTAATAGGAACAAATGACAATTTGATCTGAATTGTGTGTTTCGTGACTTTGTAATACAATTTTTATTTTAAATTTAAACAACAACAGATTACACTTTACTGGATCCCATCAGTTCGTGGTAGAGGTTCCACTGCCCCACGAAATGCTTTGTGACTGCTTTTACCGACAAAAAAAGACCTGTTATCAAGGAGACGGCTGTCTCGAATTGAAAAAAATATATTTAATAGGTCCGAATTGGTCTCGTTTATGTTATCAAGACAATATCAGTCCAGTGGTTTTTCCAGTCCAGTAATAACTGAAAAACGTGTGTCGGATCCTGTCGAATGTTGGTAACTACTTGTTCCAAGGAACTTGCATTGCTAACTAACTGGTCCACAGGTTTTGAGAATCGTTGCTTGCTTTTTTATTTCTTGAGAATTATCATTTCAATTCACGACTGAATCGCTTTTTAACCCCTTATTATTATTTTGTTTGTCCAATATGGTTACCGCTACAAAATGGCGATGTCGGGGGTTTTTAAATTCTAAATTTGATATTCAAGCTTGATTCATGTAAGCCAGATTGTCTCTTTACATCAGGTCAGTGAGTAGCGGTTATCCACATGAATCATTGGAATCGATCCAGGCGTTGGTGATAAATACAGAGATGAGAATATAATGAAAAATTTAAAAAAACCCTACTACTTAAGAACCTCTTCCCAGGACTGCGGAAGAAGGATGGTTATGGTTTTCGAGTGTATGGATGTGTGTATGTATATTTCTTTGGCAAATCCTAGAGCCTAAACGGCTTGCCGTATTTTTAAATGAATGGTGTCAAAAGATTCGTCTTAGTCGTGAGATTGATACTGGGTAGGTACATAAAAAACAATTGAGGATAGACAGGCTTAAAGATTCGGCAGTTCGTTTTTTGAAGTCGCTTCATTAGAAATGTTATTATACACTTATTGAAGGCGTTAAAAATAAATTCTTAAATAATATAAGGCGTACGCCATACGCCTAGAGCTATTGGCGGGAATAATGATAGTTGTAAATAATTATGTTGGTAATTACCGTAACTTTTGATAAGCAGTCGTCCATTTCATCCGGACCACCTTGACGTCGGTTGTCCAGATCGAAATCGTTGATTACAAGGGTCGGTTGCTGTATTGGTTTCTGAAATTATATATATAAGTATGCATTTCCATTCAAAATTCGCAATATACAGTAGCTATTTATTCTATGGAAGTGAAACAATCATACCGACTTCAATAAGATATGCATTTATTTATTAAGTATTCAATCAGCCGATGTGTAGCATCGTAGCAATATGTCCCCTCTTTTTGGGGGATATACCACCCCAATCAAAAAACATCTTAGACAAAAAATCTATAACCTCGTAAACCAAAATTCATCTATTTTTACCATATTTTATTTGTAGTATAAATAAAATCGTAGTGTAGAATGATCTGCAACTATTATGGAACAAAGATATATGTATAGCTAGAGCTAAATATCGAATGCTCAAGGGGTGGAGAAAAGAAGCCCAGGTTAGGGGCGAGTGGTGTGCCTTGAAAGAAGCTGATGATGATCAACGATTAAAAAAATGCGTCTCTTGGTCTGGGACGCTTAACTTGTTGTCATATTATTTTAGAGTTCCATACGCAAAGGATAAATGGTACTCAATTACTAAGACTTCTAAGAATAAATTACTAAGAATAATGTAGTTCCGTTGCCGCTATAAAACAGAATAAAATAAATATTTAAGGGAGGCTCGTATATAATAATAGTTTTTTCATCATCATCCCGTATTCGTCCACTGCTGGACATAGGCCACTCCTAATGAACGCTACCGTGCTGAATCTCCATTTCCAGCTCTGCATGAACTGGAATCCAGTTCATGCCCTCCACTTTCCGCAAGTCATTTCCCCACCTGGCCGGCTGTTAATTCTATGAGCAATTTCGGTTACCTTGGTTCTCAGTCTTCATTACGAATTTTGTCCTTAAGAAAAACTCCGAGCATGGCTCTTTCTATAGCTCGCTGAATGACTTTAAGCATGTGCATGTGCACCTTCACCGTGAGTTTCCACATGTTTTTGCTCGATATTAATAACGGCAACAGGTAGATAGATACTTGAACTCTGTGGAATGTTGGTACGGAACCCTCAGTTAACGAGTCCGAGTGAGCTGCGAGTACGAGACTAACACTTAGTCGAGTTTTTATATCTAATTCTAAGTAGTTCCGATAAATTCAATTTTTTAAAGTTTGTACTAAATTGAAACTTATCGTTCCTCGGAACATTTTATTGAACTGCTCCTGGGGGTAGTCTCGTGGTTTTATGGTGCAGAAGTTCTGATGGCGGCACTCCTCAGGTATGTCATCTTCTATAGAATACAAAGAATACAATGTCTCCAAAACCGAAATGATGGTGTTTGCATCGGGTACGGGTCCGGACAGGGTACCCGAAGTATATTTGAATGGTGCGCTAGTTAATGTTGTTAAGCAGTTCAAATACTTGGGGCACGTGTCGACGGAAAAGCTGCGAGACGACGAAGATATCTGTAAACTGTAACAAAAAGTGATTTAACACAAGTACTTCTGTTATGTGATGTTATACTTTTAATGACACCTCTATACAGTGTTCGCTTTAGTTTTTAAGTTACTGCTATTGTGTTGTGTATTCTATGGGACTGCATTGCCTTTTTATTTTATTTTTTGCCTATATATTTATTTATTTACTTATTTATTTCATTTTTATAGAGCCATAGCGATCCTGGGTCACTTCTTGGACCGGCATAGGGGAAGGATGCGTCTGAAATTGAGTTTAAATTAAATTCATATCATAATAAAGACGAAAGTCTGTATGTATGTATGTATTTCTGTTACTCTTTCACGCTAAACTGATTAACATAAAATTTGTTATCAGGCCAGCTTGCACCCTGGATTAATAATACAAAATGAACACACTATAAGCTTTTTATCCCGAAATACCAACAGGTTCCTCAGGATACTGAGTGACTAACAAGCGCTTCGACTCCCGTGTTTCTTCTTGGAACTAATAACATTTGAGTAAATGAAAAACTATAAAGAATTCCTTTGGTAAAAATGGAATGATGATAATTTTGCTCTCGTTTTGCTCGAGCTATTTCCATTTCAAATTCTTATTGCGATCATTTACTTTAAATGTTTGAATCTCTGCGGAATCTACGACAAACTAAAGTAGGGATCTTATGCTCCGCTAGACAGCAAACTTCCTAGGACTGTGAACTTAAAGTGTTTTGTTAGACGTTTAAGTTTCATTCCTTAGAAATACATACTTCATAATTTGATCAAATATAGTGATTAAAAAAGCGCTTGGATTGCTTTTTTCTTCACGGAAGTAATACAAAAGTTTTCCAAATTGCTCTGTATACATTTTTTTCCGGGCAAAAGTGCATTCATTACTAAAAACAAAATGACTAACTACAACAACAATAAAAATTATAGCAGAAAGATTAGACCATATAAGATAAATGCTTCCAACCTACAACCAAAGGATAGCGTGCCTAGCATGCTAGCCGCATCTGTATTATTTATTTAATGTATGTATATTCAATCAGACAATTCATATTGATTGAATTAAAAGCGTAATTAAAATTAATTAAAAGCGGCGATAGGTACTTCCTTAAATGAACAATATTATGCTTGCCTAGATCAAATCGATTAATCTACACACCATCAGTGGTACATCAGTGCCACTTGTGGCAATACATGTTTTTATGTTGTGTGTTTATAATAAAGCATTTATCTATCTATCTACACCTAAATCATATTATACCTATCGCGAAATAAAGAAAGACAGCGAGTTCCTCTTTTATCAATGGGAGCCAGGATACCTAGTGGGTTAACAAGAACAAAAATATAACATAATAAAATCTTCTATATTCGGTTTGCTCCGTGAAGGTGTGTTCATATGTATGTATTATATATGTGTAATACCTACTTAGTTTATTAAAAGTTGCTACATACTGCTACAGTAAAATTTATTAATTAAGTTATCAAATAAAGTTACTCTCAATTTTGTTTATTTAAAAAAAATGTATGTTTATGTAAATTCCTTCGGTATTCGAAAGCAAACGAGCCTTTCACTTGCTTCTAGAGATACTCAAGTATTAAGTTCTTGTGCGATGTTTCACTACAAGTACCTAATGCTATAAGATTTCATATAGGTAAGTACTTAGTTGCTTTCTAAAGATCGAACTACATACAGGCTTATAAAATCTATATATATACATGAGAGATGTACGAAGATTATCTAGCGTTAAAGTGGAAGCGAGTGAAAAGTCTGTGCTTTATGTCAGGCAAAGTATTTCTTCGTCTATCAGTTTGTATGTTTGGAGTTTTCTTTACAAATTCGTATTTGCATACAGGGACCTATTTTTGAGATCGCTCGTATGAATGCAATCTTTCATGTGCAAAAGAAATCACCATGTAAAGGACTTATTTCATTTTCGCCCGGGATGGTTTACGTCTACCTAAAAATAAGTAGAGATGTGGTTAGTATTGCTTATTAATGAAATCTGCATCAGTAACCTACTTACTTCATCATGTACAATAATTTATGAATTCTGTAAATGTGGTGGAATTATGGAAATTGTTGTGTCTGCAAATGTCAAAATTGACACAACAAAAAACAAAAAAAACTTGGAAATATATAAGATAACGATTTTCGACTCAGAACTTGCAACTAGGATTGTACCTGTAGTTAGAATGTCGGACAGATGCACAAACACATCCATTCACGAGAAAGTTTAAGTTGCTTTCCTCGGCCGAGAATCAAACCAACAACCGGACATACACAGCCGAAACGCTGTCAGTATATTAATAAAAACAGCAGTTCTATACAAAATGTTTATGGACTTTAATGCTGGCTCCTCATTTACGCGCCACATTCGCGTCCGCGGGTCACGGCGTTCCGGCGGCTACATGAACGTGGACTGCATCCACATTCGTGAAAGTCCTTTGCAGTTGGTTGTCACTCGCATTTAATTTTTAGTTTTTTTTTATAGACATCCGCGTGAACGATACTGCCCAAGCTTCGCAAGCAATCGTTTTTCCCGGAGTAATTCGCAAAATTCGCGTCGTGAATAGGTAACGCGGCGCGAGTGTAGAGACGCCTTTTTTCAAGGCGCGGATCGCGCATGAATGTGGAGCCAACATAAGATATCTTTGCGACTGCATAAATAGTCTATCCGTAAGACATATGGGTAAAAAAATGGTTTTACCTTTATTTGCAACTTCACCGCGTGTTAATGGTACACCACAAGCAGCAATCTGTAAGTATACATAATAAAACTGTTAAAGTGAATTATTTTCATACTGTTCTTCCTCTATTAGACGACGCGACGAAGAGATAAAAATTCGCACAAGTACGAAGTGGATACCTTAATAAATCAAATCAGATCAAAATTTATTGCAGAATAATAAACATATGTCTGGGATACATAAGCTATTTCTTGTCCCGGATGTCTACCTGTAACCATTCTATACTATTCAACAAATACTAGAAATTAAATAGGTATTTAATGGCCCTCATACAGAAAACTTCTCATGTTTGTAGTTTTTTGCCAATGGGTAGAAACTTGAGCTAATGTTATTTAGATATAGAGCGAGTCCAACTCGCACTTGGCTGTTTTTTATATTACGCTAGTTTATTTGCTACTTATCTGATACCAACAGATAGGTATATTGATTTTGTGCAAGTCGTCCCAAATGGGCCGTAGGTATGTAGGACGAATTGATGAAATACTCTGTAAGACCTTGGGAAATTTGAAGGGCACATTAATAAACATAAACAGCGAATTTTTAATACACGGCTGTACTGTTTTTCATTTTAATAATTTGCAGATAGTACCTACATGACAGCATTGCTTATTTTGTCTTCAGATCACGTACTCGTAGTAGGTATTTATGCAACGTAGACAAAAGTATTGACTATGCAAAAAATACTAATCCTAACTAATTTTATAAATTCACTGAATCTGTCTGTCTATCTTTCTCGGATTTGATGATTGGAACCAGGGAAAGGACGTAGGATACCTTTAACCGACTTCAAAAAAGGGAGCGTATGTACTACGCGGGTGAAACCACAGCTGTTTTAATACATAAAAAAACAAATGTATGCATGTGACTATACAGTCACATGCATACATTTAACAATACATTATAGCTAGATTTATACAAATCCAAATATTTTGTACTGCGCACTCTAGGGAATTTGGTTATACCACGGAAACACTGTTATTTTCCGGTATGAAAAGTGTCTATGACATAGTTGCTTAAAATAATTATCATTAGTGCCAAATTTCCTCCAAATCCATTCAGCAGTTTTTGCTTGAAAGAGTAACAGACATACATACATCCATACGTACAAACTTTCGCTTTTATAATATTAAGTAGGAAATATTTATGGTTTTTCATTAGGATTCTCATAATGAGTAACAAAATTTAAACGACGAGTCCAATCTGCACCACAATGAGTTTCCGATCGGATTTGAAAACTTTCTAACATGAATTGATTAATAATCGTTACAATATTAGATAGTTTTAAAATTGATTATAATTTAAACTTAGTTTTACAATGCAATGTTATAAAAAATTAGTTAAGAGTGAGGGTGTTTTCGGATCACACAGAGAAGAAACATCGCGGTTGTGCATTGGCACAACTATCAAGAAACCTCATACACGGTCATTTCATACATGGGAAGAACAAACGTGCCTCCCAACGTTTATATGTTGTGTTGTGTTTTATGGTGCAGTGACCTTTAGAACTATGTTGACCGGGATTTGTGTTTTATTTGCAAGTAAATAAAATCTATAATTTATCATAACAGCGATTATTAGCTCGCAGTTTGTGATTTCGTTTATTTGTTGACATTTTTTCTTGAGAGGCGCCAGTTTTCGTTAAGATTTATTTATGCTTCTTTGTGTTAACTGTGTAACAGACTTAATTAGTTTTTTTGGATTTTTCCCGTGTTTTATTATACAGCGTACTACTTGACGTTAATGATAATTCTTTAAAAGAAGTGATTACTAACTTTCATTACGGTAGACGCCGATAAAACTTTTTCAGTTATTTCGATATAAAAATCAAGCCTCTTCGCCGATTTTAAATTAATTAAAATGGAAGCACGAGGGAGGTAATAACCCTTTCAAACAAATGTTACGCTACTCAGAAGTGGAGTGAAATTCAACGAATCACAGTCATTAACATTTATCACAATTTAATATAATTGTAACGTCTTTGTATGCGCCGGAGTTTGTCGGCAAACGCACGCTTTTCCAATAACGCGCGGCGTGTACGTAACGGAGAAAACGGAACGGGGAATATGGCTGCGGTGTTTATCAAAACATTACCATTAATTTTTCAAGCGTTTCATAAGAATGTACACTCAGGTTTTGGTAGATCGATCGAGGTAGGTACGATAAGCAATTCTCTACATTTTTGTTTTTTTTCTGAATATAATAAAAAAATATTTGCTTGCTATATTTTTATGCAGTAAAATAATAATAATAATTTTGATAATCGTATTAAAAATAAATTAAATAACAGACATTTAGAAAATGATAAACATTTAATAGGTTTAATTAATATTATAAATAATTAAATAAGCTATAATACATATAAATACATTTAGATGCGTTTTTGACTACTACATGGTTATTCATACATTATTTTATCTTCCTATAATTATAAGAATGCTAATTATCCAAACAATCTAATAATAATAAAGTAATTTAAAAATATTTTAATGATCACTTCATTTGTTTTAATACTCCTTCCATAATAATGTATTTCAGCGACTGTTATCAAATTCAGCGTTACTTGATCTTTATTTGCGACGATCTTTAACACCTAGGTACATACACAATAGATTTATAAATCGGACATAATGACGTATCTAGTAAAAATCTCGAGGCTAAATCAATACTTAGAAATTCCCGTAATTTGATTTTGACTCAGATTTAAAAACACGTCAAGTTCTAGTAGAGGTAATTATGGTTAACAATTATTATATTAAGTTAAGTAATGCTTATTTAACTTTTGTATCTATAAATGTTTATTACAATGCAAGTGTAAATTTTTTGTTAGGCCAGATTATAGCGCCCCCACCCGCGGCTTTGCCTGTGACATTAAATGGAATATATAGAAGGTTCAAACTATTAGGGTTATTAGCCCATCTTAGGGGTTGAATTTTCAGAAACCCTTTTTTAGTACACCTCTACACTCTATAATGAATAAACTTTTCTCTCATGTTTTAGGTTAAGCGGTTTAGGCTCTGCGTTTATTCATTCACCAGTCAGTGAGTCAGTCGATCAGTCACGACTTACTCTTTTATATGTATATAGATTAAGAAAGCATAAAGAAACCTTTTTATGGATTTTTTTTATCCACCAGAAATAATTTGAATACTTAAATTTCACGCTTTTGAAGATAATCGTAATAAAAATGATATGTAGAGTGAAAACTACTTTTTGACCGGTTGTATTCATGAGATAATGCAAATGAGAGCTCTAAAATGAGGTCTGCAAGAATTTTCGCTCAACCATGTATGTACCTAGCGGTAAAACCTTCTTGTTAAATAAATAAGTAGAAAAATAAAATAAAATACGCCTGAACCTATGTTTTACGCGGTATTGTGTGAGTGACTAAGACTAAGAGACTTAATTATATTGTTAGACTAAAATTATGAAAGTTTACTGAAGTATTGATATAACAGGCAATCTAACATTATTTCAAATTATTGTAAGACGTGATAAAATTAAGAATACAATATAATAAAATCTACGAAGTAATCTGGGTTTACTCTAAAAATGAAAGTTACTATTAATAATAGTTACTACTAAGAAAAAATATAGTAACTATTATTTTTGTGATAAAAGTTACTTTAAAAAATATCTCCTTAGAATAATTTTGCAATGAAGAAGCATTTTTGTTAAGAGGCATATTAAACCAAACTTAAGCTCAAATAACGTCAAAGTGTCCTGACTTATGAATGGTCTGGTACTACCGGCAGAACCAAATGTAAGAATTGGACTGTTCATATCTACTAGCAACGCCAACGAAACGCCTGAGAATTTAAGTTCTGCAAAAGAAACAAGAAGCTCTATGTTTTTGCTATAATTATTATTTCATTTATGTAGAGTTTCTAAGTTTGATAGGCTTTTCCCACCTTCCTGCAATAGTAGGTCTGTAGTATTTCTATGTCAACTTTTTGTTGTGTTTTATATTTCGCTAATAGTTTCCTAGTATTTGAGTGAAAGAAATAAAAAAAGAAAGAAAAACTCTTTATTTCGTTGGCGTTGCTAGTAGATATGAACAGTCCAATTCTTACATTTAAGTCACAAGTTGCTAGTGGTGTATTATTTTTTCAAAATGCTGTCTTTAGTTAATGATACCGAAATTATTAAATTAAGTTTAGTCCCGTCAAACGTAAAAACGCCATTCGGCCGTGACTTCACTAAACTAAATTTTTGTGACACCGCACTAAATTGGCTTCAGTTACTCAATTTAGTTCAAATTACGTGAAACATTATTCGGTCGTACCTACACGTTTTTAGTGATTTTAAGTCAAATAAGACAGCACCTAAAAGGTGGCGTCTAAAATTTTTCCTAGTTTGTTTTAATTTTTTGAACAGTTTTGGAAAGGCTTCTAACTCTTCCGGTCTTATTAAAAAACGCGTCTTAACTTTAAACGTCTTTTGTCTTGTTTCGACGCGTGACGTTTTCCATCGGATAAAAAAAGACAAAAGACGTTTCAATTTAAGACTAGATTATTAATAAGGCCGAATATGGTTGGTTAACTAACGTGAAGTAATATGTTCTAAAACGCTTGTGAAACCAATGAGGTCTAATAATAGACCTTAATAAATATTTCTTTCAAAAAAAAAATGTGACTACCGACGTTCATCACGGCAGGCGCCAATTAAACTTCTCCAATTAAATCGATTTAAAAATCAACCCTCTTAATAGATTTTGATGAATTTAAAATGAGACCACATGAGAGGTATATAATCCTTTCAAACCAGAAAAGAACGGTTTACCCGTTTTCGAGAAATCAGATAACAAACATTAAAAAACAGTCAAATTGAGTACCTTTAACCATTTTGTAAGTCGATATAAAAAAAATCTTTATAACTTTACAGTATAAATATTCTGTTAGTGCGGCCACCAAATAGTACGGTGGAGTTCACGCTGGATACGGGATGCGTTTGTGAACTGTATGTGTATAGGAGCGGTGAGAGAGGAGAGAAAATGAACGACTAACCTGGGTCTCCTCGAAGTAGCGAGTACAGGCCCTACCGCGTCCTGTTGGTCTGGACCTCTTCTTTTTACAGGCTGCTTGGCTCAATGTAATTTTCGCAATGTAAATTTAATAATAATGCGTGTGCGCGGTAGCTGCTGGTGAGCAGCAAAGCGAGAGCTGCTGGTGAGCAGCAGTACTTGCACTTCTGTGGAAAGCTGACTAAGGTGTCTCTTATCGGACCACCGAGTAGTATGTAAGTTAATGTTAAGAATATAATCCTTTGTGTAATTCATTAGTTTTAGAGCCTTCAAATCGGCTACACGTAGCTTAATTAGTTCTAGAGCCTCCATATCGGCTAAACGT
Organism: Ligdia adustata; assembly: GCA_947049295.1. Taxonomy (NCBI): domain Eukaryota; kingdom Metazoa; phylum Arthropoda; class Insecta; order Lepidoptera; family Geometridae; genus Ligdia; species Ligdia adustata. The sequence continues at coordinate 2,896,346 of OX346223.1, forward strand.
ATTTTAAGTTATTATTAAAGCCTCAGTATCGGCTATAAGTATTTTAATTTAGTTTTTAAAAAGAAAGTTTCGTGCTCCCTAAATTTAACTGGCGCAGCCGGTAGGATTCGCTGCTGTCGTGCATTTCATAGTTTCGTCGGTATATGGGTATCGAATTTTGCACAATCGCGGAATCGAGTGCGCGTGCGAATCCTCGAACCAAAGAAATAAGTTAGAACGGGACACCCAGTAATGGCAACGATCGGTTGGTGAGTAAAACTTTTCGCCATCCTTTCCAATCCTTACTATCCACGAATTTTGTTATTATCGAGGTAAGACTTCTCTCGTTTATGACGTCGGGTATCTAAAAATAGAACTCTGTTTAGACTACCTATGTAGCGATAAGAACCTTGAACCTAAGATAGAGTTAAGTAAACGTAGAATCGCTCTACAAATTAAATAAATTACTTTCTAAAAGTAATTTAATCAATTCAAATTTCAAAATCAATTTGAATTGTTATTAATAAGTGGTTTAATTGTAATTAAGGTAAATTTAAAATTAATTATATTTTTGTTTGTGTTAAATTTTAGTCTAATTTAATTTTACAATTCCAAACCGATTTATTGATCAAGTTTTTCTTAGTTATTTTAAAATTTAAAATCAATTTTTCTGATTAAACCTTTGTGATTCAAATTATTTTTATATTACTTGTCTAAATTTTCATAACTCTATTATAATGGAGAATGTAGAGCAGGTTAATCCGATCACTCGCGAAATTTTAACTCTTGTTCCTATATATGGTGGGGACAAGACCTAATTAAACTTATATATAAGGAAATGCGAGTATGTAATAAGTAAATATAGGCAACGTGGAAATGTAGCGCAAGACCTATATGTCTTTCAATCTTTGACGAGCCGTTTAAAAGATAAGGCAGCCTCGTTATTGTCAAAACGTGAGGACATTTCGACTTGGAGTGAATTAAAAGAACTCCTCTAACATCATTTCGGAGACCCGCGTAGTGAGCAATGCGTAGGAATTGAATTAGAATCTATGAAAATTAATTGGATTTTTGCAATAGGATACAGAGCGTTCGTTCGGTTTTGTTATCTAAAGTGAACATGTTAAATGACGCCGAGTTAAAACGTGCCAAAACAACTATATATAATAGCACATCATTAAACGTGTTTCTCTATAACCTACCAGAGGAAATGGTGCGCATTGTTAGGCTTAAATCTCCTACGACATTAGAGGATGCCCTGAGTGTCGTTTTAGAAGAGGTTAACTTTCACGAACAATATAATATGCGGAAACGTATGTATGGCATATAAAACAGCCTAGCACCAAAGCCAATTTTGCCCCAAAACCAAGGCAATGGTTTTAAATTTGGCGTGAATCCACAACCATCGGGATTCAGAATTCCTAATCCACCTCAAAATACTACGCCTATATACAGCGCTCAACAATTTAAGATGCCTCAGCCTCAAGGACAAAACTTTGGGTTTCGCCCTCAACTTGGGTACCGTCCACCACAGGTCGGATATACTCCGCCCCAATTCGGATATAAGCCACAGTTAGGATATCGCCCACAGTTTGGAAATAATCAGCCACAACATCCAGGCTTTAAACCATCCCCTAACGTAGGGATGCGACCCCAACAGTTTGGGTATAAACCACCCCAAATTCAAGAGCCACAGTTACAAGAGTCCGACGTAACTATGCGGACAGCTCGACCCGTGCCTCGCGAAGGATTTAAGCTCAACGAATTGTATGACGAAGTAGACTACTTTGACTATAATTACGAACAAGACTTAAACCAAGACTATGAAACGTACGAATACGACCAAACTGACATGTACCATGACGAAACGACGTATGAACATACAGACTCACCGCAAGAGCAATTAGACCCGAATTTTTGTATAGCTGCCCCGACAGACAAGAAATCATAGAATTAAATTGTGACCCTACACTTAAATTACCACACATTTATTTGCCGGAAATAGACGCGAAAATGATGATCGATACTGGCAGCACGAGATCATTCTTGAGCCCACGAAAAGCGTACGAATATTTTTACAACCATATTCGTTACGAGCCTTTCGAAATAGTTAGTACGCATGCTTCTAGTAGACATAGCGAAGCTATAACTATACCACTTTTACCATCTTTTCAAAGTGACGATTTCCACAAATTTTATTTGTATGACGTAGACTCACGATACGACGGCCTAATTGGCAACGACTTATTAAGACAACTCGACGCCGTAATTGACCTTAAACATTCGACTCTGAAAACAAAGACGACTTGCATACCTATTATAAATACGAATTTGAACTACGTAATTGAACTGCATCCACGATCTGAACATAGAGTAAAGCTTCCGATAGACCAACATTCAGGTGAAGCTCTACTTGACTACAAAGAGTTTAGCCCTGGCGTACGAATGCCAAGTGCATTGGTTAACTGTGTGAATGGATATGCATCAACAATTATCCAAAATGCTACCGACACACAAATGACTCTGACGATAAAACGACCCATGCAAGTATCAAAACATTTAGACTTAGAGTGCAACCTTAATTTTTCTACAAATTTGAATAGTATATAGACAGATAGGATACTTGATGAAAACCTACATAAACTGAGACTAGACCATACTAATGCCGAAGAATATGAGAAAATTACAAAACTGTGCAATGAATATAAAGACATTTTTCACTGTGACCAACTACCTTTGACTTTTACAAATCAGGTAAAACATAAAATACGTACCAAAAACGAAGACCCTATTTATGTAAAACCATACCGACAGGCCCCGACTCAAGCTGAAGAAATAAATCGTCAAGTAGAAAAAATGCTTAATGACAATGTTGTTAAAGAATCTCATTCTCCGTGGAATGCTCCGGTACATTTAGTTCCGAAGAAAATTGACGCAACTGGACAGCAAAAATTTCGAATGGTTATTGACTACAGACGACTTAACGACATTACTATTGACGACAAATATCCCCTACCGAATATAAATGACTTATTTGACAAACTAGGTAAAAGCGTTTACTTTAGTACTATTGACTTAGCTAGCGGATACCACCAAATTGAAGTGGAAGAACAAGACAGACAGAAGACCGCTTTTAGTACACAGAACGGACACTTTGAGTTTTTGAGAATGCCGTTCGGTTTAAAGACAGCGCCCGCAACTTTTCAGCGCACTATGGACAATGTCCTCCGAGGACTACAAGGACTACACTGTATGGTGTATCTCGATGACGTCATCATCTACTCATCGAGCCTCGAAGAACATATCCAAAAACTACGCCTAGTTTTTGACAGACTTAGACAGACAAATCTTAAGGTACAACTTGACAAATCTGAATTTTTACGCAAGGAAGTTTTGTACCTTGGCCACTCGATTAGGAAAGACGGACTGAGACCTAATAATGACAAAATTAAAGCCGTGATTAATTTCCCAATTCCCAAGACTACGACGGAAATCAAAAGTTTCCTTGGACTCGTTGGTTATTACCGACGCTTCATACCTAACTTTTCTAAAGTGACTCAACCACTGACAGCCTGTTTAAAGAAACGAAACAAAATTATTATTGACCGAAAATATATAGACGCTTTAATAGATGCAAGGAACTTCTGACTCATGCACCAGTACTACAATACCCTGACTATGACAAACCATTTATTTTGACGACTGACGCTTCAAACGTAGCTCTAGGAGCAGTCCTTTCCCAAGGACAAGTTGGTAGTGACAAACCAGTAGCTTACGCAAGCCGTACCTTGAGCGATACAGAGACTCGGTACAGCACAATAGAACGAGAGTTACTCGCTATCATCTGGGCGACAAAACACTTCCGCCCATACTTATATGGAAGAAAATTCTTTGTATATACTGACCATCGGCCATTAGCTTGGTTAGACTCCTTAAAAGATCCAAATAGTAAGCTTACGCGCTGGAGACTGCGACTTCAAGACTTCGACTACACAATAATATATAAAAACGGTAAGCAAAATACCAACGCCGACGCCTTGAGCAGAATTAAGGTAAATGCCTTAAATTCGGATGATGAAGGAAACTCAATGGCTGTAAATCACAATAGAAAAGAACGGAAACTAAAGCGAGAAATGGACAAAGTACTGCAGGATATCATGAAATTATCTGTAAATAAAGGTGAACGAAAAGTGTATTTTCACAATTTGCCGAATTCGAGAAATTAATTGTCAACAATAAAACGTTTAATGCATGCAGGGCATCTGCGCGATATAACTGTAGATAAATATCGACAATTAATTCCACAACGTTATAAAAGTGGTATTCTCAATACTTTAGGTTCTATTATAAAAATTGTAACAGGAAATCTAGACAATGATGACGCACTTAAATATGACAAATTAACTACAGAGATTTTTCATGATCGAGTAATCATATCAAATAAAATCACTATTGTCTCCAAAATGCTGGATAGCTTTATAAATATTACTCAATTTAATCAACGAAATTCGCTTACCATGGATACTTGCTTCAAACAGGTTGAAAAGTCCCTCAAAGAAACAGTTAATAAGGAGAACAATGTAGCCGTGTCTGCCTACATTCTAGGATCGTATAGCCTATTCATTAGTAACTTCCGTACTATATTTATTAAGTTAAGCGAAATTGAAACTGCATTAGCCTTAAGTAAAAGCTCTATATTACACCAGTCTATTGTAAACTGTATCGATTTACTACGACATTTAAAATTAATATCCAAAGCTGGTAACCTAGTATACGGACCTAATGAATTAAGTTTCTGTTAAATCATATATAAAAAGAAACCAGATTATGTTTATTATGGAAGTTCCACTTACCGATAATTATACTTATAACTATATAAAAAAACACTTTACCTATTTTCCTTGAACCTGAAAACCAAACCCTGGCCATTTTTCCTAAATACCCTTACCTATTGGCGAAAGGGATGAAGTACTTACCGATCATACAGCTGTGCCGCTTTATCGTCGCCGGAGACCATCACCTCTGTAACGATGACAACAGAGCCCTGTACAGCGGGCCAACCTGCGAGCAACAACTTCTCAAATACGACAACAATCTCACCTGCTGCAAGCAGTATCCTGTTTACGTTGAAAACGTAAAACTACAGAAAATTGACGATGAAAATTGGATACTTTTTACGAAAATTTCAAACAATGCTGACAAAGCGATGTGGTGACGAAATGTTTAAATATCCGATATTTGGAACATACGTCATTACGTTAGACGAACTTTGTGACGTCGAGATCTACGATCTCAAGATCCGACACCACCACGTACACTGAGGTGGATATCGTGACGCCACTACCTGTGGTCACCCTGCCGCCGCTCCATACGAACGCGAGCCTATCCAGAGCACGCGCACTTAACATGCACGAGATCAGTCTGGTCGACGTGAAATATTTGACGTTTGCGTTAAAAAATAGTGAAGTGTTCGACAGTGTGCTAAAAGAGAAAAAGACTCTAGCATCAGTGTTTTAGTTTACGCCGCGTAAAGCTTCGTATTGTTAAGCTATCATTAGTTTTTGCGTATGTATCAAATCTTAAAATAATTCCCTTTTTACGAAATTATCGGAAAGGTCCTCAAATCGCACATTCCGATAATTTCTCACTTAGGGAGGGAGGAGTTATGCATCCCCTCGCCCTTCTGCTCTGATGTAGAGACGGCTTACTCAGCAGTACTTGCACTTCTGTGGAAAGCTGACTAAGGTGTCTCTTATCGGACTACCGAGTAGTATGTAAGTTAATGTTAAGAATATAATCCTTTGTGTAATTCATTAGTTTTAGAGCCTTCAAATCGGCTACACGTAGCTTAATTAGTTCTAGAGCCTCCATATCGGCTAAACGTATTTTAAGTTATTATTAAAGCCTCAGTATCGGCTATAAGTATTTTAATTTAGTTTTTAAAAAGAAAGTTTCGTGCTCCCTAAATTTAACTAGATCCTAAACAAAGCTTCGCTGTATACTTCCATCGTGCTAAATAAACCTTATTCAGCTAAATACTTGCTGAAATCGTTACTTATATACAAATGAAGCAACACATAAACCAATTTCCTCGCTGTAAATCAATTTTACCGAATAATATGAATTTATATTTTCTAATATAGACCGCACTCGTTCCAATCAATATTACATTAGGAGCATGACAATTTTGTTTTGCCAAATATATTAGACTAATACAAAAACAGGATGAATCCGATTAAATACTATTAGAATAAGCGAAAGCGAGCGAAAAAATACGTATTAATTAGATCAACGTAGTTAGCCTAACAGATCAAAGTGGCTTGAAAAATCGACGAATTCTTAAATCAAATTTATTGCTACTGTCAAGGGTACACTTGACAGTAGCAATAAATTTGATTTAAGAATTAAAAAATAATATAGTATCGTACAGGGTTTGGATACGACCATTACTGTAGTACATGAAAGAAGTAATGCTTTTCCTCAATCACACGCGCGAATTCGCAAGACAAAACAATCGAACAATTCAAGAGAACCAGCATGAGAAGTAAACTTCCGCGTTCGCTGCAACTGGTTTTATTTAACTTCGTAGACAGTTTAATTTTAAAACAAATAATGAATTTTGTATCTGCATTACTGATATCAAGTCTGTACTTGGTTCATTTGCGACAGCGTAGTAAATAGCTTGCTTTGTATTAAGATTATTTTATTTTGTCACTATTCATTTGAAGCGAGTGAAGTGGATTTATTGTAGTCTGGCAAATGTTTGCTTTCGTTTGTTAGTATGTATGTATATTCATCATATGTAGTTACTTGTATAAAGATCCTAATGTTCAACTTGATGATCCAAATCTTGAAGAAAGTTTTTGATACAGATTCTACTCCCTATTGGGAAGTATTACACGAGCACCCCCTGGCTCGCTCTCGCTCGAGATCTCTTATACTAAGCCGAAAGGCGGTCACTATACTCATCCTAAGGAACAACTTTCTCTATGGGACCAACACTGAATATACCTTTTTATTTGATAAATAAACAGCTGTTTCATACATTTTGTCGACGACGGATCTACTTTTTGTATGCAACAGCTGTTTTTTTCTCTCTCGAATTTAGAGTTGGTCCCATAGTGAAAGTGGTGCGTTAGGATGCGTATATTAATCCCTTTTCGGCTTAGCACACCCCTTACCGATAACCCTGTAGAATCTCCATAACCTGGACTGAAGTTGCTCATAACACATCATTGCTTCACGATAAAAGCCTAAACTAAATTTACTTAATTCCCTGGGGGCATTGTGCTCCAGCGCCCTACTTAGGCCAAAAAGCACAAAAAAACCTTCGAGATCTGTACCTTACTCTTTCACTGTAGATATGAAGAAGATCCCGTGATGATTAGATGATGGGCATTATTTCCCCCCAAAATGAGTAAGGTTATTATGATATTTGCCAATATTAAACTTATTTGACAGCGACATTTTGCTCAAGCACAAATAAACTATAGTAGAATATAAACGAATCGTTCAAGGTGTTGTCGAGATACATAACTCAGAAATCTAAATGGAAATTCTGTTTGTAGGTATATGATGATGATGATAATGTTATCACGCCAATTTGGCTACGGTGACCTTTTCCTGGGTGCCCCTACACATATTATAATTGCGTCAGTGTGTTGTTTATTACTTTGTTTGTTATTGCAAAGTCTGAAAAGTGAAATAGGCTACTTTTAACCCGGAAAAACAAACATAACGCGGAGCCAAATTCTCATGGAAAAAATGCGAGTAGTAAACAATAGTTTTGAATGTGTCAAGCAACTTCCTGGCAAAGATTCAATACAGCTGCACGTAATTTGTCTCTGTGATTGAAATTTGGCTTCTTAGTAAAAGTTATTCATATTGATGAGTGTAATTTGTCACACTGCCCATTAAGGTGCGGTGTATATAATATTCCTACAATTGGTATTTTAGTTAAGGTAACCGCATTAGTAACATACATATCCCAGTTTTACGTAATAGAAAGCTGTCATTGTATTATTGGGTTATTAAATGATCAACGTCAATGTCGTCCGGCATCTTAGAATTTTCAATAACAACTGAATGCGGCACCGGTGATGGCGTGGCACGTAGCGATGTCGTATTTTTCGCTCGACGATACGTCGTAGCACGATGCGACGCGCGCGACATCGTATCGTGTTTATGTGTACGAGCCCTTATAGTGTGGTGTCCAACAAAGACTTATAACTATTAATGAAAACTATTAAGTGACAATCTTAGACATAAATTGTGGAATTCTATTCGTTAAGTTTTCTGCAAAATAATTTTCTATATATTTTTACAGTCGCATAACCTAAAACTCAATGCATTACAACGTCTTAACGATGTAGTTTTACTTTTGCAAAATTTGTAGAGACACTTTTACGAGGAGTTAGCAATGGCGTATTTCATACCGGGCCTTAGGAATAGAACTAAGACAATGTCCGAACCCGAGCAAGACTAGCGTTGTGCCTATATTTCACTCATATATTAGAATTAATTACCTACCATTAGTTTTGACGGTAAAGGAAAAGATTATGAGGATGTTTTTGAAGAAGGTACGTTCATGGATAGGTAAAGTCTAAAACCTGCAATTTAGCCAGCGCGGTCACTGCGTATACCGCCTTTTGGGCAACCAGCGCACTAGAGTTTCACCTCAGCCCTGACATAACAGTTAACAAGCGGTTATAAGCTACTTCAATAAAACCCGACTGCTAATCTTCAAACCTGTGTATGAACCTTATTCATTTTTTTAATGTTGATGTACTCAGTGTCACTCTCACGACTAAGACGAATCTATTAACAACACTCACATAAAAATATGACAAGCTGTTTAGGCTCTGCGTGCCAAAGAAATATAAATATACCTATACATACACTTGGAAAACATAACTCTCTTTCTTTCGCAGTCGGGTAAAAAAATAGATACTTTTTTAAAGATTGGTGCAACTATCTGAAGATTTATTTATTTCAAGATATATAACGTCACAGTGTTGACTATCTTTTTTTTCTATTACATATATATCTATTACATACTAATAAGAATTGCGAATCCTTTATAAAAATATTCGAGTATTATGCTCTTATTTTAGATTAGGTTACTATAACATATGATGTTTTAATTTTTTCTTTTTATTGTATACCCTGTCCTAATTTATTTTTCTAAATTGTCTCCAACCAAAGGTTGCTTGGCAGAGATCGCTTTTTAGCAATAATGCCGCTACTAAAATTGTATGATTTATTATCTTGTATTTACTCTTTTGTGTGTCTGCAATAAAGAATTAATCTATCTACATAATATGCTCTAATAATTAAGAGTTCAATCTATTATGTAACTATTGGTAAAACAACCGATAATTAACTTTCCTATTTGTTCTATTGGTAGAGCAAACATTAGAACAGATGGGAAGAACCCCACTAACTGACTTTAACTGAGCATAAGACCAAAATAGTCAATGTATGTACTTGTAACTAATTGTTAATTATTATCAATTTTAATAATTAAATCATAAACTTAGTCACAACGAACATTGTCTAATAAATACATATTCTGCCTAAGCAATACTAGATGTACATATATTTTCCATTAAACGTAATTAGACATTTACATGGGATTTCCAAAAAAAGCTGCGAACTATATTAGGTTTTTACCATAAGTCATGGCAGTAATGACATAATATTATAATTATAAGTAGTTATGAGGTAAGTAATCTATATCGAATATATTGCGGCTAGTACGAGTAGATGTTGCCTGCGTCATAAAATAGAATATAAAGAAGATTTAACAGTTGAACCCCAATTTGATCCCCTTAGATGTTGAAAATCCTTTCTTAGTACAGTTTTACCCCATAATGAATACACTCAAGCTCGCAGTGCTTCCGGATGCTACTATAGAACCCTTAAAAATAGCAAAGAGTGGTTTTAAAATTGACTTTAAAAATCCCGACTGCAAGAACTTTAGACCCACGTGTCTTAACAATTGAAATCGCGGGATGCAATTAGTATAATCTATTGACACCACTCACATAAAAATAAGACAAGCCATTTAGGCTCTAGAGCTTGCCAAAGAAATATGCATAAATTCGAACATAACCATTAAGCACTCTTAAATATATATGAAATAAGAAGGCATTACAAGTAATAAAGTATTAAAATATCAAAAAAACATTAATTAGTATTCTATTATGTACTATTCTGGCGACATGGTGATAGGGTTTTTTATTTATAACCATTAATATATATAAATACTAGTAGCTGACACCCGCAGCGTGCACGCGACTTAAAACTTTAAGCCAAATTTGACCCACTGAGGGGGGAATTCCCAAAAATCGTCGTCATCTTTTTTGTCGTAGTACACCGTTACACCCTATAATGAATAAACCCACCAAATTTCATCTGGGTTCAGCAGTTAAAGCTCTGCTTGAGACTTTTCAGTCAGTCAGGACTTATTCTTTTATGTATATTGACTCATATATATTTTGTAGATATTATACTTTACACTAAACTAAACCCATATGTTATTAGTTTGTCAAGTCTATATCTAGAAAATATCATAAGATGGTATATACAAAATATTTAGTGTTTTTCCGCCTCGTCTTGATGTCAGCGTGAGAAATCGAAAAATATTTTTGTTTTTATGGTGTGGTTCCTCCTCACCTCACCTTATTATTTCTCTTTCTCTCAGTATCCGACTTCCTCGACACGTGTTTCGCCTTAGCACAAGGCATCCTCAGGAGATGTTGACTCTTCAAGCGCTCGCTCGAAAGTGGAGAAGAGTCAACATCTCCTGAGGATGCCTTGTGCTAAGGCGAAACACGTGTCGAGGAAGTCGGATACTGAGAGAAAGAGAAATAATAAGGTGAGGTGAGGAGGAACCACACCATAAAAACAAAAATATTTTTCGATTTCTCACGCTGACATCAAGACGAGGCGGAAAAACACTAAATATTTTGTATATACCATCTTATTATAAATGGATTTCCGCAAAGTAACGCCTGACTCTATCAATTATCTAGAAAATATCACTCAAGGATTACTTATTCATTATACATTTATTAAATTATACATCTAATAACCTTTTACGTAAGCGCCTATCTCTATAAGTAGGTCCAATACACGGTAAAATGCACGTATAATATATTATTACATCATTAATTAACTTAAATACCTATAAATATAAATCTATATTAGTTACTAGGCATCCCGTTTTCCCGTATCCCATTGTCTTAATCAATAGAGATGTGAAAACTATCGATTAATTATTATTCATCTACAATTAATAATTAATCGTTAGTTTTCCGATAATAAGTTTATTTAGAGAAATTACACTCGTAGTTGATGATATTGAACTATAACTGCAAAAGGGTACACGTCAATAAACTTGACTATCTTGCCTCTAGGTCGCAGCAAACCAGAACTCCTGGTCCTGCATCAACTTCCGCCACAAACAGCATTGTAAGATTTTACTGAGAAAATTACCGCGCAAGAGCTCTTTTTAAAATGGTCGGTGATAATTACGAAGTCTGCGGTAGCGAGAAGCCAGACTGACGGTGGCTATCGGCTGACATGTCACGGCAGTCGCCGCCGGTGTTTATCAACAGGTGGTCGTGTTATAGTATCGATATATTTCCATGGCATGGTGTCACATGCCCACGCTGCGTCGATCGGTCCGCGCAAATACTTAAATAGTGAAGTGGTCCCATCGATATGTTTATAAAGTGACAGTACATAGGAGAGTGCACGTTCCATTTGGAGTGCTAAAAACGTAAGAAGTGCATAACTATGGACCGGATACTAAGGCTCGTTTGCATCATCACAGTGAGTTCATTATTTTGTTTGTTGATAGTTTTATGTAAACGCGACGTTTGACTGCTATCGTTGAATCTTAATGGCACATGATTTTATGATTAAATTAATATTAATAGTTTTGGTCATTAGTTTACAATTTGCGTATGAATATGTTGACTTTGTATAGGGCTTAATAATAGCAGATTTATACAAGTATTAGAGCACTTAGTGCTCGGTAATTTGGAAGCGATTTCAAAATATAAGGAGATTTTCAATTCGTAGGAATAAGCTTTCGTAGCAGAGACGCCTGACCGACTTTAAAAATTCTTTTTTAATTCCTGTGTTCATAAACTTTATCAAAAAATATGTAGCTACTTAGTTTGGTTTGTGAATTAAAATAAATGGAAAAAATATATAGCGCCTGCAGAATTAAAGTCGCTTGTCACTTTTTGAAACTATTAATAGTTTTATCTTTATTACCCAGTCCATGGAAGACCCCCATAGCAACTAGTGTAAAAAACCTTCACATAGATTAAGTTTTTAGCTGTTTGTTTTTGCATGCGGTTATTGCTCGTATTACCATAACAAATAATTATCAGCCAGATGTAAGGCCGTTCGTATTGATGGTTGTAAATGTGTGGAAACCAGTCAGCTGAGGCCTGTTATTTGTACCGAACATTACCATATTTGCAAAGGTCAAATAATAGTTGATGAGGTGTAAGTAATTGTTTGAATTTGACTCGGTATTATAGGATGAAGGTCTATCTTCTTTACTTACGTAAATATCAATCCATACCGTCCCACTGCTGGACAAGGGTCTCTCTTAAAAAAGAGGTGTACGCCATCATGTAGTATATCTTCTTAAGAACGCCTATATTTCGTTTCAGCCATATGTATACATAATTTTTAAATAATTATATTATAATTTAATTTGGGTATACGATAAAGTAGGTTAATCTATGAAAATCAGAGACTGAAATGTTTCAATCATATTATTTTAATTGTTATAAATAAATATATTAAACCATTATTATTTATTTTTCACACCTTAAATAATTCATCACTCCTTATTTCGCGGGCCTTATTGCCTAATTTGCGATAAAAACCTGTGACATCGAAAAAAGAAAAGGTATTGTGGCGGGACTAGCTAAAACCTTTTTTTGTGTATATATATTTCTTTGATTATGTGTGTTTTAAACATGCAAGGATGCTAATTATGAGAGAATATCATATTGATTGGAGAGAATATCATTAGAGTCGGTTTTTTGTACTAAGTGCATCATTAAGTCTGATTAATAAGACTCTTGTAAATTAAGATTTCTGTGAGTAAATAGAAATATGTTTATTTGATTCAAGAAATAACTTTACACACGCTAAGATACTTACAACACTAAATGTTTTCTGTCATAAACCGGTCCCAACTCAGCACAGTGCCGGCTGAAACAACCAGCGTTGATCTTCCGTTGGAACCGGGATGCGACGTCACGCACGTCACAAGTAGGCTTTTCTCTTCCGGTCCAGTCAAACTAGTTATTAGCATATGAGTTTTTTTTTCGATCCTATTTTACATCACTGCCTCCAAGGAGGGTAATGTTTTCGAGTGCATGTTTGTACATAGATCTAACTCTTCTTGGCCCTCTAGTTCACCAGTAATACCGACTGTGATTAAGATTAGTCATAGTCTTGGACTGATTTATTTGGAAAATACATTGTCTCTCTTTCTAATTGGTCCTAAGTAAATTTTATTAATATTTTACCTGTAGTTTTTATGAATAAAAAAAGGAAAAATTTACCAACAGAATTAAAGCCGAATTTTACACTTTTAATGTTTTATTGTCTGTGATATTTGCTCCTTGTACTCGTACTAGTGCAGTATAATTCGCTCCCGCTTTCACTGAGCAAAGACGTCGTGAAAGCGGCAAGAAGCAAAAGATACCTACATTTTGAGGCGGCATGATATTACCACATTAGCAGTATTTTAATCATACCCTAGGTGTATTGAACTATCTAGAAATATCAGTAAAGAAGTGTCAATTAACTTACTAAAGTTTTCTTTTCTTCGTGTGAAATGGGCTTGCATTTTACACAACTCGCCTTATAAAAAGCAATGATGTGGCCTAAGATGTGGTACTATGACTTAAAAGACTACGTTTGACAATCTGGCAGCACACACTATGAAAATAAAAGCAAAGAGTATTAAGATGAGTCGGTGTAACCAACCATGTGCCGGAAGTACCTACTCGTACTATTATGATTTTAATCCACTTTATATTAATTTATAAATAATTGTATTTTATAAAATACATATCAACATTGCATCGCAAATAGGCAGAACTTAGCCCAGTAGTGAAATAGTATAGGTAAAAAAAACATCGCATGTCATATATTTCTTTAAAAGTGTAACTGTAGGTAAATGTTTCATATTCATACTCTCCGAAATGATATTCCCGGCTATCTTTATTCGGTATTCATTTTCCCAGCAAAGAAAATATATATTTAATATGTTTCGGTTACTGCTGCAAAAAACAGGATTTACGTGCAATTCGAAATAAAGTTTTACAAGTCCGCAAAAAAGTCTTGCCTGTTGTCTGACAAAAGTTGTGGCACAATTATCCTCGTATTACAAAAGATCTGACTGTATTTTGAAGTTATGTTATAATGTAATCACAGCAAGAAAGTAATAAAAAACCGGTATCGTATCGCTACCGGTACTTGTTGATATTTTTTGCTTGACCGCCATCGCTATAAAATACTACTTACAAAGTTATTCGTACAGTTGGACAAAATTAAAATACTTAGTACTGTAGGACTTTTCCATTATTGGATGGTAAAAATAGTAATAAAAAATATTGTTTTGCTGAAAGGGAAAGTGTTTAAGCCCCTGTAGAATTGAAATCGGTTGTTTTAGAGCTGCACTTAAATCATGATACAATAATTTTCGAGAAGAATATTTAGAGGGTAAGTGGGTGGACAAGCCATAACCTCTATTTTTTATTGTTAAAAATTTAATGCCTTTGTCATGCATATTATTAATTGCGACAGACTGCCAGCAGTAGCCGTAAAGATAAGTTTGCAGCTATAATAAAATGAACGAAAGCAACAGTCCGCCTGTCACTTTCATCGTCACTATTACAAATATGTAGATATGCGTGAACGATACTAATTAAGAATTCTACCTCGTTTATTATTGCACTTTTTAACTGACTTTAAGAGGAAAAAATAGAAAAGCGTGGAAAGAGTTTGTCTCCTCAAGTCCCAGGATCAGGCTTATTGAGTCGAAATACTCGTATATAATCGACTTAGTTTTTGTCATCGACGAGAAAATTGCTTGTAGAGCAAATAAATTAAAGAGAGAGGTTCCTAATTCGGCTTTATTACGTATTGACAGTATTAATTATCAAAAATAAAATTAGTTCTAAGCTATCTATATGTTTGCTAATACTAAACTGAAGTCTGCTTGTCAGTCTATCTGACAGATCCAGTCATATCGTTTTACTGCTACGGACAGATCAACGCAACGCTGGTATAATCTAGCATTTTTATTTATTTATAAAGTACCTAATTAATTCACCAACTAGCAATTTTTTTTGTATTATTCACGTGATTATTAACTCCAATGCGCAAAAAGGTTTAGGATTGAATCGGGTTTCGAATTCAAGATCTTTAGCTTGAAAGTTGCCTATTGACTCATGAGGTTGTCAAAGCTATAAAGTATGTAAACAAACTATAAATGTATCAATTTTCGCGCAGTTTTATTCATAATGGTAAAAGTTAGCAGAGCCAGCGCGGACAGACAGACGGACGGGTGGGCAAAGCGAAATTATTAGGGTTTCATGTTACTACAGAATCCTACGCTTGTACATCTACATGTATAACTACAGTGAACTCTGACAACTTAACACTAGCAGTCAATAGTTACGGAAACCATTCAGCTACGGGCATTTCCCGAGACTTACAATAAGGAGTTGAACGCGTCAATCCATAACATTACGCCGTAATTGATGATTCATTAGTATAAATATAGGCTACAATACAGGCATGTAGAGTAAGGATTTGCTTATACTAGAAACAAGATCCAATACTATATACCATACTGCGTTATATATCCTGCACCGCAAGTATAGTTCTATACCAATCGTTAGTTTTGACAGTTTGAGCCGCAACAAACGCTCATACCGATTTTTATCGATTGTGCTTGCCAATCGTTATCGAGGACTCGATACACTCGATATAAATATCGATAAATAATAAATTTTAATATTAATGTATTATACAAATGTCACTCCAAAATTTATTTACCATGTAGATTTTAAGCAAAATTAAATGAAAACGGACAGGCCTTTCGTTTGGCTACTCGTATTGTTGTAGAGTATGTTTTTTTACAATTAATGTAACGGCTTTTATTTAAATGATAAAATATTTTTAAAAATACATAAATTATTGTTAGATTTGCTGTATGTTAAAGAAAATACTATATATGTATTAAATTAGGAAGGTAATGAGATATTTGTACAAAACTGCCAATAACAGAAAAAAAATTGATAAAATACGAAAGTCAATATGTTAGTTTAAAATTAACGTTATCAGATTTCTTCAAATTCTGGCACCTAGATGCCAACCTTAAAGTTCTGTCAACAAAACGATAGCTGTAATTTATAGAGTAAATAATCTACAATCTCCGCTTTTGCTTGTTCCTCATATATGACGTACGTGTGTCCTATTTAAACCAGATTGCAAATCCAATATGCACTCGTATGTAGTCAACGTTTTAATAATTATTCATCGAAACCGCAATGAAAACTTTACTGTTGTAAGTTAATTTCTGTTGCGTCATACGCAATCGGAAATATATGGTATTTTATTATTTCCTCACTGCTCTCTTTAAAACTGCAGTAATGTTCAATAGTTTGGTTTGTTTCGCATTGCCCGCGATGCTGTTGTTGTAGACAAAATTGTTTTTTGATCGAATCATTAAACACTAAAATCAAACTTCAACACTCTTATAATGAAATCTTTAATATTAACTTGGTGTGTCCACAATCGACCGATTTTTTTATTTTATATAATTGATATTTTGTGAAACTCTATCTATAATATTTAGTTTTATGAAATTACAAAACTTTGAGATCGTACTAAAGAAAATATTATTTAAGGGCATAACCCGCACTGAGCAGGAACATTTATGTGACTAACTGGCACTGAACGGGACAACGCAAAAAACACATTTGTAATTTGTCTATACGGATGATTCTAAATTGACTGCGTTTATTTTACCATGCAATCAGCATCGTTAATATAACTTATTTCACTTAAAAAAATCTTTTTTTATTTTTTTACAATAAAACTGTGAAATAGCGCGATTACAGCAATCCAGGCGCGATAACACAAGTGTGGGCCATGCGGACGCGCTATTCACCGCCGTGACCTAGTTTCGCTACATGAGTTTTGTGTTCACTTTGCATGACTTCAATTGAAGTTTTCTAAATATTTTTTGTACTAAGTGGGTTAAATAAAAATATCGGGTATTTTGTTTTTCAATGTTCTTTCAGCATACTAAAAATACACGCACTCAATTAAGAAAGAATCACTCTGTATAATAGTTCATATAGGGTTAAGCTACCATACAATTACTTACCGTGTAGAATATATTTTGCGTAAAACCCCTACTAAGCAGCAGGATTTTACCATTTGCTAAACAATATTAACTAAATATCTATTTAAATCATTATGTAAAACAGATCATATAAATTTAAACTATCACACAAAATGTCGATAGATCCGCTAATACATAATGTTGTAATATTTGAATCCGTGATCTTGTAATCACTGCGAACCAAATTACCTTTCACAACATAAAAAACCCAAATGCAAGATAAATAAATTAAAATGTCCAGTATTGAGCACAACATTTAATTGTATTGGTAATGGTTGATACGAAGGTACGAATATAATACTCAGTAATCGTGATAGCGAATGGCTTTCAGGTCAACTGCATTCTGCACACTTTCTCATGTTGATAGTTTGTCTCTACAGATTATATATTATACAGAAAATATTATATAATTCTTATACATAAACTAAGATAAGATAAGACAACTCTTTATTAAAAAACCAGTTTCACAATAAATGCCTATTAAAAATAATAAGCTTACAAATATACACCAGGTTTTTAATGGCGGCTTTATAGCTTAAAGCTATCTTAATTAGCGATCTCTTCCAGGCAACCATACACGTAAATGAATATAATAAAATTAGAGAGGCCTTAAAATAATTATTGAACAACTCATTTAAAAATAAACGAATAAAATACAACCAATACATTCACCTATACAACTAACTTATAAAGAACCGAAACTGTAAAAATAATTAAAAGTCTGAAAAAAATTGATGTTCGTGTGGCAAAGTCCCAAGAACGCTAGCAGCATTCCCACGCTGAATTGCCACTGAAATCCTTTGAGCAAGGAATGAGCCAGCTCTCTTGTTCCCAGTGGCGTCGATTACTACTTTAGGGCAAATGTTTTTAAAAAACTCTTGTTACTAGGATCCCACGGAAAAAAAGTTTCTACTCGTACGCCAAGCGGTACGAAAATATAGTCTCCTGAAAGAGACGTACATTTCCGCCGCTCTGCTTCTTCAGCAGCTTCCGCCGCAGATTAAACATTTCATTCTTATGTATCCTTATATTTACCCGACTATCCCAAAATGTGGGTAATGTTTTGTGAATGTATACTTATATGTTGTCTAACTTTTTGTGACCCTCTACAGCCTTAAACGGTAGACCGGTTTTGATGTGCAAGGTCTCAGTTACTGTCTTTATCTGTAGACTGCCATTGGTCTGATTGACTCCTTATGATTCTGTAGTTTAAATCTTTTACAGTCGGGTATTTTTGAATTCGCATCTATGATATATCAAATGATACTCAAATTCCCATCATGTTAATCATTTTCATCTTATCCCATCATGTGAATCATTCTCATCCTATCCCATCTCGTTTAAGGCAGAGATTCTGAGATAAATGGGAATAGCCTTCTCTTCTTCTCGTCGCTCGCTGGTCTCGCGATGCACTCATGACTTGTAGTGATCTCATATACGGGTATGCATTTATTCTAATAAAGGCTTTATAGAGTTTCCTCTTGGCATTTACTTAATACGACGTAATGAGTTAATAGATATAACAATAAAATTATTCAAAAAGGGCAATTAATAAAAAAAACTCGTTCTACATAATACTGTTATCTAAACTAGCAGGTACAATTATTTCCTATAATTAACAGTAAATGGATTAAAACAAAAAATGTAGTATTTTTAACATTAGGTAGTAGGTATGTCTCGACTACGCAATATCGCAATTTTAATTAGTGGATATTTTATCGCACGTTGTAAATGTTTATTGTCATTCCGGTCATTGTCGTATTTTAATCAGCAGTTACCTATTAAAATAATAATACGTACCTACTTATGTACTGTGATTTATTCATATAATTATGCTTCCTTATTAATTAAGGGGAAAGCTTATAAAGAAGATTATGCATAGTTCTCTAAGTTATTTGATTCACTGTTAATCGAAAATAAATTTAGCTAGACACGATTTAGATTGAGGTGTGATATTTCGAGGATAGTTCAAATATTTTACTGTAATAAATTTTGAATATGTAACATTTAAACATCATCTGCATAAACCAATTTTTACCCGACTACGAAAGAAGGAGGGTTGTGTTTTACGAGTTAATGTATGTATGTTTCTTTGTCACGCCCTAGAGCCTAAACTGTTTCGCGTATTTTTTGTGTGAGTGGTGTTAATAGATGACACAGGGTACATAATAATAATGATAAATTAGGGATGCTACACAGTTTTAAAAATATTTCGGGATTTCTGAAGTCTCTTCTAACCACTTGTCATCTTAGAAAACATTTACATGTATGAGCCTATAGGACATCCAAACCAACGGCCGTAAAGCTAATTCATTTTGAATATACATTGAAATATATAAATACTTTTAAAAGTATAATTTCATTACAGATGATGTCGTCCGGACAGACTCAAAGAGGCTTCTACTACCAACAAGAATCACAAGTAGCGTTCACAAATCGCTACGAAAGCCCACAGAGCAGAAGCATACAGTATACCAACCAAAGGAACTTAGAAAACCTCTCCCCAAGAAGCCAAGAAGCTAGAAAAAGACTAGACAAAATCCCACAAGAAGCGACAAGTTTACAAAACGGAACGTATAAAATACTTAATCGTCTTCAAATTAACAAAAGAGGTGGGCACAGAAATCATTTGTTAGCAATACTATTAATGGAATTGCAAGCCACTATAGGTAGGTCCTGTTTATTATTTATTTTGTGGAACTCTTCTCTATGGGTGCTGAAGCTTTTTTCTTGGTGAGGTAAGATCTTTCTGAGAGTTCTGCTTATATTGGTATTTAATCTGTATTTGGTACAATTTAATATAACTGCTAGACCCAATCCTTAACTTTTCATGAAACCCCGACTTTTTCTTTGATGATCTTTTTAAGAGCTCTACATGTTACGGCCCTTATTTTATACATAAGAATTACATTCCGTCAAAACTTAAACCCAATTCCGAACTCTTCAATAATATCCAAATTTATGCTTCTAATCTTATGGTCTATTGTTTTTTCAACCTATGTAAGTATAGAATGCATTTCCAAATAACTAATTTTTATTTTGTAACCTGTTGATCAGGGTTATCGGTTATGTGAACGGTGTCTGAACAAACTCTTAACAGTGTATTAAGGCGAAAGTCGCTATAAGTATCTTAAGAAGCAACTTTCACAATGGGACCACACCAGAAAAAAAAAATAAAGATTTAATTTCTCAAATCCAGAGATGGTCATAAAACGAAAGTTGTTCACATTGACGAGTATAGTAACCCCCATACGGCTTAGTACACCCTTAACCGATGACGCTGTATAACTAGGTACTGCGTGAAATTAATGCTTGGCCTTAAATCGCTTGCATGACTAAATTTGCTGATTATGGTATGGGGAGTAGAGACATTGATTACTCTAAACCTCCAGTAAAATAACGGCAAAACCGAGACAGATTAGACCTACACAAAATTATCTCTTAGATAGTACTATGCCAAAAAGGGGAGTCACTGTACTCGTCATTAACAACAAATTTCACTATGAACAATGGACCATACCGGAAATTAAGCAAAAAATTTGCTTTTTCATAAAAAAAGTTCATTGTATAAATGTATAGAACTGCTGATTTATTTTCTCAAATTCCGGATTAGTCCCATACTGAAAGTTGTTTATCACGATGAGTAGGTACACTGAACCGTTCCCGCCTTAGCACGCCTCTAATCAATAACACTGTATAACAATTTAAGAAGCTATATGGAAATTAAGAGCCCATTAGAATAAAAGTACCTAATTTATTTGAAATTAAGGTAGTTTTACCGGTTATACCAAACTATTAGATTTATAGTAATTTTGTTAACGATACTCAGTTTGCAAAATGTGCTAAAAGGTTTTTAAATCTAAGCGGGAATTCTCTCTAATGATTCAAAATCGATTGCAATGGATGAGCCTGCTACTTGTGGCAATACGAGTAACTATTAAATGTATTTCTTTGTTTTTTATATCTCGTGTATCTGCAACTAGATAGTCTATCAATAAAAATGGAGTTGAGAGTAGGCTTAACATATACCTAAGTATATTGAAACTTAAAAGTTAGATAAGCTTACTCTGAAATTAAGAAATTCATCATTCAAGGAGGATACATTCTTGGCTTAAGAATCTGCGGGAGTGGTTCGGCTGCAGAACCACATCGCTCTTTAGACCGGCAGCCTCGAAAGTTAGGATTGCCCTGATACTGTCTAACTCTGAAATTCGATACTATTTTGTGTCTTTAAAATGGAAACTGAATGAGTAGTTGACCTAATTGCTTTTAAATTACAGGTGCTTTAGAAGACTCGATTGGTGATGAAAACGACAGGGTGGTGTTCCCTGGCCCTACTTCTAAGCCAAACCGCAATGTGAAGTCCAAGCCTGACGAATGTAAACGCAAGGGTTACTGCGACATCGCTCCTAACTACCCAGATGAATTAGTTAATAACATAGTTGCTAAGGTAAGACCTCTTTGTTAACAAACTTCGAAAAAGGCAGGTTGTCGACAGCATGATATTTTTCTTTGGATGTCATACGATTATTGCGTCAATCGTGAATTTTGTAAGTACTTCTTATTTGACTGCAGAGGTGATCTCAAAAGAAAATATTTCAAAATGTATTCTGCCGATAGGTAGGTACCTACACATAATGACGTTATTATACAATGATACGATGAATACCACCATTTTACTAGACTGCGAAGTAGGGTTAAAGGTTATATTTCGAGTGTATGTATGTATATTTTTCTTTGGCACGCCCTAGAGCCTAATCGGCTTGTCGCACATTTGTCACATGACAACCGTCGTCATTCGCATCTAATGTCAGACTGATACGCCAAAGGCTCAGTTAGACAGATTTGGGATAATTTTATGATAGCTTAAAATATTTCCATGCAATTTTCGTTCACTGTTTTTGTTGAACTGTTAGCTGAAACGCATGCAATATATAAGTAGCTTACATCACAAAGAGTTGTATGTAATACATACATACAAACATAAGTACTTTCTAAAATCATTACCCTCCCTTTGGGCAGTGGAAATTTTTATTTACTTATTTTCATGTAATGGGATAAAAAAGAAATACCTATAAAAAGAGTAAAACAATATATTTCACTCCACAAACATTAGCATTAGCTTAGCTACTCCATAAATGCATTCCGCATGCCTGTGAGAAAAAATAAAACATAATTGAATAAGAAATTCATCAAGTGTTTTACAAACATCCTATGCAATGCTATTATATGTTATATTTTACAACCCATACAATCCAGTGGTCATAATTGTTTTTTATTTTTACAGCTCGGAGAAGAAGTGAACAATCTTCAGATGGACACTCTGGATGACGAAGTTCAAATAGCTCAGAGACTGGGCGGTGACGTCACTGAAGTGCAAGTCCCACTATGTAACATTAACACAACAGTAAGCATTTCACCCATAGACTTACAATTATAGATTGAGGCGATTATCAGTGTGTAATTGGTCAGCTGGAGTTTTTGTAATTATTCTTGGGCTTTAGGATGAGATGAGAAGAGCTGTATGTTGGCTTCGCTAAAATAATAATAAGACGAGGATTAAGATACATAGAATGAGTAAGAACCTTATTCACCTTAGCGCGAATTACCAAGTGCCTTTATTACCAAGAACAAAATTACTAACTACAACAACAAAAAAAAATTGCAGAAAGTTTAGGTACCTATAGACCATTTAAGATCTACAGAAAATCCAAGTGCTTCAACCCTTCACCAGAACGAGCGTGCCCATCATGCTAGCCGCATTACCACTCTGAATGGCAATGCTTATACGTTGGGCTAAATGAAAACCGGCATTCTGGTCACGCGTCGAATCGATGAAACGCTCCAATATGAAAAATATTTTTAAAAAATAACTACTTATATTATACCTACTTATGCGACTGTTAAACGTTTTAAGGGCTTAACCCCTGTACAAATATAGAATAAGTATTATACGTTTCTGATTTTAGATAATATATCCTCGGTCAGCGCTAGACAAGAATGGTCAATGGCACTGGATACTTAACCCCAAGGATAAACCTGTGCAGGGTTTCCTGGCTGAATTGTGCGAGTAAGTATAATGCTGGTTATATTCTGCTTGAAATATCTATAGTAGGTACATAGACAGCAGTGGCCTGATGATCAATGCATCTGGGGGTGTTACCCAGAAGGATGCAGGGTCAAATCCTGCCTGTCGTCTAAAAAATCTCTCTCATATAAATAAGTAATAAAATATGTCAGTGTTGTCCAACAATGAAAAAAAAAACACTTATAAAAAAATACTTGTAAAATTACTCTACATATATATTTTGTTTTACCTAAAAAAAATATGTGGCTATCTAAAACTGATAAAACAACTATGCTACATAAAGAACACAAAACAAAATGTTAACATGTCATTGACTGTACAAATTCTGTCCAGGTGCGAATCTGTCCTGTTGCTATGCAGATAACCAAACCATTTATCCGGTTATTTCTTTGTTTTCAGGGACGACAGTTCTTCCTGCCACCCAATCTTCTCTGTTCCTGTCGGCTACAAATCCTCATGTACGCAGAAACACGTGTACAGAGTAGCACAAGCTGTCCAGGAGGGTAATAACAGCACCTACAAGGTACAAGTCAAGCTGCCCAGCTGCTGTTCATGTACTGTTACTAGAACGCTTTAAAAAAGAAAAAAAGTTATCATCTGCACATAAAACCTCCTTCGGTCTTCGCAACTGAAACAAAAAGTTTCTATTCAGGCATTGTTATTTTTTTCGCGTAAGAAGCAATGTTCATTCAATAATGGGCAAGTCGCTAGCGTGGTGGTATTATTTATATAATCTGTACGAAAGGTCCGAGAAATCAAACAATGGCCAAAGTGTGTTCTTTGAATTTTTTCAGAATTACGATTGCATTGCGTCATAAGGCTCGTTTTTAACAGATTTGGTGGTCTGTTAATGTTAACTCTGCCTTATTCTATTATAAAACGAACGTTATCACACAATGCAACTGTAATTCTGAGACAATTTAAATAAAGGCTTAGGTCCCAGGACTCGAACGGCGTACTCTTAAAGCTTAGCTGATATGCTGATTAATTGGAGCTCACGTGCAAACTGTGTGCAAATGTGAACTCTAATATTATAAATTAAATGATAGCGTTTATATACATACTAAAATGATACATTATGGGCTAGCCCTTTCTATGATACCTTTGGAAGTAAAACATTGCACTGTAAATAACTCATTATTACTAAATACATATATGTACTAAATACAAGTAAAAGAATATTTGGTACTACAGAATGAGATTTAGATTTCTTTTGTACACATATGAATTTAGGTTGAATAGATATATATTATTTAGTTAGTCAACAACATATTGAAATATCATAACATTTTAGTCGTTTAGTGTCGTTTTGTACCATAGCAGGTACCATACAATGTAGATAGGTACTATCTCGTACATAATATATTTTCAAATTATACATTGAATACATAAGAAGTATAGATATTTTCTATGCACCGTGATTGTAGATATTTACTATATAAATAATTAATACTTAAATTTACTATATGCCTGTAAAACAAAAATCTATACAAAAAATAAGAAGAAATGTCACAAGCAGCGGGATAAGGCCCAATTAAGCTCCCTGTGGTAGGTGCAACTGAGTGAAGATCCTGCGAACCATGTCGATGATCTCTCATGTATCCGAGCCTTGATCCAACGTAGCGAAAGCCTTGTAAGAAAGAGTCTTCGATATAAAAACGTACGTCGAAACGACCATGTAGTGAGATGATGATCGTCGAATTAATCACGTCAACTCACGGTCACCTCGTGAACCAAATCAAGGCTATACTTGCTGAATGCCTTTTCTGACTGTATTGTCTTTTCAATATTCACGTTAATTCACTGTTAATATATTATTTAGAAGATAGGCTTAATTAAATGTCACGGAAATTACTATTAATTATGAAATTTGTGTACAAAACTATAACGATTTTTTCCGGAAGTATACTACTACGTATACTGCTGGAAAAATCGAGTATTCTATATATCAATACTAAATATTTTATGTAGGTAACGTAATATATTTAACATTATTATTATTATAATTCTAGTCTCACTAGTGTAAGTTCGTATCAACATTATTCTGCATTTGACTGTGTTTTTTTTTGTAATGTGTAGTCGATTTCAAATTATTACAGGTAGTCAGTCGGTCTCATATTACAAAAATCTGCATTAAAATATAGACATTAACTATTTAATAAAAGATAAAATCTTTTAAGTTCATTACACAGCAGTTATCAAGTAGATACATAATTACATATATTTGATCCACTACACTCATTGAAATATGAAACAATCCTCGATAGCTCTTTACGATAGTTCTTGCTATGACCCGGTTATAACTTTAATATATGACAAAAAACCTATCATTGTCTAAATAAACTTAAACGGTGGCTTATCGAACAAGCTTTTTATAAAGTAGAAGAATTTGTTAAACTTCGATTGAAATAATATTTATATTTTTTATGTTAAATACTGACATTGTAATTCTTTTAGTATTTAAATTGTACTGAATTTTTATTTTTATTTGACATAATTATTTAATTTGACCTAATATGCTATTTGCTATTATTAATTTAATG
The DNA here is from genome assembly GCA_947049295.1 of Ligdia adustata. Taxonomy (NCBI): domain Eukaryota; kingdom Metazoa; phylum Arthropoda; class Insecta; order Lepidoptera; family Geometridae; genus Ligdia; species Ligdia adustata. Next base: position 2,922,417 of record OX346223.1, read on the forward strand.
TTTTTCAATATTCTAATGCATAATACTGACAGTGTTAGAATGTTGTATTTTATTAGCATACTGTTAAATACTTGTAAGTACCACTGTTGTTAACTAAACGATGTAAACTGATTGACGTGTAAAATAATTTACCAATGAAATGAATATGAATATAAAATAAGAAGTCTAAAAATAGAGGCCTACTTTAAAGTTTTTGAAGTAAAGTAGCCCATTTCATGCAGTTCCATGTTTCTAAACGCTTTTTATTAGCTTCAGACGTATATAATTATGTTAGTATGTTTGTATGTAACGGAATCTTTGAACATGATTTTAACCCCCTTCAAAACGTCGGATTAACTCAAAATTCGTCAAACTTATTAAGGATCGCTGACAATTCAATATTTTAAACATTTTCACCCGTTATCCTTACTAGGATAATAAGGATCAGCGATTTTTGTTTTCCTGAGACCCGGAAGGTCTGCGTCAAGACCAATAAAGGAATCTACCAGGCTAATATTTAAATGTTAAAATTCGACCAAAAAATGAAAAATAAATAATAGTTTAAAAAAACTAAAAAAATACGCTTTTATAGAAAATCCAACTAAAAAATAGAATTTTTTTTAATGTAAAAAAAGCGTGGGGTGCTTTTTAAGATATTATCAAAATGATAATCCTTCTACTCATTTCTGTCAATAAAATATTTATAACTATTGACACCATGCACCCCACGCTTTTTTTACTAAGTATAAAAATTTTTTTTTCTTATTTACACTATTCTTAAGTCAAATTTTTAATAATTTATATTCTATTTTTTAGTTGGATTTTCTATTTTCTATAAAATACGCTTTTTATAGAAAATCCAACTTTTCTATAAAAAGCGTATTTTTTTAGTTTTTTTAAACTATTATTTATTTTTACTTTGATCTCTAATCTTACGGATAAATGAACCAACCCAAAAACGCAACATGGATTAAGTGCAGGCCTCAATTCTATAAATTACTTATTATGTGAGTAAGGTAATTTAATGTGTATTTTAAGATATCGTTATGATTTGTATATTTTAATTCATAAGCATTTTGTAGCTTAGCATTTATAATAGCTATTACCTAGCATACATAACAATGTGGACATAGAGTTACCTACACAACTAAGTAATTCAGTTATTGTGGAAATTGTCAGTTAGTCAGGTACCTACTTTTAACAGTTAGGTACCTACTTAATATATGAACTATCACATTTTAAAAATTAAATAAATTGACCATAATAAATTGCTGACTTACTATTTCAAACCGTTAAAACCTATAGGTAATAAAAATGTATGACTATGTATGTTACCTACACATCACAGATAATATTTTACGAAAGTAAGTCTCTGGGCTATCTAGATAGATAGATATCTTAGTTCATAAAGTGACAAGCATGACAGTTTAAATATTCAGCACCAATACCATAATAATACTGGAAAATAGAATGAAACAATATGCTATAAAAATATATGTGATAAATCTACTTCATATCTGTTTTATTTTAATGTGCTGCTACAGGCAACCCAGAGCGCCAGTTTATTCAACTAGGGCGTTACCGTGGCCACATTTGCACGATTCTGATCACGCGAAGCATACAGTATGAAATGTGTCGAAAGTGCGATTATTTTGATTTTAGTAAACATATCGTGTTTACTAAAATCAAATCAGATGTGATCTAAATACATATATTATATGTAATAAGTTCGCATCTTATTATGTTTTATAGGTACAGGTTATATAAAAATATAGCCGAACTCTTTATTTGCTATATAATAATTATTTATTTATGCCCGACCGTGCAGGCAAGTAAAACGTCACAGAAACTGGATCGCGGCACGCCGTCCACGGAAGGTATTCTTCTGGCTCCTGCATTCAAATTATTTCATAAAGCTATAGTATTCGACAGTTGAACAATAAAGCTGACTTTACTTTACAGCTGAGCAAAAAAACAAGTTTATTGCGATATTAACGTCAGTGGGCCTAGTAGTGCAATCAATGCAACGTGACGGCTACACACGTACTTACGTATTCTAGATGATAGTTCTAATATAAGGCTGTACATGCGTCATGCAGGCCACAGAATAAGGCTTCAAGTTACAAACCTACCAGACGTTTCCTTGCCGGATGCCCGTGCGGCTTTCTAATGTGAATTTCAAATGTAGGTAGTATATTGTTGTTTCCATCTACCTACGTGATCATAATTAATTTAATCGTTGCGGAAATATTATTATTCGAGAATAGACATTAATAGTAGGCGTGTACATGGGTTAAGTACCAACTTACCTAGTACCTCAAAGGGGAAACAAATTATTCTTTTTAAAAAAAAGTGACTATTGACTGTTACAGCAGACCAAGAACATCAAACCTCTTGATCGATGAAATTAGAAATCAACCAGATGGGAGAGGTAGGTATATCTACACTTTCAAACAAGTAAAAAATTAAATCAGTCCTATTTATTATAATTCGTTGAAAGCTATATTTCTTTCTTTCTTAATCTAAAAATTAAAGTAAGTACTTTTTTTAGGTACAGAATTTATAAATACTTATTCTGTTGATTTTATGATAAGTGTCTGCCTACTTTACTCTATCTACTCCACACAAGTATACATCCACAACTATTACGTATTATATAATTTATTAGTCGTCGACGGGTTTCATTAATTTGGTCGTTTAATACCGACTTCTATATCTTCTTACTAAATAATTATGCATAATAAGTCATGATGAGTAACAGCTGTAATATGTGACTTTGCCTGAATGTGTCAGTCGTACGAAACTAGGTATATATTTTAACACGATACCGAATTGTGACATTGTCATTTTACGATAACTTTGTTTTGATTGATTTTGTTTTCGTTTTGTTTTGCTCTGAATTTTTATTTTCTTTAATTTAAACTTTTGTAGAGGCGCAAACATTACGTATAAAATAAATGTAATATTAATTAACCTTCAGTCTGCTGACAACATAGGCATTGAAAGTGAAACAAACAGCTCTACCGTACCTAACCTCCAAATGGATTTACAAAGTTGGTTGGCTGAAGCACCAAAATATACTACGTTCAGGATTAATAACTTAAAAAGTATTGATCCCAATGTTTTGAAACAATATTTGGAAGCGGTAAGTAACACACAATTACGAGTAAAAGCCGTTGTTACTGTTATCAGCGGGCATGTGACATCATCAGGCTATTAACGACAAAACTTAGCTTCAATTTAATTTTGTAAAGTAATATAATTTGAAATTTTCAGCAAAGTAAAAAGCTGACTAATTGTGAGAGAATCCCTAAGTTTTATCTGCTCAAACCTGACTGCCTTATACTTGAGCAATGGCCTGAAACTGTTACTATGGAAAAGACCGGGAAGGAAGTGATTGTAGATGCTCTGTGTGCTGCTGCTGTGTTGCGGGGTGCTCACGTTTTCGCGCCTGGTGTTATGGGTCTTGCTACAAGTAAATAACCTAATAATACTATTAGCCTAACAAAACATGGTATTGAAACAACTCATCCATTCAGATTGATAAATGACTTTTGATGAGTTGACTTTCTGTTGGAGTGGTGCATGCATGCATATCTCATGTAAACATCCTCCAAATTTAAAGTCTTAGTTTTGATGTAATAAGTAAAAAATATGTAGTGGATTACTTTCCTGTTTATGTTTAAAATTTTCTAATCTAAATTTACCTATTTTCAGATTGCCAGTTGAATGAAAGAGTTGACATCTATGGTGATTTAGAAGGTAAATGTAAACGGGGTCTTAAACTAGAATATACTGGCAGGAAGCAATATGTGGGAACTGGGTATTTAAAGATGTTGAGGTATCAACTCTTTGATAATGGAATACAACCTAGGTAAGAATCAAAACTAATGACGATAATAACATATAAATTCATCTAAATAATTGCAACTATTATCTCCCCATTCGAACATAATAATTCTTCCAAGTAAACAAGTTTTTTTTCCATGTAAACAAACTGTCTCAATCTGCCTCATTGCTTCAGAAAAGGAATTTGATAGCACACCTAACTTAAAGCCTATTCACTGATAAAAATGGTAGTGATTCCAAAAGATTTATTATTCATATTTTTAAGTATATTTTCTAACTTCCAGCGGTATTGCAATAGAAACAATCCTCCCCGCTTCAAGGTTACCAGTAGTCAATGAGTCTATATATCCCATTGGCGAAGTATTACTCCAGAACCTACCCTCCATTGTATGTGGGTGGGTAGTGAACGCCAGGCCCGGAGAATGTGTGCTGGATATGTGTGCAGCTCCCGGTAATAAGACTACACACTTAGCTGAAATGTCTAATAATAAAGTCAGTAATAGTCTAAGGGTCTTGTGAAAATTGCTGCAAAACAAATCAAGGGATTCCAAGGAACCAAATCCTATCTGATTCCTTGGAATGTGTTAAAAGCAACACAGCTTTGTGCAATCAATATATTTCCCTATGAGAATGCCCCTTGCTTTTGGTTTGTAGGAAGTTTGACAAAGCCTTAAGATCTTAGTTTCTCCGTATTGCTTATTAATTAAGAGATTGATATGACTTGAAGTCATACATATATTTGAAATTAATATACTATTAAATGAACAGAATGTTCAATGTGTTTATTTAATAATAAAATGTGCTTATAGAGTGTATAATACCTGTGTTAACATCCTTACCTATAAATCCTTAAATATACTAAACCTACTCGTTCATTTCCAGGCTTTAATTACCGCAATAGATAAAACACCTCAAAAGGTGGCTAAAATCATAGAAAACTGCAACATCCAAGGCATAAGTTGCGTAAAAGCATATGCATTCGATTCTACTAAATGTTACTCAGCAGATAGCAAAATGGATGATTGTGGACCGCCTTTTCCTGCAAATAGCTTTGACAAAGTCTTACTGGACGCGCCTTGCAGTGGATTAGGTCAAAGGCCTCAGTTGCACAATAAAATGACGCCAAAAATGATAAAATCATATAAGTTTGTTCAGAGAAAATTGTTTGCATCGGTAAGTATTTTTACTACAAGTATTTACATGCTAAAAATATTATAAAGTATTGCGAAAACTTCTAAGTTGCATTCTACAATTTAGCATTTTAGGTTATAGCTTGCAACCAGTTTTGAAGAAATTACAAGAGCCTTAAAAATTATTTAGCATAATAAGTAATAATTAGCAAATACACGAAAAAACGAAATATGGACAATTTTGCTGCTTTTTTATAACACACCCCAACCAAAAATACATATTTAAAGAGATGTTCAAAGTGTACATAATATCTTAAATACGTTGGGGATTATTATTAATCACTAATCTATCAACCAAATTCAAAATAACGTAACTTATCGCAGTGTACAATATTAATTTAGAATGTGTCAATTTTGTCATTTTGACGGGCGGTGATACAATTGATAGACCAATGTGACCATTGGAGTCAACCTAGGATATGAAAATCTTCCAGGGATGCTATAATTCCACCACAATTCGCACAAACTAGTGATTTTTGTACACAATGAAGTAGGCGACTGATGCATTTTAAATTATTACACAATATTTAATCACATATATTTGCCTAGTTTGGGAACTGAAGACCTTTGTGTGGATGTTGTCCCATATTATATTATTATTAGAAATTATTTGGTAGACGTACACTGTCCTGGTCGAAAATGAAACTGAACTCCATGTATATATTTTCAAATTAACTGGTTGCAACAAAACACTAAGGTATTAACAACTTAATTGTTTCAGGCCGTAGAAGTCCTGAAAGAAAATGGCAAACTAGTGTACAGTACATGCACTATCACTGATGATGAAAACGAAAGTATGGTTGCATGGGCTTTAGACAAATTCCCTCGCTTGAAGCTAATACCCGCTGAGCCTTTACTGGGTGGCCCAGGGTTACCTGACAGAGGTCTGAATGATGAACAGAGGTAAAGATAAACAAGCATTTAATCAAATAGTAATAATTATACTTAAAGTTAATGGCAACAACTTTGTATCACATGGCAAAATTCTAAATCTGTTAGTAAATTGAATACTGTTGTAGACGGATATTACTAAAGTTATGTTTAATATAGTATACAGGGTTATTATTTAAAGTGTACTAAGCCCAAAGGAGGCTGCTACATTCACCCTAAGCAGCAACTTTCACTATGGGACCAGCTCTTGATTTTGAGACGAGGACAAGTGATAGCTAGCAAGCAAATTCAGAAAATACATATATAGGATCTATCGCTAAATATATTAGCTAAGCTAACTTTCTTAGTGAATGCGAATGAAGCAAAAAAAAAACAGCTGTTTCATACACTTTATTTAACCTGTCGCGTGTCTTACATACAAATAATATGTCAAATACTTTTGAGAGGTTAATAGCAATTAACTTTTTCTATGGGACTATGTTGATTGATGTCCTCGAATACAGGGTCGGTGCCATACTGAAAGTTGTTAGTAATTATGTATAGCTACCTCCTTTCGGCTTCGTACACTCCTAACCAATAAGTCTGTTTAATACATATATTAATTTATCTCACTAATCATTTATTATATTGTTTAAAAATACCACAAACGAGTCTATTGCGTAAGTCTTCGAAAAGTTCAAGAGGCCAATCTCGATCGATATAAAATGTATATAGTTCTCTATCAACAAAGACTTACATAATAGCCTCAATTATTTCGCAGTCACATCGATATTTTTTACCTTTTGTAAAATTATCACAACACAAAAATGCTTTCATAAACTGTTTGTTGTACATGTATCACAAATATTTGTAATAATTCTCACTGTTACAGATCAATGGTACAAAGATTTGGACCAGAGAATGACCCTCTACGGCCCGTAGGCGACATTTACAGGGATTCCATTGGCTTCTTCATAGCCGCCTTCACAAAAACACCTCAACCATAATAAAATACTAATTATAAGCTATAAATATAAACGTTAATCTTAAAAATACTTTGTTTTCATACATTATTGTGATTATAAAAATATCATTGATTTTTATTTATACTCAATAGTATTCGATTATGTCTTAACAAAACAATTATAATAATGATATGTAGGTACATTAAATACTGTATGGATATTCACGAAGGTTTTTACCATAGCGTAGATAGGCAGCGATGTAACTACAACCTGACAAAGCTCGTTGGTCTGTGAGTGACTGTCCAAAGATACGCTATTGCAGATTTATACATATTGAATTGGCATAAAGTGCTTTGCTTATAAAGGGACAAGGTCATGTATCCCACTATTTCCATGAAAATACAAAAAGCAAAAGCAGAATTCACTAAACATTTCAACACGTAACACGATCATAAAGTCAAATTTTATATCGTGCCGTAGCATGTTTTGCATCATCAGAATAAGGTATTGCGTCATCATAGCGTTAAACACGTCGCGCGTTTTATCAATGATATTCGCAGTTCGTTAGAGCATAAGGGGATTGAAGCTTGTCGCATTGTGAATACATTTTTGTACCATCTATATTTGTGCAGGACATTTAGGTTATTTTTTATGACATTCTTAATACTTTCGGCAACAAGGCAAGTTTTAGGAAACGTAATTTTGGGACCATTTTATCTATTTTGGTGATCATATAGAATCTTTATGAAAAAAATACAGGTACTTTTTTGGGCGGTGTTTAAACACGAGCGGTTTTAAAGTCGCTAGTGAATCGGTTTCTTCTAGGCAACCGTGCTATATCTTAAGCCGCTTCGTCGCTTTACATAGCAAGCCTATTAACTATAAAAACATTATCTATTTTAAATTTTCCACGCGGACCCACAAGCCGGATTTAGATTTCAGTAACAGAGCTCGTTTGTCAAAAGACACAGGATCCTCGGTCTTGGGACAAACGGAGAACTTGAAGTTCTTCACGAGATCCACCATGCCTATCTTGGCAGATATCATCGCGAAACGAAGACCTGGAAAATTTAATACCATAATTTAGTATTATTCTGAATAAAAAAAAAGGACGCAATAACTACATGGGAACTAGAAATTAATGTACTCGAAATAGTACATTTCCAACAAGTATTATTTCGACCCCTCCAGGATAAAACGTCGTAAAATCCATTTTGGACAAAATCTGTTAAGAACGGTTCAGAAGTCATTTACAACTTTATATAGTAAAAGCCATGCCATCTCTAAAACTAACGTATTTAGGTTATTTTCAGTCTCTATTTAGTAAACAACTCAAAAACCTAAATTAATGAGTTATAGTGGTTTATAGTAGTAAATTAAAAGATATAAAGAAAATCAACTTCACCATTTTTGTTTTTAAGCCGTACTGATAACTGACCTTTTGGCTTTTACTACGTTTCATCTTGAAGAAGTCGATTATGAGACGAAACAATCGAAGCCTAATTCGTCGGATAAAGTAGATCGGTTATAAGTGTTGTATACAAAATAGAACGATTGGTTCTAAAACTCACCTATACAATTCCTGGGTCCGGCACCGAATGCCAAAAACAGATGCGCGGGTCGATTCTTCTTCTCCTCACCCATGAATCGTTCCGGTCGGAACTCGTTCGGCTCCGGGTAGTATTCCGGGTCCATGTGAATACCGTATATGGGTATAGCGACCACGTCACCGGGGTTAAGTCGGACAGGAGTCCCGAGTAGTTGGTAAGGTTTGGTCACCACGCGGTCGACGCGGCCCACGGGTGGGTACATGCGGAGTGTTTCTGAAATTTATACATTTCCTGAGATTTTGGTTTTGGTGGAAGACTTTTTGGTACCTAACTGAAAAAGTTAATTGATCTAATACAAAACGTTTGTTCCTTAATGCTCGTCAATTCGTTTGATGTGATGTAAAGATTACGTAAGGATTGTTTAGTCAGAACTTTAATGTAGGTATTTGTAATTATCTATTAGCACCTATCTATGGATGGAATTAATACCAAACTGTGTTCATGAATTAATCAAATTATTTTGAAGTTGTTTTCACTGCTTGAATAAATCGTACCTTTTTTTAAAATTTGAATTAACAAATTTTGTTTAGCTATGGAATAAATGAACGTTATTTCTTAAACTTTTCTTACACGACTGGCCAAAAAAAGTGTAATATTATTCAAGTTTATGTTTGCATGTAACTCTTGTGACCTACAGATATTATTTATGACCTGTAACTATGGAACAAAGAATATGATACTTTCTAACGAGAGATGAAGTGTCAGTGTCGAAAAATTACTCGCGACTTACCAGCGCTCTCGATATTCCGCAGAGTAATAACCGTGTCAAATTTAAATCCTGATCTAGACTTGTTTGAATAATTACGTTCACTTATTACTTAATATTATTACTTAATATTATTACTATTTCGTTGTTTACGTTTATTATATCAATGTAACCATATTTAGGAAGTCCTGGACTAACGTATTGTCCGGGTACTTATGTGTTTTTTCACCACACCACTCTTATCCAACAAGGTCAATACTGCTAAGAAAGAAGATAACACACATTGCTATGGAGTTATTAGTAAACTATTTGTATAGCTTAAACCACTAGAGCCATTTGATTAGCGAGGTGTCTTTGTATTTGTCGTTATCTGCCGAATGGTCATAGGCTATAAATAAGCCAGAATAAGTCAGAGTTAGTTTTAACCATCATATTTTGTTTAATTCTAACTCTGACCTATTTTTATGTCGACAACGGCCATTTTGGCACAATGTAATTGTAATTATAGAACAACTCAAATAACGGACTTGGGTCCCTGGTTGCATTTCATGGTTCCACTCGATAAATATCATCTGCCCCAGGGATCATAGCAATGGGGGAGATAGGAATATATCTGTCAAAATACAGTATAAATAAAGCTTTTTTAAATCTTTTAGTTTTTAATTTTGTTTTTTTGTTTATTAATGCGCTTCGCAGTCGGCCAGCGGTACAGTATTTGTGACCGCGACACAAGGCACTGGTGACGCGGTCTTTTTATACTCTATGTTCGTTGATAGTATAGTATTCTTTATATTTTTAGTAGTCTATTAGAGGTAGACGAGCATAGGGAAATACCGAAAACATCACGCAGTAATAAAACAAGGCGGGTCCTGCCTGTAAACAGATTAGCAAGGTGTAAGAAACACCCTGTATCACTTACCACCAAAATATTAATGTACAATGAATTACCAGATAGCATTATGGAACTCAATTTTAAAACATGCAATGCTTTTTATAATCTCAGTGAATATAATCATGTCAATGCAGCTTGTCGAATCATCATTCTTGTGTTACGAACAACAATTACAAAATATTATTAAAAACATATAATAAATATATGTTATCCTAACTAATATTATAAATGCGAAAGTAACTCTGTCTGTCCGTCTGTTACGCTTTCACGCCAAAACCACTAAACAGATCTGGATGAAATTTGGTGCACAGGTAGATTTGACCTCGGGAAAGGACATAGGATACTTTTTAACCGACTTCAAAAAAGTAGTTCCCCCATTATCTCGACAATCTAATGGGAACTAGGCGGGTGAAACCGCGGGACACAGCTAGTAAGAACTATAAAAGTATTATAAAAAAGTACCTACCTAATTAATAATTCAAATGTAACAAGACTTGCCTGTAACGAACGTTATTTAAATGCTAATAAATATTAGGTCCTTACATATGAAATTGGCGTTTTGTCGTTCTGGCCACTTTGATCTCAAATATCTCTTCTTTGGTTAAGGATTCCAATTTCAAATTTATACAGCTATTTATTCATACATTTGTATTTCGAAAACCGTAATTCATTTGTTTTGTCCTCGTTTGGTTTTTACTTTGCGTTACAAAATGAAATGAAAACTTAAAATATTCGAAAGATCCGATTTAAAATCCCTTCATTATTGTGCCGGTTGAGTAATGTAACGCAGCAGTCGACGCGCGTTTCTCGGTTTGCTGCACTCAATTCATGAGGTACAACCTTTCAAGCTTTTTCACCTTTCCAATTTGCTTCAAGTGGATTAAAACAGTTTTATCACTAACACCGCAGCCTGCAGCTAACTCGGACGTAGTTTGCGATGGATCTGCTTCCATAATAGCTTTCAATTCTTCATTAGCAACTTTAGTCTCCGGCCGTCCACGGGGCTTGTTCTGCAGGTCGAAATTTCCAGAATGAAAACGTTGGAACCAAAAACGCACTGTGTTTTCTTTTGCGACACCGCCGCCATACACATCATTAATCCTTCGAGCCGTTTCTGCAGCACTGGTACCACGGTGGAACTCGTACTCGTAAATAACGCGATATTTCAAGTTTTCCATTTTGTAAACTGCGTGACGCCAAGAAAAAACCAAACGAGGACAAAACAAATGAATTACGGTTTTCGAAATACAAATGTATGAATAAATAGCTGTATAAATTTGAAATTGGAATCCTTAACCAAAGAAGAGATATTTGAGATCAAAATGGCCAGTACGACAAAACGCCAATTTCATATGTAAGGACCTAATATTTCTTATTCTTATTCCGTTTGCGCAGTTCACGGTCAAACTGACCGTCCAGGCCCGCCGCGCTCTCTGCAAAGCGCCTTATTGCGCTAATTAAGTCATCATTACCAAAGATTATAGTATTTTAATAAATTGAAATAATTAAAGGAGTCAGGCGTTACTTTGCGGAAATCCATTTATAATAAGACTTTATATAAAGAATATCCATAACAATAATTTTATTTTTATAGTGTGGTTCCTCCTCACCAACGCCACACCTCACCTTATTATTTCTCTTTCTCTCAGTATCCGACTTCCTCGACACGTGTTTCGCCTTAGCACAAGGCATCCTCATGATATGTTGACTTTCAAGCGAAAGCTTTCGAGCGAGCTCTTGAATTAAATTTAAATGATTTTTATGATATCTTTGTCATTACCTAACAAAAACGCATCCAGGTAATGCAGCTCAGAGAGGAGTTCGTAACTCATCTCCTTGCCCTCAGTAGTCTGGACTACATGAGATCTCAACTGTTCTTGTAGATCAGGTCTCGTAGCGAGCACGTGTATAGCGAAGGAGAGCAGTGTGCTCGAGGTTTCGTAGCCAGCTATCAGGAATAACAGGCATTGCGCGTCTATTGTGTCGTCGTCCATATCTGAGAATTTAAAAAAGTCATTACCCACTTCAATAAAATTAAGCACGCGACGATAAAAATCTTTTTTTTTTACTATACCAATCTACTGTACAAATTTTTCAAAAGAGATGTTTCATAAATGTATTGAGCTCCGGCCAGAACAGTGTAAATGATAATATAAATACGTAACGGCTTATAAATATTTAAACTATCAACCAATTTCATAATAACGTAACTTATCGCAGTGTACAAAATCAACTTCGTATCAAAATATTACTACGTTATTTACGCAAAAAGACGTTGTTTGCGTTTTTGTTACGTGAGTTTTGACATTTGTGACAAGTGGTACAATTGAAAGACCAATGTGACCATTGGAGTCAACCTAGGTTACATAAATATCCAGGGATGACATAATACCCCTACAATTCACATAATTTAGATATTTTTGTACACAATGAAGGAGGCAACTGATGCAGGTTTCATTAATACATAATATTAACCACATCTTAAGGCGTTTTTAGTAGACGTACACCGTCTTGGCCGAAACTGAAACAAGTCCTTTTCAAATTTACAGTAATTGTCCTTCACCTTTTATATACCTAAGTGGTAATTACTTCTAATTTGCACATTAGTGGAAAACTCCGAAGAATATGCTCAACACTAAGATTGAACCCGCGCCCTTTCGCTAACTCTTTCTCCATAGTACACCCCTATATGAAACCCCTGTATAAATCTACGCTGCAAGCTAAACTTTATCATCATTTAGAAGTTTTGGGCCAACATAAATAATAATAATTGTACTCAAGTCAACGTAAATAATACAAATAAATTAATAATTATCAACCATGCTTATTAATTCGTGAGTTATTACTATCATCAGGCTAGAACAAATAGGGTATTTAGCGCAACGATAAGCTAATAGGGCGTCGCACTGCATCAACAATCACTATTTGTTCGTTATAATTACACTTCATTAGAGATATTCGTTGTTTATCTAAAACAAAATAAATAGTACCTAAGACATTCTCGACACAGATAGCTCCCGTTAGGTTAAAATTTAAAGTACAAGAAGGATGTTTTTAATTACTCTAAAATCAATGTTATCAGCTGCAGAGCCTAACAGGGCTTAGTACCAATACCCATCATCATTACGATCAACTTCACTACGGGACCAATCCGAAATTCATGAAAATAAAACATGCATTTGTCAACGGACGACATTTTTCTATAGATACATCAGTTATTTTTTCTTGATACCGGAAAGGTTTCGTCAAAAATTACTCACCAAATTCTTAGTCAAAAGGTTGACTGGAAGAGATCGCTATTAACGATACGGCCTCTACTTGTGGCACTACATGTAAATTTTTGTTTTTTATGTTTTTTGTGTCTACGATAAAGCGTTTATCTATCTATCCAGTTAGAGTGTTTCGTTATTAAGAGTACGCTGACCCTGTTTCGGTTTAGTATACCTTACTGAACACCCTGTATATCTAAGTAGGCGAAAGCGTTATTATGAACTGAGTAAATATTATATGTTAGCTCAGCACTACACTACAGAATGTAGGTAAGAACCACTTACGATTGTCTGTTGTCGCAGCTCCGCCATCTTGTTCCTTGTTTTCTTTGCTAACATCGAGCAGTATCTGCAAGAAATCGCTCTTCCTGGAAATAAAGAAACAAACCTTAAAACAAATATCAAAAGTACCTAAGTATATAAAAATCCATAGCATCGCGTAACGTTAGCGGTAAAAGTGACAAAAGACAGGATATTTATTTAATAGAGGGGCACGGCAGTGTCCCCGCCAAGTCGAGCAAAACCAACAAGGCACGGCCGTACCATCCTTTTCTCGAAGCGGTTTAGGCCATTTTCAACGCCCTGTAACTTTGTTGTGAAAGTTGCTAGAAGCCTGAATTTTCGGTAACCAAGAGAACATTTCATTTATTGATGTATTTCTTAATTATACCTATTAAATTTTAACTAGTGCTTTAAGAGTTATTGCATGCCAAAAATCTCGATTTTGTGACTGACTCAACGATCATAAGAATACTAAGGTACTTCTAGCAGACCTATAAGCTCCTAATTTTGAACACAGTTATTTAGTCCCGTTTACTAGTTATAAAAACTGAATGAATAACTTTGTGATTCTATATAAATCCCAATGAATTGTATGTAATTACAAAGTTACTTTTACAGTTGGTCAAAACGTTAGAAATAAAATTATTAATTAGTTTATCGTGAACAGTATTCATTTTATTTTTATATTGATATATATTGATTATATTGTACATTTATACCTAATCTATAATGACTGATGTGTCAAGAGATGAGTCTTAATACTCGTAGGTAGTGTATTGATGGACATTGGTTCTTCACATGCGATCAAGCATTATGTGGCGCTTTCGAGAGTAAAAATTCTAGACGATTTACATCTAAATATCAGCTTTGGTTGTAATTAAGCGCAAAGAAGGGTATTTTTTGTGTTTATTTATATGCCGTGTGCGTTTGCTGTCACTGTATTTGTTAAAGAAATAAATAATAATAACACAATTACAGCAGAAAAAAAGCGCTGAAAGACTTGTGCATTTTTGTACACGTTATGTTTTTGACGGAATCCATTTGACATAAAACCTCAATAAGAGTATAACAGTTTTTGTGTATTAAGCCCTCGATAATGATAGGAATGAGCGTTTATATCGACACGAATTTCTAAACTTACGATTGATAGAGAACCGTACTTGCGGAGCTGTTGTAAAGATCAATATTTAGACGCGTCGTTATAAACATACCTACTTAATTTCGTACATGTACTTAGAAAAATTGTTTAAGCTACGAAAATTAACGCAGCTGGTAAATTGGCAAACAATATGTCAAAATAAACGTTCAATAAAAAAGCTTTATTATTACGAAAGGCATTTTTTTAAGGCCATGTACTGATTTACTAACGAAGGTGCTGAACTGATTTCAATTAGATTTATAATGGATCATCAGTGAAGTAGGTTTACTTTTAGAAACAATAAAATAATTTCCGAATCAGTCCAAGCGTCTTAGAGAAATGGAAGAGCATAATATGTAAAAAAATCCGACGCAATAAGAACATTTATCTTTTTGTTACGTCGCGCCGGTTTAAAAGGAACTGTGCTGTATTTGCATGAAGTAATCACCTCGTTTATACAAGTTCACGGGCCTGTACTTGATGGGTAGATTGAGATGCATGTAAAAAGCACAGCACTAGCACTATTTAAGTTTGTATACCTATTCATTGTTGACATTAGCTATAGCATAAAAAATGTAATCCTGGAATAAATGAATTTTATATATTTACCAGCTGTTACCCTGCGACTTCACACCGGACAATTTTTTTTATATTTCGTATAAAATATATTTTTGTTCAATTTAAAACATCATGTGTTACTTTTTATGTCTCCAAGAATACGTGTACAAAGTTTCATGATAATCTTAAACTTACATTCACATTTATAATATTAGTGGAAATTTTATTATTTTATATATAACTTACTGTGAATCCGTAAGCCTCCTCTCCGCCTTCGCAGCTTGTAATATCCTCATCAGCTCGTCGGTAGACTCTCGGTTGAGGAACGTAAAGTTCAACACACGAATCACTTTTGGTAGGAACATCAGAATGAAAAATATTGCTATTCGCTTCAATTTTGGCATGTAGTCGAATTTTTCGGCGACCTGACGAAAGAAAATTAATGCTGGTGGATCTTAGAAAGTGCCAGTTGTCCCATGGGACAAATCTTAATGGGACTAGTGGGGTAGAGCTGATGTGGCTGATATTGGTATAATACGATACTAAGAGCTAGCGTTTCCGACCGGATCCGAAGACTTTGCCTTTTGCTTATATAAAAATAAAGTTTCACACACTTAGATAAATTTTAAGTAATTCAAGAAGTAAAGTTTTGGTAAACGGTTAAATATCTTTACAAACTAGTTCAGAGTAGTTTGAGACATTTGTTAAAAATACAGTCGAATTGAACGCCTCCGAGTCTTTTACGAAGCCGGTTAAAACCCAAAGTTGAATAAATCTAGCTGGAAGGTCACGATATTGGAAAATAATTTTAATCCCTAAAATATCAAAACTTCAATCAATCAAGCCTTTTGTGCCTGTTTTCTGTTGTATTTATTTTTTGTCTGTTTTTTTTTATTACGATAATAGAAAGGCAAACAAAAAGTAACGTACTCCTTTTTTATTTTATTCAAATGTAATAATTACGTTATTAGAGATTTTTGAAAATATAAGATAAGTTCGGCATAATGTTATTCTCGTCAAAAGCTTGTAAAAAATGTTGTCATTAATTACCTGTATTTTTATTGTTTGATTTGGTATGGTTCACAGATACACTAATATTTTTTATTGGTGGCATCTGACAGTCTTACATAAATACGAGATTTTTTTTCATCCGTTTTTTTTATAAATAACTCGCAACAAAGTAGATATAAAAAATTGATATTTTTGGTATGAACTCTTCATTACCTTATCTCGAAATAGTTTCGAATTTCCAACACTTTTTAAAAATGAATTTTGTATTTTTTTGTGGTGACAATAAAAAGGTTTGTATATTGCAATGCAACAGACTGATCTTATAGGCATTAATATGATTAAGACCATCTAGTCAGGGAAAGACGAAAGACAAAATTGATGTCACAACGATGTTCGCTCAAATCGAATGACATTTTCAATTAGAGGTACCTATTTGAATTGTGTTCTTCTAAATTAGACAAAAACTGTTTTATCTACTTATGGTGAAATAACGTTATCAACATAATAATAGTCGAGGTAGCTACATCATTTGGTATATTTTCAAGTTTATTTAAATGAGTCATTGCAATAGCTCTACAATGTAGTGCAAAGTCCAAGTAAATATGTTCATTTACGTAATGATTTGTCTTGTCTATTGACAAACGTTTCACGCAATAATTAGGAGAATTCAGCACGGACAAATAAATAAATATGTATGTTTTACATAGAGGCCAAACTTGCGATCATTTCGAACTAAGTTTAGGTAACTAAGGCCTTGTGCTTACACTTCAAACGTAGAGGAGACCCATGACCAAGCTATAGATTGCTGTTTTAATCAAAATGAATGAAACAGCTGATGTTTTTTTCTCGAATTCGGAGTTGGTCTTATAGTAAAAGTTGTTCCTTAGGATGAGTATAGTGACCTCCTTTCGACTTCATTTACCCGTTACCGATAACCCTATATATGAATGTCTAACATTTTGTGATCCTCTATGGGGTAAACCAGTCGACCGATAATTTCAATCCTACACAGCTAGGCATAGACCACAAGAAGTCAGCGATACTGTAGCCCTAGATGGAGCATGCCTAGTCTGGAAAACACGGGCTCTGAAGGAAGGCTGCCGGAACACACATCCGGTGACAGAGTCGGGATTTTTTAAAGTCGCTGCTGACCACTTGTTAATTATTAACGTTAATAAGATTGATGAGTAGGTAGCACAAGTAAAGTAGAAACTCTTAGAGTAATCGTAGACACTTTATCAGTGGAGCCTGTCTGCAATCTTATCATTACAGCAAACAGATAAATAACAAAGAGAAATTCACAACCTGCATCAAAATTTCATCAGATCTATTAAGTATTTCATTTTATGGTCTTACATAAAGTACCGATTCCATTTTCTCAGCTAATTCAACGGGTTGAAATTGACTTGAAATATTTCAAGTCCAATTTTTTTTACACCTATCAGATTAAACGATAATGTTACCTTCAGTGTTTGTCTACTTGCTCGCTTGCCTTGGTATCTTGGTGAAACATGGTACACGGGTTTAAACAAATTTTTACATGCTAAATCACACTAATCTTATAATAGGTAAATACTTATAAGAGAGCGAACGAAAAATTTCTTGACAGGCCAGGATTCTTACCTGTATCTTTAAGGTAACACGCCCAGATGCCTTAACCATTGGGCCACTTGATATTACTTACTAATTAAATAAATATACCTACCCAACCTACACTAGTGGTTCCGCGAACTGTTGACCTCGGAATACGATATTTTTATGTCTTTATAAAAAAAAAACTTAAACAACTGTTTTAATTTTTTTTATATTGAGGAATCTTAATTAATGTTGTATTACAAAATTTTATTGAAATCGGCCAGTTAATAAAACCGTAGCAAACTTCTGCCATTTTTGGGAGAAATATCCCCTGATCAAAAATCCCCGACGACTAAAAAATTCTAAACATTCACTGAACCTATATAAGTACTTAGTATCGTCAACATCGTTTAGAAACTACGACCTGTACGCGAGTACGAAATTTCTTGCGGACAAAAAGCCTAGGGTTAGTAGTACTTAATTAACTTAGATAATCATATATTTGCGGGGCAAATTTGTGTTAAAAAATCATTGGTTTTCACAACATGCCGTCACAATCACCTTAATAACTGGTTAATATTAATTTCAGCATGCTGTTGGTACTCCCTCGAACTCTCTCCATCAGTGATGCAACTTTTTTCCGAATTACTGCATGAAAACCATAGGTTTGTGATCGAGCAAACATTGAAGAGGCACTGCAAAAGCGAGGAAGTCCCAACATCATCCTAAAGACATAATTATATTGGACACGTGTACTACGTGTTTTTCTTATTTTTGGGAATATGAGAACCACAAACTACGCGAACTACAAAAGATGACGGACGGTATTTACAATTTTATAAATAGAACACGTAGTAGCTTATTTTCAAGTATAAATAAATTTTATTTTATTCGTCTAAGATTTGTTTCATTATTTTTTGTTTGTATTAGTTTGGTTGCACCTATATTAGTTCTCTCCATCCAAAGGTTACTCGGAAGAAATTGCTTTAAGCGATGAGGCCGCTCAATGTACTACCAATATATATATATATATATATATATATATGTCTTGCTGTATCTTTTATTTTCGTTTGGAATACAATAAAGCTATATTCATTCATTCATTCATTCAAGAGATTGTCGATATATCAGATCATAAAAAAATTGTGTGCTCGCGAGGTCAACTATTCGCTTAACTACTAGTTATGAAGTGTTATTAAAGTGTAGTGACCTTGATAAAGTGCGAGTTTCCGTTAGTGAGCGCGTCGCATTTGATACCGAATGCGCACGCGCCGATCGTTTCCAGAGTGTAATGTCCCATCGTTTCCTTCATCTCCACGTCTTTTTGATCTGGAAATGTAATCTTAAATAAGTATATGTCCCTGTAAAATATCTTCTTGAACCAAGAATAAGGATAAGAAATATTTATTAGCCTTGAAATAGCGTTTGGCTTTAAACAAGTGTTGTTACATTTGAATTATTAATTACATAAAAAATTAAACTTATATATCTTATCCAAATAGTTTTATAGTTCTCATAAAATATATTTATTAAAAAGATTTATATTTTAGATATTATATTATATTTTAAGATTTAGATTTAGATTTTAGTGAGAATATTTCCGCATATATGCACTTCTTAATGAATCACCGGTCATTGGTCCAAGTTGTTGTCTGGGAACTATACAGTATTTGTTTTATTATTATAGTGAATCGATCTCTCAACCAATTAACTATAGCCAAAAAAGCAAATTCATCACATATCTATGTTTACAATGGCTCCTACTTTTTTTATAAATTGACGCTGAGGTGCTAGGGAGTAGGGATAGTCCCAATCAACCCATAGCGATTTACGGCTGGGAACGAGTTTCCCATATGAAATGAGTACACCATTGATCCATCAAGCTAGCCTAATTGTGAGTCGAGGACTAGACACTTATCTTCGATAGTTATTAGATCTATGTCACGCAAGGTCTGTTTACGATTTGAATGGTAATTATTTATTTGCTTGCTGCACTCTATTAGAGATCCCTCGGGTATCATCGCGGAGTACCTATGGTATGAATTGTTCTCACCATACTGTTTAAAATAGTCGACCATTTGCTTGGCGCAGACTTGCAGAAGTGGCAGCATGTTCTTCAGCCGATGTGAGCTGAACACAGGCGTCATCGTGCTTCGGACCCCTTTCCATTCTGCACCCTATGAAATTATTACTAAGTTAATTTTACTTTCTACCGGAAAGGGAAGAGGTACTTGCTTATTTTGATAGCCTTTTTCCGGACTGCCAAAGAAGGATGAAGCAAGTATGTATATGTCTTTGGCACGCCCTAAAGCCTAAACGGCTTGTCGTATTTTTATGTGAGTGGTGTCAATAGATTCGACTTAGACATGAACGTGACAATCAAATTTAAAAAAAAATATGGTTGATACACAGTTTGTTTATATTTTTGTTGTTTTTGTTTATGTTTGTTATACGAATCTCACAGATGCATGCACCGATTTAAAAAAATATTTCTTTTTTGAAATAGGTACTTTCCATGTCTGCACATATTTTAATCAAAATCGGGCATTTAGTTGTTGTTCTTAAACAACAAAAAAAAAAGAAAATATTTGTATATCGGCACGGAATTCGCTTTGCTCGTCTACGAAACAGGAGCAATTGGATTTTACTTTTTCTTAAATATTGTTTCTACAAGTATCAAGACTATGATAACTAGAGAGAATACTAAAATAATTTATCAAATAGGCCAAGAAGTCTTTGAAAAATCAGGGAACATTTATCCACAAAAGGTCTTTAGGTCCTAAACTAGGCAAAGCCTATGCTATCCTAACCTGATGACTGATATACATACCTATATACATAATAAAGACACAGGTCAAACAGACATGCTCATGCACACAAATGTTTCACCTGTCCGGGGATCGAACCCGGGACCAGGCGGCGCAGAAGGCAGGGCGGCTACCAACTGCGCCAGCTGGCCAATTTTCAACGAATTGAGATCCACAATCTTTATGGGGTCAATTAAAAATATTACTTACCTTTAAATTAAGGAGTGATCTGCTCAAATATCTGGGCTCCTTGCTATTAAGAGAGTTTCGGTCAGTAAAGTAATCGAAATCTCGTATCATTATAGCCTTTATAAGGTCCGAGTCCAGGAC
The DNA here is from genome assembly GCA_947049295.1 of Ligdia adustata. Classification (NCBI taxonomy): domain Eukaryota; kingdom Metazoa; phylum Arthropoda; class Insecta; order Lepidoptera; family Geometridae; genus Ligdia; species Ligdia adustata. The sequence continues at coordinate 2,943,448 of OX346223.1, forward strand.
ATACAGAATGGGTCGCCTTCCTTCAAACATTCCTGGGAATAGTAATAATATAAATAACGTTCCTGACTCATAGCTCGCCAGTAAGATTTCTTCTGTGTTGGGGATATGCAGCATTTACAACACAACCTAGCCTGTCATTCAGCTGACTCGACCAGGAATCGAACCCAGAACCGCTAGCACTTGAAGTGAGTATGCTAACTACTAGGTCACAACATATGCCAACTATTTATTTCAGGGACTTGTAATTAAATTACACATAGTATCAGTTTAGAAGCATCCATTTAAGGCGGATGCACAGAGTCAACAAGAGAAATATAAGCTAAGAGAGGACAATAAAAAAAGCAGTTTAATTTGAGAATGAATTCACAACATTTCATTTTTGCAAAGTGATGGAAATTCAAAAACCATTTTGAGATAATGTAATAAAGAGTTTATACTTTAAATTCCAGATATTAATATCCACTTTTTGAAGATTTATTTACAAAATATGAGTACTGACGAAAAACTTTCTCATATTTATGTTAAGATCGTCAGATGCCACTAATAAAAAATATTAATGTATTTGTCATATGTATGCCAAACATACCAAAACAAACAGCAAAAATACAAATAATTAATGAAATCTTTGAGAGCTTTTGACGAGAATAACATTAAGTTGAAATTTCTTATATGTTGAAATACTTATAAATTAAAAAAAATCTCTACAAACGTAATTATTACTTTCTGAACAAAAATAAAATAGGGGTAAATTACTTCTCATTTGTCTTTCCATTATCATAATAAAATGGGGATCTAAAATTAGAAATGTTGTCAGTTAAAGTAATTTTTGTTTAGATTTCATCACCTTTTTTTTTATTTTTGGTAATCAATGATAATATTTGTCGGCAATCAATTTATAATGGTTGCAACATTTTGCCATCATTTCAATAATATAATAGTAGTCTGTGAGCTATTTTGCAAAAGTTGCAAACAGATAATTCATACTGAATTATCTCTAGCTTATTGCAACTTATCTTGATCGTCTAGGTGTATAATTTGAATGTACAAAGTTCAACAGCAAAACCTGTTTAGCTACATGATTTATACGGCTGTTATTCTTGGTTAGACTAAACAATTTAGATAATCAGATATAAGTATAAATACTATTTAATTACGATTTTTGTTTTCAGATAAGTAGTTATTATATAGATTCTGTTTCAAAACTTGCAAATAAAATTTTTAAGGAAATATATTTAAAAAAATATACAAATCGAAAGCATTATTTCATAATACATACCTACTTTAGAATAATTTGGAATTGTAGCTGAGCAGCACTTATTTTTATATAGGTACCAATGTACTAGTGCAACACTTCAAGTTTAAGAATTTGTTAGAATATAAATGTTTACACTTTTAAATCATAAAAAAAACTTAATTTAAATATATAAACTCAATCTAAAATATGGAAAATAAGTTTTAGATTCATTATTGTCTGTTTTAGGACTGTAACCTGACTAAATCAACTTTGTATTAGCATTGACCTCAAAATTACAGTTAATCTTCTATTCAAGTTAGTGACCTCTTATATTAAATGTAGTCAACTTATACCCTAATAATAACTTTTACAATTCAATCTACAAGTTTTAATATGATAAAACTTAAATTTGCACTTACCTCCATATACTTTTCCTTTGAAATTATTATAAATATCCAATTGATAGTCATGGAAGGATAGTTTAGCTGTAATTCTTGGTCCCAAATTGCCTAACAATATAACAGGTTTCATATATGGAATTCCCCTATTTTTAAAGTAATCAAATGTCGCAGTGTAATAAAAATAAAAACCGAAAATAGCAGTGAGAAACAAAATTAATTTCCAGTCGTCTGCTATCATCATTAGTATCTTTCTTGTTCCATCAGAAAGCTCCATTGTAGATTTGGTTTAGTTATTGTTTACACAGCTGCACTTTATTTTCGTCAAAATGAGTTAGTCTATTTCGTCGTATAAGTAATAATTTGTCTTCGACCGAATACACGACCGGCCGCAACGCTGCAACTTAATGTATTGTATGTATATGCACTGCCTGCCTTGCCGACTGAAGCAAAGCAAGTAAAACTTGATGAATGTCTCAAACAACAAATAACATTACTCGTTCGTTCAAGACAAGTTTGCCTAGGACGACTGAATGAGAACATAGCATATTATTACTCTTTACTTGAAACTAAACTTTGTTTTCAACTTTATCCAGTGAAAATAAATAAAAGTCAATATCAAATATTTCTAAATCAAAAGTTCATGTACATATTAATCTAATTAAATTAATAGCGATTGTTTAGATTTGGCAATTCGCGCATATTTTATGACATTTAGCGAGACAGAAAAGGATGGCAAACATTAAAATAAATATGGATGCCAAAGTCAAGCATTTTTTTTATTCTTTGTTGATTGGCCACCACACTCTGTCTATTGTGCCAGTTCTCAAGTTCTTAAAAAAGGCAAGCATGACATGACCACTTGTCTGACATGAATGTTTTTCTTTACGGCTTTAGTTAGATTATTTTATTACTCTAAGATAATCCAAATAACCTGTCATAACTTCCTAACATCGCGATCAGGTCCCATTTCCGAGCAAAACTCAAGTTACAGCGTTACAGCTCCCGTTTTCCAGAGATTATGTCATTGTATTCTTAGGATTGCTATGTTTTATATCTGAGAAGAATAATCATAAAAAAGTACCTAAGTATCTTTACACGGACCAAAAGCTTTTTGTTTCATCTTCGGTATTCTTATTAATGCGAAATTCCATTTTGGCTTTGCTCGGTTACTCATTAATCCATCTAACCTAAATACATAAACCTTGTAAAGTATATAAACGAGGTTGGCCGTTCTAATATGCATTTACATCATTTATTTATTTACAACGAAACACCAACAGTATACATATTACAAAATTTAAAAATACATGATAACCAATATTGATTCTGATATATATACCCTTTATGGGTGTTTACAACATTCTTAGAATCAGTAGAACATTATTCTCGTTGAACAAAACAATTAGTCAACTTGAACATCATTGCATTAACCATATTCATATCCAATCTGTAGCCTGATTCAGTAAGTTTTGAATCAACGATTAGTTTCGAAAAGTCTTCCGTCTTTTATTACAGAAATATCATAAAATTGAGGGTCAGTGATAAATATGTAGGCAGGTACTATATGCCTTTTCTACACTTGATGGGAATTAAACATTACTATTATTCCAGTGGGCACACTACGGGGAAAATCGGTCGCTCTGATAATATGTAATTCCGCCGCGGAAGATCAGCAAGGTAAATTCCGTCAAGTGTAGCAAATTCGAGAAAGCATAGATGTCAAACTGAATTTATTTATTTATTGCATACACACAACATACAGTAATACTTATAGCTAGAAGTATACTCGTACATAGTAAAATTACATAATGTGCATTTGTAGTAGGGCGTAGCAATATGTACATACATATTGACAGGACATTTTTCCAAACAGTAGATTTTACACACTAGATCATTTTGGTACCTACTACTTTGAAATAAATAATACTGTCGCTTTATCTTACGAACAATTTAGTAGCTGTCACCCGCGGCGATGCCCGTAACATAAAATGTAATACAAAAAAGTTTTAAACTTTTAACCCCCTTGACTCCTTTAGGGGTTGAATTTCCTAAAATACTTTCTTAGTACACCCTTATACCCTATATTGAAAACACCCTCCAAATTTCATGTCTCTAGGTTCAGCTGTTTAGGCTGTACGTTGATTCCTATATATCAGTCCGTTAGTCAGGACTTACTCTTTTACATAGATGCATAGTAAATTACCTTATAACTAAGTATTCTAGTACTAACTGTTTAGATTTCGTCGTTAAAAATAAAACTCTATTTTGTAGTAGTTTATTATTATAAGAAAATTCTATAGTGTTATTTTTTTATGGAAGTTGATTTTATGGTATCGCGAAGTTTGTTTTACATTTTGATAGACATGTATTCCGTACCCTTTTTACACTTTACTCGTAGTTAGTTTATTAGTCCAAGTTTGGGTATTGGGAAAATGGCTTGGTTGGAATTTAAGGTGAACTGTTCAACAATGAACCACCTAAATTTTCAGAACTGATTTCGCCATAACCGTAAGTCATCAACTTATCCATCATTACTAAATCGTTTGAAATTTATCTAGCTTTAAGTTTTTTTATTCGCGTTTCGTTTAATATACTTTATTACGGATTTATAAACCTTTTTTCAAAACAAGAGATTTGGCTCAATGTGTTCACATGTGAGCCGTTAGAAGACTCGAAAGCTCGTTGAAATGTGTTGGTGTTACGATCTAGCAACGTTGCATTTCCTAAATAATGCAATGATTCATTGGTTCATTGTGTCCCACTGGTTCATTGTGTCCCACTTGTTCATTGTTAAACTGTTGACCCTACGTTGAACGGACGAATCTGAAGAGATAAAGAATCATAAAACACTTTTTACCAAGCTTTTTTACTCTTTGTCCCTGTACTCCGGTATTTTATAATAATATTTTTGCCAGCAAGATATTACACTCTTACCTACAAATATATAGGACATTATTTTAGACGCACAGCAAATAACCTATTATTTACATCAAAATAATTATTTCACAGCAAATAAACGATCCGTTGAACAAAACTAGTGCTAAAAATAATTCGAAAATCAATACAACAAATGAATAGTTTTTTTTTTCTATAGTGCTCGACAAAATACTTTTTAATTGTACCTACAGAAATATGATTTATGTATCTGATATACAAGCTGTAACAGAAAGGTGTGACAATACGTAAAGCTAACCACCCTACACACTAACCTGAACCCATTGTAAAACAAAGTTTTGCAAAATTAAATGAATAATATTGCGTTCTCCACACAACTAGGCCGATCACGTGACCAAGTTTTGTATGGAGTTCGTAATTTTTTTATATTAAAAAGGAACTTAACAATGAAATTTAAACATTCACGATTATTATTTTCGCTAATTGTAGTTTAAGAATTAAGGAAGGATGTTATTATTATTTTTTACTGGGCCCACTTTGCTGATTCTTTTCTAGATCGTCTTTATTCTGTTTTTCGTCTTTATCGAGTCGAGCACATTCTGGTAGTTCAGACTCGGGAAGGAAGGGAGTCTCAGTGCCCGTCGTCCCGATGCGCAACACGTTTCGCTTCAAGTCGATGTTGCACTAAAACATAACATACAAAGCACTCGGTATACTATCATCAGCTATTCAGAAACATCCGATAGTAAAGGACTTGTTTCATTTTCGGCCAGGACGGTGTACGTCTACCAATAGATTCCTAAAGGTGTGGTTTATATTGTGTATTAAGGAAACCTGCATCAATCGCCTACTTCATTGCTTCCAAAAATATTGAAATTCTGTGAATTGTAGTGTAATTATGGCATCCCTGTAAGTTTTAGTATTCTAGGTTGAATTTAATGGTTTCATTGGTCTATGAATTGTGCTGCACGTCACAATACAACAACGCGCAAATCGCTTTTTTGCGTAAATAACGTGGCAATATGTTGATATTGTACACTGCGATAAGTTATTATGAATTCGGTTGAAAGTTTAAATATAAATAAGCCCTGACGTATTTGTGGTATTATGTACACTGTCCTGGCCGAAGCTCTATACATTTTTAAAACATCTATACTTATAATAATCTCTTTATACAATCATAGCTCTCCCCACTAGGATTTATCCTGCAATGCAACATTCGCAACACACAAAACACACCCAGAATGGAAGACAGATATTCAAGCTCATCGTTTGAACACCTGTTCCGGCCGAGAATCAAACCAGGTTCCTTAGGATTCCGAATCAAGTTAATCACTAGATCCCAGCGGTCTTCGTAATCATCATGACTAAATAAAAATGATTTCGTTTGTTTTGAAGCATTAGCTTCTGCATGTAATATATTATATAACATATTACATACAACACTTTATGAATAAAACTAGGTAGTAGTTTCGCGAGCTGTCGACTTCGCGACCACGGTATATTTTTAGACTTTATAAAAAAACGGTAAAATGATTTACCGTTTTTTTTTAATATTCAGAAATATGTGAAGTTCCTCATGTCTGTAACAAAAATTATTGAAATCGGAAAGTAAATGGCGCCGTAGAAAATTTTCTTTGTTTTAGGAATCCAATCAAAAACCCCAACGACAAAAAAAAACTAAAATCGTAGAACCCATATGCCAGGTTATTATAGATTCACTGGAAACTACGACTAAGGTACGCAGGTACATAATTTCGGGATTCGAAATGAAAGACGAAAGAAAAATTTGCCAGACCCGAAGCAGAACCGCTTCGCTACGTTAATATCAGTATGACAAAAAAATATTCCCTGATACCTTAAAATATTACCTGATGTCTTTTAAGCATGTCGAGACCCAGCAGCATATCCATTGAGTCCACTTCTAGTACAGAAAATGACGTAGTTAAAAAGTCTTTATCTATTTGCATTTGTACCATATGGATGCGTCCAATGATTTTTTGAACGCCAACACCTTTCGCAATGCCGGACCATCTGCCACGTAAAATGAATCTAATAACTAACATATTCGTATGAATATATCTATATATATCAACTAAACGAAACCCGACTGCAAAAACTATAAATCATAATATTTTAACAATTGACGACATTTCAAATTTTTACCCCCGTTTTTTACGATAATTGAAATACAAATGAAAATTAAAGTTCTCAATTTTTTTTATTCAGAATGTTATAATTAATTTAAGATATTTTTGAAAATATAGAAAAGTTCAGCATAATGTTATTCTCGTCAAAAGCACGTACAAATAATTATGTCACTAAATATAAAAAAAATTGCTGTTGTTTGTTTCGGTATGACAGAATAATATTTTTTATTGGTGGCATCTGACGATCTTAACATACCTACGAGAATTTTTTCATCAGTGTTTTGTAAATAACATAGAAAGTGGATATCAAAACCTGGTATTTTTAATATGAACTCTTCATTACATTACCTCGAAATGGTTATCGAATTTCCATCACTTTGCAAAAATGAAATGTTGTCAATTGAGACCGGTGGGTGCAAACAATATAGCCTCTAACCATTTACAGATAAAGACGAATCCAATGACTCCGCACATCAAAATCGGTCAACACGTTTAGGCTGTTTAGGGTCACAAAGAAATAGGCATACTTACTTACATGGGTAAAAATTAATATGCACACATTCACTCGAATAACATTACCCTCTTTTTGGGCAGTCTGGTAAAAATAACAAGCACGAAGTAAAATGAACATATTATGCTTGGTCTCGGAATTAACATCTTAAGTGAAATGAGGTTATTTTGTGATTGCAATTACTATTATTTTTGGCTGCAAGCTACCTGCATCCATAAAATAATTAAAAGCAGTTTAGTAAGCCGATTTGTAGGACTAGGGTAATTTTTTCCAGGAAATTAAATGCAGGATAAGTATAATAATGAATTCACCACTCACCAATGACGTCACGAAAGTCGCATTGTTCTTTCATAAGTGACGTCATTAGCTAGTGATGAATTCATTCGAAAGTTTCAAAAATAAAGCCCCTGGTAACGAAATCAGTCTCCTGTCTTTACAAAAGTAGGATTTTAAGAATGTGTGCGAGTAACTTTGTGAACATGAATAATTGAATGAATGAATATAGCTTTATAGCACACCCAAACTAAAATAAAAAAAACAACAAGAATGGTAGTACATTAGGCAGCCTTATCGCCTGAAGCAATTTCTTCCAAGCATATTGTGTAGGTACATACCTTCTGTCAATAAGCCTCATAATATTGCATCTTTCTGCGCAAGCTGCAGACATGATTGTTGTCTGAGCTCCAGAATCTATGAACGCTTTCACAGGAAATCTAAAACGTTTTAAATAGCATTGTACAAGTCCACGATAATTTTTACAAATTTGTAAAAAAACTACAAACCTCTTGACCGATATTTTTTATATTCAGGAATATGGAAATAATATTCTGTTCTGCATGTATACTAGTGAAAATGGCGCCGTAGGTAACTTCCACTCTATTTGGGAGAACTCCCACCAATCAAAAACTCCCGGACGCCTTGAAAAATTCGTAGAACCCGTACACCAAGTTTCATCAGACTGATTGGATACGGAATTTCTTGCAGACAAACATCCATATATACAATCACACTGACTGACAAATAACATTTTTCTAGACTCGAAGAAGAGACGCTTCAGTCTCTTGGTGTCGATACTATGGAAACTTCAATGTTTGTTTTGGTGATGTTTAAGACCGCATTTTTTTTCGATCAAATTAGGATTTAAAAAATCAAAATTCGTATGATAACCGCCCCACTGCCTCGTGCCTAAATTTTTATTTATTTTACACAGCTAGGCATTTGACCACTAGTTCGCACGACCACGAAAGTCAGCGATACTGTAGCCTTAGATGGAGCGTGCCTAGTCTGTAATACACTGGCGACAGATTTTACAACTTGAAGGTGGCAGCTAGCCAGGCTAGCGATAGGAAACGCCATGGTTTCCTCACGATGTTTTCCTTTACCGGTAGCTGAGGCTCTTGCATGTTTCGTGGGATCGAACTTCGTACATTTTGCACGGCAATGGACCCCACTAACCACTTGACCATCATCGCTACATGATTAGGGATAATACGTCTCAGAGGTGCTGGGTATGCGTGGTAAAGTAAATTCTAATGAAACTGTACACACCCGTTAACGTGACAATTAATGTATAACATGACAACAGTCCCAAATGTTTCGGGATTGTATTCCATGGCAGCTTCCATATTTGCTTCAACGTTTTTCTGCCGTATCTCTTCGGCAATCATTCTCTGTGTCTCTGTATCTAAAGGGTCAGAGTTCATCATCCTGCAATATTAAACATTGATAGTATTAAAAGTTCATATCAAATTAATTCGGCTAAGTGCGAGTCGGAATCGCGCACGAATAGTCACGTACCTTTATAACTATAAAATATCGTCTCATCAAATTCAAGCTACTCACGAAAAATTAGCTTGATAGGATCAAGTAAATTATTGGATTATGAATTTTCAAGAATGCCACTTTATTGCATATCATTCGTAAGTGACGTTTAGCGTGTATTAGCGTGTATTGAATTCATTCGGATCATTCGAAAATTTATGTAACTCATAGTAGAAAATTTTAAAATATTGCATTTCACGCAGAAATAGTATGACGTCTTTCATAATCAAATACTACATTTTGAAATTTGACATTGACGGTACCTGTGTAATAGGACATTTTTATGCAGTTACTAGCTTTTGCTTTGTCAGCCTTATATTTCACTAGGAAAAAAATACTCTCTCTAGACTTCAAACTGAATCTGGGTAAAAAATCAAGTCTATCTGTCACTAGGTTGCAGAGAAGAAGAAGACGAACAAACAAACCAATAATTACACACTTTCGCACAAAGCTTTCGCATTTACAATATGTGTGTATGGGATAAAGGGATTAAGGTGATGGTTCCCAAATAGATGCGTTTTTGTTACCATTTTCTAGCATTACCGTATACTGTGCCATGTTGGAAGTTAATACATCATGTAATGCATATACTCAATTAAAGCATGATGTTTCTAAATGCTTATCTAAGTTTACCAAACCATTTTAATATATTTTTGAAGAACTCATTATCTCATTATTTTGAACATGTTTCTTTCGGTATACGTGGAATGTCTACTTTGTAATGTTGAGGTAGATTAATCAAAATATTGGCACCTTCAGGCTAATGTATTGTTTTTTTCTTAGAATGATAGGTAAGTGAAGTTTTAAAGATAAATGTTATTAGAGCCTACTAAAAATTATTCATTTAGAAAAGCACGTTGCTAATTTATTTAACTAGGCACTTAGCACATATTTTAATGAGGCACTTTGGCTTAGCTAGCGGGTAGCGTTCGTTTTATGCGACGTTGCATGCGTGCCCGCCTCATCCCTGCCACTTCACGTAGTGCGCGACGTTGTCAGACTTCATCTAGTGCAGCGTGAGAATAATTATATATAATATTCTTTCCTAGGATAGTTACCGCGTGCGCGTAATAACATACTTATAAGCGATTGTGTTTTACTAGAAACATTCTCTGCCGTGATTTTGACACTACTTGTAGAAGTGTGATAATACAAATGGGAGATAAGAAGAATCAAAAACAAAAATATCACTTCTTATGATCTTTATAAGTAAACGTTCATCGAGGATTTCGCCAATTTACTTTTTAAGATATTTTTTAATTTAATATTTTTATTTATAAATCTAACTATTTTGACCGATTTTTATCAAACTTATATGAATTAATTGTACGTTAATTTTAACGTTAAAACAGAAAAAACTTAAAAAAAAACATAACTCAAATAAAAGGTAACAGTTAGGTATTTTTATTATGGCAGCTGCTCCTTACAGTGAAGAATATTTTTTTTTATAAGATCTCTTTCCGTAGCAACCATTAGCTATAACATCTATGATGGCAATGCCGTTCGAATTCGCCCTTCCGATTTAGATAAAAACAATATTTTTTTAGTACCTAGTTTAATAAAAAAATATAACTATGAATTTTTCGATTGATTATGTAAATATGAATTTTTCGTTAAAATTAGCGTCTCTAAGAAAACAGAAAAATACTTCAAAAAAACAATAACTGAAATAAAAAGTAAACATTTTATTTCAGTTATTATATGTTATGTATTATATGTTATATCGGTCAAAATAGTTAGACTTATAAATAAAATATGCAATTTTTTTTTATTTATTACAATTTTTTAAGTAAGTTTTACCTAACCCAGCGAACCTCGTTGTTGATAAATAATGTCATCAATGATATGAGCTGCCAACTGCTCACGATGGCGGAATTTTGAAGGGTGCAACTCGCACGATATTCAACGAACGAACTCGAACGATAGTTTCTACGAAATTGTCTCAATTTTTTTTTTGATGTTTTTACGAGGTACGAGAAATCATTTTTATAAAAGTTTAATGAAATCGAGTTATTATTATTCGATAATGAGTAAAGTTATATTTGAATTGAGTAATTACTACATACTTCACCTTCTGTACAATAGTAATTTTTGACCTAACTTTCAGAAAAGTACGATGTTATTTCTCTGAACTTACATTACTCTATGTCAATATCCAAACTGTGCATAAGACACCATCTATCTATACAGTTGACAAAATTATAGACGGCAGGCCAATGCCCGCTCATTTGTTTCGCCCAGAATCAAACAGATGGCATGGCATAGGTAATTATCAGTACATTATATTATTTATTCCGTGGCTCAATTCTCAATTGCGTTTGTCTATACCCGTCGCCTTAAGCGCACATAAATGTATATCTCAACGCTTCAGATTCTTTGAAATATCTGTTAAACTCTGTTTACATTTCGGGGAGTGTGCCTTGGAATTGCATGAATGAATTCCCCCATATCCATTCTACAATCGGACAAGTAGAGATACTGTAAGGCGCCACCGGTTCATGGTAGAGGTTTCACGGACTCGCACAAAACGCTTCGCGTCTACATTTATTATGCGAACTGCCAGGTTGTGGAATTCGCTGCCAAGTTCTCTATTTCTCGATAGTTATAATCTCGGTCTCTTCAAATCGCGAGTGAATCGGTTCCTTCTAGGAAAGCGCGCTATATCCTAGACCGCATTGTTACTTTACATCAGGTGAGTTAGGGTCAAGCGCAAGCCTATCGATAATAAAAAAAAAATACCATACTATGGTGTTTAAATATTATATACAACGTGTAACAGTAAGTTGTGACAATACTTACGGGTGGGTGTTAGTCTACTAATCAAAATGTACCAAATGTAGAGGAAAATTTTGCAAAATACGACAAAAAAATATTGCGACCTTCATACAAGTTGACCGATCACGAGACCAAATTGTATTGAGAATCATTTTTTTTTTAATTTTGCTATATTTTCTTCTTCATTAGGTTTCCTTTGATTGGTAGACACCCAAGACAGCTATAGACCGCCGACTTATCCATACAATAAGATATAGCTCTTTTCTACCTTTTAATGTTGTCCGATTCCAGTGGCTCTTTTTTTCACATAGCTAACACATCATTTACTAGGCTTTACCGTTTTATTTTTTTGTGTCTTTTATATCCCTTTAAAGTTACAAGCTTCCTAAGCAGTTATATTTTTGCGCTGATACGATGCCTATTGAAAGCCTTTATTATGCTGAATTCAATAACTTTTTTCAAAATAATAAAATGTGTAGGCATAAAATACATCATAGTGAAGCGATTGACACCAATAACAAAAAGTTACGTTACAATTTAGGGGGTGAAAAGAGGTAGGCCCCGAAACAAAAATTCAATCAGAAACACGAACACAGTGAAGGGTCGGTGATCCTCTTAAAAATTGTCACACCTTTCTTATTCTTAATATATGTTGTATAGAAAAACTAATATTATGATCTTATATTGGTTGTGTCACGTGCACTGTAGAAACCACAACAAGCAACGCAAAATAATAAAATAGCAAAATAGCGAAAGGAAGTGGGCCGGCCGTCTAATTTATGGCCTCAATAAGAGAATATTTTAAACAATGTAAAATCAGGGCTTTGTAAAGTTTTAAAATTATATTTACTTGATTCTTTGCTGTTGACGTCCTGTCCCTTCAAGTGTTTGCTCCCGCAGTACAGAAGCAAACATATCTATGGGATAATGAAATAAGTATTTATAAATATTAGTATAGCTGAAAACAGTTTTCAACAGACAATACGTTTTATTACATAAATACATATTATATTAATGTTCCGCGAACTGTCGATCTCGCAAACAAGCAATTTATAAAAATTTAAAAAATTAAGTACGATAATGATCACTTGACTGATGACTTGAAATATATTGAAAACGGCTTGTATATGGCGCCATAGCAAACTTTCCTCTTTTTTGGAAGAAATATCTCCAACAACTAAAAAACCTAAGGACACATAGAACCCAAACATCAAGTCTCATCAAGATTGATTGGAAACTACCCACACACGAGTACGAAAAATCTACTGTCAAATATCCAAACAAACAAATAGACAAACAAAAGAAAATTTTCACAGACTCAAAGCTTTGCAAGCTTGGTGAATAAAGGTAAAAGGAAAGAGCCCATTTATACACCTATCACTAATATCAGTCTATTTTTGTTTACAAGGGTGGGTTTTCACGCGTACTTGAATGTTAGAAAGTTCCAACTATAGTATACCAGTGCGAGATGTGCGAACGAAACTATAGTTAGACCTTTCCAACAATCAGGTATGTATGAGAACCCATCTTTTTAAGCAAAATTAATCAAACACATGTTAGTTTTTAATAAAATATCAGTCTATATATTGCAGAAATATGATAACATACAATTAATAGCAGGTTAAACACAGATAAAAGCATACTGTAACTTCATGAGTTAAGAGTGTTAATAAGTTTACCTTTAGCTTTTAGTTTTATTACAAAACAAGTTAAATAACCTAGAAAGTGAGATATTTAAATGAAAAAGTTTGAGCTTACCAAGGTTGCCACTAAGCAGAGCATCAGCCAATCTAGGATTGTTTTGTTTCAGCAAAGCAAGCTGGTCTGGATTAGCCAGCAATGATTCCCTCACAAGTTTAGGATCTGTCTCAGCAGGCGCTGCTCGGGAAGACATTGCGGAGCTTGTAGGCACTTGGATACTGCTGAAGTCAAGATTAGCTAGACCCCAAGGCAATGCTGCAAGACATAAGAGCTGTTAAAATCTTATATACACAAACATTTTTCAAATCATATAATTTAAAGCTTTATATAATATAGATATAGAGTTGATAATTATTTATTTTATTTATACAGAAAAACTCGGAGCTGGCAAACAGTGATTGTTTTGACTTTTAGCATTATCATGCAGTGACACGGAATCAGAAATATAAATGTATTTTTAGAAGTGATCATAATTAAATTGTTTGGAAGAGGTCATGACAGAAAGAGTGACCAGATATTGGAACAGGAGTAACTGGAAGTTACAAATTAGACATGAATTGTATGAGCGGTGTATAAAGTTAATAAAATCAAACCTGCCTATGTAGGTACTCTGATACAATGATATTTAATACTAATGATAAAGCAGCTCATCTGTTAATACCTAACAGATACAAATAAATACTAAGGAAGCAACCTTGTCTGCTGTCAGTAATGTTGAGGTTCGAACTCTGGGGAAGTATGTGCAGCATCACGACTACATCGCCGTCGTTCACGCCGTGCTGTTTCAAAGACTTCTTGTCATCCAGTAAAAGCCTCCCGTTGAAGTTGAATGATATCCCTTTAGCAGGAAATCCAGTTTCTATTTCACAAAAAGCCTTAAAATTCTCCAGCTCCAAATCTTCAGAGACGTCCAAGACGAAGATTTTATCGTTGAGAGTGGTCACTGTAACTTTCATCGTGCTCGATTTTTATTTAGATATCAAAAACTTAGTAAGCGCGGTTTGCTTGAGCAATGCGACTGCTTTCTTTAATTTACAAGTCGAGAATGACTGTCCAAAACATTTTAGGTATTTTAAGATTTGAATCAACAGGACCGAGCATAAGGACATCTGCACCTAACGCATCTAATTATTTTTAATTACAAAATTCTTATGTATTACACCATCTACAAACTTTGTACTACAAAATCAAAAATGTACACCAGGCAGGTAGCACTTAGAGTTAAATATGCTGAATTTGGATGTGGAAATACAGAACACAACACAACAAATTAAATTGTACGGTTTGTTTTGTTTCCACAATTCGCGCACATTTTGCAGATTTTTTTTTCTTCTTCCCTCTTCGAGGGCTTTGGCTTTGCACGGCTTGTGTATTTGCCATCTTCAAGTACATAAGTCGTCAGCAGTTTAATAGTAGGTTTGAAGTTTGAGAATACAGCTTTTGTGATAATATTTACAAAAGTTTGGGAAACGTTTATCACGGAAAAAAGGATTAAACGATGTGCAAAAATAGAAAAGGATCAAACGAGCATGTAAGAAGTCGATGAATACTTATATAATACAAAAATGCAGGATGATTTAATATATAAATAGAATATATACGCGTATTTATTATGTAGGTACAATATTTACAATTTTATGTTGTTCAAAGATAGGAACTCAGATAAACAATTATAAATAGAAGAAGTATTACTAAGCAAAAGTGTTTTTATATTCGTATGTAAAGGGACATGTAGAGATATCCGAGTTTTGTAGGAAGGAAGGAAGCACGGCCATGATTAGGACAACTAAAAAAATATGATCCAGATCCCCATAGTAGTATCCGCACTCACACTCTTTACTATCAATGATGTTAAACCGAGCCAGATGTGCAGGACACACTTGTCCTGTATGACCTAAACGCATTCTTATTAAAGTTGATGTTAGTGTCTTGCATAAATTAAGTTTGGAGAACCATGGTTTTATTGGAATTAGGATGCTAGCGTAGTGTTTACCTTATGATTGGCTGCTAGACGCCCAAGCTGCCTTCCAAGAATCCTGGAGATATACTCTAGGAAGTGAGGCCAAATCTTGAGTATAATTTTTAAAAGGATAGACATCACCACACACCACAGCCTCATTGGCAAGTTTATCGGCTTTTTCATTACCAACACTGCCACAGTGGCTAGGAGCCCAGATAAATAGCACGGTTAAGTTTAAATGAGCGCATTGGTTTAATTTGTATCGGGCTTCTGCGATTAGCGGAAAAGAATAACTTTTAAAAGGAAATTTTGTAAGAGCCTGCAAGGTACTCATTGAATCGCTAATAATAAGAGATTTTTTTAATTTACAAAGAAGTACGTATTCTATGGCTTTGAGATACCTGTAAATACAGACATTTTCGAGGGGCATTTAATTTTTTGAACTACGTTGTATTGTTTGTGATACACACCCACCCCTACGAAATCACATGGCAAATGTTTAGAAGCATCGGTATAAATATGATGCCATCTAGGCCAATTATTTTGGACACATCATTTAAAAAATGTATTAGCATTATGTTTATCAATATCTAAATTAAGGCAGACCATTGGCAGGAATATGGAAGTTTCATATCCATAATTATATAAACTGAGGCATTAAGATCGATCCGTCGGAGCTTTAAGTGATTGATATCTTAAAAAACTGTGTACTAAACAAGGAAGGATCTTATGTTTCCAATAAGCTGAGGACTTAGTAAGATCAGCAAGTAATTTAAGTTTAGAAATCAAAGGACTATTTGAAAATTGTAGAACACGATAGAACATTCTGTCTGATAAAAATTGACGTCTGAAATGTAAAGGAGGTTCACAACATTCGACTTGTAACGCATTTATGGGACTGGATGTCATTGCTCCCGTGATTATCCTTAAGGCCTTTGACTGAACGACATCCAATCTCCTAAGACCAGCTACACTACAAGGCCCTAATAAGAAGGTCCTGTAATCGAGAACACTTCGAACTAGGGCATTATAGATAAGCTTCAGAGAGATAGGAAGCGCACCCCACTAAACACCGGAGAGACACGTAAGTAAATTCAAAATTTTCTCACATCTGTCTTCGATGTACTTACGGTGTGGTAAACCTAACAGTTTTGAGTCCAAGTAGACACCCAAAAATTTTACCACTGGCTTCGTTGGAATTAAATTTCTGTCATAGTAGTGTACGAAAACAAGTTGGGGAGTCCGCTGGCGTGTAAAAAGTACTGCTGAACTTTTGAGTGGAGAAACTCCGAGGCCATTACTATCAACCCAGCGTTTTAAGTAGTTTAAAGAGCGTGTTACTTGCTTGTGAATATCACTGACAGATTGTCCAATAGAATATAAAACCAGATCATCAGCGTATTACAAGATACTACTTGTACCATAAAGAGATGGTTGCAAATCAAAAGTTTAAATATTGAAGAGGATAGGGCTGAGTACTAACCCCTGCGGAAGACCCTTCCAAGCAATCCTGTATTCATCCCGTGCCTGGTTTAACTTTACAGACCTAGCTGACAATAGATTAATAATGAAACATGTAAGAATATCAGGAATATTTAGTTTAAAAAGTTTTACTTTTAGTATTTCAAGTAGTACGTTATCATACGCTGATTCCAAGTCTAAGAACACTGCAAGGACAGATTCATTTCGAGAGAATGCGATTCTTATATCAGTTATAAGTGTTGCTATACTATCTAATGTACTTCTTCCCTTTCTAAAACCAAATTGAGTCTCTGGTAAAATAACCTGACTTTCTATAAGCCATTCAAGTCGGTTCTTTACCATATTTTCAGCAATTTTGGCTATTACTGACGATAGATCTATTAGACGATATGAATACGCCTCTAACAGGTTTTTGCCTGGTTTAAGAAATGGTAATACAATTTGGGATTTCCACGAAGTAGGTATATTGCCAGACAACATGACAGTATTTATTAAATTTAGATAATATTCAAGTGTGGGTTCACTAAGGTTAGAAAAAAATGAATATGGGATGCCATCTTCATTTGGCGCAGAGTCCTTGATAGAAGTCAGGACACCTTTTAGCTCTAGCATAATGAAAGGAGAGTTAAGTAAACCTGAATTGGGTTGAATAGATGGTATCAAATTACAAATAACCTCTTTATGAAGCACTGTAGGTGGCGCCAGACGATAAAAAAATTGGTTTATTAAATTCTGGGGTAAAGACAGTTTTGGTGACAAGCTTAGATTTGGATGTGGATCTAAATCAGGAGAAATAGATAGGCAAAACTTTCTCCATCCCGCAAATCTTTTCTCTTTTAATAGTTTTCTAGTGTCATTCATAATGCTAGCAAGAATATCAAAGTTTGCAACTGTCATACATCTATTGTAGACTTTATCAGCTTCTTTTCTTTTTCTAACTGCTTCAGTGAATTCTTTATCACACCAGGGTGGAGAAGTAATTAAACCAGTAGCGGTTTTATTAAGAGGAAAAGTTTCATTAGCCGACTCTATCAGAGCATTGGTAAACGTGTTAGTGATTCCAGTGACTCCGTGATTTGTAAAATTTGGCATATAAGTTAATCTTTTCTCAACAGAAGTCTTGAATTTACACCACAATTTATTGTCATTAAGGTTATACCTTAAACGAGGTTCACGCAGAGGCTTACGATGAGAGTGAAATGGTAAAGTTATTATGGAAAAATGGTCACTTTCAAAAGTTGAATATTGTGACTCCCAAGAAGCAACAGAGGCCAAGGAGGGAGAACATATAGCTAGATCAACAGCACTGGTTATCTCATGAGGTTTAGTCCTACTAGTTTGAGTATTAATCACACAAAGGTTATGTGTATCAATGACTTCCGCAAGCTTTTCCCCGTAAAATGAGGTAATAGACGATCCCCAAGCAATGTGGTGGCAGTTAAAATCTCCTAGGATGAGAAAAGGTCTAGGTAGAAGTGACAAAAGATTATGGAGATGTTAAAAACTATTAATCGAGGAGAGTGAATGTAAATAGAAACAACACAAGTATTTCCTACTTGTGCTGCTACCACAGTAAAGTATTCATAGGAAGGAAGAGATAGTATCTCTGATAAGCAAGGCAGATCCACCATGCTTATCAAATCTATCATCCCTGAAACAAGAAAATCCGTGGATTTTGAATACGGAGTCTGGCTTAGCCAAGTCTCCGAAAGTGCTACTATACGAGTATGAAACTTGTTTATTAAATGTATGATATGAGTTTTTTTACTAACTGCACTCCTGCAGTTCCACTGAACAATCTTGTGAAGGACCGCCATTATTCATGAAATAAGATTTATTAAACATATCAAGGATAGGGGCAACGATGGACGGTATTTTTATATTTGATTGAGTTAGGGTATTTATTAGGATCTGGATTATATCTGTAGTGGACATTGTTAAAGGAGTATTTGAATTTCTATTTAAAGCACAGCCGTCTTGTGGTGGCGGGATGTTAAATTCACGAATAACTTTTTGATGAGCCACACGATCGTAGCCCATAGCTGGTTTCGCGACTGGAAGACGGTTATTGACAATAGTCTTTTTGTATGACGTTTGATGTGGACGCTGAACATACGAAGACGTATGTGGTTTAATTTGATTAGTTTAAGAAACGGAACTAACAACGTCTGCATAAAATTTCGATATTGCGGAAATCAATTTAGCTGCCTCACCGTAAGATATGCTATTTCCGGCCATTGTTAATTTGATGCGTTTTTGTCGCGCAAACTCAGGACATGACTTGTTAATCGCAAAATGTGACGCTGAGCAGAGACAACATATAACGTTTTCTTCGTCAACATTGCAGCTATCAGCTGCAATGTTGACGAAGAAAACAGCTACCAGTATGATCAAGACCACACTTAAAACATCTGGGTTTAGACCTGCATTGAAGTTTAGTGTGGCCGTAACGGCAGCAATTATAGCATTGTATTGTAGGATAAGTATACAGTTCGACGGGGAGTGAATTGTAGCATTCAAAAACTCTACTATGTAACACCTGACACCTGACCGTCAAAGGTAACTACAACGTTCTGAGTAGGTTTCCAAACTGGAGAACCTTCTATCATAATTTTAAAATTAAGTCTCCGAACTTCTAATATTTTTGCGCCACCAATAGGAACAGATATATTCTCTTTGATCTCGTCGGGTGACCATTCCGAGGGTACACCTCGAACCAGCCCCATATTCCACCAGCGTGATGTTGAAGGATGGAACAAACGCTTTGTAATTGTTCGTCGATAAAATTCCGCTACTTATAAATGAGTTGGCATCACCGAAGTCAAAGAATGTTATCTCTATTCTATTCTTGCCAATTCTCTTAACTGAACCATCAATTATGTTCTGGAATCCGTTTTTCTTCAGAAACTTACCAAATGAGACCGGGTGGAGAGTGGTTCCGTCGTCAAATGACTTTGCTTCACGTTGAACATGAATTTTAAACGGAGCTTTGTCTGTCGGTTGGTACAAAGTTTGAGCTATAGAGGAAACGACCTGGGGAGCCGGATTGTTGCTCAGTGGTGAAACAAAAATCTGTGCTGGGATTTCGCAAGTTATTTATACTAATTATCTCCTTATTTGAGTCACTATTATTCTCACTATCTGTACAAAGGCAACCTGTTTTGCCATCAATAGCTTGAGAGTGCTTCCTCTTATTTTTATTGCACTGTTTGCATATTTTAGTGTTACGAATTCTCTTTCTTTTATGAGCTTGGCTGGAAGACGTATCAGTGTCCATACCAGATTTATTTGATATCATACTATGAGTAGCGACAGTCACGAAATTATTAGCCGGGGGAACAATTCCGCCCCCCGGATCTTGCAAGTCGGGCGGCTCATTCATTTCAAAATGATAAAAGACTTACCAACTCCAAGGAATATATACACTTACACTAAAATATATACAATTATAACTAAAACTACTAATACTACACTACTCAAATGATCCTTTCAATGGTTTAAAAATATAAAATGAAAATAGACTCGAGAAAATTCACCCAAGTTCGACGTTTCCCGCGCTTTTCTTGCAGAATTTTGGGTGCGTGCGTGCGTGACAGTGACAGAATGTAATGTCAAAAGTTTATTTAAGTCGTCTTTATGTACCCGCGTTCGCCGAAATATGGAGTCTTCGCCAGCGAAGACTCCATATTTCGTATATTTATTGCAAAACTTACTTAGTGATTCCTAAAGTACTGTTGTTTAATTATGGTGGATTATTTTCTATTATTAGTAAAGTCGTATTTATGTGCACAGGTATAATCCAGAGAAACTTCACTAGGGACTTGAGAACAGGCACAATACATAAAGTGTCGTAGGTAATAAAAAAAAATATTTAAATAAGATGATATGACACTATTCTTATACGAAAATTATGAATAAGAACTTGAGAACTGGCACAATACACAGAGTGTGGTGGCCAATCAAGAAAAAAAAATATGAAAGTGTTTCCCGGATTTTCCCGCGTTCCCTAAAAAAATGCGCCTCGTGTCTGGAAATTTATTGTAAAAATTGTGGAGGACGGCGGGCCGAGACTGCTACGGCGAGTGGACTGTATGTGGCGTAGTAGATGGAAGAACAGTCTGACCCGAGTCGCTCCACGGATGCTGGGGTTGTAGGAAGTTCCAAGAAAAGATGGTGTAGGCTTCGGTAGTACTGACACGGTCAGAGTCTTGATCAAAAATGGCGGATAGCGACATTGTTTGTCTTCTTGTTAGCACTGTATCACTGCAGAGGCAAAGCTGAAGTCTTGACTGATCTACTGCTGAACTGTTGAACTCAGGTGCTGCGCTAATTCTGAACTGTACTGTTGATTTCGGGTGCTGAACTGTTGCTGAATTGATTTTATAATTATTATTTTTTCAGGAAGGACTGAGCTGCCGGTCGAATGCGACCTCGGACAGCTTGACCGGACGTTTGGCAAGCGCAAGTGCGCTGGGCCGCGGTTTGGTTTTGGTTTTGGGGCGACAAGCACAAGGGCGCCTCAAACGGCACGAACCTCGGCTTGAGCCGTCGCTGCCTGGCAACCCAGACGGGGAGTGCCTAGGGCCCTAGCCACTGGTGGCATCCTAGCTAAAACTTTTTAGAGCGAATTTGCCCAGACCTCCCTGAGGGGTAGGACAAATGAGCCCTATGAATCTGAGTGACTATTTGACCTGATTGTCCTGGAGCTCTGAGGCCAGAGTTCGCGAGGACCCTACACTTTATTGACATCTAAAGGACGCATTTTGGAAAGAGGTGCCCTGGCCCGCGCCAGAGCCCTATCATTAGATCGACTTGTGTCCATGGCATCCCGGGGAGAGGCCTGGACCCCAAGCCTAGCTAATTTAGGCAACTGATTTGATTATTTGACCGAACTGCCCTGGCCTCCCAGACGGGGAAAGACCTAGGGCCCTATCAATCAACTGGGTGACCCTAAGGGTCGTGAGAGACCACGTCCTCGCCGGCGAGGACGCATTCTGTTTCGTCGGAATGGATGTCGAATCTGGTAGCCCGGACCAGTACCAAAAACGGAATGTGTGTTAGGAGACGAGTCAGGTGGGCCGGGCGACCCCAGGGTGGCCGATACTACGGCTGCAATGAATGAATGAAAGAATGGATGAAATGAATGAATGAAAGATTATTTCTTCAAAACACACAATAACAGTAAAAAAGCATACACTACAGTTTAACAGAAAAACTATAACGTTATAATGTGTTTGTTAGAACCCGACCCCAACTCATCATACATGCAGCTGGTGCAGCAGCCAGCGCTGGTCTTCCGCTGGGACTGGGCAGTGACGTTACGCACGTGTGACGTAGGCAACAAGCTACTAACAAAAACTTATTACATAAAAAACCGTACATAAATATTTAATATAAGTAGGTGCATAAATTACACACGTTTGTTATCTTAAAATACGGAAATCTACAAACGAAATAAGTCTAAAAGCAAAAACACGTCAATATAAATCATAATATATGTGAAGGGCAATTGAAGTAGAAGTACTGGATAAATTTGGACAAAAAGTAATAATAATTATGATTTCTACATAACTGGATTATAGATGAAACTGAACCACAGATTTACATATCCAAATACATAGAAATAATATCAACAATAAAACGCAGTAATTTGAACATATGTACATTAATATACACTAACAATAATGATGCACTTTAGAATTTTTAAATTGCACTGGTGTCCTGCACTAGTTGTTCCTCTCCCTTTTGGTGCGAAAATATAAATGTTTTGAGCTTATTTCTAAAATTGTGCAAACAACGCAGATTCCTTATCGGTGGCGGAATATTGTTCCAACATTTTGATGCAGCGTAGCGGAAACTACCTCTGAAGGCAGCGGAATGGTGTCGCTCCGTTGCTAGCTGTATCGTACATTTGCGGGAAATATGAGGATTTCTACCTGACAACCACTTCAACTTATTGCTGAGATACGACGGGTTCTGAAAGTTTACAACTCCGAAAAGGAGACACGCCAAGTGAAGCTTACGGCGGTGCATCATTTTCAGTAACAAACTCTTGTTTAGAACAGGGGTCACGTATGATCTATAAAGGTATATCAAAGCAGAATCTGGCACATGCATTCTGGACTCGTTGCACCAGCTTTTTGGTTTTAGCAAGAAACCTGGGACCGTAAACGGTATCCATGTAATTAAGCTTCGAAAGAACTAATGACTCAACTAGCTGGATGCGTAAGTGTTCCTTTAGATATGGTCTCATTTTATAGATAACCTTTAATGTATAAAAACAATTTTTAATGCAATTACCTATATGTTTCTTAAACCGCAGCTCACAGTCCATGAGCAGACCCAGGTTACGTGCTTCAAAGACTTGCTCGAAAGGTTCGCCAAGAATTGAAACGGTAATCGTTGGTCTAAGATTTGTAACACGATGTTAGCTACCAAAAACATTAAATTTTGTTTTTCCAGGATTCAACAACAGGCTGTTATTCGAAGCCCATACTGTCACTCTCGCAAGATCTTCGTTAAGTTCAGTAATGGCCTTATCAATATCAATGTCGCACGGCTTACACGATATATAAATTTGTATGTCATCAGCGTATATGTGAACCTTACTCTTGTGAATGTGGTTTGTAACATCCGCGGAATACAAAATAAAGAGAATTGGACCTAAAATGGATCCCTGTGGGACTCCTCGGCTAACTGGCAGCTAGTCAGATTTCAAAGAGTTGCCATTAGAATGCTCGATTTTCACATACTGATATCGGTTGCTGAGGTAGCTATCAAACCATTTGATCGTTTCCGAGTCGAAACCATAAAACCTTAGCTTTGACAGTAGTAGGTTTATATTTAAACAGTCAAATGCCCTTGAAAAATCGAGTAAAACCAATATTGTACACATTCCGTTATCCTGGGCGCTAATAATATTGTCGCTAACGCCCAGTAAAGCGGTTGTCGTACTTCGACCCTTTCTAAAACCCGACTGTACTTCTGGCAAGATATTGTATTTTTCAAGAAAATTTGTAAGCTGTAAACATACCGCTTTTTCTAGAATTTTAGAAAGACATGGCAAAATACATAAAGGCCTCAGATCTTTTAATTCCACTGGACTAGAAATTTTCGCCAATGGGCGAACTATTGCTACTTTCCAACTGGTGACACCATGGCATTGCTTGGAATATTCACACAAGCTTTGTGATAGAAGCATGAACATTTATTGCATTTGCGAAGCGGTCGCAAGCAATGCACTTCTTAGGCATATTTAGTGATCACTGGTTCTAGTTTCGGTAATAGCTTGCAATCACGTTTAATTCAGGGCAACTCAAAAAGATGGCGTGTTTACAAATAACCGTTCTAGTGTGCAATTTTATGAATGTATTCGACTAGATACCCTCTTCATGAAAAA
The DNA here is from genome assembly GCA_947049295.1 of Ligdia adustata. NCBI lineage: Eukaryota > Metazoa > Arthropoda > Insecta > Lepidoptera > Geometridae > Ligdia > Ligdia adustata. The sequence goes on from OX346223.1 coordinate 2,967,777, forward strand.
ATAATTGGTAAAAAATATCGACTGATTAACACTTTTACCACGTTGTAAAGCACTTATACAACAACGCTACAAGCGTGTAAACACTCTAAATGTCTACTGGCACCAATAACTCACACTATTGACACAATTTTAGAATGATTCCGCGTATTTGACTATTTTTTGGGCACAAAAATACAAAAGCAGGCACTGCCTTGTCAACGTCCGTGACGTCACCCCAATGGGGTCGTCCGGATCATCCAAGAAGTGTCTAGGACGCCTATGCAAGTGGGGCGGACCGTTCGGGTCAGTCGAGTAGTCCGCCGCTTGAACCACGAGCGGGTTCGGGTGGTGGGGAGCAGAGTCGAAGTACCTACGCGAGGCATCCTTCATGAATTGACGGATGGAGTGGAGCTCGAGGTCGCAGTGGAGGTCCGCGTTGCGCATATACCATTGCGCGTCTACCGCTCTACGGATGAAGCGGTTTTGAATGACTTGGAGTATAAACTCCAAGTCATTCAAAACCGCTTTCAACTGGATAACCAGTTGAAAAGAGGGCGCGTGTGCAAAGACAACAGAGGCGCAGGTCATGACGGGGTGGATCACGATCTTGTAAAGTGTCACCTTATTTCTAAGGGACATTTTACTTCTCGCGCACAGGAGGAGGGAGAGGCGGCCTAGAAAGAAGGCCGCGCGATTACGCACCGTGGTGATGTGTTTTTCGAAGTTGAGCCTATTATCCAGGGTAACACCTAGGTATTTGGTCGAGGGGGCCCAAGAGATGGGCTGGCCATGTAGGCGTAGGGACCTATTTGGGAGAACTTTACGCGGAGTGAAGTACACTGCTGCACTTTTCTCTGGATTAACGGCAATGGCCCACATGCGGAACCATTTACCCAGGGAGAGGAGCGCTCGGTTGACGAGAGCTATTTGTCGAGTCACATGCCACCGTCTGGCGTAGAGGGCGGTGTCGTCGACGAAAAGGAGAGCTCTACCCCCGGGTAGCGGGGGATATCGCTCGTGTATACTGAGAAGAGTAGCGGGGACAGGGCTGAGCCCTGGGGGACCCCCGCTCTGATGGGGTGTGGAGATGAACGTTCACCCTCGAGCTTGAAGCGGAAGCTTCTGTCGCGTAGAAAGTCCTGGATGATGTGGACAAGACGGTCTGGCAGACCGAATTGATACAACTTGTATAACAACCCGTTGTGCCAGACTTTGTCGAAGGTTTTGACTACGTCCAGAAAGACCGCTACGGTCCCCTGGGGGTTGCCAAAGTGTTTGGGTTTCGTGTTGAAACCCTCTAGGATGTACTCCGTGAGGAGGTGTACTTGTTGGACGCAAGAGTGTCGGGCTCTGAAGCCGAACTGCTCGTTGGGAAGGAGGTTGTTGGCCGTGACATGGGCCCACATGCGGTATACTAATATTTTATAAAATATTAGTAATAAAAAGCGTTACGATATGTTAAAACTTTTGGTACAGAATCGTTCGATATAGTTGTACTGGCTACTAACGTAAAAACGAAGTAAATACTTTTCAATTGCTACCACTGTAATAGTTATTATAGCTTCCATTGCTTCATTACAATAAACTATCCTTTTCGCCGACATTACGAATTACTCTGTACTGATCTCTGTAATTTTATAACTTACTACTATAGAAGAACTGGCACAATGTTCAAAGTGTGATGGCTAATCAAATTCAAAAATGTTTAGGTTTTGTTTTGTGTAGGGATGGGTTATACTTGCAATGTCGCGTACCAGGACTTCCAAGTACGTCTACATAAAAATACCAGCTCCAAAAACCAGGGCTGAAACTCTTAAAAGTATTTATCTTTCGTTTAAAAATTTGTATGGTAACAGAAATAAGGAGCAGAATGAGTAATAAATACTTGCATAGGAAGTAAATAAATACTCGCTTAGAAAATTGTTCATTGTGATCGTTGTAATAAGAAGTATACATAATTTTATGAATTTCAAAACGTTGCAAGAAGAATCTTTCCATACTACACTAAATATAGTTGAACGTGAGCGATATAATGAGTTGCATACTACGTTTGATTGAAAATGGCGTCCGAGCGCGGACGAAACGGGCCGACCGAAGCCGAACAGAACCGACTTGCGAGTATTGCGTGCGCCGCGCATGCGCATAACGTACTAGTGACAGACGGATAGAGTAAATACTTTTCAGACTTTTCAGCCTTGCAAGTATTTCGGGGCGGTTGCCGGTTCTTAGTCGGCGCGCGGCGCGGCGTACTTGCAAGGAGGTAAATATCTGGTATATCTGGTAGAACTGGTCGTGTCCGTCGCGTAAATAGCACCATCCCTATTTGTGAGTGTTGTGTGCAAGTGCATAGAGGAACTATCGCTACGTTAATGCATTAAATCTAAATAGTTGTGTACGGCACACACAACTATTAAGATTTAAGGTATTAACGTAGCCGAAGCCTAACAGAACCGACTTGCGAGTATTGCGTGCGCCGCGCATGCGCGTTACGTACTAGTGACAGACAGATAGAGTAAATACTTTACAGACTTTTCAGCCTTGCAAGTATTTCGGGGCAGTTGCCGGTTCTTAGTCGGCGCGCGGCGCGGCATACTTGCAAGGAGGTAAATATCTGGTATATCTGGTAGAACTGGTCGTGTCCGTCGCGTAAATAGCACCATCCCTATTTGTGAGTGTTGTGTGCAAGTGCATAGAGGAACTATCGCTACGTTAATGCATTAAATCTAAATAGTTGTGTACGGCACACACAACTATTAAGATTTAAGGTATTAACGTAGCCGAAGCCTAATAGAACCGACTTGCGAGTATTGCGTGCGCCGCGCATGCGCGTTACGTACTAGTGACAGGCAGATAGAGTAAATACTTTACAGACTTTTCAGCCTTGCAAGTATTTCGGGGCGGTTGCCGGTTCTTAGTCGGCGCGCGGCGCGGCGTACTTGCAAGTAGGTAAATATCTGGTATATCTGGTAGAACTGGTCGCGTCCGTCGCGTAAATAGCACCATCCCTATTTGAGAGTGTTGTGTGCAAGTGCATTGAGGAACTATCGCTTCGTCTTCTAGTTTGTGCTACGTAAATACCTTAAATCTTAATAGTTGTGTGTGCCGTTGTGCGCTTGTCTGATGCGCTACAATTTTTGATTTTATTAATATCATTTTTTTTAAATAATCGCATAAGTAGATTATATTAAAATATCAAATACTTACCTGAGTTGATAATGGGTAAAACGTCAAAAGACAAGCGCGACATTTATTATAGGTTAGCAAAAGAAGAAGGCTGGCGAGCTAGAAGCGCCTTCAAATTGTTGCAAATCAACGAAGAATTCAAAATATTCAATGGTGTTACTCGTGCTGTGGACTTGTGTGCGGCTCCCGGTAGCTGGAGTCAAGTGCTCACCAAGAGGCTACGGCAAAATGCTCAAAACGTAGACGACGTCAAAATTGTGGCTGTCGATCTGCAGGCCATGGCTGCTCTTCCCGGCGTTATACAAATACAAGGCGATATCACGAAGGTTTCCACGGCCAACGCTATTATAAAGGAATTTGAGGGTTTGAAAGCCGATCTTGTAGTATGTGATGGTGCTCCAGATGTGACCGGCCTTCATGATATTGATGAATATGTGCAGTCTCAATTACTTCTTGCAGCATTGAACATAACGACACATGTATTGAAGACCAAAGGAGTGTTTGTAGCTAAAATATTCAGAGGAAAAGATGTTTCCTTGTTATACTCTCAACTAAAGCAGTTCTTTGAGTTTGTGTCTGTATCTAAGCCAAGGAGCTCTAGGAATTCGAGTATTGAAGCATTTGTTGTGTGTCAGAACTATCAGCCACCAGAAGGCTACATTCCTAATATGGTGAACCCATTGTTGGATCATAAGTACTGTGACTTCAATCAGTTTACAGGTGTAAATAGGTTTATTGTGCCTTTTAGTGTGTGTGGAGACTTAAGTGCCTATGATTCAGATACTTCCTACCCGCTGATACTGGAAGGACAAACCTCATATGAATATAAGGAGCCAGTTCAAAGTCCAATTAATCCTCCTTATAAAGAAGTTTTAGAAAAAACTAAAAATCTCCAGTTATAAAGTGACTGTACTAAAAATATGTTTAAATCAAATACTACAGTTATTTTACTGCAAAGTAATGGTTTAACTTTTTACAGAAAGTAAAACTTTATTTCTTGCTAAATGTCAAGTTATTGTAATGTAGTAAAAACATTGTCAAAATAAATATCTGGCATTTTCAAAAATTTGTTTGTGTTTAAAATATGTTGTTTTTGGTTGTTCCTAAATTTGTTGTAAACAGAAGTTTGTGATGCCAACTTTACAGCAATTTCTTTCAAAAAAGGTAAATTAATGGAATCCTAAAGCCAGGGCTTTATACTACTTTAGGTCATTGCAAGTGTATGCAAGTTTGTACTTCAGGCTATTACTACAAAAGGGACACTTCTAAAACAACTTTTTTTTGTAGACACCATTCTCATGGTCTCTGGGGTACATTAAGTACTTTTTTTGTTGTTGATAAGGTGAATATTTTCTATGAGTTACACAACTACATTAGGGTGCAGCCGGTTTATGTAGGATTGTACCTACAAAAACCCACGTGGTGGCCTGCCTCAGTGCTTTATGGAGGTCATCAACATACATCTATTATGAACAGGTTAAATTGTGCATGTGAGTTTGGTTTCTGTTTCATATAATATTCCCTTTAATTTACAGATAATTTATGATGAAAAAAAAGACCCAGTAAGAGTTTCAATTGAAGAAGAAGATAGATAAAGCAGAGAAGGGAGTCAAACCTTATAACGAAGTAGTTGGCACCTGGTTACGGTTCTTAAGGGATTTTAAATGTTACTTATACTGACAATGTAAGAGTTATTTAGTGGTATTTACAATGAAATACCACTAAAAATGCAAAACGTCGCTTTGTGAAATTCACTGCTGAGTAGGTAGGTACTCCATTTCCCGATAGATATAATCTCGGTATTTTGAAATCGAGAGTAAATCGGTGTCTTTTAGGCAAGTGTGCTGCATCCTAGGTTGCATTATATATTTCAATTTCGTTTATTTACACGCCTGCCCAAAAAGGAGGTTGTTTATCGAGCGTATGTAGGTTAATTTTTCGAGTATATACCCTGCCCTTTTTTTTAACGTGGAGAAATACTGCATGTATACCGCTCCACCACAGGGGAGGCAGAGTGGTTGTGTGGGACTCCTACCCACTAAAACTCCACGGTGTCACTCCCTGCCGATAACTGGCGAGACCGCTGTAGCACTCGTCCGCGACCCGCCACGGCACTCCGTCACCGGACCTATCCCTCGGGGTTACCCCTCGTTACGGTACGCCAGACACATGACGCACCGCAACTAGCTCGAGGCGTCAGACGACCTCGTGTCTAGACACGGGGTCTTCCGCCCGAGGTCTTCCTGCGACGGGTCATTAGTGGCCCCGCCACCTGCCACTACGGCCGCAGAAGAGAACACCACTGCGTCCCCACCACATCACCATCAAACGGTCGAGGCCGCGGAAGGTAGGGAGAGCGGCGCACCTCAATACCGACATTCCTCTCCCGCCGCGGCCCCATCCTCGGCTGCGCCGTCTTGCGTCATTGCAGGCCGTCTCAGTTGCGGTGTCCCCATAAAACACCGCAACTTACCTCCTGTAGCCGCTCCTACATGGGCTTAGAGGGCAAAACCCAGTGGCAAGACCACAGCTACTCAGCCCCCGCCTCGACAATGCGAGCACCAATCTTTTTTTTTTTGTTTATACTCAATCTTGACGAAACTTGATGGACTGGTAGATAGAAACTTGGTAGGTTTACGGTTCTTTCCCCCTATGGCGCGTTCAGTCATTAATTAACCCTTAAATACACAGTAACATTACATCGTATTTTTTCCTTAATTTTTCACGTATAATATACGTATATTTTGCCGTCTCTCTTTATTTAAGAAATAACTGAATACAAAATCGTGCCTTTAAAGGTTCATAAATTAATTCATTTATTAATGTACCTACAGTCAAGAAAAAGGAACATATTTTTCCCATTAAAATAGATTAACACTGGCTGAAGGGGCACCAAGCCATCAGAATGATATGAATGAAAGAGGTACGATTAGGTGCGTTTATATATATACAGAATGTTTAAATAGTACAATAGAACCTATCAATTAAACGAAGTTGGATAGGTACCTACCTACCTTCCGTATAGGTCGGGGATGGTTAGGTTGATGGCGGCTGATGGACTAATTGCTTATGGAAATGCAGGCAGATGTATACAACACAATAGTATCATTCGTTTCGGTATGTAGTAAATTATATCCCAAAAACGTATAACCATTACCTGTACAACTATGACATTGGCTTAATTAGCTACGTATGAAGCTTACATGAAGAAGAGATATAACTTTTGTTATAAGATATAACTAAATGTTGGAGAACTTGAGAACTAGACCAATACACAGAGTGTGGTGGCCAATCAAGAAAAAAAAAACTAAAAGTTGACATATAGGTAATGAGTGACAGGCAGTGACATTACTTTGTTTTGTGGTTTTGAATATATGCAAAGACTACAATCTATATAAACAATGTTTTCATTGTGATATAAACTGCTGTAATTCCATTTTAAACTGAAATGCTTGTAACTTTGACAAAAAGATCCTTATTTGCCCTTTATTTTTCTATTTTGCGTCCTTGTTTTGCGGTTTCATACGCAAATATGTCTTCTAGAAGCCTTGATGCCGGTCAGTTGAAGTTGGTTTTCACATTATTCTGCTGTGTTGTTGTTTAAAGAATTGTGTACATTTCCTATCTTCATTCTTACCTTCTAGTTCGTGCTGAAACAGTATACTTAGACCGTCGGAAGCCTGAGATTTTGATGGCCTGCATGCACTTTTTACTCTTTGATCTTTGTTTAGTCGCCAATCAGAAGTCCTTTGTTTCCTTACTTTTATAGCAAAGTTATATGTAAAATATCAATTGTGACAAATGGTTATAATTTTAATTTCCAGACAAATATTCAGTAGCCTATGTGACCGTCCCAAGTGCAGATGTAGGCAAAACACTAGCCCATGGCCTGGTGAAGGAAAAGCTCGCCGCTTGTGTCAACATTATACCACAAGTAACATCAGTATATGAGTGGAAAAATGAAATAAACGAGGACAGTGAAGTAAGTTTAATGTGCCTTCGTCAATTCCTGAAGCTAAATTCTTGATAATGTATTGGTAATGGAATTGGTGTATTGATTGTTAACTTATTATGAAAAATTATAACATGAATATCATATATTTGTCTTCTTGTTACAAAACTGCATAAAGTTGTTAAAGTCAATAGATTTTTGAGTTGAGATATTACAAAAAATTAAAAATACTACGTCCGGCTTAAGCTTACTACTACTTAGCATGAAGATAAAAAAATCGAAAGAAACAAGTGCAGCAGATTAAAGAATTCATGCTTGAATGTTAAAAAAGCAAAAAGGTAGTTAATCAATATTTTCATGATTATTTCAGGCACTCCTTATGATCAAAACCCGCACATCCAAAGTAGACAAGCTGACAGAATATGTACGCTCCAACCACCCATATGAAGTGTGCGAGGTTATCTCCCTTCCAATCAAGAACGGTAACCCGCCTTACTTGAAGTGGATTGGAGATACAGTACCAGACACGGAACCTAGTGGAAAGGACTGAAATACTGTTATAAGAATTAACCAAGTATTGCAAATTAGTTTCAAAATACACTTAATAGGACAATATAGGGTCAACCAGGGTAATTGTAAACACTTTATTTATTTTTGGTACCATAATTTCAGTTTTAGGTTTTTTTATTTACAAATAATATAATAATATTATATGTATTACTATAGTTGGGCGTGTAATCTATATGTTTATTAAATTGATTAGTAAATATGATCTCTAAATCACTGTTTACAATTACCCATCAATATTTTTACAAATTATGAATTTTGGGGCAATTGGAAACATGTTATTTAGTATCTGTAAGAGATACAGCTGTTATATTCACTTAATTTTGATGGACACTTAATATAAATCTAAATAAAGAGAAATCAATCTCATTCCTTATCAAGGGGGCAATTGAAAACTCTTTGTGTTGCTTCTTCGATATGGCAAAGAAAATATCTGGGTAATTGGAAACAAAGCAATCACTTAGGGGTAATTGTAAACAAGCTAGACTAATTATATTTAATTATGTATGTTGTAAATGGAAACAATTTAAAATTAATTGCAAAACCTATATTGTGAGATAAAAAAGACAAATGTTACATATTTCTTAATATTTAAATCAGTGTTTAAGCCCGTTCAAATACGTCAATTGGCTTTTCAAATTTATATAACATTCTTTCTCCTCTTAATATAATGCGAGGTTCACTTACAATCCCTAAAACATCATCATATGGCACATCACTTTTGTCATTCTCATTAAGTGTGTACAATGTTTTGGAACTGTCCATACATTTCAGGGATGTAACTTGTATCTCCATTTCTTTATCATCAACAGAATCCACCATACAAAGATATTTATAAATCGTAGTCATTCGTTTTCCACCTTTAAATGAAACCAGAACAAAATTTCCACATTCTGGATTTTTATCCTTATTCGGTTCATCGAATTCTCTAGCATTTTCAAAATCATCACATAAATTATAATCGCTGTTATCACTCTTATTGTATTCTACAGCATCACCTACATCCTCTTCTGACGTAGACATATCAACATCCCTTTCTTTCACTCTCTGTTTTTTAGTTTTTGGTTCTCCTTCATTAACTAACTTTTTTGGTCGCTTTTTACCATTCTTTTTCATGTCAACTTTTTTCTGAATTTTATTTCCAGTCTTTTTTTTCTGTTTGTCATCTTCAGCCTTTTTAAGTCTTTCTTTTACTTCATTAGTTGTTAGGACTTCACCAAATGCGCATTGTTTGAGTCTAGGTATTACCGGTTTCTTCACTGGCTTAACAATATTAAAAATGTTTTCTAATTGCACTTTACTTGCGATTTTATTTCTTCGTCTAATGTTACAGAATCGATAAAAGCACTGCTTATTTTTCTTTTAATGTGGTCTGCTGTTGTAGTATCTAAAGTTATAAGTTTAAGTATTTGACTAATCAAAGGAGAACTATTGTTATTATCGTCTTGAACCACCTTATAGCTTTTAGATGTAGAGGGCAAAATAGTATTTGGTTCTATCTGAAGACATTCATTTGTAATGTATGTACGTTGTTTATCAGCCTGTTCAACCTCTATCTGATGTGTGTGACTTTCTGACATATTTGGAATCTCAACTTCTTCTCGAAACAATGTCTCACTTTCTGTTTACTGTATAATCATTTGTTCATTTTGGGAATTATTGGAATTAGGATTCTCTTCTATTGGATTTCTACTCATTTCTTCTATTTCAATTGTATTAGCTGTGGCTCGTTTACTCTTATTGTTTGCTCGGAAAGAATATACTCAGTCTCTCGTTGAATTTCAGAATAATTAAATTGTATAATTGGGTTATCCACAGTCTTTACTATAATAATATCTGTGTAAAGTTGTAAGTCCTCAGGTTTAAAAAGGTGTTTAGGAAATTTGGATGGGTCAACTGGATACAAGCCAGTTGTACTAAAACCAGACTTAATATTTTCCGTTTTCATAGCCAATTTATATACTTCCGCCAGTAATTCAGTAAACTGAGACCGCGATAGCCTTCCTGTCCCCAAACCCATTTGTTTGATCCCATTTTCAACTAATTTTTTATCCCAAGCTTTCTTGACTGGTCCAAATACGCATTTGTCAAGTGGTTGGATCCTGCCTGTTAAATGGCTTGGAAATTTCAGCAAGATAATGTTAGCTTATTCGGCTTCTTCAATTATTCTCAGACTTATGTGACTAGCATGTCCATCATAGATTAACAAAGCTTTTTGATTCGGTTCACTTCGGTCTTTTCGTAATTCATTAACATATGGAATAAAAGACTTAGAGAGCCAATTGAAAAATACTGATTCCTCCATCCAACCATTTTTCGTGGCTGCATATAATGTACCTGGATAAGATTTTTCTGATGTCCAACGAGTTTGAACTGCTGCTCCTTTAAATACAATTAAAGGAGGTAAAACATGACCTTCAGCTGAAACACAAGCAAGAACTGTTGTCGATTCTCGTCCGGAGCCCCCAGACACCCGAGACAGAGGTTTCCCTTTCTCATCTATCCCTCTAACTCTGCTTGGATCGCTCTGGAAACCACTTTCGTTACAGTTATATATAAATCCTGGTTTATCTTCCAATTGGTTTTCTGGCAACGCTTTTTTAACACCAGCACCCATTCGCTCTATATTTATTTATCTTCCCTTTATTCTATCAAATATTACTTTAGTGGGTATATTGTACGTTTCTGCTGCCTGTCTATACGTTTTTCTCTTCTCTTCAACATCTTTTACGGCATTATAAAGATCCTGTAAAGTGTATTTCGTGTCGCGTTTACGGACATAAACACGTGGCATTTTTATATAACCTGAAACATAAAATGTTTGCTTTTACCCACCTTCACCATCCTTGCATATATATTAACCGTTATCAATTACCCCATCCGTTTACAATTAACCCAGATGCTGTTTACAATTGACTCAATATCATTTATTGATGGGTAATTGTAAACATGAATTTGTAGCGTGGCGGTTGAATTTAAGCGTTCAAAAGCTTTAAAAAAGCAAAGATAAACCCATTATTAATTGTTCAATACAACAGCGGTTTACTTCCTTTAATTTTTTATTAACAAAATGGAGTCGTTCTTTTGTTTATTTAATCTAAAAATCACTTTTTAGTTCCGCGTTATACAATCACACACAGTTGCTTTTCTGTTGACGCCATTTTAAATTTTGGCAGCTGCGGCCATAGACTATAGAATATACTTGCGTTTCATTACACGCAACATAATATTTTGCATGAATAAACATGAAATACGACGAGTGATACCAATCACCCCTGTTCACAATTACCCTGGTTGACCCTATATGTTAAGTTTTATAACTGCTTCAAGTCTACATTTTCATTTTGTATGACTTCTTAGGATTGTTAAGTCTTCGGTAATTTTTTTAACAGTTGATTTCAATAACATTTTACAGACTTGCAAAACACAACCTTACTTTTACGTAGTGAATAATATCACTATTGATTAAATATTTAATTTAAAATTTGTGCTTGCATTATGAGTTCTCAAAACTTGACTTATTATGGACCGATGATAAATTAATAATGTGTGCTTGCCTAGAAGAAACCAATGCACCTGCAATTTGAAAACACTGAGATTATAACTCTCGGGAAAAAGAAAAAGCGAAGTCCAGCCAAATCTGGCTGTTTCTCAATAAAAGTAACTCAATATGAATGAAACTATAGTTAGACCTTCTCAAACATATATGCTTGTTAGCCTATTAATTCAAATACTAATAAATAAATAAACAATATAACTATTTCTAATACTCACAGTGGATTGTTAAGTGAAGAGATTAAATAAACCTAGTATATCATATAAAATGTGTTTGTTTGCAACAGTTACATGTTTAATGGACCTGGCGAGCTATGTGTCTATGCTCCAAGTCTGGCAACATTTGGTTTCATTTCTTATGTATGTTTGTTGTATTGTTGTTCTCCTCTCGTTTATAGATCGTAGTTTAATACTTATCATGATGAAAGTACATTAATAGGTTTTAAGTATATTTAGAATTATGTACTCATCAAGTAAAATTTTTAATTTTAATAACTCCTACATAGTCTTTTTGTGGTCATTTATCATAGTGTATCTACTAGTATTGGAAATCGAATAGATTTATTTAATCTGTGCTCGTTGTCTATTGCTTATTAAGAAAAAGGGAAACCACTTCCTTCTGTCAATGGCGAGTAGGAGTAGGTCTCATATAAAAGTGTATCTATTTCTTTTACTAATAAAACAGTATCTATCTGAACTTGGGCTTTTATTTACCATTAACTAGTCAAGCCCTTTTATTACCATTTTCGGGGATTTGTAAAGAAATATCTAATCTGCCATTTTGTGGCGACAGCCATCTTGGATTGTTATCAAACACAGCTAAGAACCTCCTGACTAATTTACCTTACAAATAAAGGAAAACAAAATCGGTTAATCTGTTCGGGAGCTACAGACACACACTGTCAGTGTGTGTGTCCGTCAAACACCCCGTCGTTTTTTCGTCGGGTTATAAATAGGGGAAATATCGGGAGCGCCACATCGCGGGAATAGTTCGCAAATACATAAATAAGTGCTAGTAAAAAAAAAGGGGGAACAGAAATGCACTACATACGACTTCAGAAAAATCATAAATTTTTCAAACCTTCTGTTTTTTTTTTGTATAGAAGAGTATCCTAATTAAGGAAGTAAGAAATAATTTTATCAAATCGTTCATGTACTTCAGTTTATAAATCAAAATGACTGAAAGGTTTGCGATGATAAGATCGCCGAATTGAAGTCAATTTTCATAACTTTAAGGGTATTTATTAGCTTCTTGTTAGATTATTAATAGTAAGTACCTAAACCCCCAACAAGTTTCATAGTAAAACTTCGTGAATGCGCAGCACAAAAGTTGGTCCTATAAGATTATGAATACTGACATTGCTAAGGAAGAAAATGTTCTCTTTTTTCCGATATTTTGGAGAATATTCTGAGTAAAAATATTTTCTTTATTTATAAGTAAGTAAGTAATAAAAGTATAACTAACAATAATAGTTTTTCATTTAAGTAATTATAAGGCTGTGTTCTGTATATATAGGTTTCTTTAATGTAAGTTCGTGACGTACGTATCTATAAAGTTTGCTTTACTGCATCATAAAACTTGAGGCACATCGTAAATTCGAGAAAACTATTCAATAAACTGCTCTAATTATTTCAATTAGTGAAGTGCTGGGATTTTACTGCCTCTTAAGGTTCTGCAGCGGTGTAAAACACCAAAACGTTGAATTTTTACTGGTTTCGTGATACATTTTATTTAAAAATATTTACTTACTACTCGTACCTAAACCCTCGTTAACTTGTTTCACATTTTACACCTTACACATTGTTATTGGGGCACATGGAAATATATCGATTCACCTATCCCAAAGCTTTATTAGCTGTTATTTATTAAATGCCTGTCGAAATACGCATACTATAGGGTCCGTAGCATTATGTCCGAGTCTACGGTAATACCTACCGCACTGCATATCATAGGGTTTGGGTGAAGAGGATTGATTTGTTCGGCTGGAAAAAGGTTAGTGGTAGTCTGTTCGGTAAAACTCTTGCCTCTCAAATCATCTTCATTCAGCATTAACATTTAACAATTATGTACAAGCATTAGGGTAATTAGGTATAATAACCTAGCGGTACAACATGGGTATATGCTCAGGCTACATTAAACTTCTAATTTAATGTATTTGTATGGTAGGTAGGAATAAAAGTCAATAACCATGATAATACACATATCCAGAATGTACAAGCACGTATAGGCTTTAGGACAAGAACTAAAATTATACCTAATAGTTATCAGTTAAGTTTATTACCAGTGTATCTACAGTAGTAAGAACGGTATATGAATTACCGTTTTTACTACTGCAGTTGAAAATTGTTGAAACAGCAATAATAAATTACTTTTGTTGCTACGAGTACCGTTAAACTTAAATCAGGTAGGGCTTCAATATTTTCGCCGACTGCGAAAGAAGGAGGGTTATGTTTATGAGCCTAAACGGCTTGTCATATTTTTATACAAGTAGTGTCAATAGATTTGTTTTAGTCGTGAGAGTGACACTGGGTACAACAGAATTAAAAAAAATAATAATTAAGGATGATGCACAGGTCATCAGAGTTAGTACTAAGAACATTATGTTTTCTTAAATACTAACTGTGGCCTATTCTATGTCAAAACGGCCATTTTAGCATAATCCAATTGTAATTCTGAGACAATTCAAATAACAGAATTATTTTAAGGTTTGACGGAAGTCTTTTGTATATAAATAAATAAAAATACTAGACATAGAGGAATTTAATAAAAAAAAATACTAATTTTTTTCTACTCTTACGAGTTTAATCACAGATGAAGGAATATTTTTGTACGAATTTTAAATTTTTTTTTTTTAATGTGCGTGTGAGCTAAGAGGTGTCATAAATAAAATTCATGCGATTCCTCATTGCTCATTCCAAAATAAAATAGAAATAGATTTTTTTACACTTAGTACGGCGCAATGATTTAACAAATACAATAAAATACTAATACATTATGTATAGAGATGCTCCGTTGAGTGAACGGTTAGTATCCGAACGGCGCGAACTCAGCCGCCGAAACGGACCAATCGCGTAGCAACGTAGACCCGCTACGAGTTTCGTAGCGGCCAGTGACGCAGTGTAGGGCGGCGTAGCGCAGCGCTCACCTCCCGACGGAACACATTGACCTTTCACCAGACATCATTGTCACACCGCAGTCTAAGTCGCGTGTGCAGTCGAGATTATTCGAAAAAGGAACAGAAGAATTGGAGACGCGATGGTGTCTGCGATCTGAAGCCGCCGTAATAGTGCCCATAAGCATCGAAGAAGGTAAAATAGTCGAAGAATGTGGTCCGCGAAGGGTCGGGGTGGTCGACGGTAGCGCGCACGCGCGGATCGATACCGCCATCGAGCGGTGTGCGCGCGACGGGTTCAGTCGCGCGCTGAACGCCGAGCCGCGCGCATTACGGACGTGCATGGCGCGGCTGACTGGATGCCTCGCGCCCTCGGGGAATGGCTTCGTCCGAGGAAGAGACGACCACGTCGCTCCCTGATGATGTCAGTGAATGCCTCAGTGAACGAAAATGGTGGTGTTTTCTGCTGTCGTCGATCGTCACGTTCCTGGCCGGGCTTATGGTGGTGGTGGTATGGCGCGCGTGCGCGTTCGTCTGTTGCCACAAGGAGCCGGAGCTGGCTCCGAACGACCCCAAGCAGAAGGAGCAGAAGGCAGCCAGGCAGGGCAAGCAGGAGTTCGAGGGGACGTTCATGACCGAAGCGAAGGACTGGGCCGGGGAACTTATCTCTGGGCAGACCACCACCGGACGGATATTGGTGAGTCATGACTATTATAGCTCGTCTACTTTCTACGTTTTCTCGTCTACGTCTACTTTTTAGCTATTTTTTTTTGTAATGATTGTTCGTTAAAACGTTAATGTGCGTGCCACTTCTGGGCGCGAACAACGTTGTTATTTCGTATAGGTAGTTTAAGTGTTTTATGGCTAATTATATGGCTTATGGCTGTATGTACTTTTTCCATATTCCTTATTTTCATTCAGGAAAGATTGCATGATTCTTTTACAGGAGTAAATATTTCCTCGTACCTACTTTCATTAACTACCCGCCAAACAAAAAAGCTAGTGGTAAATAAAAATAATCATACCTAAAAGCACTGACTAACAAAACCACGCTACGTTAACAAGTTATTATTTTTTTATAAGTATTTCTAAGTATGTAAATAAATAATTCCGAAACTGAATAAAGAAAGATTAATTGAACTTGTACGTAAATCAGGCCAATAAAATCTACATGAGCGGTTTGTATTTTCCATAATTATATAATATATTATTTATTATCTATTAAAAATATATTATTCAATTTAAGCAATAGAAATACAACTTACATAAATAGGTAAGCATGTTAACTAAATTTTCCTGTGTTCATTAAATTTTTAATCTTACGTTTTCTTATTACTGTCTTCATTTATTTTCCCATTTTTAGCAAGGACATTCCATCCTTGCATTAGGCTTTCTTATGTTTTTGACTTAGATGCCCGATTATTTGTTGGTAGAAGGCTTTTAATAACTTCTATGTTTAGGTATTTTTAGTTGACATTTCAGATGCTGATTGATTTTAGCCTCTGATGATTACTTAACTTACTTTAAGAGTAGAAAGTTCTTCAAATCTTTGTTATCGAATCCAATAAAGCACTTCAAAATTGTGTAAATATTTTAGGGTAAATTGGCAAGTCTTAGAGGCCATAAAGATTGATAAAAGTAATTCTTTAAAAAAATAAAGATTTTTATTTTAGGTATAAATTTTTCGTAGGTATATGAAAGGACGCAAATAACGTTAGCATAAAGTTTTAAAGGGCGATCCTAGTCCACAAAGCAATGACCTATTATGTCCTAATTCTTTCTTAGTTCCTTACGCTGAGATTTACATGTATTCAACCTTAATGTTAATAAAGAATTTTAAAATTAGTGGTTAGCATTAATCAATATATTAATTGATACAATCATGAGACGTTTGATATATATAATCACGAAAGGTATTAATATTGTTATACTACTGTGTCATTTTTATCTGAACCATAAACTTATAGCTGTAAATAGCTAAAATGTCTGTGAAAAATATCAACTGTGACGTCATCATGCGATAAGCTAGCAAAAGGGTGTGTTCCTGAACGATCGAACTCGATTACCCAAATGAAATGACGTCATCGTTGGACAAAATAAATATGTATCATAAAAATAGCTAGATATTAGAAAAATTGTATACGCAAACACAAAAATAAGGAACAGGAATAAAGAAAATATTACCAATTTGAAAACCATATTTTTTCTTTAAAAGTACATATATATTTTCCCAAATAAATCTTATCGAAATTGATCGTTTTATGATTTATAAATAAAATTAATATGATTGTCTCGAAGCAAATTAAAAAGCGACGGAGATGCTTTAGTCAGTTTTTTGAACGAGTCGAAAGCCTGAAAAATGTTTTCCCAATATATTATACGTAACTTGTTGATTGGTCTTGGATTATATACCATTATGATTTTTTTAATTGAGGGTGATCTAAGTCGATCTCTTTCGCACCTATGCTTGTAATGACGTTACCTAGGAGACAGAAGATACCACATATTGCGATTTTTCGTACTTCTTATTTATATCGGCTGAATTTCATGCATGATTTGAAAGATATTTTATGATAAAAACTACAGTTCATACGTGTGCAGTGTTAGTATTTTAGCAAACTGATACAGATGCCGGGGCATGTTAAAAATACGTATATTTTGATATTATGCGCGTAGAGAAAGTTTTGATCTTCTCTTGTACCTAGTTGCTGTCTATCTTGTTGTTGTGCGTCTATAATAAAGTAAAAAATTATGTACATCGTATTTCATCATTTCAATATGATTTACTCTGTAGAACAAATTTTACATACTTATGGAATTTTCTTAGTGTCCATTGTTAAGTTTAGCGTAGGTACATGTACATGTCATTTCCGGTATTATAGGCCGGTCAGTGGTAAGGTATCATTATTATTGTAGATTTACAAGATTTATACGTTAAGACAACGTTTGTTTTTCGAGAGATCGTTTTTTCTAATATTAATTAGTTCACTGTGATTAGAAACCAACGAAAAGCTTAATTTTAAACTTTTCAATAGTAATATTTCCCATTTGAGTTATTTGATTTATCTTATGTGTGAATGAGTTAATTGTAAATATTGTATGCTGAATGCAAACAACTGATTTTATTGGAAGAGGTACCAATAGATTAATTATAAAATTACAATAGATTTGTTATGTAATATTTTATACCACTATAATTACATAACAATATGTAGCTTATGCTATGGGTTAGCCTAAATAAAATTAAATATTTATAGTAGTCTATTTTTACACGACTAACCAAGAAAAACAGAGTTTAATGGTTCATGTATTAAATGTTCAAAGAAAATAAATTAGAAGATACTTTTGTGTAATAATTCCACAAAAATATATATGTAAATTCTTTTTATTTTTGAGGACTCTTTCTATCAAATCATTACTAATATTAGGTTCTTTAAATGTATCTATGGTATAAGTTCTGTTTGCTGTGTCGATACTGGTAAGTACCCACTGGCAGAATCGACTGTATTTTTGCTCGCTCGTCGATTGATTATCTCTGTTCACACAATTTATATGTTGTACTCGATAAATCTTTCTAAAACACCATTAGTCGATTAACGGTATCATAAATACAGTATGAACGTATCTACTAAGAGCTTTAGTGTATAGATGCCATAGAAGATTTACGGTGAGCGCAGTATTATAAACGTTATTTACAATACGAGAAACTTTTTATCCATATTGTAGATATAATATTTATCTGATTGTATTTTATTAAACGTAGTTTTTTTTTTTGCTTTAAGTAGTAAGTTTAAAATCTTAGGTATCTAAGAACATATACCTATTTGTTCAAATAAACCAGAATAGAAGAAAATTGGTGTCTAATGTTAATCTTGAGCAAATTTTTAAGAAGTATATATTATGAACAAAAACTACATATATGGCATTAGTTTATTAATAGATATTTTATGTTGCATGGATGATGCAAATGCAATTATTTACCGACGTACGTATTTTTTATTAATCGATATTTTGTCAATTATAAACCGATTCAAATAATTATTTCTTAGTTCGTAAAGCTATATACTCCCGAGGTGGTCCCATATATGTTTTTTCAATATTACTTTTAATTCTCTAAGAATACATTATTAGTAACGTAATTCTTGCGTTCCAAACGGAGGTTGGTTTTCACTTTTTGAAGTATAACTTGTTTGTAGTACGTACATTTAGTCATTTCATTTTTCTATTAAAACCGCTGGCTCGGTAGTTGCTTACAAATACGTAGCGAATAGTAGACGTAGCGAAGTTCTTAAATTCATGAAATTAAACAAAATTTGTTATGTAGATTTATATGGGTAGGTAATAATATTTGCTATATATCTGATTTGTATCATTATGTGTTTGAGTATAATATTAATAATTAGGTTAACACTTTGGCCGATCTTGAAGTAAAAGATTATAACTCATAAGCAAATATTTAGCCAAATATCGTTTCCGACTCTGTGTCGGAGGAACAACAAATTAAAAAAAAAATATGGGTAGGTACATTATCAACTCATATAAATTCTAACTCTCCTCATAAAACTAAGGCATGTATTTTACCCACCCAAGAAAGCTTCTAAGTCAATGACGTCACTCACTATAACCATTCCCATAACAACGACTATGTATTCTGTGGTCATAGTTATCTATGAGATCACCCCTCACTTAGTCTAGATATTTATTCCACGCTCGTCCTTGTCCGTACTTGTTTACTTAACCTATTTACCTACTCTGTTCTCTGTACATAGGAAGATCTATTTACCATCGATATCTTTTTCACGCTATGTAATATGACAGTTTCTTAACAAACATTTTCATTGAAGTAGGGTTACTTGTTTTACGGATACGTTTTCTAATGTGACGTCAATGTGACAAAGTTTCTCTGCTAAGGATATAGAAGGCGACAGAACATTTCAAAGTTTTCCAAATGATGTCTATCAATAGAGTTGCATTGAGTATGGTTAGTCTCTGCCGTAAACATACTTCTGAACAATTTTAGGAGTGAAACAAAATAATTTATTAGTACACTGTATTCTAAGAAATGAACCACAAGATGCAACTAGCATATCCATTGTCAGCTAAAGACAAATCCAATGACTCTTTGCACATCAAAATCGGTCTACTTGTTTAGGCTGTAGAGGATCACAAACATAAATACATACATACTTACATACAAATGTACAAACACACACAAAAACATAACATTTTAGCAAGTCGGGTAAAAACGCAAACGTGTATTTTACGACCTGCCTCTTTAAGTTAGTCACCGCTTAGTAAATCGATATTCCCGTCAATAATTTAGAAAACTCGTGCTCGTTAACATCTAATTAGTATTCATAATTTCTGTAACTGAGCTGAACAAACATTGAATCATTCCAAAGCACATATTGAATCATCCAACAGTTCCTGTCAGCCTCTCTCCTATCGGCCCTGTTAATCAGATTATACCATTCGTGTATCCATCGCCTCGCCATACAGTGTTGTAGTTAGGCATGAAATCTAGTCTGAACCTACATACCCCTCCTTTTACTGAAATACTTAATTTACCTAAGGAGAAAACAGTCAATTAAAAATAAAATGACCAGAGATATTTTTCCTTTATAAATCTTACACTTGAAACCTCTCGTAGAATTCTCGCGAATTATGCGATTCGATTGCATGCGTAGAATGTGAATTACTGAATTACTGAATAGTAGTGTGAATTATCTGTAGTTAAGAACTACTAAAAACATAGCCCTTTTCTGCAGTCGGCTCATAATTAAAACACAGAAAGCAGAGTAAAGCCGTTACTTAAAATCACTTATACTAACTACTTAATTCTTCTTCTTTTTCCTAAATAGACGAGGAAACGTAAAGGCCATTGGTAATAGTTGTTGAAGTATTTAGATGTTTCCATAAACTATATGTACCATTTTTCGTACACACACGAATAAAGAAAATATCGTAATAGAATAAATTCAAACAGAATGGACTGAAGTTCTTAAATTAATTTTCTTTATCACAAGCTGTCAACGAAAAATTATCGAGATGATATGACACAAATATTAATAACTGCCGTATGAATCAGCCATAACTACCGCAGGGCTAGCTCTGAGTTCTAGCGAACACGTGACGGGAGTGGCAACCCTGACCCACATTTCGGTATCGAACCCCGCCCTTTCCCTTTTTCCTCACCATTGATGCGCTCGGCTCGACGCAAGTTCAATGCAACACCAACCCTCGGTGAACGCTGTAATCGTACTTAGTAGATAAGTAGAAGGTCGAACTTACGCTGAGCTAAGCTGGCTGGAGGTTGTTGTACTTCCTATATATTGAAAGCCTTTGGCTACAGGGCCAACTCTAAATTGTTAAGCGGAAACGGCTGCTACCTTCCAAGAAACACCGTTGACTGAATGCAATATTATTATGGTAGTTTTTCGTTACAATCCTTACATCGTTCCGAGTGATACTTCACTCGGAAACTTTAAATTGAAGAACAATAATAATGACGATAACTAGATTTGTTGTTTATTCATTAACTAGCGCTGCCCCGCGGATAGGAATACTTCATTTTCCACGATCAAAAGTAACCTATGTATTAATCCAGCAATAGTAGTAATAATAATTAAATTTCATCCAAATACGTTCTGCCGTTTGAGCGTGAAAGAGTAACAAATATACATACAAACTTTCACTTTGAATATTAGTAAGTATTTGAAAGTGATATCTAAAAATCAAACGCCAAAGAGTTTCACATTCTTTAATCAACCGATACAGCTCGAAAAGAAATGAAAACTATACTGAATAGATTATTCAATGTCAAACAAAAGACATCAACGCATGACCAGTTTTTCCTCCTTTTCTGCATCTTATTAGTGTAGTCGTGTTTTTTGCCTATTTCGACCGCAAACTGATTTTTGTTGTTGCTAAGGCGGATTTCGAAGGTCTTTTGTATGATTCATTTGTAAGATGATCAGTCTAGACTATAAAAACTTGCACTTGCGTCAGGGTCGTATTTTATCTTACTCAATCGATACCTATTTGTCTAACGCTATATGCGTATGTATATAATTCGTTTATGAATGTTTTTGCCATCTTATTTAGAAAACTAACGCGTGTTTGATTCATATTGTTTAAGAAAACGGGGTTTCACGCGTACCTGACTGTTTGAAAGCGACACCTGACTGTTGGTGACAGTCAGGTGTCGCTTTCAAACTCATACGGTTGTTTAACTCAATTTTAATTAAGACATACTTCAGCTTTATGTTCGAGTTAATGTACGTATAATTATTTTGCTTTCATACATTATTCATGTCTCACCAAACTGGACTAGAGCAGGACGTAGTTTGATTACCAAAACAAAATAACTGATACAATTGCCCTTTGAATCGAATTCAGGTTTTAACTTTCTTCTGAGTACTTATTCATATTCAGTTATTTTAGGATGTATTCGAAATAAAAATGTTTAATTCAAAATGTCTCTGCCTAATATTAATTACCTTTTATCCCCGACGCAAAAAATAATAAAAAGAAAAGTAAATAAGTCCAGGAGTGTTCTTAACCATGTTTGATAAAAACGGTCCAAGATGGCTCCGCTCTGCAGGCTTCGCTATACATGGCGGATTATATATTTTAACAACTCCATCAATATGGGTATCAAATTAAACTTTGACCTAACTAGTAGAATGCTATATACTATGATAAATTTCAAATCCAAGATGACCGCCACAACAAAATGGCGATGTCGGGTGATTTTTGATGTTTTTTATTTGACTTATTTTACTAAGAATTTATTTTAAACGTCATTGCATCTCTCTATTGCTTGCTTGTTATACAGCAGGTACATTACACGTACCTAAATTATTTCCCCATTGTGTTCTTTTAGCATAATCTAAAATGCAAAGCGGTCACATACATCTACGTACCTACCTGCTTGCATGTCACCTGTGACCTATAAAACTTTCAAACAGTTTTAGAACTTTTAGCGCCCGCAGAAATGGAAAACCGTTTCAGGTCAGTTTCACGCCATATTTAGACCGGTTTTTGGGTTAGCTTTGGGAATTGGGTATGTATCGTATCAATACACGAATAATTCTATGCAAACTGTTGACCGAACAACTACATTTTTTTTTCGAATTTTAAGGAGGGCTATATTTTCCGACTGTTATATTTCTTTACGTACGGTACGGTACGCTCTAGAGCCTAAACGGCTTGTTTTATTTTGAAATACTCGTACGTAAGTGATGTCAATAGATTTGTCTTTACCTACAGATAATCATAGGTTATACTAGCAGCATCCCGCTGTTTCACTTGTTAAGATACGTGGGTCTAAAGTTCCTGAAGTCGGGTTTTTAGTTTCAAGTCTATTTTACCCACTTGTATTATTATAAAATACAATATAGTAATTCATTAGTTTGGTTTTGAAATCATGTAAGCTAAAATAATTTCAACCGAATTGTGGCCTGTTATCTATCATATAAAAATATTACTTGTTTGAAGTCGGTTCAAAGCGCAGATAGTAGAAGAGCAGTCTAAAGGTCTTTAGGTCATTCTAAAACGGTATTGTCTAGGCAGTCAGACCGAGGTTTGATTGAAATTGTGTCTGCCGAAGTGTAGTCTAGTTATCAAAATAACTTCAAGTTTGAATCCCTAATGCAGTCTAGAAATGGAACGGAATATAGGTCGATCTGAAGCCATATTTAGAAGACTGGTGCATCCAGGCTGCCCTTTTCAACTAGGTCTAGTCGATTGAAATTGTCAAGTTCTGATCTCAAATTAGATTAATGGCTGAAATTTAACTTATAAAATTATTATTTATTAAATTTTGGTCACTTTTTTCTAGCGTCTTTATAAATAATCATAAAAAATGCGACACCTTGAAGCCCTTCTAACAGCCATATTAAAATACTAACTACAAAAAAAGGAAGTATCGTCTTAAAGCATAAGCTCGTAGTTGGTGAAAACTATTAATATGAACAAAATAAAAACTCTTTTAAAGACTTTTTTTTAAAAGCACATAAAAATATCTTTGTTTTATTAGGTAACTAATTATTTGAGTATGTTAGCTATTGCACCAAAGTTTACGTTAAATCTAATTTCAGCGTCCATTGCTGTAAAAGTCGTTTGGAAGATTAGTATACAAAAGAATTTTGAGCCATTTTTTTGTATATACTCTCAAATGTGACCATTTGATTTTTTAATGACAATAAAGAGTTTTGTAATGCATTGTAATTTTAGTGTACGTATTGTATGTTCAATGGAGCTATAAAATGAATGATATCTACTATAAATACACAAGGCTCAGAGCAGAGTGCACAAGAATACTTGAATATATTGCGCGCCCGAGGATGAAAATAATAAAAAGAGAGTAATATGAAACCCGGCTCACTTACGGGTAGGTTTCGTATATTCTTGCGCTATCGCTACATCTGGCGAATGACCCGTATTGTCGAGATTTCATCCAAATTGACATGGAGTGAACGCAAGGACATACGAGGGTAAGCTTCTCCCAACCAAGGGTTGTAGATTGGAATTTACGAGTAAGTGCAGCTTTACTTGTCGCTTCGGTTACGTCACGTTGGGCTTAAGGCTAAATAAAGGGGTAAATGGTGACGATCTGTGTTTGAGTTGATATACCGTCCAATAACCGCAAAAGGTTTTCGACTCTGGATGTTTTTAGTAAAAATTCTATGGTTATTATATGAGACATTGCAAAAATATTTTTGTGTTTGATATGTCTCATATAATTTTAATTTTAACATATTAAAAATAGATTCAGTAGAATTACTACTAAAATTAATGATTTAACAATAACTGTAAAAATTGTGTAGGCGCCTGCTGAAGGTTGTCACGTAGAATCCATACACAAATTTCGTCAAGATAGGATGGAAACTACGACCGGTTTACGATTATGAATTTTTTGACAGACAAACATCCATACAAATAAACATATAAATTGGCAAACGAAAGAACATTTTTCCAGACTCGAAGCATCCATCTCTCAAAATTTTCTATTCCTATCTGAGTTTTTAACCGCGAATTGAAGACTGTTTTGCCGTAATTCCCTGAGGGAGATTCGCTCCACCGAGAGCGAGGGCTGCTAGTGTTTTATGTATATCGACAAGCAATGTATTTATTAAAACACTATCCTTTCCTGACCCGTTAACCATTCAGTACTATACCCATCCAACAAAAGTGTATTAGAGACGAACCTTCGCAAAATATCGGAATATATATATAAGGCAATTTCTCTGTATTTCCTAGGCTGTGTTTGTTTAAGTCCTTACGTTTATAAACGAGTTCCAAAAAAGGAGGTTCACATATCATCAGTTCTTTTGATGTATGCTTCATAATTTCGGTTTCAGACTAATTCTCTGAATCTAATAATAAATCGTACATAACCGCAAAACGATACCAAATTCTCACTTTTGATTTACAAACTTTGCTTAATATGTTTTTCTATGATATATAATGATTTCTCGATGACGGTTGGACCCATGTGAATTTTTTTTTGAAGGGATGTTGACTTTCCGTTAGATCCCATTTTAATTTTGAAAAACTCGGATCAGATTTTTGATTTTTTTATCTAAATAACTGAAATATTTACTAAATTACTTTTTTTAAATGAACTTATTTTAGTATATGTAATTTTTTTCCCCTTTTTGATTAAAAATACATGTCTACAAAAAGGTTTCTCAATAATGCCCAAAGGTTGTCGTGCAAAATCGGGGATCCCAAACGTTCCACTGGGCTTTTCGGAACCCCTTTTTATCACTGTTTTATTGCATCTACGAACCTTCAAAATTGCTACCCTCACTTTAATTTATTATGTGATGTGATAAACAGCCAGTCTTGTGATGTCTATAAAATGAAGTTTTTTAACATTATAGCATAAAATTAGAAATACCTTTTATTTTTAAAGCGACTTCAAAATAAATTTCCAGGGAACCTGAAAGAATTGGAAAAAAATCTAAGTGGCTTATACATCAATCAAATACGCCTTTCGAGTTAAGGTCAGTTTATCTCATTTTGAAAAGTTTTATTAGTTTTATTAAGAGGGTTTTTCTTCTATTTGCTCTAACTACAGTTAAATGGGCTATTAAATTGCTTTATCTTGCAAAATTATGACCACGCTAGAAAGAGTTTTTCTCATCGAATGCCCGCTCTATTTTTGGCAATACAATGCAAAATATTTAAATCTATTAAAATCATTAGTAGAATATTTCACTTGATATCTCTTCTTTTCATTTTTATTATCAACTTCTAGCGCCTGGTGGCTTGGAGATATTGAAAATGTTTTTTTTTTAAATATCACTTACTAATTATGAAATTTGACAGCTGGACAAGTGCTTTTGTTAAGTAAAAAAAATTACAAACTGCTACATTATATTATGAGTTGCATTAGCCATAGGCTAATAATAGATATGCTGATATTTCAAATGCTCCAACCAGCTAGCCAGCGCATCGTATTCTGTATATTCGTTTAGAATTATACTAGGTAGATAAATATGCTACGCCTTCGACCTCAGTTTTACTTTACTACGACCTCATTTACACTTTCAGGTGATTTTTTATCAAGAGTTGCCAAATTAAAAAAAGTTCCATATAATCCTAGTCCTAACTATCCTAACTAATAATATAAATGCGAAAGTAACTCTATATGTCTGTCTCGCTGTCACGCCAAAACCACTGAACCGATCTGGATAAAATTTGGTACACAGGTAGATTAGACCCTGGAAAAGGACATAGGATACTTTTTAACCGACTTCAAAAAAGGAGTTCCTCATTGGATTATCTCGATAGTAAAATCCGCGGTTTCACCGGAACATCGAGCACAGCTAGTAAGTTATAGTATAGGTATGTATATGCAGAACCTACTCGTAACTAATAAAGCTGTTTCAACTCGGGCCATAACATGTCGTGGAAACCCACACGCGGCAGTTAGTGCCAAGCCAGTGACCCATTTGATCACTTCCAGTCTAATTGTTGGTGACCTGCGTTTGGCGGTATGTTAGTGAATGGTCCGTTAGGTTCACAGAGAACAGAACTGGCCCGCCACCCCTAAATATGCGGTTTGCTGAGTTGCCTAACTTGCCAAGGGGCGTTTACATCTACTTATATTTCCGTCGTGTAGTACCTACTATTGATGGTATAACTGACCCGACTTTGTATCTGTAGTATTAAACTGACCATACTTTAGGATCAGTCAATCAAGTACCGTTGATAGAACAAGTGATCTAACTAAGTATAACAGTGTTTTGTGCGAAGTCCTTTTTGTCACTCTCGCTGCCGTCTCCTATATTTTCCGATACATACCTTTATTTTGGGCCTGTTCTAGTCGCGAGTGAATCTTTTTAACTGTTTATTAATTATTACTAAATAACCCGGCGAACTTCGTACCGCCTAACAGTTATTTGTTTCTCACCTTTCAAGCCATCCTTGGAGTACGACAAACATTTTAAGACCAAAATCAGTTAAATCGGCCCAGCTGTTCGCGAGTTTTTGCGAGACAAACAAACAGCAATTGATTTTTACATATAAGAGAAGATTAATAAAAAATACTGATATATGATTTTCATTCGCTTCAAAGGAATTGAAATTAAAAATATAAAAAAGTTTATCAAATTATTACTATCCTAACCGATAATCCTCTACTACGTAAAAAAAACGAACGAATAGAAAATGCTCTATGTTTCCTATGTTTCCGCACTTAGCCCGTCTTACATAGAATCCGTGGTGCTACGAAGCCTGACCGCGTATAAGTAAGCCTTTAAAAGCCGACACTCGGAAACTGCGGTCCCGTTTAGCGGAATGGCTTCCCAGTATCTTCCTGATCCTTGAAAGTAGGTCAGTACAACCTTGAGGGCTTTCTGAGTAACTGTTGCCTAGACTGAGTATTAGGCACTAAAAAAAAATACACGTGGAAAGAAAGACGGCATTCTTAGTTCGTTTCTTTTAACAAGTTTACAAGTTTTTTTTGTACATATTTTCTGATGTTGTGTTTTGTTGTGTCTTATACTTAGTCTCTTTTAAAATATTAACAAGATCAGTATTGCAAGTACGGTTCTATATTGGTAAATTATAACGGCAAGTACGGATCTTGGCATCGACATTTGATTGATGTCAATTTGATTAGATATCCATTTCTCCTATTGACATCAAACATCAGTATAACGGTTTTTGTGTCCTTGCGTTCGATATTTATATTCGATAATTATCAGTACAAGCATTAACTCGAATTTGAAAACCATCGATATAGAACCGTACTTGCGGTGCAGTGATGGTATCGCGTGACGTAACATTAGCGGCGAAAGAAGTGAAACAAGTGACAGCAATCTTGGTTCCATTTTGTCAGTTCTCTTTCAGTCTATTCAACTCTGATAAAACAAAACTAAGATTGTTATCACTTTTTTTACATCTTTCACCGCTAACGTTGTGGATACCACGTCTGTTTTTTTTGAAGGAATTGTTTACAAAGTGTTTAATGGTTATTAGAACCCACTTTAAGCAATATGATTATCATTTATCACTAAACTGCATGATCTTAAATTAACGGCAAAGGCACTTTAAAAAGAAGATATTATCTCTCGACTTGAAACGCTTAAACAGGATTCGCAAGCCTCGTGACCCAATTTATATATCAGAAATAACTTTTATTTGTGTCTTTTTACGACCAATTACTTATACATTTTATGTTAAGTTGTACGAGTATAAGCATTCATACTTACATACAAAAACGTATAAAAAAACCTAAGCATGTGCGATTTCAAATGGCTGGAAGAGATTGCACTGAGCGATAGTGTTATATTAAAAAAATCTTCCTTATCAGAATAATATTTTCAGAGTACAATAATTAATTCTAAATCTCTTTATATTTATTCCGTTTCGCTTCGCCTATTCCGAAATAGCGAAGCGGCCCTTGGTTGGGCCACAGTGTTGCGCTCCCTGAGAGCAATCGATAGGGCTCCACCTAGTGACCTATTTACGCAGATTAGGAGCTACGAAGCCCCGTCGGCTCCTTTAAACTGTCTTTTATTTGATATTTAACATCTATTTTATTTACTAACCAAGCTATGGCTGTTTGTCTGTAAAGGCATATCAATATTATGCATGTGAAGTTTTGAAAAACCGATTTTGTAAATTGTTTCTAATTGACTTTATAAAATTATGAGGTTCTCAATTCGTGAAAGTATTTTTGTGATTTGTTTGTATATTGCCCGATTTCTCAGAAACGGCTGGCCCAATTTAAAAATGTAGGTATCTTTTCAGGTGGTCTCATAATTTTTTTATCGAAATCGGATCATTATTAGTTTGGTTTATGAATCAAAATCAATGAAAAACACTGTAACGACCCCTGCCGAATGTTAACTTTTATTTTTTCTAAATTTAATACTTGTTGTCTTTTGTTTCCCCGGGAATAAACGCTCATGCTAGGCCTGTAGATAACGAAATTGCTACGGCAATGACCTTACCACCTTCAGTAACGAGCCGGGCACACTTCCAACAGTCTGCTGTAACCTGTGATCGTTTGAAGGAACCTTCGCAGGTGGCGCATGAATAATTCATAATACAGGTGTAGTTTATTTATCAAGGCAAGTAACAAAAGGTGAAATGGCCTTGCATGTGGAAATCGGACGACCAAGGAAACCGAAAAGTTTTATTTTTGTTACGTCACTATTGTTTGTACTTGCTGAATATTTTTATAAGATGCTATTTATGATATGTAGTGCGTCGGGATGTCACCAGCGGCGTTGCACGCGACATGAAAGGGAATATTAAGAAGTTTCAAATTTTGAAACCCCATTTGACCCCTTTACGGGTTGAATATCCAAAAATTATTAATATATCCGATAATTCAATGATATGTTAGCATGCAGCTGGTCTGAAGATGGAGACTGAAGGTGGCCAGAGGATCATTGTTATAAAATAAGATAATCCCTCCGAGTTTCGCCTCGATTGACATACACTTTTTAGTTCATTGTCCCGCAGATGAAAGCTTGTTCTTAAAAATGATATTTAAAGTATGTTAAGCCTCAGATAAATATGTATCTATAATTTGTTGTTAAGTTCGTCTTTTACTTTTTTCTCATTAATGGTACTTGAAATATCTTATATTTTTCTTGAACACAACGCGAATTAAAACTCAAAAAGCAGCGAATATATACTATTCTACATATATATATAAATAAAAACGTATATCTACCGATCGTTAATAGCCTAAGTATAGCTCTGAACCCCGCGAACCTCCATTTCATAGCCCGATAAAAACCAACTTGGGCTGCTTTTACTGAAAATTTTCTCCAACCGAGCCATTCGTATGACATAGTATGTCATACGAATGGCGCCTGTCGCTGACGTTTTATCCTACCACAGAATACTGCATATCTTGTATTGAATCTTTGCCCCTATGACGTCACAGCTATAGTACAATCTTGGCCAAATGCCACTTCAGCTGTCTTCTTGTACGAAATAAGCGTATTATTAATAAAAGTCGTGTATTTGTTTTTTAATATAACCGTCGTGGCCACGTGATTAACCAGTCGTAACCCCACGGTGGTTCTGACGTTTTGATGCTTGTGATGAGTATTTTTATTTGTTCATTTATTTTAATGGGATGTTGTTTTATATGGGTATAGCAGTAAAGATATATTCTTATTTGTTTTGGATATACTATTGGATATATTTGGGATATACTTTCAAAATATTTAAAGTGCTTTCGCAAATACTTAACTGTGCCCAGCTCTGAGATACATAGACTGATATGACTTACATGCTACATAAAATGTATAAAATACATATTATTACATAATACACTTATATTAAAGACTAGTTTGTGACTTAGTTACCTATTTAGTATTTTAATATAATCACCATGCACTTACAAATTGTTATTAGTGTTTAATACTAGACATAGTAGATAAAATAAGTTAATTTAGTGATATAATGGGCATGAAAGTATATCGATGTTGGATAATAGTCAATTATCCTTGCCCCATATGGCCACACCCTTAAATAACTACAATAATTAAGTGTCTTTACATAAAATACTGTAAGCACGAGTAAGTGAGTATTTGGCACACAGTAAAGCTTGATAACCTTGAACTGGTAGACTACGTACACTACACGGAGTACGCGTGCCGTGTACTCCGTGTAGTGTACGTGATTTGTGTAAGATCGATGCTTTTCTATATCGATGGTTTTTTGTTTCAATCGATATACCCAATGGTCTAAAAGGTAAAAAGGCAAAGTCTCGTTTCTTTGCTAAGTCGAGCTTACTGATCATAAGCAGTACAGTAGTGCCAAAACGCGGAATCAATTTGTTAGGTAACAAATTAGGTGTTTGGCATCATTCCTTGTATGTATGCTATATAGAGGTATCTGATCGCAATATTTTGGACAAGACTTGAAAACACCTTGGGTTTATATTTGTCTCATACCAGCTATGATACGCAAATACTTGTGTAGCGATTTGAGAGGACATCCATTAATCACTCGAGCCAATTTTTGACCTCGCCTTTTGCCCTTATCTTAATATGTGATATTTCAAAATGCGTATTTAATATGGCGTCGCGTAATCACACCCATCGATAAAGACTATTATGTTTGATTTTGGTATATTTTTGCGGATAAACTTTATTAAACTAGCATAATTTGATCATTAATTACTTTTTGATAACCTCTGCGTAAACCCAATTTAGACCCACCTAAAAAGATTTCTTTCTAAAATTTTGCGAAGTTCGTACTACACTCTCACGTACTTGTAGCGTGCTACAATCCTAGGTCGTATCGTCATTTTAGATCAGGCGAGTTACGGTCAAGCGCAAGCCCACTAAAAATCAAAAAAAGTTCTCAACATACAACAGGGATAGCCTAGTGGATTATGACCCACGATTATGGCCCACGTCCTCTTCATTCAAGTCCAGCAGCGAGATGAAATAATTACGTATAATGTGTCCGAATCCTGTTTTTTACAGATTTGTAGGTTCTATAGATGTTCGATCCCCAGTCAATTGTGACAACGTTCAAAATCCATTAGAAGGTCGCTCAGGACATTCACGTGGTTTATTGAGATGTTTTCTCCAGAGATATGTCTTGTCTCCGACATTATGGGAGCGACCTTGACGAGCTGTCTAGATGACTGAGCTTGATAAAGTATGATGAAGCATGCCAATGGGTTTTCTTCGTTTAGGGTTATTGCGAGTGGATTGTTATGATGCTCGACCCATGTAAATGTCTTCCAATTCTAGAATTTACAAAGTACAAGCAGTTTAATAGCAGTATCTCGTCGAATCTGAAACATCTGAATCGGTGAAAAAATAATATAGAACTGCATATTGTGTGCTTGGTTATTCCAAAGAAAACATTTTTAGTAATTATTATTAAATAGATACCTACAATGACTATCGTTTTTTCTGAACAAATTGGCAGGGTTATTATTCCTAAACATTGACTTTACCCCACTTTAAATAGCTTCCAAATATCTTACTATAGTTATGCTACGCCCATTATTAATAACGACAAAAAATGCATCGGTCTTCGAACTTCTCATCCCACACTGAAGTCATTGTCCCCCATTCTTGGCAGCACCTATTAGTACAATATACCTACATAACATGGAGTTATGACTTAGTCACTCGTCAGTTACTTCCGTTAGTAAAGTTTTGGTGGAAAAATCAGCGCATCATAGAATAACTTACAAGTTTATAGAATTTATATTGATCACCATCATCATCAGCCAGAAGACGTCATATAACCACCCCCGTATATTGATTTCGATACTCCGAATAAAATATCTTCGTCTGTAAATTCGTAGTGTCTACCGACTTCCATTACGGCATTTCTATTTAAAATCAGAACTCGTGATCGATTTTGATAATATTATACTATTATATAGGAGATGTGCGTATCCATTCAAACAAAGTCTTCGAGAAATCAGGTAACAACAACAATAAACATAAAAAAGTTAGCTTACCTCCTCTTTTTTGGAAGTCGGTAGAAAAATACATTATTATGGTACTTTCGACACCGTTGCCATTCCTACAAATTTAACAATTAAGTCGAAAAATACCAAGTAGTAACTTTAGTTCTTTCTAACAAAAGTTATTTAAGCTTACAAAACATACATTATAATCATTCTACCTAGATTTGTAGGTTTACTTTACTTAGTAATTTGGGTTAGCCACAAATGTTTACATGTATTTTATTTATTGCTTTTCTTCTCGGCTCTTAGGATCTTCTTATTAATTCATTTTTTGTTAATTTATACATTTACCTGCTTTCAGTGCATTCTTCCTATCATATCGCTTCATCCACCCATCCATGTTACTCGTACATTTATTCAGAGATTTGTACTGATAACGCTTAGTTAGTTGGCCCATAAGTGGTTCGTAATACTTACTAGTTTTTATATATAGTCTTGCGTAGTATTATTGTGACTCTTATGACCTCTGTAGATTTCTGTGTCAGTGCCAACGTTTGTCTCTTACTGTACTGGTCCTCTTTTGGTAAATTAGCTTGGAACTATAATGAACTTATAGGTCGTTGCTGCATTCATAGTAAGTCTTAAGCTTTTCTGCCAGAGTCGAAAGCAGCAGATTAAAAACATGGCGAAGCATCATTATTTTAAATGAGCATAGAAAGAAGCGAACCATATCTTTCCTTTTGCTGTGGCCTGTGAGGTTTAGAAAGCCTTTACGGCACCCCCGATATTTTCATGCTAAAACGGCACGGCACTATAGCATTCGGTATCAATTTATCGTATTTTAGCCACCTGCAGACGTGTCCATAAAGTGGATTGCATAGTTTGTCATGCAATTCGGAGAGTTAGAATGTTGCCAATACAGTTTGGCACCTCTGAATGCTGGTTTACAGGTAATACTTTGTGGAGAAATTGTTTTGACATGGTTGTTTGGTTTTATTTGAATTGTAGTTAATAGCATGTTGTTTAGAGTAGATACAATTTCAGTGGTGTCTTCTATTGTATGGGTGGTTATGAATTGGAAAAGCATCTAAGTGCTAACAGGAATTGCAAGTGATGTGATATTATGATGATATGATATGATACGTATGAGTGCGACATGCGGTGACCTCACGCCACTCTGGCACCTGGAACTTACGCAGATCTTCTTTCATGGCGTTTGACCAGTGGTGCTTGGGCCGGCCTATGAGATGGCGCCCGCGGTACTCATTTAAACGCTCTTTTCACTGTCCGATTCTCCTCTGATCCATCTCAGCTTGTATGCCTTATTTGGGTACGTACTTCTATTTCGCGCTCCTTGTCATTGGTGTCGGCCGGCTGGATAGTCGGTGCATTCGAGGTACCAAAATTTTGCCACTCCCTTGTTTGTCGTATTCTCCACAGACAGATCTTGTCTGGACACAATATTGTCACAAATTTCATCATTATATTTCAGCGACACGTAATATTAATAGGTACTTCTTGGCTTTCTAGTCACGAGTCATAACTTCCTTCTCCTTCATACAAAATGTAAACATCCAACCCAAATAAGCGCATCGTTCATGCCAGACTGCAACCATTTGCCGATTTTGGCATCAGGATTACGAGACCGGAAGGAAGTTCATTGGCACACAGTTACCGTAACACGATGAACTGTAGTTCAAGATCTTGGGAAGTCAAGAAACTTGGAACTGGAAAAATACTTTTTGGTTTGTGGTTTTCCTTCGATCAAATGATACACAGAAAGAGATTGCAAGTCATATTTTCACTGAAATTTGATATTGTTTTTTACTTTTTTCTCTGTTGACAGGCGAGCTCAGTCTTCCCCTTGCATAGTTAGGTATAAGCTGTTAAAAGCTTGATAAGTGCCATTCTTACCCGATTCGTACTCGGAAATCTACTTATCTCCATCCAATAAAACCAATTGTTTATTGATCCACCAAGTTTCTAATAACAGATCATTTGCCTCGCACGCGGCCATCACCGCACCGCTCTAACCGAATGGACGATCTAAATATACTCCTCTAAATATATCCGGCCGTGTCACATAGCGCGACATCGCTACTGCCCTGCTTAGCTTGACACGCCAATTCGAACCTTATCTCAAGAGTGGAAAGGCCAGGTGTTAAGGCTTTTACGGATCGATAGCTCACTTCGCGTGTGGCGGTTTTTGGCGCATGATTTTCTTGGGAATAGATGATGGAGCAAACCGTTTTTTTTGGGAGTTAACGTCTGTTTTTATCAGGAACTTTTACAGAAAACAGCGACCCTAATAGAGAACGTATTAAAAATGGTGCTTTTAAAATATTTGCGTAACAGTTCCTTATCATTTTGATAGGATAAATAAAGTATTGCAAAAATAATAATCTGATTAGAATAACATTATTATTGTATCTATGTTAGGTCATAGCCATAAAGTCATGCAAAGTTGAAAGCTCATCAAACCTCCACTGATCAGTTGTCGGCAAGAATACCTAAGAATCTGATGAAATAACAAATGCTTCGTACGCTGGCAAGGTGCCTAATTGCTAACTATCGACCATTTCAGTGAACATCGATAAATGTTTCTTATACAAAGGAAACTTTGAGTCTGAATATTTATAAAAGGGATTTTGTAGATTTATAAATTATTCTACATATTTATTGAACATTTAACATTATATATCAGTTTAATCACACTAAAAATAAAAGTTCCAGACCTATGTTTATGAATTCAAGTATTCTATTTCCTCGTGTTTAATATCGATTATGTAGCTGGCAACGCTCGAATGCATTAAAGTACTATTACCTATACATATTTATAGATATATAAAAAAGGCAGGTAATAGGTATAAATTAAATGAGAATAAAATAATAAAACTATATATCGAAAAAATATAGTTTATAGCTTTGTATAGTATTAGTCAAAAAAATTATCATGTTTTATAAGTTTGTGCAATATAAGATACTTTTTGTATCGAAAAAGAACACCGACGAAAGAATAATTCCTCCTCACATAACAAAAAATTTTAAAAATATATCTTGATGTCTAGATTCATTCGAATATCCATCGAATGATATTGAAGCTGCTTTTACTCATCAAAATTACATCACCGGCCTTGCATCTTCAACGTTAAGCCCACGGCTGTTTGACGCATAATAAAAACAGCAATAGACTTGCAAACGAAGTTCGGGTGTCAACGCCTCTTTTAAATATGCGTGACATTGGGCCATATTAAGACCAATATTCTGGCCAATGCGACGGTTTTATTAGAAAATATTACTGCTTGAACGACTTGAAAGGAAAACTTTGGGAATATGTTATGGGTCATGTTAGAAAACACGTCGCTAATGGATAATCGACGTGCTTCTGTGGTTGACTCTGATAAACTCTTAGAGTATGGTACTTTAAGTAGGAATTGTAGCAATCGTCTTTGTCGGCACGGATCTCCCTTGTTGATTTAGTATAGCTTAGTAACTATAGTAGATGACATTCCCACTTAATTAATTTCAAAAGATAATTACTTTATCGTAGAAAAGAACACTAATCGTGGACCGTTTTGACCGGACAAAAGAACTAGACCATGAGAAACAAAACAACCTTCTTTAAACTCGTTAAAAAAGTAAGCTACGAGGGCATTTACGACAGGACCATTCTTTGACACTTAAAAAGCGAGATAAATATGTAATAAAATTCGAATTTATCACCAATATAAACAATACTGGGTCTATCTTTAACTGCATTTAGCTACAAAATATCATCTATGACTTTGTGATAAAGGGGAAATCTAAAATAAATTGGCAACCGCGCCACAGCTC
The DNA here is from genome assembly GCA_947049295.1 of Ligdia adustata. Taxonomy (NCBI): domain Eukaryota; kingdom Metazoa; phylum Arthropoda; class Insecta; order Lepidoptera; family Geometridae; genus Ligdia; species Ligdia adustata. The sequence continues at coordinate 3,003,880 of OX346223.1, forward strand.
TATTTATTGACTCATACCTCGATATTAGTAGTTTTTAAAGTTGATACTTAACGTTATTATTATTATTTATACTTATTTTATGACGGCGCATCCACAAAATGTGGTATTGTATGACCATAATTGACAAACTCAGGCAGAAGAGAAAAACGCAAAAATTGAAGTGTTGAACGTAGAAACATGAGAATGACTACATTTCACACTAAATGAGTGTAAGCATTCACATCATATAAATTGATTACTTACCAAGAAGGGAAACATGTAGAGTAGCATGCTGGGCGTAACATTAGCAGATGTAATAAACAACAAAGAAATAAGACAGCATAGGAAAGTAAGAGATATGATCATAACTGAAATGGAAATTGCCGGAACATGCATAATACTATAGTATAATTACAAGATCGATAACTAAAACTACATTATAAAACTTCAGATAAAGGTATAGATACTACATTTATCTGAAGAATAAAACAGCGTTTGATCTATTATTAAGAAAGGATTATGGTACTTCTATTTTTATGGGTCCATAGATAAGGTCGCGGAGCAACCGCTTTATTCTAATTCAAATTAATCTCGACTTTAAATACCGCACCGAATATTAAAACTATCGTATATCTTGGTAGGGACACAGGAGAACCGTAAGTCATTAAATAAAACGCACACTTTTATTTTACTGCCTGTAAAATCGGCGAAAACAGCAAATGAATCAAAAACAGGATACGGGGCGATGGTAACCGTGACTACGTAATTAGGTCAAGGGTTATGTGGTTACTTATCTACCCGCTGAAATACGGTTTCCTTCGTAAAATTTAAGTAGGAAAACCATATGATTACCGATTTTCCGCTGGCAATGTACTGAACTCTATAGGCAAAAGATTATGTATAGGTACTAAACATTCAAAAAAACAAGACATAGAGCAAACAGAACATTAAGAAAGCTAAGAAAGACCGTCGCGTCAGATCATCGAAAAGTAGATAGAGTAGAACAAGAATTTGAAACACGTAAATCCGTTGCTGTATAGAGCATTAAAAGTGATAATTATCATTGAATCTAAATCATAAGAAGAAATCCAAAACAAACGTATCAAAACTCTCACAAACGTATCAAAACAGTACCAGAATCTGTTGAAGATTTTAGTAAAATGCAAGTAATGAGTTGTACTGAAATCGTGAATAAATGTGGCAAACAAGTCTTAAGCATGACACCGACCGATACTAGCAGTTAAAGTTTTCCAAACAATTGCTCACTCGTACTTTGTTTACACTGAATCACTCAAAAGAATACAAAATTTCGTCTCATTTAAACTTGGTAAAATGCTTGGTAAAGCCGATCTCAAGCCGTAGCGTCGTCTGAACAGGCAAGGAATCCGTTTTATTTATACCGTTACATTTGTCATTCGGTGCGGAAAACGCCGGATTTCTGTGTCACTATTAAAATAGACGAGTTCCTTTTCACTCACGTAAAGTCGTTTTATATGCTCTAGTAATAGTTCATATGCCAGTTAGTAATTTGGAGAATTGGCTTTTTTTAGAAAGTTCAGCGGCAGTTAAGTTTTGTTCCCAATTTGTTATTTGACTAACAAACAACAGTATCAACGAGTACGTATGTATCTAGCTATGTTTTAGGTATTGCTGTTATTAATTAACGAATCTATTTATTGAATCAATTACCTACGTTTTGGAAGCAGGCAGAACATGCAGGGTGAAATTAAGATCTTGAAATAATTTGCCAAGTAAGTTTAGTTTCAATTATACAGAATAAGTAAATCCTTACTCAGTGACCGATATTTCCTAAGAATCGAACGCAGAGCCTAAACCGCTAAACCTGAAAGCATGAAAGGAGTTGTTTAATTTGCGGTCAGGACGGTGTTCCTCTACCAAATAATGCGTAAAGATGTGATTACTATTGTGTATTAATCAAACTTGCATCAGTTGTCTACTTTATTGTGTACAAGAATATCTTAATTCTGTAAACTTCAGTTCAGAGTTCTGGCATCCCTGAAAGATTTTTGTATCCTAGGTTGCCTTAAATGGTCACATTGGTCTATAAATTGTACCATCCGTCACAAATGATAAAATCGACGCAACAAAAACGCGTAAATCTGCTTTTTACTTGACTAACGTGAAAATAATTTCATTCTTAGTTAATTTTGTACACTGCGATAAGTTACGTTAATTTTAAAAGCAACGCTTTGTTAGCAATTTTCGCAGCTTTCCAACGTTCTTTATGAATCCTATCAGCAAATAAATGTTTTCAATTTTATATCCGAATCGCAAGCAAACAGTATTTCATCAGTTCATCAGTATTTGTTCAGTCGCAGATTTATTATTTATTTTACCAAAATAAACGCATGTTCTTTCGGATGTGTTTTTTTGTTGTTGAGTGTATTATTTTATTTTTTCTTTCGAGTGCTCATCATCGTCTTCTGCCAGATGATAGGTTTCGAGTACTCATCTAGTAGAAATAAAGCTTTATGTAAGAAATACAGTTAGTACTATAATTTTCTTAAGAGTAGAGTTAGATAATGGTAATCACTAGAGAAGCAACCTCGCAATAACTAAAGCGTTTGCTTAAAGCTACTGACTATATTTCACATTTTTGTGCTATGACGATTTAAAATTCATCGAAGGCTATCCCATACAATAAGTTTATTTTCGAGTAGCGTCTATCTATACCAGTACAATCAACTCAGAGCCTAAGCCGCTAAACCTGAAAATTGAGGGGAGGGGGAATTATAGGGTGTAAGAGTGTATGTACTAAGAAATAATTTTTAGAAATTCAACCCATAAGGGGTCAAGAGGGGTCAAATGAATGAATGAATGATTATAACTTTATTGCACACCAAAATCACATAAACGTACGAGTACGACAGAGAATATAGTCTAATACATTAGGCGGCCTTTTCGCTAAAGCAACTTCTTCTAGACAACCTATGGCAGGATAGAATTATGGAGGTTCAAAGTATGAAACTTTTTAATATTCCGTTTTATGTCGCGTACTACATTTTATCACCTCTATGTTTTTAATAAGGAATTAAAGCTTCCATTATACAAACTATCATAATATTCCATAAATGGAAGGAAGCGTGTCACACTCCAAGCAAAACCATTTTCAAACAGCACAAAAGCTTTAATAAGCAGCCACCAAATTACCAGTTAGCCTCCAATGCAAATTGCGTTGACACAAAGGACTGTGCAGTGGGAGAGCAGAGGACAATAGCGGTGAATATACCTCCGAAACGAGAATTGTGCTGTTGATATGCGTGCTGTTTATATAGGAATTTTAGGTATTGTGTGAAATTAAAGTAGGGCGGTTTTATTGTTAAGGAGTATGCATAATGAACCTGCATTGCAAGAACTATGTGTTACATAATTTTATGGACAGAAATCTCAATATTTTGCTATAAATTTAAATATAGTCGCTTCTCTTTGATCAATATATTATAACATGTACACTTATGTGGGACGTAACTATTTCCTCGGCAAAATAATTAAATGAACTTATAGATACTCAAAGTCAGGTAATTACTACTAATAAAACGAATATTATATGTAAAAATTCAAAACTACATAATTCACATTGAAAAAAATAAATTTATCAAACAATCCAACCAATTTACTTAAATACTGCAATGTTAACATATTTCATGTAGAAAAGTACTATATGGTAGCAAACAAAATACAAGCTTGCTATATTTTTCAATATAATTCTCGTAATTATACTCAATTCCATCCCAAAACCCAAACCAATACTCAAGCGTTTAAAGTTAGAGAAGCCCGTTGACATCTCGTTACAGTGATAAATTACCCTGGGTTGTTCCAGACGTACCTTCAATCGTATTTCTTGCCGTGCCACGACTACGACTGTGAACTCAGCTATATTCGAAATTCTTCACCACGACTCCTTTATAAGCGTGTGATGGGGGAATAAAGTCTTGAAACTGTGTATATTGGAATACCGTACCTTTAATTTCTCCCTTCCCTTTAAATTTTCGTGTTTATTTAAGTCAACCTAGTTACATTCAAGCATGTGTACTAAGAATTTAAAGATGTGGTACTTCGATTGGTGTTCTAGAACTTGTAAGAGAATAATAAAGCTCAATTAATAGAGCTTTGAAGAAGCTCGAATATTAACTGTCTCTGTCTCGCATGCCAAGAATAATGGCTGTAAACAGTTGTAATTTAGTATCGGTAATTCGGTATCAAACAAAATGTTGCTGCAAAGTATCCTCTTCTGCCTGCGTCAGTTTTGCACAAACGCACCTGTGGCGAGCACGCCACTTACATCGAGGAGTTCTATCTGTACGCTCATCTACCTATCAAACCACTACATAACAACCATTGCATTCAACAACACCGCCACCACCAAGCGCACACGCCACATTTCAATATTCTCGGCCAATCACAGCGCCAGGCCTGCATCGCGCAAGAGATATTTACAGCCCTTCTATGCACATATACACGCTCCAACAACACACAATTGGACAGCTATTCCCGAGCACAACCCGCTCGGTAGGAGTAATCCTTTGATAACATGGAGGAACTTCACTGTGGAAATCACTTTTCACATACCAGCTTGTCTTTCCTCCATACATCTTTAAGTCCATAAGGAGGAACATCTATGCTTTAAACAATCAGGACTTTTACAGTTATCACAGTTGCCAGTCTTTTAAAGAACAAATATTGATGTCTAGTCTGAAAGTACCTTATTATATTTTCAGCCGTTTCTTCTAAAGAGACAGACCAAATGACTTTGAGAATTTTCTTCCATCTCTTATTGTAATTTAAGTGACCCAAATTAATTTTTTTTCTAGACACGTTTACATTTCTAAAACAGAGCTCAATACAGATTGTGGAAGTAATAACATTTTTACAAAGTATAATTTAATAGAATCGATTTCCCGTTGCTTAAATTAAAATTAAATTACAAATTCCTATACTTTAAGGCATTGTTATTTTGACGTTTAGGCGGGAGTACGAGTAGTGGTTCTCCCAATTTAATCAGATATCAGATTCTTAACATCTATCAGGTAACCGATAATTTCTATTAAGTTTAGGGATAATTTATAATATTTTTACTCAGTTTTTGATGACGTTTTAAGCGAACATAAAAATAACAATTAATTTTGACCTATGGAAAGGTGAAGTTTGTAAAGAGGTTTGTAAAAAAGGAGTAACTAATGTAAATGAAATGTTAGTTTTATATGAAAACTAATTTTTCATATTTAGTACTTAAATGTGTTAAATTTAGTTACAAATAAACATTACGAACAACATTTCGTACACTATGTACTCTTCCAGTAGGAAGAGTTTATTTAGGTCAATAGTTTTAGCTGCGTGTCCTAGTGCACGGCAATTAACGAACTATTCACAAGTTTGTATCCACCTGTGTACCTCGGTACAAACACTGTATTTCAAAACCAATTATGTTGTAATTTACATTTATTATTTTTGTAAATTTAAGTTAACATTTACAAAAATCAACACGATAAAATAGGAGTATATACGAGTAGATAGATACTCTGTAATTATTTTTACTGAGTATTTTGTAATTTTTGGCACATACTTTAACAGTAAGTATAGGCTTGCAAAAAATAGATACCCAAGGGAATAGCCACTACAGTTTATTCTCGGTTCTAGCGGATAAAATAAGTTGTGGAGGCAAAATTCCAGTTCCTGGCTGAGCTTTATGGTTGTTGCTACAATGCTCAGAAGCTTTTAGACGTCAACGCCAGAGCGTTTTCACATAAAAAAAAGAACATTTCTCCTCCAGGTTACCAGATCTAACTTCCGTGACCGGTGAGATACTCTTAGGTAGCCTGGGTACTGCTTTCTGACAATATTAAGTTCTTTATTCACCTGAGATATTAGTATATACATGGCATTAGCATAACCTAAATAGAGATCAACACACTAGCCTAGCATGCGAACAGTAATTAATTCATAATATCAATATTAAAAGGTGATGATGATATTAATCTCATAATTTTTACAACAGTTCTTTCTTTCAACTTATAGTGAGAAAAAACGTTTTCAAAATTTCACTTCCCATTAGTTTTAGGGAATAATAGGAGAGTTTTCGTTTTTGAAGTTCTATCAACGGTGGTCAATAGACAAATGGGCGGCAAGCAGACCACCAGCCAGATGGGTCAATTGCATCCGAGCCACCGGAAGAATAACGCGGTAGATAGTTCTATGACCTGACATTTCCGTATAGAATTTACGAGATTTACGGAATCTTAAGTAAATGTACGTCCGTCTAGTATAACGTACATGTAGTATTAGAGATACTAAAATGTCATTTATGGTTTACCCATATCGATAAATTTAGGCACGTGTATGTTACTGTTCTCTCTGAAACAATGTAAAGCCTGAAAATACTATTATTTGTACTGTGGCAGAACTGCGTCCAAATCACCCTCGCTTCAATAAATAAGACGGGTCATTAGTTTATTACGTATTTTACTGTTTCTCTGCGAATTATTAGGCCATTGCTCTGGGAGCTGTATTACGTTTGTTTATTATTCTGAATGATAATGAACTTGGCTGCTTATGTAATTTTACGATAGGGTTTTCGGATTTAGGGCTGTGCAATAGTTTGTTTTCTTCAAATAATGATTAAGCTTATGTTTACTTGCATGCTTTTAGCCCTCGACGCAAAAACGACGGATGTTATTAGTTGACGTGGCTGTGTGTGTGCTTGTGTCTGTCTGTGGCAGAGTAGCTCCCAATCGGATTCACTGCTTTTGATTATTTGTATGAAATGTGTAAGAACACTCCCGGTGTTCTTAGCATAAACCTAGCTATTTTTCGTTCATTCGCTGAAAAAAACTGTACTTCGCCATTTTGTAGCAAAGTAGGTGAACAACTTTTTTCACAACGCCCTCAATATGGGTATCAAATGAAAAGGTTTGGCTCGTAGAATATATTACATTATATTTTTTGCATTTAAAACACATGTCGGGGGTTTATCAAAATTTTCAACTTTACTTGTTTATTACATGGATTTATGATAGGAACCTTAAGCACACTCACACTTTTAACTTTACAGAGATATATAATTTAACGCTGTGTAATAAGTATTCTTAAATTAATGCACTATCCTGAATTCATAAAAAGCTATGAAATATGGCAATATTTTCACACATATTAAAGATCAAGAGCTTCACTCATTTATATCCTTGGAGTGCAATAAAAGGCTAATCTTACGAGTCCATTGACAGAAATCTTCCCTTCAAGTCAAGGGAGAACCTTCGTATATGTCACCTAAGAATCATATTGCAGGCACTTTTACACTATGCGACCTATGTGTTTATACAATATTTGCACTTACGTATTTTGAGTAACAAACCTACTACTAAAACGATTTTTATAACATTCATATGAGACCACTTGTCTTGTGAATATCCCTTCCAAACGAAAACTATCTAAATCGCTCGAGACGTTGCCGATGTTGAAAAATCGAGGAACATACATAAAAAATATTACGACGAATTGAGAACTGTTTTCATTTTATAAGTCAGTTAAAAGCGTCGTGGTGGACTATAGTTGCCAAGCCATCATAAGAGTTAACTGACTGAACAGCGGATGATGATTCTGGAAATGATCTCATTGATTCAACTCCGCTCGGCCGGAAATACCGCTAAGTATAACTTGTACCTTTTTTTTATTTATGTCAATAAATAATTTATAAATTCAATCGATGGTACCTGGCCATATTGACCAGATATCACTGCTTGGCGGTATACTTGAAAAAAAAAACATGCTTCACTACTATTGTATTTTCTATTCTTATTATTCGCTTGTTGTTTTTTTTTTCACAAAAAAACAATATTCTATTCTACTTGAAAAAAATAAGCTAACTCGAAATTAAAAAAAAACATTAGCTGTTCCATACATATCTACGGCCAATTAATCCTGTCTTCGAAATGGCAGATTTTTTTTCTAAAGTTTCGGGTTGCTCCCATAGTGAAAGTTATCCATCAGGATGTACATCGACCCTTTCTTCGGCTTAGTACAACCATTACCGTTAGCGCTGTATTTATTTTTTGTCCAAATAAGGCACCAGGTTATGTTATGTTGTAAGTGAAATCACCTAAGTTCGTCCAAATTTTTTACTAGACTTCTTATGCTTAGTGAATACGTACCTTTACACCTTGCTACCGTACATAATTGGATATCAGTGTAACAGGATTACCCTTGGTACGTGCACCGCTGCCCTGAGTTATGTTATAATCTAATAATGAAATAACACTCTTTAAAATTAAATTAAAATAATAGACATTTTGTTTGTTGTCGATGGAATATTTATTTTTGACTTTTTAGAGACACCCAGACTTTTCAGACGGAGAATTCTATTTGGGAGACTGCTTTTAAAGTGATTCCGGATAATTTTGTCAAAATATATACAGAATTTTTTAAATTAGAATGACTAGAATAAGGAGTACAAGACTACCTGCGAAATTGCAGGCGGTTTTGTCAGTTCTTGTTCAGTGGTCGAAATTAATTTGATATTGTTTTTTCTGTAATCAATCGGTAACAAAAAATCGATCAAAGCGCCGACAATAAAGAACTAACTTTCCACTTATCTACCCAAGTACCGAAGGCAAGTTGCCAAGTCGGGACCACTAAAGTGACAAGCCGATGCATTTCCTAACTTCTTTTCATTCGTTCTTTGATGCAACCGTCCGTAAAATGGTGTAATTTAAAAACCATTGAACGGGCCTTTGGCTGGTTCTCATATTTCCGCAAGAGATATTGGAATTTAATATTGCGGTTCGGAATTTCGATTTTGATGACGCCTATTTTTCATTTCTTTAGTTTTTGAATAAAAAGTTATATGGTCTTTATTTAAAGTTGCTGCTAGATCTGGAAGAGATTTAATTTAGTTATAATACAGCCTGTTTATATATATTTAACAAACGACACGTCTTGGTGTATGGTCTTGCACTCAATTCTAACATTAGGTTTGTGGATATACAATGCTGTTATATGGGTCTGTTCGCCATTGCATAATGCTTATTAATAATGGAGTATGAATTCATAATGATGATTTATATGGATTGATGATCTTAGTGTAGGATTACTGACTCTATTAGACTTATGGCGCGTTGTCTATCTTATGTATTGAATTGTCATTGTGATGTTGCGAGTATATTTGCATAGATTATTCTTAGAGGATGTTGTGCTTGTACCTATATATACATATATAATAATAATACTGTTAAAATAAAATACAAAGTTAGCTGACAAATTGCAAATTCCCTCAATATGGCTATCAAACTATCAAATACAAGGGCTTGACAATAAAAAATACGATAAGACTACTACTAACTAGTATTCAAATTCAATACGGCTAAAACAACAAATGTCGGGTATTTTTTTAAATTTTCAATGTTACTTGTAACATATTAGGAAGCTGGGAATATTTATAAAGTCGGAAAATTTGGTCACATTTATATACAAAGACACATAATAGGGATTTCTGATTATATGCAAATTACAAATATAATGAGCACCAAATTTTGTTCTCGTATAACTTGTAACAGAACTGAAAATATCGAAGCTCTTGGTTCAGCTGTAGAACAGCGGTGGAAGACATGACATGATATGATTGTCTGGTTATATTTGGTCGCTGGTTACCTTTACATGGTCCGGAATTTTCAAATCTTATGGTAAAATATGTATCAAAGTTTATTTTCTTTACTTTCTAGGTCGTGCTGGTCTTCATACTGAGTATAGCATCACTCATCATCTACTTCATTGACGCATCAAGGTAATAAATCATCTCAATCTCAATTTTCCTTTGAATACAATTTAGTTGCTATAACAATATTAATTTGATCTTGTACAATAATGCTGAAATCATAAAGGAATACGTGAGTCCACCTGTAAATAATAAATGTGGTCCAGAAATGTTTGTTGCATCTAGTCGACATATATGTGCTTTGTTTTTATTTATCAGCTGGATTAAAGGTCGATTTTGAAGTTTTTTATGATAAAGTTAAGCCTCATTGATAATATGCTATTTTTATAAAATTACCACTGATAACAACTAATGAATATTTTACGACTAATAGAGAGATTTCTAATTTTGTTAAAGATACTTAGTAAATCTTTATTTTAGTCCGCGCAATTCGATAACTCTTTCGGTACCTTTCAATCAAGTACCTACTACTTTTCAGGTACTACAACCGTTCAGGGTCTTGATTCTGTCAGTCATAATAAGACTATCATTAAACGTGCCACCAAGAATATAATTTTTATTTTTTGGCACTGAGGTTAGGATCTTGTCCTGCTATATAACTGCCATTGCATTTTAATACAGCAGGCCTAGCATGTGGGTTTATACCTGGAAAAATTAAATGCAAAAAATAATATAGCTAATTTCAAATAGCAAACCAATATTTCCTTTCACTCACAACGAAACACGTTTTCATTTAGAAGTATGATCATTTTGTCCACTGCCCATGCTAGACCTGCAGGTAAAGCAGGTTAAGAGAATAAGATCGCTTCTAAAAAAGATATCTTTGTGTCATTTAAAACCGTCAAGATCGACCATAATATTAGAAAGTGGCTTACCCGTGACCTGTTACTATGTTTGTTGTACATCTATGTCGTAGTTTTTGTTACCTATGCTTCACGTGTACAATTTCAGTGAAGACGTGGAGAGATGCCAGAAGTGGAGTGACAATATTACTCAGCAAATCGACCTTGCCTTTAACATATTTTTTATGGTCTACTTTTTTATACGAGTGAGTATCCTTCTAGTGATTGAGAGCTTTATCATAAAAATGAATAAATATAAAGACTAAGTAAGGCAAAAACTCCTAAACTCTGATTATTCAGCAATTTTTTAATACGTTTAATACGTGGAAACCTGATCAATATGTTCAGCAATTGTTTAGATACAAACTTTACAGCTGGGTCTTAATATTAATTTATTTTTATATGGAGTACCTACATTGAAAATACTAAAGTATTATTTAAAGTATTTAAAACACAATATGATGCATTAACGTTGTATTTTCTGTTTCAGTTTATAGCAGCTAGTGACAAGCTATGGTTCATGCTCGAAATGTATTCATTTGTAGATTATTTCACGATACCCCCATCCTTTGTATCGATATACCTGGATAGAACATGGATAGGTGAGTAATAAATTTCTATAATAATTAGAAAAAGAGCGGCTAGATACCCATAAATTCTTTCTTTCTTTTCTTATAAAATAGTTTCTTGTGATTATTGAAAACCAGATAAAAGACTAGACCTAAATAGATCACCTTCAAGCTAGGTATACTGAATCATACGCGAAAAGAATAATCGGAAATAGTTGAAAAATAAAATACTTTATTAACATAAACAAAATGACTAACTACAACAGCAAAAAAATATAGCCGAAAGGTTACCTATACACCATTTAAGATCTACAGATAATCCAAATGCTCCAACCCAACACCAGAAATAAAATAAAATACTTCAGCATTGAAACACACGAGTACAAAATATGTATCCAGCATTAACAACGCACGAGTGACTCGACTTATTTGGAAGTCAAGATCAATTATCATATTGCATCTATATCGAATCCATTGCGAAAGTTTTGAGGAATTAGCCTTTAGTAATTCAACGTTATATTTTATTTTCCAGGGCTGAGGTTTCTCAGAGCTCTACGCTTAATGACCGTGCCTGATATTTTGCAATACCTCAATATATTAAAGACATCGAGCTCAATTCGGTTGGCGCAATTAGTTTCTATATTTATATCAGTGTGGCTCACAGCCGCTGGCATTATTCATTTGGTGAGTATTATTACTAATATTAACATTTTTATATCTAATGTTTCACGAATAAGAGCAAAAATGTAGAACATAATATTGCAACTAAATAAATAGGTATAATAGTACTGAGCATTAGCATGAGACATTGTTGTGTGTCAACGATGTGAAACTTTAATCGATATAGGTGCAGTACGTAGAATGTCGGAAAGAAAAGTATTATTTAATTTAGTATGTTACAGAATTCCACTTAACAATTTTGAAAGACGATGATGAAAATGAATTAGTTTACCTATATGAACTAAAGAATGACTCTATGCCATCAAAGATCTATTACGTCTTTTGGGACTATAATGAAATCATCGATATAATATTACCGTTGACATAAAATATATCACTAACAGTACGTAGCACAACTATATCTACAGAAATCAATTTTGCTCAACTTAACTTCAGCACAGCTGCATTTTATGAACTGAACCGCAACCTGTTTAAATGTAAAGATGATGCCAACTGTAAGTGAAGTAATAATTGTATGTTGAAATATCTGTTTCAGTTGGAAAATTCTGGCGATCCATTAGAATTTGAAAACTCACAGAAGTTGTCATACTGGACTTGTGTATACTTTCTTATAGTTACCATGTCCACAGTAGGTTACGGTGACGTGTTCTGTCATACTGTGCTTGGCAGAACATTTTTGGTATTTTTCCTCCTCGTTGGCTTGGTAAGTTTCACTTTCATATATTTTCTATATCTTTAATGATATAATTTAATGAATTAATTTGATATCACAACAGACTTTATACCTAAATATTTGCAAGGAGAGGCAAGTTGTAATATTAGTTTAATGTACTCGACTACAGTAGTCTATGAAAATCACCACTATTCTTTTGAAAGCCACTCGAGCCGCCAAGCTTGCTATTCCTTGCATAGCTGAATAAATAACAAAGCAAAAGGAAACATAATTACGACTTGCCATTTGAAGGTTAAACAATTAGTTCACATGGGACTTGCTAGTGAAGCGTACTGGTTTACCGCACAGCTCGTTGAATGATTGTAAGCCTGACTAGTGCACCATCTTATAGAAGCATGTCGAATATTTCGGTTAACGTTCGGGAGAGGCTTTGCGGCGCCCCGTAGGGCCGGCCGCGGCCGCGGTTGCCTCTCCGTCCTCGTTACATGCCTTCCTTCTAACATGCGGGCTGCCTGTATTCGAACGTGTATATCTCTTACTATCGCCGAATACTAACGTGCTTCGTTTCGAGCGATTGCATGGGTGTCTTTTGTTTTTTCTTTTGCTTTGTTACGTGATACTCACTATTATTGTGCCGCCGGAGGATCTCTCTCTCTCTCGCCGCGCTTAACTTTCGAGATGAGTTATTGGGGACTGTGGTACGAGAGTTGCTTGTAGTCCGCGTCCGCGCCGACTGCGCGACCCAGCGGCCCAGTGGCCCAGCCCGGCGGCCCGGCGCCGCGCCGCGACCCCCCCTCCCACCTCGCGATCTCTGCATGCCGCACCTGTGCCTGGCTGTGTTCAGTTGCTCACATCACCGGTAGACACACACTCGTTCCTTTTATTTTTATTTCGCTCCGCTACCGGCCGCACATTACGACTCTGCGTCACCTTAGACTTACCGAGACTCGAGGTGGACATTGTCGTGCACCACGCGATGGTGTCCGCGTGACCGCAGACTCGATGTTCGATCGACACCGTGGTCTGTTGCAGGCAATGTTCGCTAGTAGCATTCCCGAAATTATAGAGCTGGTAGGAAGTAGGTCCAAGTACAGTGGCGAGCTGAAGCGCGAACACGGAAAAAGGTATCAGTTTGATATAATGAATCTAACGCCGAAAGTGAAGGCGATTCATTCCGCGGCAAGCCGCCGCCTATGAATCGCCCGATCTCTCGGAGAGATGAAAGGTTATCACCTATAAAGAAGCTTGCTCAGTGCCGTCAGATGTATTGTGTCATCTACTCGCGTTGACTCGCGGTTCCCTCCCGGCGGGCGGCGGGCGGCACGTCGCCCTGCGCTACCGCCAGCCCGCCGGCTCGCGCTAGAGCCGCGGCGAGCGCTGCCCGGCGCCGTCCGCCGGAGCGGACCACCTGTGAACGCGCTCTACCAAGCGTCTATACAGAATGCCCACCGTTTTAGTTCAGGAACCGGACGTACCGATTTCTTTTAAGTTCCGTTCATCGATTAGTTAGCGTATGTATCCTTAGGCTTTGCATGCACCCGGTCACGAGTCCCCGTACGGCTTGCGCCGGTCACTGCTCCCGCCGCTAGCGTAGCTCGGCACGGCACCCAAGTCCCGCACACTCACACACAGCCACAGCCACAGCCACCACGCAGACAGACGACACTCGAGCCACAGCCTAGTGCGAGCGCGAGGGTGCGCGGCCGCGGGCCGGCGGGGCGGGCGGGCGCGGGGCGGCCGGGGCGCGGGGCGCGCGGGTCACTCACCTCTCGGTGTTTGCTGTGTATCGTAGGCTGTGTTCGCCAGCTGGATCCCCGAGATCACGGAGCTGGCGGCGCAGCGGAACAAATACGGCGGCCGGTACAACAAGGACGTCCGCCGCAGGTACCCTGCTCTCACGCCCCCGCTCCACGCGGCTTCCTGCCTTCCCGCCTCTCACGGTTTCGATCTTGGTTGATTGAATGCGGAGTTTGCTAATGAAATTTATTAATCCTTCACTAGAATCGGTCTCTCGGTGCCGTGGCGCATGCTCGAAGAGTTAGCTCCCGGCGGCCGCGCCCCTCTCCCCGAACGCGAGAGACAGGCGCGCGGTCGACCGACGCACTACTACATGCCTTTTTTCGTAAATTTTACTCGAGACGACTTGAGCTTTTTAATCCTTCTAACGAGACTAGATCTGGAGAGAGCCGATGTAAAGTTTTGTAATGCTGTCGATGAAGTAGTGTTTGGTTTGTTCGCTTGCACACGATGCCTGTCGCCACGCTGTAGCGCTAGCTCCGGCACCTCGCCTCGAGTCCCGACGATCACACACAGCCAGTGCCCGCGCGCCCGCGGCCGCGCTGCCCAGTCACTAACCGCCCGAACCCAGCGCGCGCCCGCGACCCAGAGAGGAGCGCCGGCCGAGAGCCGCCGGCCGCCCTCGCCCACAGCCCGGCACCCGGCACCGGCGCCCGGCGGCTCTCGTACGCTGCACCCTCCACTCACCACTCGACTCAATGTGAATGTCTTGTTTTGTCTGTCGGCGTTTAGGCGATATTTGCCAGTTGTATCCCAGAGATTATTGACTTAATCGGCACTAGACCCAAGTATGGCGGCACCCTCAAGAATGAGCGGGGACGCAGGTGAGCCGCTGTCTTCTCTCCGTTCCGTTGAATGTGTTCCGTGTTGTGAAATCTATATTCTTCCTTTTCCTCTCTTAGCACGCTTCTGTGTTCTCACTTACTTGGCGGGACGCGAGTCCCGCGAGTTGTCTTTGTTTTTGAGTCGATATTGTAAATTACCTTTAAATTGATTTGAGTTCAGTTAACTAGCGAACGGCAGATAGTGGCTAGTGTTTTCGCTCGTCGTATATTATGTAGGTTTATGTTCTGTTAGTATACGTACGTAAAGGAATGTTTATCGTAAAGCTTAGTTACGGAGAGTTAAATGTTGAGTGGTACCGTACCGTAGTGCGTTGTCGGAGTTGTGGTGTGCGATGCGAGGCCCCGACAGCTCCTCTCTGTGGCGCTCCGCGTGTCCGAGGCGCTGTTGTAGCCGCGCACCGAGCCCGCCCGAGCCCGAGCCCGAGCCCGAGCCCGTCCGTCCGTCCCCCAGCCCCCAGCCCACCCGTGAGTGCCACCACACCTCTCCCGCCCGCGCCCCTCCACTGCCTGCACGACTGTATTCTGTTCATATAATCTGTACTCTTAACTACTCTTCATGTTGATCCTCTTTAATGTTTATGATCTGTTTTTGTACTTTTGATCGATCCCCTCGGTTTATTAGTGTAATGTACATTTACGTATAAATTCATAGAGCGTGGCAAGGCTGTGTGCATTGAGGACATTTTAACGCAAAATTAGTTTAGTTCTCGACCTATCATTTAACGATCGACATCATCTAGCAGTGTACACGAATCATTTTTACTAAATTTTGAATTGAAATGATTTTAAAATTGTTTGCAATTTTTATGCGGTACGTTGAAATATTCAAAGTAGACAATTTTGAAATATTTTTGGTGAAAATGGAATCAGTTCTTTGCCACACCTTAGATGAATAATAGTATGCATGATTGTTAGTATTTTTGCAACTTTACTGCATCTGTCTCTTTTCTAAGTCTTCTTTCTATTTTGTGATGGTTTTAGTGAGTTTGAGGGCCTCTCTCTTCTATTTGGTTTGTTTAAAAGCTTTAACCTCCATCATTATACCGACACTTCGACTGTCAACACTCAATCTAGTTACAGTTTCCATTTCTAATCTTTTCTAAATCAGACTCAATCAAACTGAGACAATACTCGAAATAGCACTCTACTTACAAAAGACTCTCATATCCCAATACATTTCAAACAGTACTGAGACGCAAGCTTTGGTGTTATTGCATCGTTTTGTCTAAACACAGATCCACTAACCCTAACTATGAATTCACCAAGTTCTAATGTGTCTTAATACCTACCTGTTAAATGAATCAGGCATTGATACTGAATTTAGATGTCTGTGTTTAGACTTGATATACTTGTATTGTACCCCTACACATGTCTACTACAATAATGTTGTTTTTATCCTAACAAGGAATGCTATCGTTTACATTTTAATGTTCCCTCAATATCATACAGTCCTAGCAAGCAAACCCCTTCCTTTAGTCCTGATATCATTTATTTATTTATTTTTATCTAGTGTGGTAGATAGTAAACACAAATCCTGAACGAAACTGAGCTTAATAGTTAAGAAGTTCATTTCTTTGTGGAAATATATTACTCGATCACATAACTAACCATAAAAATCATTTTACCAGTCACTATTTTAAATTCAATCAAATACAGATCAACCACAAATTGATGAACATTATTAATGTATATGTAAATTATGGAGGTTATAATTTTAGCAATGTCTTCATTCCCAAAAACTTTTCTGCTTAAGATAAACAAACTTCTCTGTCTCACAAACTTTGTTACCGTTGTGTAATCTTCTTGTGATAGAATAGAAATTGCCTGTCAAAATGAAGACGTTGTTATTTTTTGAAAGTAGTTGTTTCACGCTTCTCTCACGTATTGTTTTGTTTAACCCTGTTGTGACCTGTTTTTATTTGAAAATGTTTATACTCGTATCTCTCAATGTCTTTTTGTGGTCCCAGGCGTTAAATAAAACTTTGAATTGCTTTATACTGTCTTTCCTATCTTTCTATTTTAAGATCTATAAGCTTTTAAATTTGCTTTCTGAAAGAAAATGCCAATGTAAATTTAAAATTTGAGAGCAGCAAAGCTTACCTACACTCTTAAAAGTTTCGAAAATTAATATTTTTGATTGAATTTGCAATAAAAAACAAGCTTTCGAAAATTGTTTGATACAAATCTGCTTTTAATGCTTCTTTATACTTGCAACACTTACGTAGATGCACCTTTGCCTTGGCTTTTATGAAAAGATACTCTAACATATTTTTCATTTTCAGGCATATAGTAGTATGTGGGCATATAACATACGAATCAGTAAGTCATTTTTTAAAAGACTTCCTACATGAGGACCGGGAAGATGTCGACGTCGAAGTTGTTTTTTTACACAGGTCAGTATTTAATTTCTATTTTAAGCTCAAACTTAGTATAGTGACCGTGGATTTAAATCACATACAAAGAATCCTATTCAGGCAAGATAATCCGACAAGAACTTGTATCATAGACTGAATTATTTTTAAATTTTGAAGAAAGAGTTTTGGCCCTTGACTAGTTCAATGGCGCAATGTTGTATGTGCTACCAAGTAGGTGGTGTGTCATGTGTGCTCGAACGACGCTTTCAGAAAAGAGCCCGACCTAGAGCTGGAAGGTCTCCTGAAGCGTCACTACACCACCGTCGAGTTTTTTCAGGGTACAATGATGAATGCCGTCGACCTTGAACGAGTCAAGGTTAGAGTAAGACAAATAGAGCAGGCATTAGATTATCGCACGGCCGTTCTTATCATTAATACGCGTCTACGTGAATCAGTATTTTTTTATTTCTTTATTATTATGTGCATTATACAGATCTTCTGTAAAGATGCTGTCCATAGTCACTGTAGGTTTTTTTTATCACTTTGGTAATTTTATCTTGTGATTATGTTGATGCAATCATTTGCTTCTCACGGTGGTGCGGCGGCGACTCCGCAAGGAAGCGCCCCCGTACCATCTCACGACTGCGTATTTGGTAAATAGCGTTGCATGGTAAGGCCTCGACAGGCGGCGGGTGTCATATGCCTGGTCAGTAGTGTTAACTAAGCGTTGATGACAGGAAACCGCCCGACCTGGAGCTCGAAGGCCTGTTCAAGAGACACTTTACCACTGTGGAATTCTTTCAAGGCACCATTATGAATCCAATCGACCTTCAGAGGGTAAAAGTAAGTAAAATTGCACACGGAGATTGATATTTGGGCGTGGTGTCGGTTTAAAGCTGTACAGACTGTCGTTTCCATAGAGTAGAGCGATGCTCGTTCACTGACTGTCTCGGGATGCTGTGGACGGTGTTCCCTTCTAATGTTTGAAACTGAGCGCTGTCTGTGCCTGTCGCTACTGAGTGTTGCGCCCCGGCTCAGCAAGGCTACCGCGGTACCGTACTGACCCGGAGGCTTTTTGTGTCTCTTCCCTCTGAGTCCTTCGCCGCGCCCAGCCCGGCCACAATATGTCTTATTCTAACGATAATGGGTGTTGTATGCAATGCTGGCCCGTGTGATACATCGATATCGATTTGACTGTACGTTACCATCGTATTGGCATCAATGGCTGCCGAAGAAAGGGTTACCATTCTAAAATTTTTATCGATGTAGTTTCAAGTACAGTTGTCGATTGTCGAGCATTGTGGTAAGTTTAACCGCATGGCTTACCGGCATGCTAGTTATTGAATTCTCCGCATGTTTCTTTTTCCACTGTCAAACACCCACCTGCTTTTGCCTAAATGATCACTACTACGTAAATCAATTATTTGAATACACAGTACGATCTACCTTTGTAGTTTAAGGATACTTGAATATTAATTTCATGGTAGGTACTGAACCGTAGTGGCCATTTATTTTGTGTAGTTTGCATGCGTTTTCATGCTTTTATCAAAACATACTTATACTTGCTTAAAGTAGATAGTGTTGTAGTTACAAAGTACATAGTATTTCAATGTGTATGTAATACTGACTATTCATATGTTTCGGTTATATATATTAGGTGATCCGATAAGCGTGTAAAATGAACTTGGAAATGTGGTTTAAATGCTTTCACTTCTTAAAATATACAAATTAATTTTTAAATAATCACATCTTATTAAATTTTGAGCCTCAATTCCTTTCAACTTGGTAAGTTTCATTTAATTTCACATGGGTTTGCTGACGGTAATTTTTTTACAGCCTTGTAATTTTTCTATGCGGTCATTGGATTGGTTCTTTCATCAAGTATTATTGTAGGTGCATGAAGCAGATGCGTGTCTGGTGCTAGCCAACAAATACTGTCAGGATCCTGATGCAGAAGACGCTGCCAACATCATGAGGGTCATCTCCATAAAGAACTACTCCGACGATATACGGGTCATCATCCAGTTAATGCAATATCATAATAAGGTTGGTAAAACAATACCAGTTAACAATAATCGACTTGATTGAAACTTTGCCTTTTTCTAAGACACAATTTAGCAGCACAATATGACTATCGGAAGTAAAAGTTCTGTACTGTAATGTTTGCAATTTAATCGATACATTTACTTCAGAATCGGAATGTGTCTATATAATTTTACTCTCGTAGGAAGATTTATGTAGCTCTTGGTTTAAATTATATTTTTTTAATTATCTGGTTTAATTTTTAGGCATATCTTCTCAACATTCCTTCGTGGGACTGGAAGCAAGGTGACGACGTGATTTGTTTAGCAGAACTGAAACTAGGGTTCATCGCTCAGAGCTGCCTCGCCCCTGGCTTTTCGACTATGATGGCTAATCTCTTCGCCATGAGAAGTTTCAAGACGGTCAGCCATTCTTTTATTATATTTGTCTTATTTCTCTAACAATTGTCTTTAAAAACGGAGCATGCTCGAGGACGATTGGCAGGAGCCTTTGACTCATTTCCTTGAAGTCTCTTCCAGTCATGCTCTCAGTTCTAACAAATAATGCGGCATTTCCACAGTCCCAAGAGATGGCTATGTGGACTAATGACTACATGCGAGGTACCGGAATGGAGATGTACACCGAGTCACTAAGTACCACGTTTATCGGGATGCCTTTCTCACAAGCAGCTGAGTAAGTGAGCAGCGAACGAGACGCTTGCAATATCGACGACGTGAGACAACGTCGCACCACTTTTCTATACTGTACAAGTGTTTGAGCATTTCCCATACCGCAATGATAGCGGATACCGTCACTAACAGACTTGAACGCATAGCTTATCTCATTAGTGTTACTTATACAATTTTGTTTGCCAGCTTCACCGTGAAATGAATCTGAATGTGTTTTTGAATCTCATTGTAATTTCTTCATAGGTACTGCACTGAATAACTATTTAGTTGGTTATATAGATGATAGAATAGAGAATATATAGGAGGATGATACTAATTTTTGCTAGTAGAAATCTAATAAGGCGACTGCGGATGACGGCGATTTGGCGAGATAGCGCGAGAAACTAACAAGGCACGAGCTTTAGCAATTCCTGTTGGTTGATTGCAGTCTCCCGACACACAAGCTTGGCAGAACGATTACCTGCAGGGTACCGGATGCGAGATGTACACGGAAACACTGTCGACCTCCTTCACGGGAATGAGTTTTCCACAAGCGAGCGAGTAAGCACCTGCAACCAAACCAACGGTCCCCCGCATCTGCACCGTAGAGATGTGTGCCGAGTTGCTAACTTTAGCTGATATAGACTGCACTAACCTATACGGACAAACTATAGATTGTGATGTGTCTTAGGATGGTAGAACTAAATTGGTTTTCCGGTTTTCAGAATTAGATTGTGCATGTTGAATGGGTTTTAGACAGTTAGAATGGTATGTATGTAGTTTTTTCTGACCACTATAGATCTGTTGGAAACAAGTTACACATTACGCCAGTAGTTTTTTACGCTCACTTTGAATGTATTTCAATAGAAATGTGACGTTTGATTGTACGAGTAGTTCAGGTATTTGTATCGAATTCTTTCAGTGCAGTGAAACACAGTCTGAAGATTTAGCTACTTCTGAATCATTATGCACTTATATCAGCTTCATTGCATGTTGATTTTTATTATCAGTTTTAATGTACTAATAATTAACTAGTGCCATGCTATACATGTAAGAGTGCTTCATTCCTACTCGTTTTTACTGTTAATGATGTTAAATAAACTTTGTATATAATTTTTTTTAGGACATATATAATATATCAATTTAGCTTTGTAAACAATATCTGTAAACAAGAAGACTGCCTATAGATGCGTAATATTTAGTTAGTTGTAGTTTATGCTATACTAATAAAATAGCTACATTAGCTTTTGAGACATTTAAAACCGGCAAGTAGTTGCATGCAAAATGTCGGCGAGTTTATAGACCAAGAAAAGAAAATAAATTTTATATTATTTATTTTAAATGTTTATTGTAATACCAACGTTTATAGTTATTGAAAACAAAAATAAGACTAGCGTCGGTAGTGAACCGTACCTATAATTCTTTTACATTCTCAAAACCATTATTAAAATTAAACAAGCTTCTAAGGAAGTAGTAAAAAATAATAATTTTTATTTGAGTCTTTTTGCATGCAAAAAAACAACGCGATGGCTCAGAAGTACAGTATCGCTTTTTCTCTAGGTTATGTTTCACGAAGTTAAAGCTGTTACTACTTGCCATCGAGATTAAGGGTGAGGAAGGTGCCGACAGCAAAATCTCCATCAACCCCAGGAATGTGAAGATCCACGCCAACACTCAAGGGTTCTTTATCGCACAGTCTGCTGATGAGGTCAAAAGGTATAAAAAAAGATATTAGGCTCTTTAATTTGCTTTGATTTTATTATATTGTTATCACATATTTATTTACTTTTTACTTGGACTTTAACATTGGACATTTTCATGTTCATTTAGATTGAGATAATCAACTGGAACAAAACTTATTATATTAAAGTACATACCATAACTGGTATCAATTTTAGTACCTAATCAAACGTAGTTACTCGTAGGTGCCAATGTCAGATATAACTATAATTTTGTTTCTGCTTACATTTTTCGAAGTTTCCAACAAATAACAACGGAAAATTCTCGAAATTCCAGAGCTTGGTTCTACTGCAAAGCCTGCCACGAGGACATCAAAGACGAAACACTCATCAAGAAGTGCAAATGCAAAAACTGTAAGATCATTGAATTGCTTTCATTCGACCCCATATCTAAATATAAACACTTTATTTCAAAATGAACAAATCTACCTACTACTTAATAATTTGAAACCGTAACAAGATTCTGTGACATTCTTTCTGGAATTACTACAAGTAAATGTTGAGTATTCACGAGCTGTGTCCTGTAATATATTCACAATGTAATACGTTTCAATGAGTTACGTTATATTTGTCACTTGTAAAATAAATACACCCATCTAGACCGCTCCGAGACGGAAGGTCGACACAGCAAGTCCTCAGCTATCGACCTCACACTATTTATTTTCTATTTGTGAGACATTAATGAAATTGTTCGGCTAAACTTTTAGTGACCGCACACCAGCGGAAGGTTGGAGCCGACATAGGTAACTTGCACCACACCTAACCTCACAGATAAACGTTTTCCGATATTATTTTTTCGTGTCTATAATTTTTGAGTTGCTTTAGTGGTGTTGCGTCCGTACCTCACAGACTGGATCGGCTGCAAGGCATTCTTGACCCGTGCTCGTTCACACCCTATATTAGCGATCATTGTGTATGTCCGCTCGCTCTTGAATGGATATTGCCACGAAATTACAAGCACCCGAACACGCCACCATTGCCTTTTGAGATCGCTCTGTTCTGATTTGTATCGACGTTGAGAGGACCGAGTGCATCATAAGATGACAACCCAAATAGATCAGGCACATATTTACACACAACAAAATTCACTATTCAAAATTATATGATGACAAATTCGATGCAAATCAACTAGAGTCACCAGGAGTTGATATGATGCACTTTAAAGCCCAGCACAGACAGTAATTGCATGTAAACAAAGTAGAACTAAATCGCAAACAGCAAAACGCACCGTCATTGTATCCCGAAACACTTAGATTTAACGAATCCATGAAAGCATGTCTCAGAACAAAGAGAGTGAAGACAATCACAAAGTGCTAAACGAATCGCCCCATTGAGAGTGAGCTTCCGAGGACAAAGACTTTATACAACAGTTCCGGCTTGTCTGTGCTAATTGACAGTGATTAATACGACGAAACTTAACTTCTCTCATAGCATTTCATCACCCACGCTTGTGGTAGGATCAAATTCAAGTCAAAACAATATCGCACATGAGTTTGATACTATCATAACGAACAATAACATATCGATTGGAGTCACATCGTTAGGCTTAGGACTTAGGATACATACGTGTTTGTCAGTTTTTGGATTTTTACAGATGTCGGAATGATGATGATGCAGTCTGGGATGGTGAAACAAACTGTTAATACTTACCGTGTTTACGACGGTACGGAATAATAGCCCGGCGATGCGTATTATCATACACAAATTAGTTTGTTTGCATCAACTAACCATATTGCTCATTATGAATTGAGCTAAAGTACGCTAATACACGTTTAAATGATACACGCCGCTAGTATATGGCAGCTGGGCTAAATCACTGAATATTAACTGGATAATGATGCTTATTTAATTATATATGTACGGAGAATATAGTGTTAGGGTAGATCTCCGAGTACCTACACACATCACTCCAAAACCCT
Organism: Ligdia adustata; assembly: GCA_947049295.1. NCBI lineage: Eukaryota > Metazoa > Arthropoda > Insecta > Lepidoptera > Geometridae > Ligdia > Ligdia adustata. Next base: position 3,027,692 of record OX346223.1, read on the forward strand.
CATTTTCTATTAGGTAGAATTTCTTTAACTAATCGTTTTCATGAGACCTCGATTACTTTATCGCCCAGCATTTTGTAAATACGATTTTATAATTTAAATTTGTAACCATGTATACTTTGGGCAAGGGTAATCAGATGTCTTGAACACATAATCCAATTTTTCCAACCCGTAAACAAGTGCTTTACCTACATATCAGCTAAGATCTACCTAACCTCCACTGCGATTCCCGTCTACACTTAATTGGTCAGGTAGACAGAGTTTGGACAAGAAGGTTTAAAATAATTGTTTTCGGTTCAGTGGCTACATTCAGGAAAGGCGTACGAGCCGTCCAGATGGTTGGCAGGGCAAGTACGTAACCTATGTGTATGGAACAATGTACATGTCAATGTGATGTTTTATGTAAGGACCGCGGCAGCGTCGCCGGCGCCGCCCGCACTCTAGCAATATCGTGTCCTGTTATCATTGTCTTGTCTTTATCCGTTACTCTATGTGCATTATATACAGCAGTTAGATGTTTGCCTCTCCTTAGCCGATATTATAAACATCGGGAGAAATTATGTGATGTTTATTTATTTTGGTGTTGTTGTTTAATGTTATTATATCGGAACTATTTTTTCTAGGATTATTTTTGATCCCTGATTTCTGCATCGATTATAGTCCCTCAGATATTGATGTTGTGGAGTTAATAGATTTTAAATTAAAATTTTATTACGCTTACGATTTAAGACGATGATTCTTTAATTGGTACCCTGCCTAGGGAACGTTTAATTTAGATCCGCCTCGATAGAACCGTCAAGGGCTTGCAGTCATGTCTACTGCGCCTGGTCCAGTCCACATCTTGGTATATCTGCCGAAGTACATTCATGATTCAGTAATTCTTTGATAGCCTTCATGTAAGCCATTCAAACTTTAGAACGCCATGTAATACGTACTATATCACCCCCATTAAACCATTGAGTCATATCCTTTACATTAGATTAATCCATCTAGGATCCTATACTCATTTAAAAAGCAGAAGTATAACAATACTAACTAATAGAACCTATAGCACACAGAGCTTGTATGTAGCTGGTATTTACTGTTTATTTATTTAATATTTATTATGTGTTAGCTTTTTTGTATGTTTGGTGCATGGGGTTTTAGTAGAGATTGTTAGTAACATAGATTGTAGATATAAACTTTTTAATTAATTGTTTAATAAGTATTTTGCCCGATTCGGTTTCACCTTCGCCCGATTCCTTTTTTTGTAAAGCTGTGTGCGTCGCTTGATATATTCGATTTGCTTGGAGCTCCTTTCGACACGCTTACGAAAAATTTATTGATTCTTATTCAAAATTGTTTATCGCAGAAGCTTGTATTTGCCAAGAAGGTGAAACCGAATGTTCGATCGATTCATAAAGAGATCGTTGACGAGCCACACGCTGTATGATATGCGATGTGCGAGTAGGTACTGTATTTACTGAGTGGTGTATCGGAATGCGAATATGTGCTGATGTTTTGCAGATGATCACCATCCTCCCCCCACCTTCACGCCGCCAGAGTTGCCCAAGAAGGTCCATGTTCGAGGTATATCTCAGGCTCTAAGGACTGAGTGTTATTATTTTTATTTTGTTTTTTATCTATCATCGGCCCACACTGATCCATTGAACCGGCAATGTGCTTCGTCCCAGGTTACCTCGAGGTAGCGTGCACTTAGATGCTTTATCACGCATTCTCATAGTGAGCACTGACGTCGACGGTTAGAAAAGCTGTCGAGGATTTGAAACAATCCGCTTGTTCAAGCATGAGACCCGGCTGAAGTAGATTGACACTACCCACTGTCGCTTGAGCGAGCGAAGTTTCTAACTACCCTCAAATGAACAAAGTAACCTCAAAATTTTAGACGACACCAAAATCATTTTCTTTATTTTACTTTTGCAATCACTATGGAATTGAATGACATCAAAATTGTAACTGTCCATCGATCTGTGCTTCTTGGTAAACTCTAAAGCGGAAAGTATTATCATTTGTGGTTTGTACCCCTGCGCCGAGCATTGCAAACATATACCATGGTATTGCATTTGTCTATATACCCGTCATATTTTATATTTTTACCTAGGGTTGCCAATTGCTGGATGTGTATTAGTTCTATTATTATTACTAACAATTAATATTTACGGGACATACGAGATTTTATGTAAGTATAGGTAGGTATATGTGTAACAATTAGTAAATATATAACTTCCAAAATTGGCAACTCTAACATGAATGTTGTAACAGCTTCTGTTGTAGCATTTGAATGATTGATAATAATTATACATATCTTTGAAATATTAAATATAGACAATGAATTATAAGATTATGAATTAGACAGTTAATAATATAAAGTTTTCTTGCTTATTTGCTCATTAGAAGCAGCTGCCAAAATCTATTGCTTATTTTTCAGGCGAAATTGCAAGAGAAAGGGGAGAAGATATTAGCTGTAAGTATTTCATGAGAAATATAAAAAATACGCTCTATAGGCGGAATATGTTTTTGCCATTTAGACAAAAATATATTTGAAATTTCAGATATATAAATATACCATTATCTGAAGGTTACTATTATGCACCTACACATCCAGACAAGGATGTACTCATGTACCTACAGTTTTTATGGCGTTTGAATTAACTGTGATAAATTTTCCAAATTTTGACAAAAAAATAAAACAAAATCGTGTGTGTAAAAGCAAAAATATAGCAAAGATTTTGATCAAGCAAGCATGGCGCATTTAAATTGACGGAGTTGTAAATGTCTAACCAATGAACGGACATGGCCGTATTTGATCTGAATTATAGTCAACCAGCTGCAGAAGCAAAACCCGATGAATTTAATAATATTTCAGTAATAAATCGAAATCATCGAAACGCCGCGCCGACTGCCATGTTGTCACCGATGGCTAACCAGCTCATGAATACGACAACGACAAGACAAGTCAACAAGGTTAAGCCAAACGTAAACAGAGCTCCGCCTGATACGTAAGTTTTACTACTCTATACACATTTAATGGAATTGATAGAAAGAAGCAACTGGATAGCAATTTCTTTTTTCAGAGATCATAATTTGGTCGAAATTAAGAAATTTAAAGCAAACTTGCGATACATGAGAAAAAAAAACAAAGTCGTTTAAGTCTAATAGGGTTCAGAAAAAAAGAAATTGCAATGCACCAGAACATAAATTAAGATGAAACACAAATAAACACCCCTGATAAAAGCTACACTTAAAAATTCTGTAGCGCCTTGTCTATGTAATTATTTTTCTCGGAGCTATCGCTGTCAATATATTTCTTTTGGCACGATACACACTGAGCACGGTTCTACCTATATATATATATATATATACAACGCAAATTCTTCCCAGCACTGTTATATATGGTTATATAGAAGAGTTAAATAGAACGGAGGAAACCTAGACGCCTAAACCTGTGTTACAGGAACCCGCCAGACCAAGATACCAATTACCAGGCGTATCATCTTGCCTACGAAGTGAAAAAACTCATGTAATTCCAAAATTATATATCAGCTAGATGATTTCAATTTTGTAGTTTCGTACAGTGCAATATGAATTCTTATCGTAGATATGCATACAAGCGAAGTCTGCGGCTACGGTATTAAGTTTATTACTCCATTTATATTTTATTTCTAATGTGTGTACAGTCTTATTTAAAAATGCAATTTTGCTCACAAGCTTACCAATACACGAGTATGCTTGTATATTTTTAAAATATTGTTAGGATTTTTCTACAATAATTTGCTATTACCTAAATACAAGTTTTTGTACACAACGCAGACTTCCCTTGTACGATTTATTCAAAGAGTAGTAAGTAGTTGCTTGTATCACAATTTTCGAAAGTCGTATTTCAGCTTTTACAACGTGAGATATTGTAAAAATGTATTTATACAGTTATATCATGTCTAATGTGTATATTTTATTTTGCACTCAAAATATAGCACGTCACACTTTTTGATAGTAAGCGCATGTCTACTTTCAAATCTTGTATGCATTAAAAGTTATATTTGTAGTACTACGCCGATTGTTAAAAAGTAATAAATACATTTTAATGGTACCCCAAAAAATTTTTGTCACACCTCAAATTGAATTGGAATTAGCGTAACTAAAAATAATATTTTTACCTTTGTCACACTCCTTAGCACACCTAAAATTAGAAGCTAAAAGATATCAATTAAAAAAGCTTTTTTAAAACTACCCACATATTCACAGCAACATTACAAGCACAGTACCGCCATCCCTTATTTGATTTGTGTAACTAAATAATTTTGTGTTTGATGGAACAGGCCAACGAGTAGAAGTAGTGGTGGCAACCAGAATAGCAATGGAGTGAGTCTGCCAGCGGGACTGGCGGATGACCAGTCGAAGGATTTCGACTTTGAAAAGACTGAAATGAAATACGACTCCACTGGAATGTTTCATTGGAGCCCCGCCAGGAATCTGGAGGATTGTATATTAGTAAGTACAGCGTTGTAATACGTAACCGTAACATGTTAGTTCTACCTATACAATTCACAGCTGGGAAAAAGAAGTGAGATGTACCTTTGGTACCTTTTTACCCGAGTGCGAAAGAAGGAAGGTTATATTTTCGAGTGTATGTATGTATATTTCTTTGGCATGCCCTGGAGCCTTAACGGTTTGTCGTATTTTTATGTTAGTGTCAACAGATTCGTCTCCACCTGCAGATGGTCATAGGCTATAATAACTGCATCCCGCGATTTAGTTTGTTAAGATACCTGGGTAAAAATTTCTTGCAGTCGGTTTTTTAAGTCACTTTTACCACTTGTATTAATTCCTAAGGGTCTCAGAGAGATCTCTCTCAGGCAATCATGCAAGAAACGAAATGAATGAAAGAGTTGTGGCCATAGCTTTTCGAGTTGTTCAAATTGTTAGAGCACATGGTTGGTAAATCTAAAGTTTAGTGACTAGTGCATTCTAGGACCAACAATTTGAATCAAAGATATATCCGTTTAAAACTGTATATTTTGCTCCTACTATGTAGCTTGTGGTTAGTAGCTTGTAATAGGAAGAAGTGAAGAGAATTGGAGGAGTATTTTGCCATGTAATGTACCATAAGGTTCTGTCAATTTACGTTTACAGGACAGAAACCAAGCGGCCATGACTGTACTGAACGGCCACGTGGTTGTATGTTTGTTCGCGGACCCTGACTCTCCTCTCATCGGTCTGCGGAACCTCGTGATGCCGCTCAGAGCATCCAACTTCCACTATCATGAACTGAAGCATGTAGTGATCGTGGGCAGTGTCGACTACATCAGGAGGGAGTGGAAGATGTTGCAGAATCTACCTAAGATTTCTGTTTTGAATGTGAGTATTTAATAATCATACAGATCAATAATACTCGTAGGTACTATAATATGAATGAAATCGAACTAGGACCGAAAAATGGTCCTTGAAATCAGTGCATGGGCGCATTGGCGTAAACATGGCTGAAAAACGCCGTCTATTTAGTTGATGAAACCGTTAGAAGTTGTAAAATAAATTAATGGTAAAGTAATAAAATATTATACCAATTTGAATTTTCAACTACCCACTAATATGAATTTTACAGAATTTTTTAAACTAGGTATATGGACAGGACAGATTTGATTTTGAAAATTTGAGGCCTCTTCCTAAATTGTATATTTTTTTGGTAATTTACGCGTGTACTAAAACTTTGTCTTGCAGGGTTCACCGCTAAGCCGGGCCGACTTGCGTGCAGTTAATGTCAACCTGTGTGACATGTGCTGTATCCTGTCAGCGAAGGTGCCATCCAACGATGACCCAACGTTGGCTGACAAGGAAGCCATCTTGGCTTCGTTGAACATCAAGGCTATGACGTTCGACGATACTATAGGTGAGTTTCCACTGGAAATGTCAACACGTTGTATGACGTACCTACTAGATACATTTATAATTGAGCTTATAAGCGGGTAAGATTGAGACAGAATTCTAGATCAAAGTTAGGCACGGATCTAGGATTTCTAAAAGTTGAGTCGGGGTATGAAGTTTCTAGGTCTTATGATTCCATGGTGTTTATGTCTAGTCTAATATCTATATCCACCAATGATCCCGATCGTTACGGTATGATTTTGTGGGGAAATAGCACAGACGCACAACAATCATTTGTGATGCAAAGAAAGTGCATTATAGTATATATACGACGTCGAAAATGCTGCAAACTACTTTTCATAATTCTGAAAATACTTACTCTTTCATATATTTACATCGTTGAACCTTCACTTTTTCCCAAATAAAAAAAACACCTGTTCGAAAGCGACAAAAACCCACGCAGACCAAACAGACTTATATTTCCGATACCTAAACCAGAAATAAAGAAAATACGTCCCGAATACATGGCTATCAAATGTATAACAAACTCTCCTACTAATAACTCTAAGCCATGTCAGAGGGTAACTACATGCCTAGGAACTGGCTCTTAGGCATATATGATAAATAAAGAACGAGCCGTTCTAAGTGTTTGAGTGGCTTCTTTCACTAGGCTGAGAGGGAAGCAGTTGTAAAGCGATTATATAATTCCAGGCGTGCTAAGCGGAGGCGTGGGCACGAACGGTAGCACTAACGCGCAGCCGCCGGCTGGACAGCCGCCCGCGCCCGTGCTGCTGCAGCGGCGGGGGTCAGTCTACGGTGCCAATGTGCCTATGATCACGGGTAAGGCATGTAATGTGAAGAGAACTTAAAAACTGAAGTCTGAAGTATTCTTACCTTTGTATTTTTAGCTCAGACTAACAAAACTAAAGGATTTTTATAATATAATATAAGAATACATAAATCCAATTCAAATAATATGCAGCGTAGGTAGATCTCTCACTAGGTGGACCGGAGGCATAGTAAGTCACGATTGAGTTCTAAGAGGAAGGCTTATAATTAGCAGTTCTTTTCAGTTTATGATCATGAGTGTTAGTCTAGTAGCCTAGTTTGCAGCCGAGTATCTAGATGTCATATATCTAGTATCTTTTATCAATATTCAAGCTTATATTTGTCGTACAGAGCTGGTGAACGACAGCAACGTGCAGTTCTTGGACCAGGACGACGATGACGACCCCGACACGGAGCTGTATCTGACGCAGCCGTTTGCCTGCGGCACCGCCTTCGCAGTTAGCGTACTCGACTCGCTCATGTCCACTGTCAGTATAATCACCAGCAAACAACTTATACGACGCAGTGAAGATTATATTGTTTTTTTAAGCGCATCGTCCCTACGATCCACTAAAGAAAGACCTAAGTATCGTGACCGACGGTTCGTCAATTAGAAAAGCACCCCTTGGGGATCTAACGGAATAGTGAGTGTTATGGGTTCACAGGAATTTAAGCTGGAGGGCTCAAGTGAAATGGACGTTTAATGCTGCATAATAAAAGCAGTTTTGTTCGTATATGTGGTAAATTCAAAGGTTTGGGTTAAGGCTGTGACGCTCCATTGCTGACTAGATATGTGTGTAACCCTAAAAAACAGCTATCGTGTTAAATAATCGTCCATTAATTAATGTTCTCTCTTATTTCGCAGACATATTTCAACCAAAATGCCTTAACGCTGATCCGGTCGCTGATCACCGGTGGCGCAACTCCCGAGCTGGAGCTAATTCTCGCCGAAGGAGCTGGTCTCCGAGGGGGGTACTCCACGCCTGAGAGTTTAGCTAATAGGTAAGCGCCAGAGGACCTTACGCAACTTTGGGTTTAGGCTGCAAACTAACAGGATGGTGGGCGACCTGTGGCGCCATCGCCAACAACATAAGAACAAAATTTACAGCGACACTGACATAATTTTTGAGTATTTACTTAAACCGACGTCACTTTTCTTTCTTGGTCTAATCCGTTTCAATTCCATTCCATTCAATATATATAAGACATCGCTTTCAATGATAAGTATACTCATGTACTACTTAGCCAATTTCATTTACGGCGATAGGATCTAGTCTATCCTACTTGGATTTCATTTTGTAGTCCAAATCTCAATTTTTTTGTTTTATAAAACTAACATCGTATTTCTCTTCAGGGATCGATGTAGAGTGGGCCAGATATCCCTGTACGACGGGCCACTGGCACAGTTCGGCGAGGCGGGCAAGTACGGAGACTTGTTCGTCGCTGCGCTCGGCACGTACGGAATGCTTTGCATCGGTCTCTATCGGTTCAGAGATACGTCATCGTCTTGCGACGCGAGCAGCAAGAGATACGTCATCACCAATCCGCCGGATGACTTCTCCTTGCTGCCTACTGATCAGGTACATAATAGCAGTACCAGGACAACGTCAAAACGTTTAAGGCGCCCTAGTGATTATCGCCTCTAAAAACACGCGGCCCAGCGCACTTTGCGCTTGCCAACTTGGTCCTAAATGATAGTTCTCTCACCTGACCGAAATATATTTTTTAAATTGGATCTAAATTGTGATTGCTTTGTGCACAAAAAATTACACTGGACACATCGGTCAGATTTTGATTTCGTCAGTAATGGATTCATTGTCTATTTTGGTTCAGTTTCGTTAGGAATGTCCAAAATGGAAATATTCACACTCTGCTTTTATTCTATCTAATGTCTCCTGTGGACACTGTTTAAGTGAAACGGTTTGTATGCTCCTATTGTGAAATAAGTATATGACACAGTCGTATTGTGCAGGTGTTCGTGCTAATGCAGTTCGACCCTGGTGTGGAGTACCGCGCGTCTCGGCGCGCCGGCTCGGCCACCGGCAGCGGCGGCAAGGACGACGCCTCCTGACTATTGCTGTGCAGCGCCCTCACCGACGGGCCCTACTCCTACATCTAGGCTGTAGGCTCACCACCGAGACAATCCTACAACACACCTGACACAACGTTACCACGAACTTCAAAGTATGCTCGCGAGTAGATGACAATACTTGTTAGTATCCATGCGTTGCTCCCAAGTATTCAGAATACTCGCGAAGCTGCTGTCTATAACAATACACGTATTCGACTGCGATTGGTATAAAAAATTGTTACGTAATGGACGAGGAAGCCAACTCAGTTTCTATACCAATTGCTATCGAATAGGTAGGGTACCTTCGTAAATTCCAGCTAAATCCCTATTCACGTTGATTTGACGAATCTGTGAAGTCGAAGACGTTTGGAGATCGCCCGAGCACGTCTCGCAAAGTCCTTTCTTTTGATGCGTCACAGTTCTTACTCGCACGTTGATATCTACAGTATCTTATGGTCTACATTTTTAAGCTTTTCAGCTATTTGACAATTTTGAACCGTATTGTCAGATAGTGACAGATGATATTACTATGCGAGCAAGCAGAAGATCGAGTACAAAGGTTTATGTTCCGTTTACACGATAACAAATCCTAAATCATGCTACACACGCTTGTTCGTGCTATCTCCAAATGAGACGTCACGACAGTTTCCGCAATCAGACCTACCCTTGGCTTTCTACTATCTTTTTCTATTGATCGAGCATTTTTTGTCGTACTTTTTACTTAATTGCAATGAGGTCATTTAAACTTATTTATTTTTAAAAGTCTTACCCAACTCGAAGTTGTGTAAATTAAATATTAATTCACACAGAAAAATGGTCGGTCAATAGCTAAAATACTTCACGGCCTTTTTTTGTTTGCTTTGGCGAAGTTTTTGTGCCACTTACGAATGCACTACTGAATAAATCAACTACCTACACTTTTCAATGCACTTTAAACACCAAAGCACTCAATTCCTTTGTGCAACAACGTATTTTGTTACCTGCAAACAACTTCTTGATACACACTGAGACTTGCACATATTTACGTTACAATACCTAAATGGTAATCTGCAGCGCTAAGGTACGTAAAACGACAAGATTTTGTCTATTGATTTCTCGACACAACACGACATGTCATTGTCAAATGTAGACATATTTCACGAAGTAACATGTCGAGACGCTAAAAAAAAGTTTGACGTTTTATGTGCCATAGCACTACTGGTCAAAATTACAATGTCATTTAATGTTAGATCATTTTATTCATGGTAAAACAATATCATGTTTGACCACACTTATTGATGTCGTTATTATAGTTTAGGCATTGATTAAAAAATCAGCCACAGGATCATTAATGGGTTAAGCTCTCCTACATTACTGATATTAAGAGTAGGTACTGCTAATCTAATTTGATATTAACTTAATGGGGGAGAAGAATCTCGAGGCAAATTGTACACCACTGAGAAAAAAAATTAAAGACAAATTTATAAATTATACATAGTTTAAAACGTTAGCTAAGCATTAAATAAAATCACGCAATCTATATATACCAAGCCTTATATTATTCATTTTCATAATTATATCTTATGTACTTAATTAAAATTAAATAAATCGGATGGGGTCAATAAATAACACATGGAGCCATTGTTTTCACTGTTTTTTTTTAACTAAATTGTATTGTTGAAGAAAATTATCGAAGCCAAACCTTAATCAAACTTAAAATTAAACCAAAGTTGTTTGGTTGTTTGTGATTTTATTTAACGTTAGCTTTTTTATAACGAAAATCGGCGGTGGTTGTTGTGTTAATTTTATAATTGGTGACGGGAGATTATATTTACAAGTGACATGTATCCAGTTATTTTAGGTTATTTCTGGCACACCTCTTTTTCAATATGATGAGGCTCCTATCGGTAAGCTAATCATATTCTTCATCATTTTCTATATCATGTACTCGTAGGTATTTTAAGTATACATTTCACACAACACTTATTTCACAACTATTACTTACTGGCATTTTTAGAATGGACAGGACTTTATTCTATTTTATTATTTTATCACCATTTTCACGTTTATACTTTAAAGTTTAACAATCGATTGACATTAAGTAGTTATTGGAGTTTTATTAGAGGTATTGACTTTCAAATGAGGTAATTTTGACATACATATGTAAAAAGTTGTGACACCTAAGAAACAATACGCGTCATACGTGTTTGCAAAGTCACTTTGTGCGTTTTTGACAATTCGAGTCGATAACTCAATAATTAAGTATCTCTAACAAAGCTGCCGTTTCTTGCTCGGGCATTTCAGGTAATAAATAAAAGCAATCTGTAAAAACTCGGGTCACCTTCCTCATATTTTTGTATTTAATAACATAACATTACTTTATTTATATCACAATAAAAATGCATATTTGCCATTTTTCTATTTAATAATAACAATAGCTTATTCTTTTTCAAAATATTAGTTAATTTCCTTATAAGAATGTACGTGAAAACTTGCTCCGAATATTTTGAATGGCATTATTTTATTATCGTTTAACTTAGTTCATTTCAATTCAGTTATTATAAATTCTGAAAATCATATAAGGAAATGCACGAGCAAGATAGATTTTAAAGAAAACTAGACAATTAAGCAATTATTGTTTTGTAAAATCTGCATGATAATTTAATGAAATAGGCTCTTCTTTATCCTACAATTTGTTCTAATCTTTTTCCTTTATTTATGTAGAACCATTCCTTGTTATTCATTAGATGTTTTATACTTCTTTCTGTCTAAAGCTACTTACTATTTAGACATTTTAAGCATTTAATGACTGATTGATTGATTGAAGCACATCGTCGCAGTAGTCGTCAGTCGTAGCCAAAAGAAGCGATTTCACAGATTGAAAGATTTGAATGATCAATCAACTTTTTAAACTCAAGTCATTGTCAAAGTGACATTTGCGCAAATCGCTTCATTTGTTTATTAATCGGACTTTAGACGATAAAACTATTCGATGTGATTATTAGACATTTCATAGTCACTATTTTAAGTTCGGTAGTTTTATAATCGAATTCACATTGAATTCTCATTTTATGTACCTATATAGTTTAAGGGGTGATCAGTCATATTGGATGGATATAACATATTTTAAATGCACGTAAGGTAGAAGTCAGGGTAAAGTTTCCATTGCTCATCTTTCTCATTTTTTTTTTGTTATGTTATACATAGATTTATTGCATACTGCTTTTATTTTATGTGCAAGATAACATTATTATTTATCGATGCAAAGTATCGAATAAAAATATTTTATATAGATAATCTAAATTATTAAATTAAATACTCAACACTACTTATATAAAATTACAACCAAAGAAATTGTAGGACCAGATCTGCACACAAAATATTAGCGTATAATTTATATGATACAGTCACGTTTAATTTCATAATTAGAAATTAGCACATTTGTTTATTTTATTTTTTAACTTGAAATAAAAATTATGCATTTTTATTTATTTCCTTTTATTTTATTTTTTTATTACTCTCCCCAAAGTCGGGTAACGTTGGGGGATTGTCAAAGTGGACGTGGTTAAAAGGCGCTGCACGAAAATACAACTACGAACTATATAAACGAACTATTCTATACTTAAATAGCATTGCGTGATTGGCCGAGATCAAATTAGACGGTTTTTGTTCTGTTGCAAGGGACACAGAGTGCAAAAGTGTTTCGCTGTTTGTGTGATATTATTTCCGAGCGTCGTTGTTTAAAAATAAAAATAGGGCTTCTAAAGCCTGGCGATGTATTAGAGTTAACTCCGGGTGCTTTGACGATTGTGGACTCTCGTAGATTACAACATTGATTGTATTAGATAAGGCATCGCTTCAAGCGGCTGCACGACACACTACATGTACAGCACAATAAGGGCGATCGACACGATACTCTGTCAACGCGATCAAAGCGACAGTGCTGCCACATAACAAAACACTCTGCTCGACGATTTATGCTTGAGGCTTGATATTACGTACGACACAAATTAACAATTAATTTCACGAAAAGGGATACGCGTTGCCTTGTTTTGTTATTAATTGAAACAAGCGAGTCGTGCGGTCGATTAAAGCACCTTTTTAGAATTTACTAGATAATAGTTACATTCATACACAAATCAGATTCATACAACAGTAAATTGTTTTGAATACAAAAACTATAATTGAATAAATTCTACAAGATGTTTGATGATCAAAACAAAAACGGAGCAATGCACGAAATAGCACCAAATTATTATTTAGATTAAATATACCTGATAAATTAAAAAATACCTCAATTTTACTGATAGTGCTTAAAGTTTGATTAAATTTAAAGATTTGTCAAACATCCTGTATATAGTATTTTCACGTCATTTATAGTGTCATTTCATTCGTCTAGATTAGGCAAAACCGGCCTTAATTAAAAACAAATAGGTATATAATAACTGTGAGAGTTGTACTTGATTGTTCGATTCGGTCTAAAGCGTGATGCGGCATTGCATTCTGGCCAGAGTAAGTACTAAAGACGTGCGCTCTAAAACCTCCAATAGCAAATCTTGACGAGCCCCTACATAATCAATAAAAATAAATGTCACACAAGCCTAGTTCGTAAAGGAATTGAATGCAAACATACTGCCATATTTTTTGTAAATTCACGTAAATAAACCGTACATAAAAAGAAAAAGTAAAAAAAAAAATTAAACAACAGAAATTTATGAAAGCACACACGATTAAAGCCTCCATGTAAAAGAACACGAATAAAGCTTTCGTAGAAATTGATGTTCTAGAAAGTGTTTTGATTGTATTGGAATTTTACGAAAAATATATTAACGAGAAAAATACGCTAAAAATTAAAATTAACTACACATAAATCACTGAACGATAAGAGAAATGTAAAGTTTTGAGATGGTTGTGCACGATAGGTAAATAAATTATATTAAAAAACTAATTGGTCTGTCCAAAACGTATGTAAGTTTAATTGGCTAGTGGTGGTGCAGATGGTTTCGCCGAAAGTAAGCGTAACTACCCAATAGCCGAGTTACCATAATACATAGCTGAGCTTGGTACATCGGTAAGTAGTTACCCACGCATGGAACCCTGGCAGCCAAACTAGGTACCAATATACTAGAGTATCACATCCGACACTCAAATTTTGAAATTTTTAGCTAGAATGTTGTACATAGTCAGATGTAATTTTATATGTTACGTAAGAGTTTTTCAATATACATCTCTCTTGCATTAAAAATAGAATGCTACGGTTAAAAGTTTATTCGGTACTATGGTGTGTAGTTCGTTGTAATTAGGCTTCGGTGTCACTGTATGCTAGCTACGTGAACTATAGCGTTCGGACGTCTCATTGTAAAAATGTAATATACACGCTATCGATTTGGATTAATATGAATGTTAAATAAGTATCTTATAAAAATGACGATTTTTCCTTTAATATTTTTATACAGCATTACAAAGTATTTAACGCAATTAAAAGTTTATAGAGGTGGGTCAGTGTGCAATTTGAAAGTATAATTAGTGTTTATATAATCGCCTTAACGAGAGAGAATATAGCCGAAGTTCTTCTGCGTGATTGCTTGAAACGTCATTATTGTTTATGCATTGTGTGTACCGTATGCATGTCTCGGGAACTTAGGTGATACTTAGGACATTATCTTGTACCCAAACCTTGGTATGACGTTGAATAGAACCAAAGTAGAAGACGCCTGATTCGATTCACTTCAATACCACTAAATTGTATACTTACTTACATCGATCGTAAAAATTTTCGTCCAAAACATGAACTAATTCGATTTGATTATTATCTTAATATTTGTCTCGTCAAATATTCAATCGATTTTTGTTCTAATTAAAGTAAAAAGTTATATAAGGACAAAAGCAAATGTATAATATTACATATTAAATTTACCACCATATGCCATTAAAATAAATTTATAATAATTTCAAAGTCATAGTTAATATTATATTTGTCATTATATATTTTAATGTTAGAGTGAATCTTATCAGGCTGCTTGTTCGTGTCCATACTGTATCAATGCTGTACTGTAACGTCTTCCCGAAAAAATATTAACACAATATTATAAAAATACGAGTGCATTTATATCACATCAAGCACGTATACTCTAAATTATAATAATTACCTTAAAAACTCACGCGTCTATATTTTGAGTTTAATAAGTTGTTGATTTTGTTGAAACTCTTAGAAGTGCTTAATACTTTGCAAAGTTTTCTAAGTATACCTACGTTTTGTTCTCGGCGGGAGATTATATAATATGTCAATAGTTACTAATAGTACCTTTATAAATGTATATACATTTCCCATGTGGGGTTGTGCACATGTAATATAAAAGACGCAGTGCCAAGCCAAATAAATTATATGTACCTATACCTATACAATAAAAAGAAAGTAAATAAAATATATTACCCTATACTTTTATCCAAACATATTTCCTAAAATAATATTCTTATTTGCGTCCAAATATAGTTAGAAAAGCCAATACGTAAAAAATATATGCCAAATAACTACATGATACAGTAGAGCAAAATAATAGAAATAAATCTCCCGCCATAGTTAATTCTTATATTTTTGCTTAGATCGAGAATGACTGAAACAACAAATTACTTATTTCAGTTAATCTGAAATAATATACTATGTAAGTCAGTAAGTCTCATTGCTTTTTAACTAATTTCTAATCAAAATTATCATTCACATAAAATTAAATATCTAACATATACAAACTATCTTTTACTATATGTACGAAACATTAAAGCTTGGCCCACACTTACATATAAAGTCACTATAAGCTTTATAGTGCGCAAGCAGCTAAGACGCTAAGGCTCGCAGGTGTGGGCGGGTCATAAGAAAGTCTACAACGCAAACTAGTACCTACAATGTTCTGTGTGCATTAAATCTTAGAATAAAACAACATTGTTGACTATTGCTAAAATAGCTTGAGGTTGTTAACGTTTTTAGAACGGAAAAAATGTGAATTTTTCATGTCTTATATTAAAATATACCTTTACGCTATGATGTTCGCTAGTCACTTATGTAAGCTGCCGCCAGATGGCGCTGATTGTTATTTACTAAATTATCACGGCGAGAAATAGTCCAACGAACTTTTTATAAATAAACTGAGTGTGAGGTGTCACTACTAACAAAATCAATAAAATATAGACAGCGATCTCACTCATATTTTCAGTGTGTTTTTTGGCATATAATAATTTCTTTAGTCATTTGAAGATGCGGTTAATCGTGACACATAATAATATATTCCCCCTAATTATCATGATCAAAAAGTAGAAAGTCGTAATGAAACGTTGGCGGTTGCGATAGTGAGTGACAGTCAGCGCAATCAGGCAGCTAAACGCCATCTCGTGTCGTTACACTAGTCCTGTCTAATTAAAGTAGTATCAATATATATAATGATGGCTGTGAGATAATTGTAAACAATTTAAATTTATATTTGTGTAAATGAGATTATATAAAACATAGCAAATAAAACGCACTGTCGCACCAACTGATATCTGGAAGGAGTTTTCTGTTTCGGCAGAAGTTGTAATACTGCATCTTATTTATGTATTGTGACAAGATCGTCATCAAAAATATATCGCCTTCTCTTGGCTACAATCAGAAGAAACTAACTATAAAACTGTAGTTATTATAATTTCGGTCAAAACAGACAATTTTGTATTGGCACTGCAATTTGAATCGCTTACTGTGGTATCCTTCAAACTTTTTAGAAATATCCATACTTACTTACTTAAAATGTAACATATGTATTTCAGTACTTAAGGTTTATATTGTTGGTTGGTTGGATAAATATGGCATTTTGCAACTGAGAAATAATTATTAAAAGTTTAATATCTATAAAATCTCTAGAAACTTAGGCGCGGCCAAAAGTTTAACTCGGAATTGAGGTCTCGACCTGAGAGCCGAGCTTTCCTCTATTATATTTTCACTGCCAGAAATAATAGACGTATTTACGAAAAATCTATAAATTAATACTAAAGATTTCATGTAAAGACTTAAATTCGGTGCCAATTCAAGATAAGAAGCAAATTTTAAAAGTTTCGGCACTATGATTCGTAAAATCGGAGGGTTGCCACTTCAAGGAACCAACAACGAGACATGATTCTAAATTTTAAAGTGTTCATCTTTTTTGCTGCATTATAATCCTACCAAAGTCTTCACTATTTGTGATCACATATGATAATAAGTTTTAGTCCGCATTTTTTACTCTTCAATATCTACATGTGTAGATATATTTCAAACTGGCAACCCATAGAAATAAAGCTCACAGCTTTCTCAGCAGTTGCTCAAATTTTCAGCATAAATATAAAACCCATATTTCACCGCTTCTAGTCAACCATTTTACTATAATAAATGCCACCATTTATATCTAGAATAATATGACATAATCCTTGCAACTACCATGGCGGCCATTTTGTGCACCTAGCAATACAAGATGGCGACGTGCGAGGGCTATGTCATAATATAGACTGTTCATAATATCACACTACAAGAACAAATTATTTAATATTGTTGATGTTGATTGTTAATAAAATGCAAATAATGTAAATATCAAAATAAATTCTGTATTTGTATTTGAACTGGTTGTTTGCTGTTCTCCTTATTTTGTTTGTTTGTTTGTAGTATATTGGGGGTTTTTAGGTTTCGTAGATCATCAACTGCTTAGCTGATAATACTGTCATGCTTATGTAAGATGAATATTGAACTTGACAACTAGCCTAATTTATCTTGCAGTGTGTTTATTTTTTAGAGACTGTTAGGTGTACAGAGTACATAAGTCTCTAGCCTCTAAGTTTTGCACTCATGCGCATTTTAGAATTAATTACCTCTTACTTAAACAGTGAAGGAAAGCATCGTGAGGAGACCTGCTTTTCGGAGAAGATTGATTTAGTTGAAGGCTTTCTAAGATACGTGATGTCTCCAACCCGCAGTTTAACTAGCGTAAAGCAGGGTGTCAAAACAAAAAACTGCTATATTTAAGGGATTGTTTTATACAATTTTCGGCTGAAAACAGCTTGTAATAGTAACAACAAATATAAACGTTAGAACAGATATAAAAATGCAGTTATTTTTTTACAAAATAAATGTTCGATTTTATCATAAAGATGAGTAGGTCTATAGTTCATTAAACGACTGACGCTAATTAAGTAGGTATATTGAATACGAACTTATTTTTTACATACATGTCGAGAAAGATTAAGCACGACATAAACATGTGACGCAAAGTTTATTAATTTTGTTAATCTGAATGAAAAGTGAATACGCAGCGTTTTTTTATCAAGCAATTAAAATAATGATGGGTAGGTATGTTTTAAGCAAAAAGTTGTTTATGTTTCGTCAAGTTAAAGTTTAGGCATGAGGATAAACTTAAAGTAACTTAGTCAAATAAGACTAGCATTGGCCCGTGATTTAACTTGTGTGGGACAAACCACGAGGGAATGATGTGTAATAATACTTATCACAACCCTAGTAAAAAAAGCTCTCTGAAAATCTTGCATTCTTACTTAGGTACATACAATATACCAGTAACTTACTAGGTAAAAAATATAGCGAGGTAAGCTTCTAACCAGTAACTTTGCATGCTTAGTATAGTGCCCGGAAATCTTCTAAATCTACAAAAAAAAAAAAAAAAAAAAAAAACTTGTAGTTCTAGTAGATTTCCGGGCACTAAACGGGCGGAATCTACTAGAACTACAAGTTTTTTTAAGGAATAAAAATAAACTTATAGTTCCAGAAAAATTCCGGGCACTATACTAGTTTTTTTAAAATTCTTAAAAAAAAACTTGTAGTTCCAGAAGATTTCCGGGCACTATACTAAGCATGCAAAGTTGCTGGTTAGAAGCTTACCTCGCTATATTTTTTTGGCCGAATACAAGATATTTAAAAAAAATAGTGACCGGATTAATACCGGATAAAATAACGTCAGGCGACGATAGAACTTTTTCAGTTATTTCGAATTAAAATCAAACTACTGGACCGTTTTTGATAATATTCAAATAGGACCCTCGAAAAGTAAACTCGAGAAGTATATATTTAGATCACTTAAATAACCTTGACTGCGCAGGCAGTTCGTCCAAGTTTGCGGGAATATGTACACTGTATTACGCCTACGAGCGGCACTCTTCCAAGGGAAGATCCGTGGCTAATAGTGGGACGCATTAAGGTTTCCTTAGCATTTAAATAATAAGACAAAAATATCAATTTGTTCAGAAAATATATTCAGAACTTCAACATATTTTAACAAGTCTTTGGTATTCAACGTTACTTAAAATTATTGTGCCACAATTATACACACTAACTCACATTTCAAACAAACGACTAGAAATATATGTATTTATTGATAAAAATACCTAATATCAATACAGGGTTATAAGCACGCTGGGCTAAAAGAGGTCACTGAATTCATTATCAAACAGGATTTCATTATAAAACTAATTTAGAATTCAGATTATATATAGGCACGTATAAAATCAACATTTCATAATTCACAGCTGTGGAGTAAGATTGAGATTTAGTTGGCAAGTCCTTATGAGGATCACCGACCCTTCACTGTTTTCGTGTTTCTCATAGAAGTTTCGTTCCGGGCGTACCACTTAACTCACCCCCTAAATTGTAACGTATTTTTTGTTATTAGTGTCAATCGCTTCACTATAATGTATTTTAGGTCTACACGTTTTATTATTTTGAATAAATTTATTGAATTCTGCAAAATAAATACTTTTAATAGGCATCGTATCAGCGCAAAAATATGACTGCTTAGGAAGCTTGTAACTTTATTTAAATAACAGAAAACTTAAAACGAGTAGACCTAGTAAGTAATGTGTTAGCTATGCGGAGTGAGCTTCTCTCTTATAACGTCACTGCCTTGGTCCTGTAAACTTCCAGTACTACCTAACTTATAATCCTACTAAGTAAATTGTAGCTGCTATCAATGAATTGATAAAAAACGGTAATTTTTAGTTTGTAGATCCATTATAGTAAAAGACAATTTATTTCATTGAACTGCTTTATGCCCAACATTGACTAAACTTATAAGCCTGTATAGTTGTGTGCACAAGTCGTACATTTACTGTCACAAAAATATATTTTCTGTGCATCTATACTTCACTCTAACACCGTAAAGTGCAGTTTAAAACATCTTTAGATCCAACCACTCCTAAGAGAAAATATAAAACAGTAACTTTTTGACAGAACTTGGTATATTTGCCGTCAATTTGCCACTATTTAAAATCACAAAATTAATATCTTGAGAGCCTTCTTTGGCCATTATATTGGTTCCTAAAACTGGCGGAGAGTTAGTTTGTCCTCCCTATTTATCACAAATAATTAAATTAGCAGCTAGTTGTAAAGTAGTCCCAAACTCAAAGGCCCATTTTGACATATGGCATCGCGACGTAACTAGTGATGTAACTATTACGATTCGGTAGGTACTCGATACTCATGGTAAAGTCCAGCCTTGCCCTTGCTTTGGCCAATCTTCTTTAGTGACTTTGGTACCTGCTTATTTCAGCAACGTTAGAATTATCTTACAATACAATACAATATTTCTTTATTCCACATCAAAAACAAAATAAACAATAAGATAACATCGGTAGTACATTGGGCGGCCTTATCGCCCTTATAAAGCAATCTTAGTGGAGAATGGCGGCTTTTTATTGTAGCGTGCTGCGTATTCTAACCTGAGCCCAAACCAACTTAATACCATTGTACTGACAAGGGTACGGTGGCGTTCTTACTCGTATCATTTGAGGTACATGCAGAAGTGCAAGTTTTTTTATTTTATAATTTAGTTTTGGATGCTTATTTTAATTCACCTTCAGCTTCAGCGATTCAGTTTCCAAAAATTTCATGTCAGCTTCATTGCCCATGAAACTAACCACTCTATGCATTTGATTATTATTTTATAGTTTCTTTCAGTTTCGTTCCATGTTATATTTTAGGGTCTTTTCAAATGTCAAAACGAGCCTTTTATTTTTTGACAGATTTATCGTAAGTATAGAGAACGGAGTCGTATGGTTACATCACTAGTTACGTCACGATGACATATTCGCTGGTTAAATGCTAAAGTTCCACATTCCAAAATTTTAATGTTTTTACTCAAAGTTTATGGACATAAGTGGTTTTTAATTTTTTTGAGTTAGTGTTTCTTAAAACATCTAATTATTATATCGACGCGTAATTTTCTTTAGAATTTATTTTTCCGTTACAGTTAAAACGTTTTTTATCATTGAATTGTAGTACTTTAGTATTGAATCAACGATATATCATAACGGGCCTTTTATTTACTGACAATTTAGAATACTACAAATAAAATTTTACAATTCTAATCGAAACACATACACACTGTCATCATAATTTAATTATCAAATAAACATCTTGTTATTATTGCTAATTTAGCAATAGTTAACAAAGAACACCCTTCAAAAACTGCACACTTTGATTTTTAAACCATAACATTTGTCTAAGTCACATCAAGTAGGTATCATAAATTACTTTTGGCCGGATAGCACGAGCTAAGAACATTTTGGCTCTTTAATTCTCAATTGAAACCTGACTTAATACGCGTTGCGAATTGGCTTCAGTGTTTAAATCTGTCCAACTGATAAAAAGATTTCGTTGTGCCTTTCCTAATTTTGATATTGTGTTTTTTCGCCGAAGTTACCTTTCTCTTTTCGTCTTCTAACAACAGAGGTGGCAGTGAGACTTTTCTAATATTATAGTGTTGTGTATTATGATTTTTAGTTAGGTCGTTATTTGTCTCCGGCGACAATAGAGGTTCTAACCTCTCTAATTCTCTATGCCTAGCCGTTACCACTCTGTTACTAAGCAAATTATTCCTCTCAGACGCACTAAAAGGCACATAATTCCTAGTATCCAAAGAAACAAAGGACTTAGCACTATTTCTATCACAGTTTAAAGAGGAATCCGGTCGTGAGTTTCTCATCCACTTAGACGAAGCGATCTCCGACCTCAAAATGCAAGGGTTAGATTTCTTTCTATGCGACGGACTTCTAATTTGTATAGGTGTTATTTGAAGTAGAGAACAAAATGTGTCCGATAAGTCTTCCTCTTCGTATGTAGGGTAGAAAGTTACCTTTTCTCGTGCCAGTTTGGGTTCTTGAAAGTCGTTGACGGAGGGTCGCGGAGAGTTCTGCGGTGTGACGTCACTACTACTTTGTGAGAGACGCTCTTCGCTTTCGCTGAATTGCTCGTAATCACTGTAATGCATCGCGATGACCTCGTCGTGTTCGATCTGTCGGTAGCTGAGACGTTTCTCCGGCAAGGGGATGGCTTTACCGACCACTCTGTAAACAGACATATCACAGTTAACAAATATACTTATTTATAATTATAATTTAGTTTAGGCCACGGCTCGGCGGACGGACTGTTGGACGGATTAAAAATACTAAGGAGAGCCACTCTGCAAATGCAAAATAAAAATGACAATTGTACATACATTTACTCCGTCATTATTAAGGTTAGAGTTTAGCCATGCATAAGTCGATAATGTTCTAATGATCACCAAACTATATTGAACAGTAGAGCACACAAGGGCATCATTGCTAATATTGTAATATACTGACTAAAGAAAGAAAATACGATTAAACATGCCCTTGAAGCTGCTTATTTCAGCTTTGAAGGAACGGCCAACCCTACGCATCAGCGACGCAAGAGTAGACAACAAATGTGCTAAGAATTTGTTGAGTAAAATTAACTATATGTTAGTTACTGCACTTAAAATATGAAGCAAGTCGGTATATATACACCTGTATGGCAGGAATAAATAGTTAAATATAAATTCAAGCAGTTGGGAACATACTTTTTGTGTAATGGTCTGAAAAAATCAATCCAGAGATTGATTTTTTCAGAATATAATGGTTTTTTCTTTTTGCTTTTTTAATAAAAAGTGTTAAACCACACTAAGTATTGTAATACTAATGTATTACAATACTTAGTGTGGTTTAACACTTGTAAAAAGAAAGAGTATAATGATTTATGATTTCTGCAGGATATTGTCATATAAGACGTAATTTCTATCTCAAGTTAAGTCCATTGTTTACACGTAGGATATGATTTTAAGGAGACCAATAGTCAGTTACTTAAAATTTTTGATCATACTGTTGAGACTCAAAGTCACTGCAAATAAGATCGTTCTCGTAAATCGCACGAGATTCTACACACGCACACTCACCCTGGCACTTGATATGGTGTACTTTGAATGTTGCAACTATTCTTTGCTAGTTTATGAATCAAAGGCGCCAGAACAAAAATTAAAGCACCTTTCCGTGGCAGAAAATCGTGCTAGTGTTACTGTTAGTATTGTTTTAAAAATTAAGTTCAGGTGGACGCGTAGGTTTGGCCGAGGCGTAAATAAATTCAGGTAAGTAGGTTACGTGAATGACATGCAATACAGGTTAGAGAAAAATGTTT
The DNA here is from genome assembly GCA_947049295.1 of Ligdia adustata. NCBI lineage: Eukaryota > Metazoa > Arthropoda > Insecta > Lepidoptera > Geometridae > Ligdia > Ligdia adustata. Next base: position 3,050,896 of record OX346223.1, read on the forward strand.
AACTATTATTTTAATTATGTAGGTTTATCAGGTTTTGTTAAATATTATACAACATTGGGTATTTGTAACAAATGTCAGGGGTTTGTTTTGGATTGAGCATATGCTATGCTTTTTGTGAAAGATGTGTCAGGGTAAAAATGTATTTTGAAACGAATTATTATACTATTGATTATCACATGAACACACTGGAAATGATAATGAAAATTTGTGAAGTCTGAAATTTGTAGCATACATAATATATATAATATGAACAGAGGTAATCAGACCATCTAGGATTATAACTGCTTAAAAAATAATGAGAAATCAATGTGAGGATGTATAAGAAGCTTCTTAGGTAAAATATAGCTTTCAAAATACTAATGAAAAAATGTGTGAAAATATAAAGAATATAAAGAATGTGTGAAGTCACTAACTAACAAAACAAAGGTTAATAATATTAGAAGTATCAAGATACAATATGATAAAGTTGGTTACACTGGGTATTTAAATAACAGAATGCCCAAAATAGTCAAACTTTGTATTATAAAATAAAATAATTTTCTAATTGTTAAAATCTGTTAAATTTTCTATTAGTAGAATTCAAATACAAATGATTTATACCATTTGTTAGTTAGCGAAGGGCACAAATGTTTTGGAGCAGTTCAAAAATAGAGTCCCTGAACTGATTTAGAAATTTGATTTTTATTAAAAATGGTACTTCTGTAGAAATTTTATCAATATCTGACTACTGACACTTTAGTTTGTATTTGAAAATAACAATAGAAAAAATATTCTTATTATTGTAATGTATTGTGCACCTGTGCATTGCAATGTACTCTTATACTTATACTTCTGGACCAATTTCAAAAATTCTTATGCCGTTAGGAAGCTACATTATCACTAAGTAAAATATGCTATTACTAGATAAAATTAGAGATCTTTAGAAATCCCTACTAAAACCAACCCAAGATGTAAAAAAATTTGCCATAAAATGATGAGATGTTAGAACAAAACATTGTAGTACAATACTATGGATTATTATATGTATTACTATGGATGAAAAAAGCTGAGAAAAAATATTTGACACATGTATCTTACCCATTATGACGTATGGATGCCAAACATGGAGCCTGACTAATCTTAATATGCACAAGCTTGAGACCTGTCAACACAGTATGGAGCGGAGCATGCTCAATGTCAAATTAATAGACAAAATAAAATTTAAAACACTAATAAAATCAAACTGAAACCAGTGATGTAACTGTGTTAGAAAATTAAAATAGAGATGTGTGGGTCATAATAATTATGATTAGGAGTAATAAAGATAAATGGGCTAAAAATTTAACTGAGTGGTGTCCAAGACAAAATGAAAGAAAAATAGGTGATACAAACAACTTAGATGGGAGGACGATATAAGAAAAATAGCTGGTGTGACATTGAAAAGAATGACTTACAATAGAAAGATGTGGCAAGCTCTAGAAGAGGCCTTTGCTGGGAAGCAAGACAATCTTAATACCACTATTAAGAATTTTACAAACAATTGAATATTAACTAATTACTTATGTTTTGTAAAATTGTTTAATAAAGGCTAATAATAATAACAACGGATAAAAAAATTCAACCTGTGAGAATCCAGGATAGGCTGCTAGTGTATATATATTTTTCTAAATGTAATCTGAGCAGGCCAATGGTACACCTAGTGTACAGTGCGACTCTACTGTACTTATGTTTGTTATTCTCACCTAAGCTGTGGATGAAGCTGCCTCCACTGTTTACACTCCTCAATAATTGCTGGCCGAGTGGACTTCTCCCCATCTTCATTGTACAAGGTTCTTTCAATACGCTCCCACTCCTGGGCCAATGTCTTGGAAGCTTCGGCAGTGCTTCGGCGTAATGCTGAGCCTGCACTGCTGTCACTCTCTTCACTGTGAAAGTCTGGAGTACCTATAAGAACAATATTTTTATCAAGTGTATTATGTCTTGCTGTTTTCTTCTGTATGTGTAACAATGAAACATGTAAATGATGATTTTATAAAAACAGTTTTTTACTTAAGTTTTACACCAAATTGATTCAACAAAAAATACTTTGCAACAAATAACTATACTAATTACAGTTCAGCAAAAAGTTAACTTAGCACAAAGTACTGACTAACACTAAAGACTTATATCTCCCTGCATCATTGATGAAAAAACACTACAAACCAAAGATTGCCATCTTACTTCTAAGGTAAGATTGTAGGCCTCTAGTAATATTTTAGTCCCTTACCGGTGTCACTTTCAGAAAAGAAGTCAGATAATGGGGTGCCAGCTCGGTCGCCGCTGCTTGCAAGATACGGGTCTATTTCAAAGTTGTAGTAATTAATATTACGGTTCAAAAGCTTGTTAGTGTTCGCCGAAAGAGGTGGCAGCTCTTGGCCGGAGCGATATCCAAACTTTTGCTGGTTTATGTTGGGTAAACAATCAATCAATTTGCCGTAACTCTTCTCTCGTGCTGATAGATAATTACGAGCTGACATAATCAATTAACAAATGTACCCACGTCTACATACGCACTCATTTTAAGCGATAGGTATCAATATTTTTTTATAATTTCAGATGTAACAGATCTCACAAAAGATTTTTTGAATACACAATCAAATCAAACAAAATACAGCAATTTCTCCACAGAATTACTCGGTAGATTGATTGGCTTTTATGACTTTGACAATAAAGATTAATTTGACGGAATAGTTTTCTTTTGTTTTAAATATGGTATCATACAATTAACTTACTAATGTTAAGTATAAAATTTTATGTAAGAATATTTAGTCGAAAAATACGGTCAAGTACTAGTAGAAACTAGAAAATTAATTATATGAATCTGAGAATTATATAAATAATAGATACACGTGAAAACAATGCAACGCATGTGAAACAAACTTCAGAAAAGTCACAATACACAGACTGTGATGGCCAATTACCAAAGAAAAAGTTAAACGATTTATTTCACTGTCAGCTGCCTGCACTGTTCAATTTGTCAGTTTCAATGTCAATGGTACCAACTGACTCGTAATTTTAATTTTACGGAAAAATCGATTAGTTTTGCGCCGAAGTATTTCCGATATTTACTTTATTCAACTGTAAGCAATTGTGAGCTTGAAGAACCATGTCTATAATTAGTACTAAAAGCGGTGAGAGAACTCAGGATGAGGTAATTATTGCATTATTAATTCATAATTATATATGAAATGCAACCTTCACAAAATCATGCCGCTCTATAAACTGGATTTTCAGCTTAACTAATTCAAATTTTCGTTATAATTTCTTGAAAAGTTAACTGTTACATTTCACACTTGTAAATTAGGGGCTGGCAAGGTGAGGGAACATACAAAAGCCTTGTTATTGTAGTGTTACAAATTCAAATGACGCAATGCGTCTCCGGCGCCGCAACTTCCAATAGTAGTTAGTACTCGTAAGCTCGCAACCACCAGACTAAGCAGTGATCAGTGTCACGGTGAACGTCTTAGCGCTTAAACCTTGAAATAATCTGCAATAATTAAAATACTAAATGGACGCAATTACGGTAGGTCAAGCAGTTTTTCAAAGAAATATTTTATTTCAAGACTTATATTTAATAAACTTATACAAGAAAACGTAATATTTAATTATTACAGAATATAATGAATCAATCACTAGACTCTCACTGCTAAGCTTAGGGAGTAAAATGTATTTACTTTTTTCACAAATTAGTATAAAGGACATTAATTCACAATACATATAGAAGTGATCCTTGAATAATTGGACAGCTTTTTTATTTAAAATTGTTTCATAGACTAACAATTTGGGGACATTTGGGGTGGATTAACATTATTTAATATCTAAATATCTGGTGGGAAAAAGTTCTTTTTTCATATAAATCAGAATATTGACAGTGTGTTTCAGTAAGTATTCAGTTTATTATTCTTAAATTCAATAACTTATTAAGACAGGAAAAAGGAATAATAGAAAAAATTCTAAACTGTAAACTTATCTTGTAATTGTTTCAGTCTCATTTTGTAAAAAAAAATTGCTGCTAGCATTTATAAAGCTTCTATTCCATCTTATCACATATACTATATTGTTTTTTGGTATTAATTAGTTTTTTCTGTAGCTCATAATATTTATTATTAATATATCATTTCAGAAAATCCTTATGCCGTATACATACATTCAGAGTGTACCGGGGAAGCAGATCCGGACAAAGCTGGCATCTGCCTTTAACTACTGGCTCCAGATATCTGAGGACAAACTCCGGGCAGTTGGGGAAATTGTGCAAATGCTGCACAACTCTAGCTTGCTGTAAGTAATATTTTATTTAATATATTACATTTCAGTATTCTTCTTATTTGACCCACAAAATAAGTGGTTTATAATAAAACACTCAAATTGGTAATTATAAGGAATTATTTATAGCAAATAAATACCCATTTAGGCTATTTATTAGCCTCTACATATAAAAGAGGCTAATTAATGACCTTTGCTGTTATGGATTGCATAAATTGCAAGCATTCAATGGCATTTATTTACTATATTATAGCCTGACATACTAGATAATCTACTGTGTGATATATTTCAATAAAAACTAGTTTATGCTGTGTATTTTTAATAACCATAAATCTATTTAATTTCAATGTATAACTACAGTGTAAACTTAATAAAATATAAGATCCTTAAAAATGACCAGTCTATCTCAAACTCTTAGAGAAACAATACAGCTACTTTAAAAAATTAAAAACTTGCTTTTGAAGATTACTGGACTAAAAAGAGTAATTAACTATTTAAAGTATTGCATTGTCATCTGTTCTTTCAAGTGTGCAGCTTCAAAGCTTTAAAGAGGCTGAAAATCACAGTGAAAGTTTCCATTACATAGTTTCATAGATACATCAATCTAATTAAAGTATGTTAAAAAAAAAAATTTTGCTGTGGCATTTTTCAGGTTTAGAATGTATTTGACCTTAAAATTGTTAAATATGGAAGAATAAAAATATTTAATTTGTTATGGTTTTTACACATACCTGATCAAATATGAATGAAAACCTGTATTATGACACAAAAAACAAAATGAACCAAACACACCTTAGCCTTACCTTTTTTTTTAAAAATAAATTCTGTTTTGTATACCAACAAAACATTCAAGTCATTATCATTAGCGTTCTAACTGTCATGCTAGGTATAATTAACAACATTTACATATTAGTATGTATTCTCTGTAATCAACAAACTTTTATAGGTAATGCAAAAAAATACATAAGTACCTATTCATATGAACTTGATGAATGTAATACTTTTTGTAAAACAATTGCACTAAAGTTAAATTCATCCTAATTGGTACATACATACACTTAAGTAATATCACAGCAAAAATAATATTTTTGATATATATGGAATTCAGTTACTATTTTAAGAAGCTCATAATATGACAAATACGAATATTATCATGTAAGGTTAACCCCGAAGTTTATGCCCACTTCTATCTAATAAGGGATTTTTTTACTAATGAAATTTATTTGAAAATTTATTTGTACGTAAATATGGAGTAAGTGGTACTACATAATATACTTAAAATTTATTTGTACGTAAATATGGAGTAAGTGGTACTACGTACCACATCAAACCTTGAACATAATGATGTCACAGTCATAGTTCTAGGAATAATATAGGCATGATATTTTTACATAAAATTAATATTAAAATTTAACTATTATTAAAGCAACTTCTAGTGTTATTTTACATTTAGATGCAGTTACGTTTGCCAGGAAATGGTTTGTAAGCATTATTCAGTATACTGTCCTTGTATAGATATGAAACACACATTTGTATAATTGTCTGTTATCATTAGTTTTATCATGGCATCCCATTCATCTAACCAGTATTTAACGTTTTATCCTATGACTCATCAACGCCTCTGGGTAGTTAATTTACAGAGAAATTACTTTGCCTATTCTGTAGTAATTAAGTTTTTAGCATACGTTTTAACGTCAAGCGATGAATTCATTAAAAGTTATTAAATTCAACAGACGGAAGTGTTTGTGTGACAAAAAATGCAGTTGATCTGTTTACCTATATAGAACCTTTCGCGAAGTTTTTTGCGAAAGATTTTTATATTTATCCAATATTTCTCTGGATTGGTTGACTGAAGACATAAACCATTTTATATGCGTACTATATAAACTGATTATATTATATCCCTAAAAATATTTAAGATAGTAGATATTTAGACGGAAAATAGTCATAAGTACACCTACTCGCACTTTCACTTTTCGCGCTCATCAAATGTAGCTTATACCTACGAACATACTAAGCTTACGTGTATTTCGTTATAGCGGTTATTATCTGTATATTTTCTACTCTACGTCAGAATGCTCGAAGCGTTTTTGAACCATGTGTCACCAATGGCTTCCAATAATACCAATTGCTATTATTATTGTGATGGTGTGTAATTCTCGAGAAAACATCAGTTACGTTCGATCGATCCACTCTCAAGATAAAGCTGCGATCAAGCTTACGCGACTTTTATGTCTGAAGCAGAGAGAGCAATACCTGATAAGTCATTATAATAATCCTACTAATATTAAACACGAAATTTGTAAGAATGTGTGGATGTATCTTTGTTACTCTTTCACGCCAATACAGCTTTACCGATTTGGATGAAATTTGCTATGGACATAGCTTAGACCCTGGAATAACACATAGACTACTTCTAGCTGGTATTAGCGCGGGTAACACCGCAGGGCGCAGCTAGTATATGTTATAATTAATTAAAAAAAAACTACATATACTAAATCGAGCAGAAAAAAACCGTTTGTTTTATTTCAATTAATTTATTCATGAATGTATCATATTGTATCTATTTTTATACGGAAATGTTTGACATGTGAAATGACTATTAGTATAAATTATCAACTATTGCAGCTTCCGGTGAGCGTAACTAATGACCAGTACGTAAATGTAGTAATTTTATGTAAAGTAAAACTCCTTACAAATTATGCACTTAGTTTCTTAACGTTCCCGCTGTTTTTTAACTTGTGTCGAAGTAGGTGGCGGTAATAATTTCAAAAAAGATAAGTATTCATTTAGATACTGTACGTCTCGCAATAGGGGTATGATCCCTTTATTGCTTACTCTTTGTTATCCCTAAGCACCGAACTATAATATTATAATTGTAGTACTCCCATATTATGATCTCCTCTGGCTATACGTCTCGCGTACCTGCCGCGCAGGTTTGACCGTTACTGTTTCCGTCTATTCCTGTGCATGTGTCATGGGTTTATCAGACATAATAAAATGAAAACATTTGGGTCTATGACGTAAGCTTCCGAGGCAACCTCAAAACAGAAGAGGCCAAGTTTCAGGGCTTGCAATTTGTATAATTATTAATTAATTAAATGTCACACCATACGAAATAACGCAAGGTGCCCAGCGCGGTACAATTCGAGCGCGGTGTTTCACTCTGTGCTGTGTTTATATGTCTAGATGTACAATTTATCCTTTTGTATTTTATGTTTTGTGTGTTTACTATAAAGAGTCTGAATTTCTGTATATTTTTACGCGCCTTATCGCAGTGGAATACGATTTAAAGTCTCGCAGCTTAGAATGGAGTGCGCGAATTATATCGCGCTAAGGCCGCCTCGGTACGACCTCTGCTTAAGAGGAAGTAAAGAGCTAAACGCGAGTTTTCTAGCCCAAAAAAGTGTTTGGTGCACTGCAAGAAACCAAATAAAAAAAATATATTTTATTCTACAAGATACATTTTATTTGGTGGTTATTTTCAAAACACAATTCCATTATTTTTGCTCGATAGAAAAAAATAACGAAAACACCTCTAAAAATTTTTTTTACGGTTGAAAATGGCATGAAAATGTCGGCTAATAATTCTGAAATTTTTATCAAATATTTCTTGTAACATTATACTAGTTGGTGGTTGTGCTGTTTTTTTTAAATTATATTGGGTCTTTGCAAAAACCCTAATTTTGTTATTTTCAAACATTTTAGTGTGCGTGTGTGCGTGAGCGCCCGTGTACAGACAGTCACGGCCGAGGCCTCTAGCTAGACGGACGTGTCGCGCTCTCCGCAGCAAAATATTCGCCGAGATTTGTGCTTATTACACAATCGTAACAATTTTTATACAATTTATCAAACTAAGTACAATTTACTCAACCCTTGTAAGTCTTGTAGGCTAGCTATTTAAAAAATGTTGTGAAAATTAGGTAAAAAGCATGCTCTGATCAGACACACGATTCATACAGCTAAAATGTTTGGATGCGGCATATCACGATTGTAAATTGTAGGGATGGTGAGGTACAAAATGCCGTATAGGTATTTGATGTTTGATTGTAAATTTTGAATATAAGAAAAAAAAATGTTCTTTGCGTTTTTAATGAGGAACTTAGTTTGGGTTAGTTTATTCAAACGTCAATAGAGAACACTGTATCTCTTAGCTTGTAAATTTGTCTGCTACGCTGAAATATAATTTATATTTACGTCAACTAGTTTTTAAAATAGAACTAAAAGGGAAGCGTTTTTTTAATCAAGTTCCTCATTATTTTTACTGAGATGAAAAAATATGGTATGTATGTATTCATTTATTCTCTCTGGCATATACAAGCAGCACCCAGCATTTTTACCCACTAACCTACAGGATAGGTTAAATTATCGGGATAAAAAAACCAGGCTGTGTGTTAATCTAGAGTATACGCTACCTCCATACCAAATTTCATCCAGATCCATTTAGCCATTTTGTCGTGAATATGTAACAAATATACACACAAACACTAGTATTTAAAATTTTTTGCTTATATTTAATTTATAATGTTAGTGACATTATCTTATTCGTTACATTTATAGAAAAAATGGTCTCAATTACATAAGTACTTTATAATATAATTATTATAACAAAGTGGGTTTTATTTTAATTATTATGCTAGATTCTCCTAAAATATCTAAAACTTCCACATCATAAGTATACTTTAATAATGATATCGGATAGCATGTTTGGGTGTGGACCGCATATTGCTTAACAATATAGCAAATCGTCGGCAGTTACCGTATCCATAATTTTACTGCTTTGATCTATGTAAAATATGCGCGACATTTATTAGAATATTTTGGTATAATTTCTTCACGACGTAGATTAAGCAAGTGGTTTTTAGAGCTGCCACCAGATGGCAATCACAAATTTTTATATATGTGTGCTCATGATTTTGAAATTAAATTAGCCGCTCACAGCCCCTTAACTTACCCATGCAAACCCTCTTCCTTTCACCAAAGATTCTCATAAATTATGGACTTTAAGTTTAAGTTGAGGTTTGATTAGCAGAATAAACGTCTGTGTACCGAGAATACAACCAAAACAACTAATACATATTCATAGGAAGGCGCTCCGAACACCATAACATCCTCTCATAGAGTAACATGAATAATTTCTTAGTAACTAGCAACAATACAATGAAACGCGAATAGAATATTAAACTGGTAGTCTTCTGCGAACAGTGGTGATATCGCATAGAGTTAGCGATGAAAAAAGTGAAACGAATGATACCAACCTTGGTTTCATTTTGTCGAAGTTGAATCGGCGAACTGTCAAAACAAAATCTTGATTGCTAACCTATATTCACTTCTTTCATCGCTGACTCTAAGCGATGCCACGATTGACCTTTCGATGTTAAAACCACGCTACATACGAGTACAATAGATGTTGTAGCTTGGCAACCACTTGACTGATGTATTTTATAATTTTAACGAAAAGCTATAATATTGGCTAGTTATATTTATTAGAGAGGCGGTAGTAAGTATTCGATTGCCAACACCTCCCTGTGTTCGAACGATGTTGGTTGCTGTTGGAAAGTTTGTGTTCCAGTCTGGGTGTGTGTGTTTGTGACTGTTGCATAGCATCCCCGACACAGCAGAAATTCTAGTGGGACTTTCTGATGGGTACGTTTGGTTATGGAGACTCCTTGTCGTTAGCGTGACCTTATAAGGGTCAAAATTTAAGTGAGTAAGTGTAAGTTATTATACCATTACATAATAAAAAGTGTGTTTGATATATATAATAAATAATTGGAGAGTTTATTTATTGTTATTAATATTTTTGTTTGCATTTACTAGTGATTTTTTATTTTGTACCACGAATTGCCTCGAATTGATCCGCGTTTTCATTTATTCTCCGCGCTTACAGTATTTATCTAGTATTAGAATTAAGATTGTGAAAAAGCGCGAAAAAACGGCTTAGAATAATAAATATATAATATATACGTATAAGTACAGAGTTTGGGGTTACTCCATTATGTCACTAAAGGACTACAGTAATATTTTTCTCTTGTGTGATTTGTTGAGTATGTTATCTATGTAACATCCCGGCTTTCTGGAGATGAACATTGTAAGAAAACTAAAAGATATATTGTTAATAAAACTACTGGACCGCTTTTGAAAAAATCAACCGAGGAATCCTTTCACATAAATAATAATAATTATTCAAATCGGTCCAGCCATCTAAGACTAATCAGAATCAAGAACCTCCTCTATTTTGAAGTCAGAGAAAGAAAGCAAAAAAAACATAATTAATATAATATGTATACCAAGTTTCGACAATTTATTGAAAAAAATCGCATGTACGTGATATAAGAATGCAGTAGCTTCAAGAATAAGGTGATAAAGTTTTATTTGTCATCTGTGTGATCATTAGTTGTCTGCTGTATGTATTATTCTCTACCTTATTTGTTTTATTTTACTATGATATATTGTTATACTATTTAGTAAGTGTCTGTATTGATTATAACATTTTGTGTATTACTTAAGTTAATTGAGTATATTCTTTATTGCATACCCCGTCCTATTTCTTTCATTTGTTTCACAATTGTTTCCATTATAAGGTTGCCTGTACGTAAGGCCGCCACATGTAGCACTCTATTTTTTATGAATTCTTCTCTTGTATTTTTTTGTTTGTCTGCAATAAAGATATCATTGATCTATCTACAAACATTCAAACAAATATACTGACATAAAGAGAAGTGAGTTCGCTTTGCCAATTAATTATGTACCTACAAGCATTGGCATACACATTGGTGACCTTGAATTTATCTCTGCCATCTACATTTCCGTATTTCCGTATATTATATAAAATTAAACATTAAGTCAATTATTTTTTATCCTTTACCTTAATTAAAATGTGATGTTCATAATATTTTTTGTATTGTTTTTAAAGTTAAGTCATTTTTAAGTGGTTACCTACTCACAATGTTTTGCATTATGTTAACACACACTAAAAGAAATAAGGAGACAAATTTTCATAAATATTTATGTAAAAAAATAAAAAATATTACTTCACGACTATACTACTACCTACTAGTCAAATTTAAAAACCATTCGGTTAATTTTCTGTTTTAGCGAAAATAATCGGCGAATCCTAAATTCTTTTCAACTTCAGTTGTATCCCCATACAAACTGTGTTGTGATTGATCCATTCATCAATTACAAAAATATTTAAAAAATAAAATGTGTAATGCGTACGGACGTAGACGTACGGACAGCGCGAAACTGAAAAGATGCCTTGTAGTGTTTAGGGACCTTAAAAACGTGAATTGGCCGTTGAAAAAATCTATGATTATTTTCAAATTCCAGGGGCTTTCTTTATTTTGTAACGTTCCAATGAATTCATCACTCCCTAATGCAAAAAATATAAAGATATACAAAACGTCGCATACCTACTTGTCCTTTGTAAGTGACGTCTTGAGCAAGTGGTGAGTTCCTTCGAACGTCCCGCACCTGATTAGCCGATAATTCTGCAAGGGATGGATTTTTATCTAAAGTTAGGAGGTTTTTATCTAAACTATTCTTATTAAAATCGTTATAGGGCGGCGAAATTCGAGTCGCCACGTGTACGGCCCTGGTGAGTTAACACTAAATAATGAGGAAAGTAAACTGCTTGGTGGACGTGGTGCTTTTTCTAAAGGGTGCTGTATTCTGGGTATCTCGAAGTCATTCAGACTCTGACACGAGCATTTTGGTAATTTCAAAGAAGTACGTAGAATAGCTGAGTGCTTTCTGAATTATAAAGTCATTCGTGAATAATGCTTGCGACAGAGTGAATAGCTTCTGGGTAGCGTTTAAATACGCGGAGCATCATCACACCTTGCAAAGATACAATTTTATTAAACGTGATTTGTTTAATTGTAAATGTAGCTATGGTAATCATTATGAAATTTCTTCACTCTGGCAATGTGACCCAAAGTCTTTAGTTTTAATCATCTACGGGTTATTAATAAACCATCATTACCTATTATGTATGAATATTTTCGGAATGTTGTTTCCCTACGTAATGCTGCCGGAAGATGTATTATTTATTATTATAAAATTAAAAGCAAGCGAGAGGGATCATGCATCAAATACTTCTTCATAAGTTGCAAAAAACATTATGTTAAAAATAAAAGCTATGTTGATTTTTTATAAGCTGTTTTTTCGGAAGGCCAAGTTACCAAGTTAGTTTAATCTATCAGCAATATAATTTTATTTCTTTGGCGGTGGAAGAAAGGCTGCTTGTCTGTTAAGGTCGAGCACTTCAAAGAATTGTAAAATCTTTCTTGACCTGCTCGTGGACCACCTACTACGTCCACCTACGTTTGCCAGGGGTAACATTTTTCTGCAAGGTCCACCTCAACATGACTGGCTGTACTATTTACCCGCACCAAGACAAGCGTGGTACAATATAGTATTGTAGAAATACTTTATAACTAGTAACTTTGATTGTGAACATATTCAGCAGTCTTTTATGGATTATTGGACTAAACTTTTTCCTCGAAAATCATGTCTAAAAGACACATATATCCGCTGTATCCTAAAACAAAGCTGCGCCAAAAATTCTTCCACGCCATGCACCACATAAATAAATAAAAAATTTGGGTTTAAAAGCACCCGGTGGAGGTTTTCCTTTTTTACTTTTTAAGTTTTATATTTTAACTTCAGTATCGACGACATTCAAGACAACTCGATCCTCCGACGGGGCATCCCCGTGGCGCATTCTATCTATGGCGTGGCGAGCACCATCAATGCGGCCAACTACGCCATGATTGTGGCATTGGAGAAGACTTTGGAACTGGGACATCCACAGGTAAACCGAGATCTTATATTTAGTAGTCTAGGATTATAATGAATGTAAAGTAAAATTTACTGTCCCAGATATTAAATTTGTGTCAACTTATGTTGATTGCAATCGTAATTTTTTTGCAATCTTAGTCGTTGTTATGATTCAAAACAGCTAGGCATTTGAGCACCAGCTCGAACGACTACGGAAATCAGCGACACTGTGGCCCTAGATAGGAAATGAGTAGTCTGGAATACATTCGCTCTCAAAGAAGGCTGCCAGAACGCTCCTTGATGCTGCACTATGCTTGACGACAAATTTTATCAGACATTAGCTATTGTCAAAATAAGATGTAATGAATTGATTATAGGCGACGCAAGTATACACGGAACAGCTGTTAGAGCTGCACCGCGGACAGGGCATGGAGATCTACTGGAGGGACAACTTCCAGTGCCCCTCTGAGGCAGAATACAAGGAGATGACTATCAAAAGTAAGTGACAGATCTTCCTTCCCTTAATCTCTTAGTATAGTACAAAAATGCCTTACACTATTGTGTTTGCTTAAATGGCGTAATCAAATGCTGGTCACAACGCTTAAACTTCTGCGCAATATATTTCAAAACCGGCTATATACCAAGCAATGATGTTTCGATAAATATAGAAAACCAATTACATTGATCCAATTTCGATTGACATCATTTGCACTTTTGCTAGTGAGGCAAGTAGCCAGAGAGGCGGGCTTGCCTTAATAGCTATAAAGAGAATATTTTCAGCAATAAAAAATCAGGCCTTAATAAACTTGCCCGGTTGTTTAGTAGTCTCTTACTCGTCATTCCGATCACGAGCCACAAGCGCACAATAAAAAAACCTCCTAATATTAAATTAACGCAAGTTAGCATGTAATTGTAATAAACTACTATCTAAAGTTTAAAGTGTTCATATAAACAAATGCACTCAGTTAGGCTTGAACTTTAACATTTTGGTCCTTCGAGCCGGATCTTAACTTACATTATTTTGTTTAAAAAAGTAGTGTGTTAACATGCTCGTTTGTGTATGTGTATAGAAACGGGAGGTCTGTTTATGCTGGCCATCCGTCTAATGCAGCTGTTCAGCGATAACAAGTCTGACTTCAGCAAGCTGTCCGCCATACTGGGACTCTACTTCCAGATTAGAGACGACTACTGCAACTTGTCGCTGCAAGAGGTGATATCCGTTTTTGTTTGTAAGGATTTATTTAGGAAAAGTCATAATTTACATAATCGAATCTTTGAAAATTGAGACTACGTCATATAATCCTTTGACCTTGAGAATGGTTTTGCAATTTGGAGGTGGAGATGATGAGTCCTTCAAATGTCCAGTTTATAATTAGAGTGTCTAATGCAAGTGAAGTCGGTTTTCACTGACCTAAAAGGTTCTTAGTTGTTTTCGTATTTTTATTAAGTTTCAAAGCACACATTTCTCATACTTGTTCAATTGTCTTTAGTACACGGAAAACAAGAGTTACTGCGAAGATCTGACGGAAGGCAAGTTCAGCTTCCCCGTCATACACGCCATTAGGAATCAGGAGGGAGACAACCAAGTATTACGTATCCTTTTATTATAAAACATATAAAATAAAAACGTAGATTATCAAAATATTACGAAGTATTTCATGAAACATGAGTCGTAATGTCGTAATTCTAGTCCAACTTGAAATAAAAGTCTCCAACAGCCTTAAGGCTCCTCTTACATTTGGGCGCAGCTCCTCACAAACTGAGCTCACGTTGCCGTCGCAGTCTGATATAGTTCTTTTGTATACTTGATTAAAATAATATAGTCAAGTATTTCAAATATATTTTTCATCCCACTATCTCGGAAAGAGTATTTTTGCTATTCGATAGCGGATAAACTATATTTGAATTGAGAATATCGTGTGCACAAGTTTGTGAATTAAAAACCTCATTCAACCTATTTACTTCTACCTCTATTATGTCGAATTCATCATACAACCTTTTTTATTTTGTTAAAAATTAAGACTCGAAACCTTTTTTCTGTACTTTTTTTAATTTGTTTTGCGCGCGCCATTATCTTTTCTCGTCATATTGTTAAAACCTTATGTTAAAAATAAGTGCAAAAAGAAAAATGAGTGATTAAATTTTTTTATTTTTCGCTTTTATTTCCTCGCTGAGGTGGGATGAAAAGTTACGTGTTGCTCTCGAGTGCAATGATTTTTCACCTTGTTCTCTTTTAATTCCCTCTTTTACGCTCAGGATTCTAATTTTTGAATCACTCGCTCCGCTCGTTTCAATTCAATTTTAGAGTCCTTCGCTTGCTCGGTCATTAAAAGTGAGCACGCGGCTAAAAGCAACTTTGCACTCCTGTATAACAAATAACTATTATGTACGTATGTTTGTTGCGCAAAAGTTCCGAAGAAAATTGCATACTTAAAAGTTACTTCCTTATTTATTTACCAACAATACAAAAAAATATATGAATACATATCCTGAGCAATAAAACAGATATACTCCGACAAAGAACTCGCGATGTGGAAGTGAAGAAATACTGCATCTCGCTACTGGAGAGACTCGGCAGCTTCCACTACACTAGGAATATTCTCATATCTTTAGACGAAGACGCGCGGAGAGAAGTAAGTATTTACTCGTATTCATCATCATCTGCAGCCTTCCTTATCCCATTGTGCAGGTCACTCTCATTATATATAATCTGCCTCGGTCCTGTGCTAATCTTGTCCAGGTTGGACCTGGGACAGATTTTATGTCGTTATACCATCATTCTGGCGGTCGACCAAGTTTTCGCTTTCCCTGTCTAGGCCAGTCATCTAAACTCACACTAAACTATACCTATTGTGATTTATAATCAGTTGGGTCTATAGAAGATTTGACTATGGACATTGTATTTACTACTTATACAAGTGAACTGCACTGAAGTTTTATTTTACCTTTTTTACCTTTGATAAATATTTGATCATTCCATGGGAACACTTTTACAAGATCAAAAGTCCTAGATGCTATTCCAAGATATATGCTAATAATATCAAGTTTTTCATCCAAATAGGTTCTGCTGTTTGAGCTTGTATGAGTAACAATCACACACACCCTGACAAGCTTTTTCACATTTATAATATTAGTGTAGTACGATAAGGGAGTTAACGAAAATTAAACTAAGGGTAGGATTTGACGCCGCTAGCTACGAGTACTACCACCGATAAATCTGTGTTAGTTTCAAGTCACTTCACGAGTGAATCTGTATCTTCAAGTGCGAGTGAATCAAACCTTGTTGCATGACATTTTGACTCGAAAAGATTAGCCGTAAATCACAAGAAGAAAATCGTGCTCGCAATACCAACTGTTCGCATAACAACTAGTTTTTAACACGTTACGTGAATACAGGTAGCACGTCTGGGAGGTAACCCGCTCCTGGAAGAGTTGTTAGACAACCTGCTCAACTGGCGACGAGACGAGAGGGCTAACCAGCTAGACGCGGACACCGTCTAAACACGAACCAACCGTGGCTCAGCAGTCGCCATAATATGTTTTATTTGCGTTTAGAAACAACTGTACAATCATCAGCAAACAACTTGACACAAATGACCTTGGTAGGTAGTGACGTCACATGATTGCAGTGCGATTTTTTAGGCTGTTTGGTGCGGGGTAATGTAACCAGGGCTCATATTCACAGTGAGTTTCCGCTCGGATTCGAAAAAATTGCAACACGACTTACGCAAATCTTATTAGAAAGATCCCAAATTATTACTTTGAAAATCGATCCTAGATCTAAACTAAAATAATAATCACTATTTAATATTTTAGATTACGTAACAAGCTTCGCGTAATTTGTGTTGCAAAGTTTTCGAATCCGAGCGGAAACTCATTTTGAATCTTGCTGCTGGGTGCTCTTCGAGTCCTGACCGGTCTCGTTTTATCAGTCAGAAGTGCGCACGCGATTTTTCATTGACTCGTTTCTTTTGCTCTAGATGTTTCCCGCGCGTTGTATTTTGAACATTTTGTTAATGTTTTAATCTCGCGTACTGCGCTAACTAATAGTCCAGCCTAATTTTTACGTGCAGGAAGGCTAAGATACATACAATGATGATACAATGAGTGATGAATGATTTGATAACGGGACTAATTACGCCCCTTGATTTGATGGTGTTCCTGAAAACGCCATGCCATTCCGGACGTCTTCAACTTTCATTAGCTGGTTTATAGAATCAGTTTAATATCGAAAATAAAATGACGAGAAAATCGTGAAAATAGACATCGATGTGTAAATTTATGCATTGTAGCCTGGCAGGACTATTCCTACTCTGAAACGTGCCGTTTGCACCCAGCTTTGTAACCCGGCAGGACTATTCCTACACTGAAACGTGCCGTTTGCACCCAGCTTTGTAACCCGGCAGGACTATTCCTACACTGAAACGTGCCGTTTGCACCCAGCTTTGTAACCCGGCAGGACTATTCCTACACTGAAACGTGCCGTTTGCACCCAGCTTTGTAACCCGGCAGGACTATTCCTACTCTGAAACGTACCGTTTGCACCCAGCTTTGTAACCCGGCAGGACTATTCCTACACTGAAACGTGCCGTTTGCACCCAGCTTTGGAATATTTTGCTGTCACTACGTTATTAAGAACAAATTTTACTTACGTCAAGTTAAAGGTTCAGCTCGTTTCGGCCTCGTGCTTATAATTATGTTCGTGTAATGTAATGTTTTGTGTTTCATTAGAAAGTTACAAAGCGGAGCTATCGGGTACAGCTTGCTAGAAACGAGGTGAAAAAACAGAGTAAGCAAAGTAAAAAAACGAATTCATTCGTTTTGACTGTTCGCCGCTTCGACACTGTCATAACGAAACTTAGTTTGGTTGCTCTTGTTTTCACCTCTCTCATGCCTAACTTTTGCCGATAGCTCTTCAAGTCAAAATCTGATATTAATAAAATATAATGTATTAGTATAGTATAGACACACTTATACAAATTTGGTGTGAAGATGAAGAAAAAATAAACGTTTGAAAAGTTTAATATTAAAGAAAGATAAACGTTAAAGACTATTTAAAGGTATATCAAGTCCTGTTTACCCATAAATATTGCATGGCAAGTTATCAAGCCGTCGCTTGTATGTAGCGCTTTTTATCATAATATTATTAGTTCTTTAATATTTTTCGTCCTTTTTTGACCGTGCCTTTTAAACTAACATAAAAAGGCATATGCAAAAAAGCTCAAAGGTTAAAAACGTGACAGGTTGGCGGTAACTACATGTTTTTTGGCAAAATTAATCTGCCAATTTACAAACATTTTTCCACAAACAATCATGTTTATAAATGTAACTGTATGCAGAGGTATTAGATTATTATTTTTGTTTTTTGTTACGCGTTACGCTTAAATGTAATAAATAGTTCAATTAATTTAGTGTGCCATGGGAATGACATGCATTATATTGTTGAGAATGCATTTAAAATATCATATAATTTTAGTCTAAATATAATTATTGCGGTCTAAAATGTTTTAACTTTTTGTGTGCAATATTAAAAAGTAACTGTATTTTGTTATTTATAAATATATTGTAGGTAAGAGTACGTATTGCGTGACATCTTAAAACTGTTACTTAATTTGTACTTACGATTACATTCTACTTAATAGTTAAAGGTATTCGAAATAATTATGAAAATTCACGGCTCAAGCAAGAAAATTGTAAGTTATTTTTTTTATAGTAAATCATTTTTTTTTCATTTTAGGTGTTTTACAAGATTAATTAATTGGTTATCTACGAGTACGTCTCCTCGGCAAACTGCTATACTAGCAGTTACTATTTTTAAGTTCACTTGCACTTAGACAGAAACTTATAAGAAATTGTTTTCATAGGTTTTTATCGAATCAATAAATTGTACTCTGCATTATAGAACCTCAATAAATACAAAAATTATTACATCTCCCGTGGGCATTGATAAAAAAATCGACTAACTGCGAGTTGGACTCGCGCACGAAGGGTTCCGTAGGTACCATTATTACTAGTATTTTTATTGCTATTTTCGAGCAAAATATCATATTTTTCATGGCGGCAACAAAAATACATCACTTAGCTATAAAAAAATATAGTTCAGTCTTAGTAATAGGATGCCGTTTTTACCCTTTGGGTGTGGATCCTAATCTGAACTAAAGTATCATTATATTATTATAGTTATAGTGTTATGCGGAGGGGCGTTCTGTACACTATGCTCTTGGTTGCCTGGAAGAGATCGCTTTAAGCGATAAGGCCGCCATTTAAAAACTAGAATATGTTTACAATTTTGTCTATGTTATCTATTTATTGTTAAGCTGATTTTTGAATAAAGAGTTGTCTATCTATCTATCTCTAATGTATCGGCCTTAGCAGCAAACTGTGTAACGTAGTTTATCGTATATGATCACCACTACATAAATCGCATAGTCCTCGCATATTTTTATGTAAATGCTAAATGTAATGGTTCGATTTCGCCCTGTCGTATATAGATGGGTTTGTTAATTGTATCATGATATAAATAAATGGTAAAACGACCAAAAACGCATGCCATTTAATGTATTAGAGTATATAGATTGCCCTCTGAATGTTTTGTCCTGGATTTATACTAGAGAACTAGGTCCATGCATTACTTTTTTCGCTTTGTAATTCTATAAGCATGCGCTCATATCTTTTTATTATGATATTAGGTATTTTAAGTGGTATATATGTGACCCATATTTTGTTGTTATCTATGTAAATATCTAATAATCGTTCGGGATAGTAAAGCCTCTTGTACTTTTCTGAACCATTCAAAAGCGTTGCTATAATATATAAACCTTAGGATTATTAAATTTAGCCCAAGAATTGAAGATGCAAAATTTAAATAATTGGTATAATAATTATATCAAATACTAGCTGACCCGGCGAACTTCGTACCGCCCAACAGCGTATATTTCTCACCATTTAAACCTTCTTTGGTAATCCAAAGAAGGTTTTTTAATTAAGGTTGGTAATTTAAACCTTCTTTGGTAATCCAAAGAAGGTTTAAATGGTGAGAAATATTTATATATATTTCTCATATTTATTATTTATGTATATTTCTCACCATTTAAACCTTCTTTGGTAATCCAAAGAAGTTTTAAATGGTGAGAAATATTCAGTCTTATATATAAATCTTAATAGATTTCAAAACATTTCAAAACCAAAATCATCTAAATCGGTCCAGCCTTTCTCCAGATTGAGCTAGACAAACGAACAGCAATTGATGTGTATTTGTTCGTACAATGGTTTCTTTTTGATGGGTGGAGTAAACACCCTTAAGTATTGTCACACTTTTCTGTTACACGTTGTATATAGATGCCCAATTTTCTTTTCATTTGACACGAATAAATAGGGTTTCTTACTATCACGAACGAGCCTCACATAATAAGGGTAACGAGTCACTATGCTAGTAATAAAATTATTGTTTTTATTTATTACACATGGTTATCGGTGAAGGGTGTGTTTAGTCGAAAAGGGGTCACTGTGCTCATCATTGCAAACAACTAAAATGTAGACACTACCTCAAATTTGTAAATGTAAACTGATATGAAATAAACGATTTAAATAAATCGATCGAATTGATTTTAATAAAATAAATAAATATTTATTTTTATTTAACTTTCATATGGATACTTTCATTATCAAGTGAAGACGTTTTATATTTCACAGCTCTCACTGCCACTTCAATAAACTGTTTAACCATCTCTGTTATTTCTTTTCATCATATTGAACTAAATATCTATACATTTTTCAATTTAGTTCAGTCTTGAAGAATTGAGTTTAATGTATATCGCTGTTGTTTTGTAATTTTAATTCTCATTCAACTCTGTGAGTAGTAAGAGTGTGTATATTATATTATATTTATCTCTTTAATTCTAAAACATTTGTCAACATTATTATTAATTGCTATTTAAATGCAAGTAAGTTTTTATGTTTAGTTTCCCCGTCTATACTTATGCTTTAGTTTCTCTCCATCCAAAGGTTGCCTGGAAGAGATCGCTATTAGCGATAAGGCCGCCGCTTGTTGCACGTAATCATAAGTTTTATTAAGTTTATTGTATTATTTATATGTGCATACAATAAAGAGTTTTCTATTCTATTCTATGGGACCAACACTGAATACGAGTAAAAAACAACAGCTGTTCCATAGAAAAAGTTGATCGTTCATCGACAAAATGTATGGAACAGCAGACTTTTATTTCTCGAATTCAGAGTTGGTCCCATATTGAAAGTTGTTCATTAGGACGAGTATAGTGACCCCCTTTCGACTTAGTACACCCCTAAGAGATAACCCTATATAAGTATAAATACCAGACAGCTGTTTTTAGATTTACCGAGTTATTTTCATTTATTAATAATAATCGTTTCTTATAAAAAATTAATATGTTTATATTTCTGGTTTTGTAATGAATTAACTAATTAATTGTAATTGTTTTGTTGATCTCTTGAATAACGTGTTATGTTGTTAGAATAAGGTCTACTTACGAAAATGGTTATTGCAAAATAATTAGGAGTTTGTCAGCATTTATTAGGTACTAATTTATAAGAGGGTGAAACCAGATTATTCATTATTATAATATTTTTTTATTGAGTACTAAATTTGACAAAAGTTTATGTATTTCTTTTGAAATTAAGATTTTTGATATATTTTTTAATTATTTTTTTTCGTTTGTATTGCGGCGGTATAATTTGGTTAATAAATTATATTTTTAATTGTAATTAATGCGTTTATTATTTTTGTAGTGTTTTATTTAGGCAGCTCGACTATAGAGGGTGACTAGTAATCGACTAGCATATTTTCACTTACTCTGATTCGAGTAAAAAAAATGGTGTTTTCATACATTTTGTCGACGGCAGATAAACTTTTGTCATGGAAGAGCTGATGTTTTTTTTTTTCGAGTTCAGGTTTAGTCCTATAGTAATTGTTCTTTGCAATGATGAATATATAGTAATAGTAACCCTCTATCGGCTTAGTAGTACACCCCTAACCTTGTATGGAAAAGTATTTTTTTTGCGAATTTTCAAAAGTCACAGAACAAAAGTTGTTGATTATTATCATCAGAAGCCGCCCTTAAGAACTTGCTAGTTGGTTACCAGTCACCCTGTATAAAGCATTAGCTATTTCGAGTTGTAATAAACATACACAGAGAGTAACATTTCAGACTAACATATCGTAATGAATATGCTTAGTTTTTTTAACGTAGTACAAAATTTTAAATAATTTGTATTTGCACATCCCAGTTTGAATACTTGTGTGTACTTAGTGTAGTCTGCAGTCAACAATGTGTTTTGTAATAATTAGCCAAAATATTGACAATAAAATTACTATATCATATATAACTATAAACATGTATGTTTACTTGAAAGGCCTTGTATCGGCATTATTTTTGTTAATTTGTAATTTATTACGAACTTCTATGTTTTGAAGTATATTTTGTCAAGTAAATAGCTTTTTAACGATTAAACCCAATATTTCGTCAAAGCAACGCCTCGGCGTTACTAAAAGTAATTATACGTAGATTTTTGTTTTAATATAATTTCTTTCATTCACATTTTGGTTTTCTTTTAAGAAGGTACCTAATCAAGTCTTATCTGGTGTCAAGGGGGGCTTTTCTGGGGGGTTTTGTCTTTTAGAGAATTTAAAGAGTAAGCGATATTTAAGAGGCCAGATTTTATATTAATGAGGCCTGCATAGGTAGTTCCTTGGTAATTTTAATTGGATGCATGGTTCTGTCATTTAGTTTTGTAGGCGTTTTGGAAACCGAAGGGCGGGCAAGCCCGGTCTGTTTAACCGCAAAAAATGCCGCTTCGTGGTTAAAAAAATCCAGACCGCGAGGCTTTGTGACCTGCATGTGCGTTGGTAATATAAGAATCCCTTTGTTTTATCGTTTGCGGTGAAACTGGCCGGCCCGCCCCTCCACGCCGTCGTTAATGGTTCCCTACGTTATTACTGCATTGAACATTTGTCTCCTTAATATATATGTCTTCCAAAATGTATGACAATAAATAAAATTAGAAAATAACTGGCTTTTATTTGCATGACTACTGAACATTAATTGACACGCTCATTCAGGACTAATAAATTACGTTGTATAATGTAAGTAAAATCACTTCATGTAAGTAAAATCACGTCTAATCAAAACAATTTATATGTGTGCATAATGTTCGCCGATTTCATTTATGAATTGTCAAAAATGTTTTTTTCAAGTATCTTATCATCACATAAATATACAGTGATTTAACAAATTTGCAGTGTGTCTGTCCATAGCGTATCTATTGAATGTCTGTCCAATGGCGAAAAATCGGTCGTAACGAAGTAGAATGACCAATAATACCAGGTTTTCAACTATACATATTTAAATTGACTTGATTTTCTAACTGTTGGAAACTTTCCTGATGACAGGTATGTGTTTCGACACGGTTGCCAGAAGTTGACAAAAGACCTCAGAGTATCAGTTAATTACTAATAACCCTATATTCATTATTAAGGATGTGTTTGAAATAAAAAACGTAGCTAAATGTTTATGTACTTTATTTAATTATTGTTTTTACAGTTGTCACAAACTATAGCACTGCGACTCCAACAGTAATGTATCCATTGGACAAATGCTTCCGAACGTAATATAAACCAACATAAATAAATCTAACAACGATTTATATTTAATTTATTATAACTGTCACGATCAAATTATATTACTCATTAAAAATCTAAATTCATATACAAATAATCTCTTACTGAAACTAAATACGAAAGTCGAAGCTGATTTTATTCATGGAAAAAAACATGACGTTTTTATCACAATTGCTACGGACACTTACAAGAGTAGTTCCTCCGAGACTCTATCAAATATACATAAAGTTACATTTTAAAGATAAGCAATATAGTTTTTTTGTTTCAAGAAAGCAAAAGGTTATGTACGGAAAGTTTGTAATGACATATCAAACAACTGGAATACAAAACTACGCATGAAGTAACAGATATTAAGCTAAAAACGATGTTACACCTTTCCTATAAGACTTCGTCAAAGAAAGGGTTAACAGGACACCTTGCTCTTTTACACATACAGTCCATAAATACAAAGAATCCACTTAAAAGCAGATAATCTCCAACAAAACCCAATGCTTTATTGAAAAAAGTATGTTAAAATGAACTTTCCATTGACGCAGAACATGACTTCTCTTTAGATATTTTTTGTAAATGTACGTAGGTTAAAATTCATGTTAGACAAGAAAATTATTAGGTAAAATAATAAGGTCACAACTGCGTTACGTAAACAACAAGGTTTCAGTCAGAAGTGAATAATTCAGTCAGATTTTTAGAATGATCCACCCAAAGGGCAATCCTGTCAGTCATTAAACAATTGTCATGTTAAAACGATAAGTCTAGAAACAGAATCATAACAGGAGAAGCATGTTTTGCATTAAAAGAATGTGGACATCTATAAAATATATTACAATTTATATAATCTTATTAGAAATTAATACAATTTTATTAGCACACTAAAGTTTATGAATTAATTGTAAAACTCTCTACACACACACCATACATTCAACAGGAATTGTCATTTTCAGTGTCGCAATAGAGTCGACGTCGATCTCATTTTATGGTACTAGCAAACTGGCGATTTTTATTCACCAGTATACGAGATCCTTTAATGAAACTAGCGAAATAACGCCGTCTCTTTTCTGTTAGAGAAAATAGATAAAGACAGCATTATTGAATCAACTAATACAATTCAAAATCGATCAGATTGCGATAGTTGACGCTACTAATAAAATCTAGTTCATAGTCAAAGCGGAAAGTTGTGAATACGATAGCGATTGGCAACTTGCGTAATAACGCTGTTGATTGTTCTGGCTAGCAATGGGCCTGCCATTGTGCTAGTTAAATTACAAAATTAATTTATTTTTCATATAAAGGTCGAAACGCAAAAAATTTACTACAAAATGACAATTCTTGAGTACAACAATCCATCTTTCACGCGCACATTTATTTTTTGTGTCTATAAAAAAGAAGGTCTTCGATGTTAGGTACTTGTAACTTAGGATGAAATTAACCAAAGTCATTGTCAAGATAAATTTAAATGATTAAATATTTAAATAATTTCATTAAAATCATTATGTTACAAATATTTGATGTCGAGCTGACGACATGAATACTTCGAATGAATCCTATCAAAATGTTAAAATATTACAAAAGCGAGGCACGTATTCGCATACGTGCCTACAAATTTTAAATAAATTAAATTTTTAACATCGTGTTAATAAATTAGACGACGCTCATTGTCTTCACTAATAAAAACCAAGACATAATACTAAACTTGTCTCTTTCGGATACGAATAAATCAGAATAGCTATCTATCATACTCGCACAAAATCATCGCTCAAGAATAACAGTAATTACTGCCGAATTTTAGCTGTTTTCCGTCTCGTTTTAACTGGCATGGAACGTCTTGCGTCAAAACAAGATATATAGTCGCTACAGCTAGGTTACAAGTACGCAAAAGCAAAGAGCAAGCGGGACAGGGTGCCAGCGGCGCGGTTGCGTTGCGTGCGCGGTGCGTATCGTTCACGGGATCCAACCCACGACGTAGCTGCGGCTGCGCGTGAACTGAGTCAAACGACGCACACGACCACCTGGTAACATACGTACAAATATGAGAATAATAATCGCCTGGATGAGATCGCTATTAGCGATAAGGACGCCGCTTGTTGCGCTGTCTTATCATTATCTTGAATGATTGCTGTATTTTTTCGTGCATAGAGTAATGTTCTTTTCTAAGTCTCATTATTAATAATGACCCTGTTACAATAAACCTAAATTGTCAGTTGTAATGAATATATCAACTTTTTTCTCGCTTATGGAAACAAAATGAGATAAGTTTAGAACTCTCGAATCTGTTGAGATCAAAATAGTTTTACTTTTTTTTCCATATAACGGCAACTGGTGTTTGATATTGAAATAATCTAATCTAATTTAATTAATATTTGTGGTCAACGATTCAATGTTTAGGATTATCTGACGATCGGTATAAATGAAAAAGGCATCTGGGATGCCATAATTATATAACGAACTAAAAAATTAGAATAACAATTTGTATGCAATGATATAGACAACTAAAATAGATTTGATTAACACATAATAATATACTAATCATATTTTTAGACTTTTTTGGTAGATGCACATAGGCTTCGCCTAAAATGAAACATGACATTTCTCTTTCTGGACTAAATAAGTGAAAACACCTATCGTTCGTCCGAATCAGAAAGATGAATTATATCTACTACATTGTCATTAGTGGTGTCAGTGCTTCGCAATATTTTATGCAGCTATGATGAAAATAAAGTTTTTTCGTTTGTATATGGTACCATACGAGTTTTAGTTTTGCCTTCGTTAAGTTAACAATTAATAATAACAATTAAGTAAAGGGTTGATAAGTAATTGACACCATATTTGACATACAACTGATGTTCTACACTGGTAACGAAAAAAAGCTTAATTTATTGCAAAGTAAAGTCATAGAATTTTATTCGGAAACATGGAAAAATGGGGTTCCGAATATGGATACAACTCAAATTTGATAAATGTTATTACATTCTTCTATACTTATCCTGCGAGGGCAGTGTTATGATCGTGAACCTATTTATGTATTTGCATGATTGTTTGTGAATGTATGTATGTTTACATATTAAAATATTCTTTTCATCTGTATCTTCATAGATAACTTCCAATGAAAGCTATTTATGACAATCGTTATTTACTATTCACATAAAGAATATCCCAACCCAACAAAATTATCACAATTTGGATATAGGTACTGGAAGAGTGGACATATGATAATGCACATCTCAAAATTTTACATAAACATATATATACTTAGGTATTTGACATAAATACAAAACCCAATATTAAAGAAATTCCTGGACCTGTTATTTTTAGTTTTTTAATGTTGACATCAAAGACGATGTAATTAGCACCATTATGTTAATCAATCAAGGGTTGCTACAGCAAGTCATTCATCTAAAGATAGGCTTAATGTCTATCCATATATTTTCACAACACAATTATATCGTAAAACAAAGTTAACGATTTATTTTGACGATAATTTTGTCTAACAATTTATTGTTAAATTTTATCGTAGCTCACAGGCTTGACAGGCCAGAGAGAGGCGATCGTCGTTATTGTTAACTATCTGACAGAAAAATTCGACAAGTCCAAGAACGTCGATAAAACATCGGGCGTGTCTCATTACAAGGTGCAATCGGTACGAACTCATGCACGTGGGTTTTTGGTGCATTTACTTACGAAGCACGATTTTGTTGTCGTGATGTCATGAATCTATGATTGACGTACGGCTAGTTCTTAAACTAAATAATCATAAAAATAATCATATGAAAATAGATACATGAATACCACTTGAATATTTAGATTTGATTACTCTTCTTATTGTAAAGTAAGACAGACGCTGAAGATGTATAGAACCGTTAAAATAACGTGGAGGCTGTCTGCCGTTTAATAACTACATATTTTATAAATATACCAGTAGTCATATTTTAAGTTAGATAAATACCATCATCTGATTGATTTGGAATGGAAAAAACTATAGTATGTCCACAAAAGTAAATCAGTGCTCAGTAAATAAAATAATGACCACGTACTGGGCAAAAGCTTTACGTTTTGTGACGAAACAATAAAAAGATAAATTGGATCCCCATTTGCATACGGAGATCGTCCAGAACAATGTCTACAACGAAAACTTATTAGAATAGTTACGAAACTAATAAAAAAAATACACGTAGTTTAAAGATGCATAAATAACGGGCGTTTATCTGCATCGTCAGCGTCGGTCATACAAGTCGATACAGTTATATAGGCTAAAGAGAAATGTATTCCTAATGATTCCTATATTTTGGGAGGTGACTCACCTCAGCTCAAGTGGTAGGCTCTAAGCGCTGTTCTGGCTCCGACGCTGCTGGCGTACTGTAATGCACACACATGTAATACATTCGTCAGTCATACATACACATTACGCGTACACACCGACATTCACTGCGAATACCTACTTTAAAGTAAAAGCAATAAGGTTGAATTTGAATATAAAGACTGTGAATAAACAGAGTCAGCATCGCGGAAAATTTTTGAATTGATTGAGAACAAAAGATATATTTAGAATAATAGCAAAATAATTTTCGGTAGTGTGACATATAAAATATAATTAATTATCACTACATTTTTATAACGAAGATAGATAAAGAAATATTGAGTAAGATTATCAAAAAATTCATAATTGTTTATCCAATGAAAATAAAATCTTATTGAAGCAGCAAAGGTCTAAACTGCATAACTCCTTTCTTTTTACGTTGTCGGGTAAAATAGACCTTATAATTTCGTAGTGAATGTCAGTGGCAAACATTTAAATACATTTGGGTATACGAATTCCCGTTGCAAGGGATAAAATTCGGTTATCAAAAACATCAAAAAAAAAATAGATAATAAAAATAGTGTCAGTCGCAATCCATGCTGTAAGAGAACTCTTCAAGTGGGTTTTAGATTCAACGAAACATTCAATACATTCCTGTTAGTAGTTCACTCTCGTGCGAGTCAATTAGTAGGTAGTTTATTCCAAATCCGCAGAGCAAGTATGGATTTTTTTCTCGACCGACAATATGAAAGAAAGCAAATAGAGACATACTCGTTTCATTAAATCAGTAGGTATATCAAAATTGAGAGCGTTAAGTAAAATAAATAATTCTAATAATCGATAGCATTATCCAGCGATTGGCAATATCAAGTCGAATTTGTCGAACGATAACTGTATCACAATCGACAAGAGCCTGAATTCTGACATTTGTTGTCGGTCGGTTCAAACTTGCGCTGCTGTTGTTTATTTTGAACCAGTGCTACGTTAAATGCTCAGAGGGATATCCTGTCACAATTGAGACCCCATTGATGGTGGGAAAGCAAATACTTTCCCAAGCGAAACTATTAGCATAAGCCTTTGAGCTGTAAAAAACAAGTTCTCGAAATATTAACGGCCTTAGTAATTGCAGCAATCTTAATAACACAGGACTTTTACCGATTGTATGCGGCCGTGTTTTTTTATATTTATTTCGTTTCTACGCTCCCCTCTCTGCTAGAAATCAAATGTTACGGTTAAAATCATGTCACATCAAAATACTCGTATATTGTAAAAATATTAGTGTACTGAGTTTGAGAATTGAGTCTAGAGATTTTACTTTAAAGATAGATTTGTTTAGATATAGTGTAACACGTGTTAATTTATAAAAATGTCACTTCTTTACTAATACAACTCCGAAGTCACACATTTTCTTATCAATTGACTTTATTATTTATTTTTTGGTGCAGCTTTATAAAAGAGAATATTTATTGGGTACGTCGATTTTTTTTTCATTCTAACATTCAACTCAAAACTAGAAGATATCCAATATGTAAGCCAAAAAATGCTTTTGAATGTTCAAAATATTTTAATTTTCTATTTTCGTCGACGTTTGTAATATGTTTGCAATTGAAACTAAACGTACAACAGATCACCTCACAGTGACCCGGTTTTTTGTATATCCATGAATATTTTTAATTATTTTCATATTTAGAGATAAAACTTTAAAGTATAAAACTGCACCGCAAATCATGTGAGTGTTTACAATCAAAAATAGACACTATTACAAAGCTTTAGAAGCGAAGTTTGGTTAAACGCCGCCACGTGCTAACATTTCGTGAGCCGCTGTCGCGGTGTACCTCTGTATATGTTATTGGCTACGCGGCCCCTTTGGTAGATTGTTAAAGAATCTGAATTGAAGTCGCAGAGTAAGGTCTTTCCGTACTGCAAAAGGGAACAACATAATACTCTCAAATCTACTGTCACACTGTGTGATGCATATCGGGGAAACATGTGCATTGGTTATTTAGTTAACAGACTCAAAAAGGCAATCTGAAGTCAGCTACGTTCTACTAAGTAGGACCCACGACATAATTTTGTCGACTTGGTTTACCTACCGAAAAAGGATTCGACAAAGTTTTATCGTGTCCCACACACTGATGATGAGCACAACTTAGAAAATTTCGTTAAAACATATTTTGACACGCGTCCATGGCCAAGGATATGGTTTTCCGCAAACTTTCAAAAGTTGCTAACCATCAGTAATTGCGTTTCAGAGTATGCTAGCTAAATACCAATAACCTTGTAATCTGGATAGCGAACCAGAGCAACGTTTCCCATCGCAAAAGCATTGAACGTAAGCCAAAAGCAATTTGATTCGAAACGCATTGATATATAGATAATTTTAGATTAACGCTCGTTCAAGTGTCCAAACGTTGCCCAAGTTCGACGGGGTGTGTGTATGCGTGTGTTTCCGTACTACTACACATATAGGGCACGCGTGAGTGTGTGTTTGTGTGTCAGATCGACTACTCACGAGTGGGGATTCGGGTTATAATCGGGTCTCTCTGCTAGTATCATTTTATCGTCTCCATTTGTCAGTTCTGTTTTGGATTCTTCTAAGTCTACGGGTATCACTCTTTCGCCTGTCATTTGCGTTTCAATGTTTTCCGCTACGGTATCTGTTAGAGGCGTGGTTGGTAGCTCGCCGATTCTGTCTGCTAGTACTTCGCTTGCGGTTCTATCTTCGTTTTTAGTCTCAATTTGTGGTTCTTTCGCTTCGATGGTTAGCGATTGTTCTGCAGTTTCAGTGACGAGCGGTTTGTCTTCGTTAGTGGGCGTGACGGCCTCCGCGCTCGGCGGCGTGAGATTGAGGAACGAGCTATCGACCCCGACGGCAGGCGGGCGCCCGCGCGGCAGTCGCAAGCTTAGCGACGCGCTCGCTTTCTTGTTTATCCGGCAATCTGACGTCGTGATAGCGAATTTGATAATACATTCTATTGATTGTGTCTAATATATTGTAAATTATAAGAGGTCTTTCCGATAATAAATCAATAGACTACGCGCCATGTTCTTTTTTGCTTAGGAACTTTCACGTATTTTTTTATACTAAAACACATTCAAAGGTTAGCCTAATGGCGAATTCATAAAAATGACGTACTACCATAAGAAAACAACTTTTCAAAACGGAGCTTAGCACTGCAATGCGCTTCGCAAGCTTTGACTAATTATTAGATACTTTTTATAACCAAACGGCTAACATTACATTAGACACAACTCGAGATTTTAGAATCAAATCAGCGTTTTTCTTGACACACAAGTATGTTTTCTTCGTCAGTTGTGTTATCCACAAATGATTTGTAGCGATGTCGTGATTGTTACCCTTCGTTTGTATGAAGTAAATATTGTTATAATCCTTTCCTCTCGTATTGTATATTCCATGTCAAAATCTCCATGATTCTTTTCCACATAGAATGATTGTGTAGGCTATGTACAATAAGTTAGAGACAGTGTTTATTGTTGAGACCAATGTTATGGTTAAATTCTCGTCTGACAATGTTTGGCTAGAATCTGCTTGCGATTTGCTTGAACTTGACAGAATGTTTAATGTTTGTCTAGCACATTTATTGATTTGGCTGGCATGTGTGAGATTTTTTCTGTAGGTATTTTCCGATGATTATATCTCGTGTTTGTTGGAGGTGTGATACCGTGAGAGATTGTTAAAAAGCCGAGGATAATATCAAATAGTCGTGTTGCGTCATATGTGCATATTTTGCTTGGTAGTGTGTTAAAATGGTTGCTGGTGTTGAATATATATATTAAATAGTTTTATACCTTACATCATATTTTGATATCAATCGTATTGAAAATCAGAAATAAATTATTGCTAGGTACTAGCAGTAATCTAATTTTAAATATGTTAATAATGTTCGTAATAATAAATTACAAAGAAAGGCAAAAATATATTTTATGGATTTTCCTAATTCCTACTCGTTAGGAGACCAATCAAACATTAAACAATTAATTAATATTATCGTGAATAAATCAATATATTCAACACTAGCAGAGTTTACTGCCGCTAGCATGCTAAATATGCTGCCGTCCGGTAGTGGTTTGGACGATTGAATAATCAAGTCAAATGTGCTCCATGTTTCGGTGTGTCCATAATTATGTGTGATAGATTTAATGTATTATGTGTACAAGCATCGACTTGCGATGAACGATGTTATTTATAAATATGTGGTTTTCAAACATTTGATACCTATTTGAACCAAAATTTATTAAGTTGTTCAATTTAAACATGGTGGACATAAATAAAGGGGTCTTCTACTCGTCAATATGAAAGACTTTTACTATGACACTAACAGAAAAATCCATACATTTTATTCAAGGTGTTTCGCAAGAACTTCTAGTAAATAACGGTTTTGCGATCTGAGGGTTGTAGCAAAAGTAATTCATAATGCTGTACAACGACTGCTTAAAGTATATTCGTCGTATTTTGACCAGTTTCAAGTATACGATACAAAAATATCCTTGAACATAAATAAGGCTATGAAAAGACTCGTACAGCGAAAATAAAT
The DNA here is from genome assembly GCA_947049295.1 of Ligdia adustata. Classification (NCBI taxonomy): domain Eukaryota; kingdom Metazoa; phylum Arthropoda; class Insecta; order Lepidoptera; family Geometridae; genus Ligdia; species Ligdia adustata. The sequence continues at coordinate 3,083,462 of OX346223.1, forward strand.
GTTCATTCATTCATATCTGTTGATGATAAACTGAAATAGGAACAAAATCGGTGTTGATTGCTACACCATTTTTTGACGAAATATGACGCAGTCAGTTAATTAATTTTAATGTTTTTTTCGTAATATATAAATTAATACTAACTTTAAAAATTACGGATTTCTGATCGAGAAAAATGTATGGAGGGCGTCAGAGCCATAAACATTAATTTAATTTTTAATACAAAACTATTTTTTGTAGTCAACGGTAATTAGCAGAGCTGGAAATGCTTTAAAATCAGTTAGAAAAAAAGGTATTTTGGTGTTACACCTCGACACTTAAAAAGCGTTTTGATTTACCATTAAAATATTGAAAAATGCAAATAGCAGTACAATAAGCTGTATCACCTGAAATAAATCACATATACACATAATAAATACACTTTGGAAATAAAACCTACATTAAATGTAGAGCAATTCGACGAAGCAAAAAGTAGCAAAAGTATTTATGAGTTCCCTTGCTCCGTCAAACACAGATATGTAAGTCAATGCTTAGTGTCCCTCTAAATATTACAGATTTTTAACTACCCGCATTTGTATAGGCACACATTTCTGTAATAATTTATAATTAAAACCTACCACCCACCGTAAATATCAACTTAACCACTTTTGCTGGCCTATGGTCACAACTATAAACCTGTTACTTGATATAAATTGTAAATAAACCATCCATATTTAAAATCCCAACTAGTATGTTCTAAACTCCTCAACCTGCTTCAAAATACCAATCGTGTAATTAATCCCTGATCTGACTCAAATATTAAAAATGTTGTAACACCAATTACTAACGTAAATTTTAAAAAAATAATAAAATATAATCATCACCTAAATAAACTCCAAAACTAATGAATAACTTAGGTTTTCTTTAACCATTTTTATTTTTGTATTATAATTTTTTGTATTTTTTGCAAACTGTTTTCATTTCTAAATACAATTAGATCACACCTAATCAAATAGTCACTTTACTAAATCCTATTTCACGCAGGTATTTTTATTATTTAGCTAGCCCCAATTTGTTGTAGCTGTACCCATTTTTTTTTTAAATATATATTCTACCATTTTTTTCTCGTTCTTTTATGTACATTTTTTAAGTGATATTTTCAAGTAGCCCCTCTCGTGTTTAGTGTGTACTCACTCCTGTCGATGTTCCGCTGCAAGTGGCTGGCCACGCGGTGACGCGCGTCGCTGTACTCTAGGTGGAGTCCGAGCCGCAGCAGCCGCGGGTTCTGTTCGACCAGCGACGTTATCTCCATCTCTATCTTGTTGCCCAGCACTTGCGACCGCTAGAGCGAGACAGACGTTGACATGTTACTTTAGATTGAGTGGCTTAAGATTGTTTCATACACTCGGTGTTCATAAATCTTTTACTACTTCGATCACTCAATACAATCAAGCAACTGTAGTTTTTTTAGCCTACACCTACGCATTGGACCACAAATTCGCACGACCACGAAAGTCAGCGATACTGTAGCCCTAGATGGAGCATGCCAGTCTGGAATACACTGGCTCTCAAGGAAGGCTGCCGGAACACACCGTTAAGTGCTTGGCGACAGATTTTTCAACTTGAGGGTGTAGGCAGCTAAGGGTGTGGAGAGATGTGCTGCGCGTTCACTTTGAGTTACTGGAGATTACTAGCGGCGTTATGACCTTTAACACTTCCACCCTGGAGTTTAGGTTCTTAGCTCTTACGTTTTCTACCCCTGGACGGCCAATTAAGGTAAGTCAAGGGGCAGGAGGTCTCATTTAGCCCCCATGGTATCAGGGTAGGTAAGCGGTATCGCCACAAAGCTGCCCCTGCGTTTTCGACTGGCCGGTTGGCGCAGTTGGTTGAAACCTTGCCTTCTGCGCCGCTGGTCCCGAGTTCGATCCCCGGACAGGTCAAACATTTGTCAATTTAACCTGTGTCTGGGTGTTTATTATATATAAAAGTATGTATATCAGTGATCAGGTTACCATAGTACAGGCTTTGCCTAGTTTGGGACCTGAAGAGTTTTGTGTGGATGTTGACCCATAATATTATTTTTATTATTATTTATGATATAATACCTGGTTAGAAGCACGGAACTCCTCCACAGTGTTGTTGGTCAAGAGCGACCTGACCAGCGTCACTATCCCCGGCGGGCTGATGAAGTTGGTCTCCACGTTGACGACCCGCAGGGAGGTGTTCTTCTCTAGAGCGTCGGCGAGCAACTGAGCGGTGCGGTCGTTCAGACCCACGTTCACCAGCGACAGTACTTCCATGTTGGTGTTTGTTTTCAACGATTCGAATAGCTTCTCGAATTTCTCGTCGCTTATGTTCTGTAATTGAATAAATGAATGAATAAATGAATACAGCTTTATAGAATAGAATATGGTTTATTTGTGACATGACAAAAAACCATAATCATAATTTATTGGTAAAAAATTATTACAAGATGGATCAATCTTTATTGCAGACACACAAGAAAATTAAAAACAAGAGAACAATTCTTACAAAATATAGTGCTACAAGTGGCGACCTTATCGCTATGCGATCTCTTCCAGGCAACCTTAGGATGGAGACAAAAAAGAAATGAAATAGGTCAAGCAATTAAAATATAACTAGGTTGTAGATACAACAGCATGTACAGGTTATTGTACAGATAACCAAACAATTTATCCAAATGATAATAAATTAATTAAAAATTACATAAAATCGCTAAAATACTATAAAACATTATAAATTACTATAAAACGATTGCTCGACAAGCCAGCGGTTGAGTCGTGACTTGAACAAGTATCAAGCAATTATGAACAAAAATAGTAAGGAAGCATGTCTTTTGTCACAAGCCGTTTTTTGCTATTGCACACCAAAAAAAATATAAAAAAAGATACAGCAAGACAAATCTATACAATGATCGTACATTAGGCGGACTTATCGCCTAAAGCAATTGAAGGGACACATTTTAGAGCTTTGTTTTTTTGTTCAATTGTTTAAGAGTTACTTTAGTTACCTATTCGATAGTTCAACTCAATAGTTAATCTATAGTATTTAAAATATTAGTGATAAATAGCGTTACTCGTATGATCTGTCGAAATTTAATGAACAACCTAAACAATTATTATAATCTAATTAAACAAAAAATAAAACCATTTCCAATCTAATTCCTACCATCTTACTTATGACTTGTTTGTCTGTTAGACTCTACAAGTATCAAATTCTAAAATTTAGCTTTGTTAACTTTAATAGAATGTAAGTAAATGTGCACATTAGTTTGTTAGCTCAGTATCAGCATATCTCTGGAAAACTTTTAAATTGGGTCGCAAGATGTAGACTTCGCCTTATTTTCGAGTTATAGTTTATTTTACACTAATTAGGTACCTATATCAAAATTAAATCATTACAAACTATTGAATACATGAACTGACGAACATTTTATAATATTCATTAACGTGCATGGTTGCCTGGAAAATATAGTTTTAAGCGATAAGGCCGCCATTAAAAATCTGGTGTATATTTGTAAGCATTTTATTTTTAATAGGTATTTATTGTTAAACTGGTATTTAATAAAGAGTTGTCTTATTTTAACTGCGTCGTAAATAAATGGTTTATTTTTTGTAGTAATGAATACAAAATTAAATTAATAGAACCTATTGTATAACATGAACTGTGTAGAAAATAAATTATTATTTTATTACCTTAATGTTATTCCAATTGAGATCCGTGAGCTTCTGGTCGTCGTTCTGCGCCCGTTTCACCGTCTCATCGGGGTCGGTGTCGTTGGGAGGGTCCATTGGGAATACCTGACGTACAACACAACACACACATATTCATATTTCATATTTAATCTATCATACAATAAAGAAACAAGATTACGAATTTTTTGACAACTGAAGAATTCATCGCTGCGTCTTCCAGTTCGTGGTCGCCACTCAAAAACCTTTCTTCCCCATCGGTTATCGGTTCTTCATGTGATGTGGCCAGCTCATTGCCACCTCTGCTTGAAGAATTATTGTATCACTAGCCTTGTGACTCAGCCCTTTGGTTTACAAAGTTATCGGTTAGGGGTGTTCGTTTGTTTTTAAATTATCTTTATTTTCCGTTAAACTTAAATAATACGACCATCTCTGGTGTATGTTCAAGATCCCAGAGAGACAAATACATTTTAAGATTAAATATAAACGTTAACAAGCCTTAGCTTTTTAAAACTTATAACAACAATATTAAACTAGTAATTACGGTTAGGGGTGTATCAAGCAGAAAGGGGGACACTGTACTCACCTTAAGAAAAACTTTCACTATAGGACCGACTTGAATTTAAGAAAAAAACAACATTTTATTGAAACAGCTGATTTTTTCTCGATTGCTGAGTTAGTCCCATAGTGAAAGTTGTACCTAATGATAAGTATATTGACCTCGGTTGAGTACATTCATTTAATATAGCTCTATATAATAACATACAAAAGAATATAATAATTTCAATTTGTGTAGGAATGAAGAATAGAGAATGATGAAGATGCCAACAAGACATGTAAGCCAATGTATAGTGCGTGATTGGCGACTGCAATGGCGACGTTTATTACTAAAATAAACAATTTTAACACTTCAAATATCTTTACCAGGTTTTTGGACCAGCGATGGAGAAACTTTACATATATTCAGTAAGCTTCAGTTTTCACATATTTTCTGCATTTCGACTAATTCGATTTTACTTCCGTCAGGTTAATCGATAACTGAGGCGCGAGACGATTCAACATAAACATTATATTACTTTGTTCCACTTATTATCTGTTTCATACAAAAAAAATATATATTTTACCTAGTGTCAGAAACCGCAGAGGAAATATGTTATTACAGAAAATGTAAGCTCGTGTTTTTTAACATTTTCATTTTTTTTACTTTATCGCCAACGTCGTCTGTTATTTACAAAAAAGTATTGGCATTGTGTTCTTTGGCGTACGAAGCACGGCAATGCAGTTTTAGTATGGCATGGAAAAAAATAATGAAACACAGATGGGTCAGTCGATTACACGCACGACGATGGTAGATTACATCTTCTACACGGTTCATTATCGATTGCCACCTGAGGGTGGATCTCTCATTAAATTCAAGAAGACAGAGGTGGATCATGGTAGAATATGGGTGGTTATAGTTCTTGGGTAGATAAACTTCCATTCGATTGGTCGTGACAATAAACGTGCTAAGTCCAGTGAGGTACTTACCTTGTGCTTGGTAGCTTTAGTGATGCCGTCCCAGCCGAGGCCGACCGGCTGGCCCTTGTTGAGCAGTGACGCGTGGTACTGCTCCTGGTTCATCATCGAGTGGAACCCTAGGATGGCTGCAATATAAAAAAAATGGAAATTACCTAAATGTTTTTTTTTCCTTCACAGCTAGGCATTTGAGCACAAGTTCGCACAACCACGCCAGTCAGCGATACTGTAGCCCTAGATGGAGCATGCCTAGTGTAAAAAATACGATTTACACGCTCTTAGAATTAAGTTCTAGTACTGCAAGAATAGACATAAAAGCATTTGTTTAAACGGACAACGACACAACCGGTTCTATTTTCCGTCTGTTGTCCCGCGCCTGCAGTTATAATTCAAATATAACTTTATTGTACACCATTCCTTAAAAACAGATATCATAAAAACTTTGGCAGTACATTGGCTAGTTATGTACCTAAACTTTGAATCGAACCTCGTACCTTTCGCACGGCAATCGACCCCACAAACCAACTTAGCCATAATCACAATTTAATTTATCGGAAACTTGCAACAGATTCTGTGACGAATCTAGTAACGAGCATTTAGTATCTTCCAGCCTAAGAAAAGACTGTTTTATGCGCGCACTGTGCTGATATTAAATCGCAAACAATATTTTTCAGTGACATGTATTAAAAGTGTGTTGTCGTCCAACCCAACGTCCACAATACTGGGTGATTGCCAAAGGAACGCGCGGCTTCTACATTCTATACTTGTTACAAAAGAGAATCATAAAAGATTATGACACATAAAACTCTGAGCTTTTTGCATTATATTATGACACACTGAGGACTTGAATATCGCTAGATTCTTAGTATTAAAATCTCGTCAGGAAACCTGCTCGTCATGTCTTTTGAAGACCGCAAAGCGTAATTCTTCCCAGAATTAAACTCTATACCGGCCGTAGACAAAATTTGTGGAACAGCTTTTTCTGCTCAAGTTCCGGGTTAGTAAAATTTATTCATATGCGGTCTTATTAATAAATGCGTCTTAACTTTAAACGTCTTTTGTATTTTTTTATCGGATGGAGAACGTCACGAGTCAAAACAACACAAAATACGATTAAAGTTAAGACGCGTTTATCAATAACACCGATGATATTTAGTAAATTTTATTCAAATGATCGATGTAGGCTTCCCTAAATCCATCTAAGAATAAATTTGCAATAAAAATTTATCGGTCAGTGGTGTACTCGCTATACTAACAGAACTAAAATAATTCAATAATTGTTTAATGAATTTTTCATGAAATTGTATAATTAACTAATGCATCAATATCTGTATGACAGCATCAACTTAATGTCTTCTGTCAGTACAACAAACTTCCCAGAATTGAAGCCAGGCATACAACATTTTGGAAATGGGGTGGTCAAATATAACTTTCAAGGGGTAATATGTTTTTGGGTAAAGTCCCGCATAACTCGGCCGCACCCCAACACAGATCTTTCTAAAGATTTCACCAAAAAATGGATAGTGTATTCGAAAAAAAAAAAAATCGTTATGGAAAGTATTTTATCGCTATGGAAAGTATTTTATCTACTATTCATGCTTGCCCTATATAATTTGTTGACCAAATCTTCCTAAAGCGCAACAACATTGCTTCGAGGTCAGTATGTCTCTAGACATTTTGGCAAATGGCATATCTTCGCGCGCCTGCCCTTGTTTTCTTAATGATTCGGAATTTTATAAACATTTTTTGTTCGTCACAAACGTCGACATTTACAAGGAAAATAATTAAAACTCACAAAAGAGCTTGCCAAAGATTTTTCGCGGCGATTTTTTCGGACGAACTTTCCGAGAGCTGTCGGAGACAATCACTTTTTAGTATGTAATTAACTTGTATATACAGGGTGAGTGGTAATTTAGGGTGGCTTCTGATGCATATTTTTTTTTTATTATTAAATACTAGAAAAATTATATGTTTCATACATTTAAGCGCTCCTCAATGATATTCTTGTACAGAAAAGCTTTTTTTTGGCATTGAAATATACGCCAAAGGAAGGTCAATCTTTCGATACGAAGCAATAAAATTAAAATTTCAAAATGTATCTTCGTCTGTCGACAATATGTACCACCTGTGTTTTCTTTCTCTAATTCCGGGTTGGTCCTACAGTTAAAGTTGTTTGTCACGATAAAAATATCAACGATCCGCTAAAGGCTTAGTACATTCGTAACCTATAATAATTTAAACAGATATGTTATATCAAGTGATATATTAAATTTTTTAACCTAAATTCAAATCACTTATTAACCTTAGACTAGATCATAATATATTTATACATTTATAATGTTATTTTAATAAAATTCCTAAAGTAAATGCACTCTGCAGTGTTACAAGTACTCGCCGATCTCTAATTTTTTATAGCTTATGTTACTCAGTGATAATGTAGCTTTGTAAAGGTGTAAGAATTTCTAAAATCAGTCCAGTAGTTCTTGAGTTTATTCAATGTTCATTCAATATTAGTATAGATGACCGAAACCAATTTTCAAAAAACTACTTATGTAAAAAAAAATCAATTGCTGTTCGTTTGTCTCGTTAAAACTCGAGAACGACTGAGTAGATTTAGCTGATTTTTGTTTTGAAATGTTTGTTGAAAAGGAAGTGAAGGTTTAAACGCTGTGACACATACTTAACTCTTTGGCGGCACGAAGTTCTCCGGGTAGATAATAATAAAACTGAGATAGTCCAAGCGAGAGAGCGCATGGCACCAGTTCTGAGCATTAAGAGGATTACCGAACCTGCACTGTTTTCGTGTTTTTGATAGAATTTTCGTTCCGGGGCATACCTCTATTCACCCCCTAACTTGTAACGTATTTTTTTGTTATTAGTGTCAATCGCTTCACTATTATGTGTTTTAGGCCTACACGTTTTATTATTTTGAAAAAGGCATTGAATTTTGCACAATAAATGCTTTTAATAGGCATCATATCAGGACAAAACTTTGACTGTTTAGGACGCTATGTGAAAAAAAAAACCCACTGGAATCGGGCAACATTAAAAGGTAGAAAAGGAGCTATATCTTATTGTATGTACAAGTTGGCGGTCTATAGCTCTCTTAAGAGATTCCTATATTTCTGTCCAAAAACATATATATTTGTTTGATATGTATTTCTGTCTGTTGTTGTGTTTTGGCCGCCCAATGTATTACCATTGAATAGATTTGTTTCGATGTATCATTTTATATTGTTTGGTGTCCAATAAAGCTATATTAAATTAATTAATTCATACCTGCGAGATCAATGATCTCCTCCTGCGAGGCGTCGGTGAGCGCCTGCTCGTACTCGTCCCCGAGGTCGATGGATATCTGCTCGTCAGCGCTTTGCACCTTCTCGGGCACCGGCGGCGGCATCCACTGAAACCATACCACACTATTATTACATTGCTCTTTAACACGGACTCCGCAAAAAATTACGAAACCCTAAAAATACCGTCTAATTGAGTGACTTCGACTTTACATCTGTCCGACATCTCTGTATCTCATGAACCGTGATGGCTAGACAGTTGAAATTTTTGACAGAAGATGTATTTCTGTTGCCGTAATAACTGCTCTCAAGTAAAAGCTCGCACTCGGCCGATTTTTTTCACACTTGTTACCTTGTATTATCTTATTGATTTTTTGGAGATGGCTTGACAGATTTGAAATCGACTGCCTTTACGAACAGTACCTAAACTGCAAATCGTATAGCAATCGTTTGCAGTTTCGATATTGTTCGTAGCGTCAGTCGAAATATGCTTTTCTTGTCTGTAAAGGTATACTTATATAATAGTCTCATTTAAATCAATATCGGTCCAGAGATTTAATTTTGAAAAACTGAAAAGGTTCTGTTTGATGCGAATCCTTTCCGAATTTAGTACTTTTACTAGCATACATCTTTCACTATTTAAATATGATTTACTTTACTAAACAATTGAATTGAAATGGGTGAAACTTATAACTCCCCTTTGTGCGTAGTAGCGTAAAAATCAATTCTATAATAGGAAATGTGCTTGGTGTTATGTGTTAAATTGTAGCAGTTTTTAAGCCCAGTCTCAAGGAAAGACATTGTATTGTAGTCATTCTCATTTTCGTTTCTCTAGACCGGACATTAGGTATTGAAGCCCAGGTTAAGTCATAGTTACTATTGCTGTAGTTTTAATGAGCAGTAGTGTGCAGGAAGAAATTACTGCCTGTAGGTGTCAAATACTTGGAGATAAATGAAATGAATGTATAAAAAAAAAACCTTGTAAAGATATTATGAACAATTTCGATATTATAGCTTAGATAGGTACAGGGTCATCAACTAGCATTATATTCTTCTTGTGTGAGTGGCTTCTGACGATTCATAAGCAACAACTTTTGTTACTAACTAGGACATTGGAAAATTCGCAAGAAAAAAAAAACATGTTCCTTACATTTGGGCTTGCGTCAAAGACTTTTTGTATGAAAAACTATTTGCTTTTTGCGAGTTTTAAAAGTACCATATTAAATGGGATGCTAGTTGATTACCAGTAACCTGCATAGATTTTACTTTAAGCCTCGTAAACATAAAATTAAGGGTTTAAAACATTAAATTATTAGAATACATATAAAGTGGGAATGAATTTTTTTCACCGTGCTATTTTTTATAGGGTATTATATATAAATTAATATTTACATAATAAATTATATAAATTATAATAAATTAAGTAAAAAACTAACAGTTGCGAGTCGCACTCGTGTACGAAGGGTTCCGTACCTTTATTTATACAACATCAGTTCAAGTTTGTACTTAAATACCTCTCTCGAATATTAATTTTATTTTGCTTTAGTATTTGTAGTTACAACAGAAATTCATCATGTGTTAACGTTTCAACTGTCTAGCTATCACGGTTCACGAGTCTGGGCACTGACTGATAGACAATGAAGTCATAGTAATTAGGTCCCGTTTTTACCCTTTGGGTATGGAACCCTGAAAACGGAAGCATGTATGTCGTCAAAACAATATATTTACAAAAATCGTATATAATATTACTCAACACTAAAATTTTTGTAAAATGATGGTTAATTCGAAAACCATTTCGAGATAATGTAATGAAGAGTTCATATATAATTTTTTTTAAACTGTCATCCGAGTATTTACAAAAAATTCAGAAAAAAACTCGTATTTATGCTAAGACCCTCAGATGCCACTAATAAAAACTATTATTGTATATGTCATTTGTAATCTGGACCAAAACGAACAACACAAATACAGATAATTAATGACATCACTATTTAGAGCTTATGACGAGAATAACATTATGCCGAAATTTTCTTAGATTTTCATAAATCTCTAAAAATTATTACAATCTGAATTAAAACAAAATATGGTTGCGTTATTTTTTATTTACTTTTCTATTATTGTAATAAAAATGGGTGTAATATTTTTTTAAATGTTGTCAATCTTAACTATAATAACTAAATTAAATATATATATAATCCTAACTAATATTATAAATGCGAAATTAACTCGTGTCTATCTGTCTCGCTTCCACGCCAAAACCACAGAACCGATCTGGATGAAATTTAGTACACAGGTAGATTGGACCCCAAGCAAGGACATAGGATCCTTTTTAACTGACTTCAAAAAAAAGTAGTTTCCCATTGGATTATCTCGATAGTAAAATGGGGAACTATGCGGGTGAAACCGCGGGGCACAGCTTGTTGATAATAATTTTATGTATTAATAACATACCTTCTTCCCTCTAACGACTCCGGCGACGTAAGGTTTGACCTCAGGTCTGTCGGGCGTTTCCAATGCTTGTTTGTTGATGTGTTCTATGAGTTTCTTACGATTGAGAGGCCCCGTAGGATCCTTCTCGCACGCGTAATTTGTTCTTAGCGATGGCGGCAGGCAGTTGTCCTGGAAATCAAGAATTAATAAATTAAAATTGGCTTCAATTTGGCAGGCGCTTACTTATATACGAATCTTTTAGTTATTTCGATTTAAAATCTGTGCGAAAGTTTATGTACACATTTTATTAAATAGATATGGGACCAAGTCGACATTTACACTCGTTCAAACAATTAAATAGTTTCCCAAATCATTCTAAACCATCATTTGGCAGGCGCTTATTTATTTTAAAAAAATCGGTTGTATCGATTTACATTCTGAAAACTATTTCACAGATGTAGATAAAATGGATATGAGAACAATTTAGAACGCAGGTATACTCTTTCAAACTATTAAATATAGTTTTCCAAATCATCTCTAAGAAATCGGAAAATAATACTAAATAATAGATATTAACGAATTGAGAACCTTCTTCTTCTTTTAGAGTCGGTATGATCACAACTCTTATGCACAATTTGTACATAAAATAGTTACAAGTATGAGCCTAAAAATTGTTAAACAAAAATTGATTTTGAATTACCTGTACATTGGTGTCAGTGTGATAATAATGTTGCGTTTACTACAACAAAATTAATGGGGAAATCTTTTCTGAATCATAACCGTAATAGAGCTTATCAATATCAGGCAAGTACTATAATAAAAAAAAAACTAATAAACAATAGCTTTACAACTTTGAATAACTAATATTGCCTAAGAGTACTTCAGTTATACCTAGTTGTACTACTCCTGCTATGAATTAGGAAAAATATACTCATAAATATATTTTTCCTAATTCATTAAACAAATACATGCAATTTATATAAAGTTGTTGTTTTTCCTCACACTGATAAAAAGCATTGATAGGAGAAAACAACATTGTTTTATTTACAGACAATACTCATAGACTAATAACAATAGTAAGGTACTTATCAGTGAAATATCAACCAGAAGTCTTTAGAGACCTGCCTTATCTCTCCAATTATACAATGATAAGCCAATGTAGGACGCGCCTATTATCGTATAGATAAACCTCATATTTATTGACAAAGAAATCATTATGCACCTCACCTATATGTGCACATTAATGGATTATTGAAAATGATTTAACAGAGGTTACTTTGGAATGGAATGACTCGTAAATTGAAACAAATATGACAGAAATTAGTCGCAGTTATTATTATTTTTTATGTAAGCAACAATAAAGTGTCAAGTAGGTATAGAATTTGTAATGACTGTAAACATGAATCCTAAGTCTCCATACAATATAATCAATCGTTTTGGTCTCATAATTTTTAAAAAAAAAAACACTATAATTATTAATTATAACAAATAATAATCTATAGTTTTATGTTTGAGTTAATAAAATAACTTGAACAAATTTTATAAGGTTGTGCAGAAAAAATTCAAGACAATAAAAAAAACTTGCTTAAAAGCAAGTCACATTTTTTTTTATATTATTTCCCTTAATCCCTATTTACTTTTTCTATTGCTGTACACGCATAGCTATTTTATCTAGGAGTTAATCAGTAATTTTTGATACCTGTATTTTTGTTTTGTAGATTAGATGATTGTTATTGTCAGTCATTAAATATGGTATTATTATTATAAAATTTACTAGTCTCTTTGATATACTTTAATTAATTTGGATACTTCAGAAGCCCACAGGAAAAGATTAATTTAGATAAATACAATAAAACCATTAATTAATATTTGTTAAAATAGTTATCAATGAAAACATCTTTACCTCAAAGTTTACTTTCGCAAACATGAACTGACTTTACTGAAGATTATCTATCTAGATAGTTGCAATCAGTAAGAGAAAATAATATAATGTACATACCTAACTAAATGTTGGAGGAAGATAGGGTCTAAACTAACCTATAAATAAATAAATTGGCACAAAATAAAAACGTAAACTATTAATTTAGATTGGATTTGATTGCCTCGAAAGACGTTACTCTATTGTTACACTTAGCATAAGTCAATGTGGGTCTCAAACATTTCCAACACATATCGCTGATTTAAAACACAAATTAATTGCAAATAGTGATGAAATAGATTTAAATTTATGTAAATTTGCATTTCACAATATTCACTATTATATAACCACATAATAACCATATTCATTCATTCATTTCATAATGTAAATGGCAAAGACAAGTTTTAGTAGATAATTATATAAGGCCAGGTTACAGCCGGTGATTAACAGAGCATTCAGAAAATTATGTACCAACTTTGTGAGAATACTCACAATGTAATTCAATAGAGCAACAAACAATCCTTTTTATATCATAATTATTATGGCAATGGGAAAAAATAGTCAATGATTTTTATTACATATATTGTAGATGATTTATTATCAAAAAAAGCAAACATTTTGTTTATGGTTGCAATTTTTTTTTATATTGTAAAATATATATAAATCTTTGTAATTATTCAACTAGGTATTAGTATAACAATTCTTTTCCAAAATATTCATACAAAAAGCTACAAGACCAATATAGGTAAAATTCATAACTATAATAAATAACTATTTATACATGTAGATTATATCAAAATACTAGTAAAATGTTTACTAAAATCTTAATTATAAGTCTCATTGTTTATAAAAAACCTTTTCATATCAATTGTTTACACAATTCATACAATTAAAAATCAATAAACAAAACAGTTAACCAAAAATAACTTTCCGCTACTAATTCTGCAGAGGGGTATTCCAAGAGCACTGGCAGATTGCCAAAAAATTCCATTCATTAGAATTTTCCAACCCTCGGTCAGGTACAATAGAACAGGTGTTGTCTACTGACAAGACCTGTTCTATTATAATTATGACATAAGCAGAAGTATAGAAAACATTGATTTTCCATTCTGTGACAGGTAGGTAGGTGTTGGTATTAGTTCTGCAATCTGATGAAATATTTTTGCTTTACAATAAAAAAAAAACTATTAACAGCATTATTATATACAGCAAATTTAAAATCTGTCAGAAAATAGTATATAATATGTAGTACTTTCCTCTTTATCTTTTTTTGAGGAAATAATATCTCAACAAAAATAACAACAAGCAAAAAATTTGGAGAGCTTGCATACTAAGTTTAGTTGAGATTGGTTGGAAACTGAGACCTCTACAACACAAACAAAATAGCATTTTGTTTTACCTAAATTAGAAATGATTTTTTTGCTCAGTCAATAACTATGCAATTCAAAAAATAATTGTTTATTGGAGATAGTAACAAAAGAACAATATATGACACTTAGATTATCTATAAGCTCATTGCAAATAATGCAGTGTTGATGGAAATATTGAGTAACATGCAATTACACATATATATAGATATATCTGTTCTATTCTTACTCAGTGATAATGTAGCTTTCTAACGGCAAAAGAATTTTAAAATCTTTCCAGTAATTTTTGAGTTTTTTGTTTCATACAAAAATACGAATCTCTCCTCTTTATAATATTATAGCATAGAAAAAGGCAATTATTAATAAATAGATAAATCAACAGCCTCGTTTTCTTTTACATGACCTAAAATATATGATTTCATTTTCTTGTATTTGGTATATATTTTTCCCAAGGTAACATGTGTGAGCGAGTAACAAAGTAAAACTTCTGAATGTCAACATACACATTATCTGAGTGTAATTGTGCTTCTGGCCTTCGCAACCTATTCACTAGATGATACTAATTTGTGACTTACAGAATACATACCTACTTCAATTGAATGGGTATTGTGTAGATTGGAATGTTTTAGCCTTACATTGTAGAAAAAATGGTCATAATTTATATGAAAAATACTTAATGTAATGTAATATATGTGTGATATATAATGTGTAATATATGTGACTGGATTTATAAAAAAAGAAAAGTAATGTATAGGTAAATACCTCAATTTGATGATCATTTTCTCATAAAATGGTTTCAGAACAACTCAATAATATGAATTTAAAGAGCTGTTTCAAAAATTTATAAACTGTAGTTCTTAGTGGTTATCTTGACGATCAACTAACATGCAGAACAAAAAAACAGGGTACTCACGTCAGGATCAACCTCCTTGGCCAGCATACTTAGTTCCTCCTGGGTAAGCTTGGACAGGAGCTCATCCACATCTACCTCGTCGTATTTGGACAGCTCCCGCCCGTACAGCTTCGCAGGCGTCGTCATCGTCGTAGTTTTCGTCGATGACGATTTCTGGACAACACAAAACACCACAATTACAAACTTATCTCTTGAACAAGCTTCTTTTTTTGACGGAGTTTTGTATCGCTTTCTGACTTTTGCAGGTTGTTTTATGACTCAAAATAGGAAGATTAAATAAAAGACTGATAATTTATGCAAAGATTACGTAAATAATGCAAAATTATGGCTTTTATCATCGATATTAAATATGACAAGCACTCAGCGGTCACACCCACAAGATATTGGTGTAGATTCCGGATTTATAACAAAGTAGAGTATTGTATGTCTTTAAAAAGGCATCTGAGATTATTTATTTGAACAACTATTTCATTATACACAATTACCTACTTACAATGAAATACAAATTTTATAAAATCTATAAAAGTGTAAACACAAATGACACAACCACAGCCACAAGCGCCCTCTTGAAACGACAAATATGGACTAAACTAAAAAAGTTAAAAGAGTAAGCGAGATCACAATATGGCAAATAATAATGCTCGAACGAGACAGACTGTAAATAGAGAAGGGATTGGTTTCTTGTTGAAAAGATTACGAATACCGGTTTTCTTATCACGACGACAGCTTGGAGGCGCGGCTAAAATTCAAACTCACTTTGTTTTTAGTTATGTTCATGTGTTCATTACGTTTCAGGGCTAAACGTCATACAATGACTTAAAGTATCTGTTAAAATATTCCATCGTTGCAGTAACAGGGTTACGAGAATAGTAATATACAAAAATATACGTTGGGTTCCGCATTAAATAATAATATAATTTAATATTAAAAAACCTTGGTCATAGCGGTTGTCAGTTGAAGCAATAAAAACCAATTTTGTGAGTTGAAAAAAAGTTGTGTTGCTGATCCCAATTTTGTAAACCAGCTACCTACCTAACACAAGTTCCAATCAGAGAGTTCATAATCATATTCTTTGGTTCTAATATTTGACCAGTCAACAGTTTTCAGTTGCTGCCATAGAATCAGGAATCTCTACTAGTCCCTGCACAAACTGTTGAGTGTTGACGATCAACTAGAATTGCCGTCTGCGCAATCTTTTTCTAAGTAGTTGTGCTTGTTCGTAAATTCTACGTAGGTACTTATAAACAAAAGTACAACTGTTGTGAAGATAATTTTGGAGTGGCAATGATATTTGTGTCTGTTATTCGTAAAGTATTCGTAATACTTATTTTTATTTAGTAGCTTTTAATTAATTCCACAAGAATTTACTCCATATCTAAGTACCAACAATATTGTCTAACATCTTATATTATGTTTTATAAAAAAGCGTAGTATTGAAAATAGCGGTACATTATGTAACTTCGAGTAACTATTTAAACTTTATTATCTCTAAAGAAATAAATAAAATTAATATGGCATTAATATGTCCACTATTTCTATTAGCCGCATTATGTATTTATATTATTCTTCTAGCGAAGATCACGATTTGCAGTTGTTTTATTCAAAAGGTCTTGGAAGTCACGCACTAAAATAGAAAGGTAACCAAGGTAAGGTGTTGTATAAAGTAGGTATCTCAGAAGTTTGCATCTTATAAAAGGTATTATAACACCAGCACTTATTTAATATAAATATATAATACATTAGTATTCCTTTGTTTTGACAATTCATTGATTTCTTCCCTGGATTTCGACACTACAATAAATTATTTTTAGTAAATATGTTGTATATTAAAATATGGGTTGTTTTTAGCAATTTTATACAAGCACTGAAATTATCAATGGGTTTTCAATGTTTCAGCATCATTAAGCCAACCAACCAAACTAAAATATTCAAGGGCTTCTCTCGATTTCTCCAGGTCCCATTATGCCCTGAATAGATGTCCTGGGAAATATTTTCAACTAAGTAACAGAAATATAATAAAGCGGAAAAATTGGTTTAAGGATAAAACTAAAAAATAAACATTATACGAGTACAAAGATCGACAAGTCAAGACAAGATTACGAGAAAATAAGAAACTCTTCTTATTTTTGACAAAGTCGGTTTCAATAAACATCACCTACACTTTAGTCCGTCCATCTTGCACAAGTAGAGCGTTCGATAAAACATCGCAACTTTGACACAACATAAATAGCAGATTCGTTGCCCTTATTGCGTACTTACTTGTATTACGATATCTTAATTATCTACACTAGCTAGACCCACTGTAGCTCTCTAGTCATTAGCCACCTAATAAATATTAGTGCCTGGTAGTAGAGCGAACGGCAGACGCCCTCATGTTTTGTAATTGTATATATTTATATAGGTCAAGGCATCGCCGATCAGGCGTTTTACTACTTAAGATGCAGGTTTGAATCTCACTAATGTTATTATTTTCGATCCTATAAGAAAAAATATATATTATATGTAAATAAAAGTTCCGGAAGCTCATAGCGGATTTGAAATGTAAGTATGTACCAGTCTCACGATGGAAATATTTATTTGCAAAATTATTAAAAAATATCATGAAAATTAGCAAAAAAAATTTACGTAACATACTTAAATAGCATGGATTGAAAAGTCATAAAATAATTTTAAATTCACTAAGGGTCATCTTAGAAGCAGTTGTTTAAAATAGCCATTTTTTTAAGTTTTCTCAGAAATAACGCTCTTAGAGCTGCTAAGAGCTTACCAACTGACTGAAAGTAGTTCAAGTTAGAAATTAAGAGAACGACACAAAAGCTAGTCATGGCGTGAAGGTAAGGAATGAAAAATTTGAGTAAGAACCAAACCCAAAACATATTTATATTCTCAGGCCAAACACCAAAAATAAGTAAATTTTTATTTAACCTGTGTTGTCCCAGTGCTGGTCCCAATTCCTTTTACTTCTCCCTATCCAGATCTTTCTAGTCCCTTTCAAAGTTCTCTAGGTCATTAGGTATTAATTCCTAAAAACAAATTATTATTATCATCAGTTTCCCATTTTACAGTGACAGTCAACAAAACACTAGGAATTGATTTATAAAAATTCTCGATTTCATTTTAGAGAGTCATGATTCATAATTACTTACCTAGTCGCAAGTTACTCCAGTGTATTGTGCACCCATAATTGTGTAAATTTCCAAAACAATGGTTCTATTCACGCTGTAACACACACCCGTGGGTAGGCATAATATCGTAATTAGAACATCATTTATGTTTTCGTATTGTAGAGGTGGTCGGTGGAGGATAGGGAAAGTTTTATAGCTGTAGTATTAGTAATAAAGAAAGAAAACATTTAAATATTATCAGTGTGTAATTGAGTGGATAAAGAAGCGAAGATCTAATAGTGGCGGATAGTTTCCTAAATACTAGCCCTAAATATAGTCCCCAACAAATATGTGCAAATAACAAATGTATATATATTGAGACAGTCAATAAGAACGTCGTAGAAAAGAAGATGGATATCTAAATGGAAGGTATCACTTCCTATAAATTCAATCTGAATTCTGTTACAAGGCATCTACGAAGTGCCAAATGGGCAAACAATCATTGAACTCTTTCGAATGCCTCTACTAGCAAGTTTGTTTAGGAAGAGCTCGTCGCGTGCATAATAGGTGGGGTAATGATTGATCTGAATCGATACGCTTGTTCCTGTTGACCACGCGGCGATATCTCGACCGCTGGCCGCTCGCCAGTCTGCTATAATTGGTGGTCACTCCGCCGGAGACAAGAGGTATTCTTAGACCAACACTCGGCCACTGGCCTTCCTTAACGCAATTCCGACAGAAAAATAAATAACTGATGCATTTGCACTTGACCTACACATGGTTAGAGTTATTGCAAACTTTTTCGATTAAACAGCACAGGTGAATGACCTTTTTGCGCGTTTTAAAAAATATGACAGTTGGATTACATTTAAATATGTTAGCCATTACTAATCTGTGATGTCAGCTGCTTGAAAAAATAAAATATTTTTATGCTGAATCAGGCTGAATCCTAAAAACTTCAAATTGTAAAATTGTTGTTGTTATGAGAATTGTGAAAATCTGATTTGTTTAATAACTATGTCAGAACCTTATGGCCCCCCGTTATACGTCTCTCCTCTTATAAGAGGCGCAAGATTCGCTCTATTGTTAGCGGGAATCGTTTACGCTCGAATCAAACAAAATATTTACAATAGACTAGAAGCGTCCTCGAGGGAGGAAGAAGCAAGAAAGAAGGTCATACGAGATGCTCAACTTGCCGCTCTGAAAAAGAAAATGGCAGCAGAAGAAGCCAGAATGTTTACAGACTGAAAACGAACCAGAAATCCAGATTAACCAGAAGTCTGGTTAATTTTCTTTTCTGCAACATTAGCTCATATTTATAACTGATCAAACTTAATTAGAATAAACCCATGCCTATGATTTTTTAGTTTTGTTTGTCTCTGTTAACGTCAAGATGTAGATTTTGTTGTTAGCTCGCTATGCACACTGCGCATTGTATACAAAAGGTGGGTTACATCAAATAAAACATACCGCTTTCTTTAACAATTGAAAGTTGGGAAAAGTTGCATTTCACCGTTGATCAGTGAAAAACTCATCACCTATTGTTAAACATGTCAAGTAGTGTCTACTTTAACATTCACACGACATCGTCGCGGGCGACATTAAGAAATCACTTCTGTAAGTACTTCAACTTATCTACAGCAATTCAATAGATCAACATGTGAATATGGTGGTTACTTATCTGCTTTCTCTCATAATGTGTGGCTGAGGACATTATGTCGCACTCTCGTCACGCGAGCAACTATTATCTCAATTACCGGTTTTTAATAGAAAGATTACCGGTTTTCTCACGGGTTCAATGGCGAAGTTGGCGGGCGAAAGTTGATTTTTGATCGATACGCTCGCACACTCATACAATACTGGCAAAGAATAACTGTATGGGATAATAGATTATTCACTGGTTATGCAAAAGGTCGTGAGTCTGAGTTACGAGCTTGATATGAAAACTATAAATGTAGTATGGGCAATTTTTGTTAATTTTGTCTAGATAATCTACTGCATGATTTTTTGGTCGTACCTATCTACGGAACCCTAAGGTAAGTACAGTTTCGCAATGTATTGTAGTAGAAACAAGAAGATCAAATGATAATAACAATTAATACGAAGAGACTTAGTTTTGAAAACTCCATGCAGCCTATTCCGCCTGCCATACTTCTACCTTCTTCAATGCATGATGTCAACAGTCCTTAATACCTGTACTAAGTAGTATTATAGATATAAAGAAACACATATAAAAAAATATAAATGCCGGCGTTTATCTGGCCCAACATATTAGTATTGTAAATTAGCGTGGTAATGGCTAGCTCAATATGGACATTGGGCACGCTTCCCTCTGGTGGTGGGTTTGAGCATTTGGATTATCCATAGATCTTTTCTTAAATTATTTTATCCTACACAGCTAGTCAGCAACAGTGACACCCTAGATCAATCATGCCTACTCTGGAATACGCTGGCTCTCAAGGAAGGCTGCCGGAACACACCGTTAGGTGCTTGGCGACAGATTTTACAACTTTAGGGTTGGAGCTAGCCAGGCAAGCGTTAGAAGGTTTACTGACGATGTTTTCCTTCACACCGATAAATCAGGCTCTGTTTGCATGTTTCGTGTGATCGAATTTCGTACCTCTTGCACGGTCACTCCACTCGGCCATCATCGCTACAAAATCTTTAGATCTTTAGTGGTAATGTATCTGCTACTTTTTTGTTGCAGTTAGTCTTCCTTTCTTGATAAAAGCACTTGCACACATAGATTCAGTAAAAAATACTCCGACGAATTGAGAACTTCCTCCATGAAGTCGATTAAAACTAAGTACTTCTTCGTAAATCAACTAAGCCAAATTATCATTTCAAGACGCCGGCAATATTATAGGTAGGTATAATTTTAATAAGCAACATCATTGCGGTATCGCAACAACTAAGTGCAAACCGCAACAGATGGTGGCCGTTGACTGGAACACGTCGTTCGGTTGGTTAACAGTACCGTAACTTTACGCCTACGTAACAGGGAAGAGGGCCGGCCAAGCACGACCTACGCCACTGACTCTCAAACTGTTGCGAATTGGGCGTACGATGTTGACTGAGTAATCCAATCAAACCAAGGAAACAAAAAAGTGCCGTGGTAAGATCGATCGAACTAACTGATCTAAATATATACCTGGTCGTAAAGTCTGTTATTTGAATGGTCTCAGAATTACAATTGGATTGTGCCATAATGGCCGTTTTGACATTATATTATACATTATAGAATAAAACATAAGTTCTAAAACTAACTCTGATGTATTCTATGTCTATTCAAGTAACAGACTTGACCACCAGATTGGTTACCATTGTCATAATCACTCATTAAATATATTCTTTCTACACCATCAGGTGGAAGCGGGGCATAAGGCTTAAACTTTCCCCCCAGGTTGGACCGACACAAGCCACCAGGAATCGTGTTTTGCTTTTTGTTTTCCGCGTGTTCTGGGTCTTTCATCCCTATTTTTTTTTTATTTGTTGTCATTTCACGGAAACGCTGACCGTCGAACGCAGCAATTACTGCGGTGCTCCTACCAACCAATATTTTTAGGTGTCAGCATTAATTTTTGAAGTTATTAAGCGTTAGAGCCTTTCGGAAACAAGAATATAGTGAAAGGTGTACTTATGGAACGGAAAACTCACAATGACGAGTTTTTTGTAGAAGACTACGTACTTACCTAATATGAAAATCTGCAATTTTCAAAAGCACTCAATTGATGAATCTTCCTTTATTTGAAAACAATTTAATTTACAAAAATATTCTACAGGGTTATTAGTTAGGGGTGTACTAAGCCGAAAGGGGGTCACACTTACACAATGGGACCAACCCTATTCGAGAAAAAATTAACTATTCCATACATTATGTCGACAACCGATTAGCTTTTTATATGGAACAGCTGATTTTTTTTACTCGAATTCAGAGTTGGTCTCATAGTGAAAGTTTTTTCTAACAGATACCCTCTTTTAGCTTAGCACACCCCTAGCCGATAACCTTGTATAGTCACAGGGTATGGAAAATTGCAGTTTTACAATCAATTTTTCAACTTTCATAAAGTGAAAGATTGAGAAACATTTGTGCTTCCTTAGGCAGTCCACACACTGCATGCATTATACAGGCAACGATCCTATCGCGTTGTTACACATTCATGTAACGCGTTAGAAATAGTTAACTTGTATAATGTGAACCTCTAATAGGTCTGTAATGCATACGAATGCACGAACTTCCTGCCACGGATTGAATAGGTATACCTACCTATTGCTCTAAAATGTTAAGTTAGGCGATCAAGTTAAGATAGATTAACTTAGTATTGAACGAGTATTAGCTAACTTCTTCTTATTTAACTTTACCCCCGGTAGCTTAGGTTCTTTTTGGTCTTTCTTTATGTTTAAAGGTGTACCAATGGTCGCTTACCATTTGAAAAAATAGGTTAATTATTGCGGTGTTTTTAAGCGAAGTTTACTCGAAAGAATTGTAAAGGCACCTGTCAAATTGGAGTCGGCCGCTTAAATCTTAAAATTATAATATAATCTTAAATATAATTGCTTAGGTTTAAAGACATCTATTCTCGTTCAAGATTTACATCGCTTACAGGGGAACATACGGTATATTATAATGGAAACATTTGTCGTCGTTTTAACTTAGGTAAAATCTCAGATACTTAGGTAGTAATTAATTTAAGGCTTAGACATCAAATAGCAGTTACAACACAGTGTTACAATCTGTCAGTCTGCTTCCAATCGAGTATGTTCTAGTGTTCATCTACCACACACCATAGTTCGCCTGACCTCGTCTCCTGGCTGCTCATGGCGCGTGCAACTGTGACGCTCCACATGCTCACACCGTTACTAATATAAGCGGCTCTATCAACGATATTGTGGAGCAAGCCATTCCTATCATTGTAGTCTTTAGCATTGACATCATGGAGTTGCTCACACTGGTGTAGTTTCTAACCTCCGAAAGCCTCTGACCTGGCCTATGGTGGTTATCCTAACACATACCTGCCTGAAAGAAATTGCTTAAGCGATAAGGCCGCCCAATACTACCATTGTATAGATTTGTCTTTCTGTAACTTGCTTCATTACTTCATTCATTCATACAACAACTCAACTTCAACTTGTATTGTGCGAACTGCCAGATGGACTAAATATTCACTAGGAAAGTTGTTTTTATGTCGATTTGAAGCGCACAGTACGAGTATGGGTGCCGGGAACTAAAATTGACATTAACCCATCACTAATAGGTATATTAGTTCCATGGACTCAAACACGGAATCAAATGGATTCATTATCACTTTGTGAATCTTAAGTCCTGGAATTTTCTATTGTTAGATGGATATGATAGAGGTACATCCATGTCGTGATTGCATCGGTTTCTTGTTACAAGCGTGCTAATCTTAGTCGCTTTAGATGAGACGCGCTAAAACCCCAACCTGCTTTATACTCGTACAAAATAAAACAAAATCAGAGCCTACAATAGAACGTGTCATCTCACGGGAGCGCTCAGTGCAGTTTTTATTGTGAAGACGACATAATTAAATATTGAAATACCGGCGAAGGAGAATAGGGAGACTCTTTAACTTAGGCTATATTTGCGTATGAATCAAATATAAATTTTATCCAGAAATTTAGGAAGCGTTCACATTGATAAGCTCACGCTTGCTTAGCGTGAAACGTTCGGGATTTTATACCGAACTAGCGGACTTGAACGCTGCTGAAGCTCATCGAATAAGTCGGTGAAGTGCGATCAGATGAATAAAAATTTATAAAAAGGCATTTTGATGAAACCGGGCATACAGCTATCAAACCGCTCGATTGCTTATAAAAAGTACAACTTCATTATACTTCAAATCTGTCTATTTTACTACGAGGAAGCATTGAAAAATATTAGCCTGCACTGCAGTAACGGACTACAAATTTCTAATGGCGTAAACAACGCAAAAACTGCATTGGCTGTGATACTGTAGGTACAGTCAGCGACACAAATAGAGTTGAACAGTCATATTTATAGTAGACCGATCGAGAAAATATATCTATGCTTCGCCTGGAAAAATGTTCTTTCGTTTCTCAGTTTGTCCAAAAATTGCACACTCGCTATCGTTATTCTAAACTAGTCTTGACGAAATTTAATTTAACTTAAAGTCTGTATTAGACTAACGAATTTTTAATAAAAATTCGTCGCGGAGTTTTCTTTAATTGAATTGAAGGGTCATGACCCCTATGACCCCCACCCCCACTGGATCCACCGTTGACAGTAGGTATGTGTGTTTTAACACGCATTTGAAAACTAATTTTGGTGGTATTACAAACGTCTTATAGTGGATGGAGCTCTTATGAACAATTTTGGAGCCATAGTAATAGCCTCACGGCTGTCTGGTGCAGGTGAACTTGTCCTCATCGGAGATGTCAACCAGTTGCCTTATATTGACAGAGAAAATCTCTTTGAAATGAGGTATCATCGCCCGACCCTATTAGCCAATATTAGTCAGGAGTTGTTGTGCACTCATCGGAACCCGATGGACGTCGCATATGCGCTGAGAGAGATATACTCAGGCATATACTCCTCAGCTTCTCAAATCAGATCCCTGGAGCAGACAGAGTTTTCGGGTTCTCAAATCTCAAATAACCTCCCTAATTCTCTTTTCTTGGTACACGCGCAAGAAGAAAAGGTGACCCTTGCCAGCCAGGGTTATGGTGCAGGTCCGGAATCGCAAATTCTCACAATTCACGAAGCTCAGTGACTTAAATTTGAGTCAGTAATCGTCATAAAGACCAAAGGCAGCCTGAAGTTGCATGACAGTGTCGCACACGCAGTCGTCGCAGTTTCGCGGCACACTGAGACTTTTACTTACTATGCCGATGACGATAATGACGCGATTGGCAGGTTCGTGCGGTAGGCAAGGACAGCGACCCCAAAGACTATTGCTGAGTACAATCTCAAAATGGCCGTGAAAGATCGAAACGAGGTAGTGGTGGAGGCCCTTGGAGATCGATTAGAACTAACATAATTTTTACAATTGTATTGTTTACTATTTGGAAATTTAATTACTTATATTTGTAGAATAATAGTAGGTATAGTAGTAATCGCGCGCATACCCAGAGTACTCATGCTCACAAAAAATCTTCTTATTGCAGCGGCGTCGTGTGTCGGGTCGCTCTCTTCCCTCCGATTTGGTTGAGGAGAGTGATGGCTGGCACATGCGTCAACTCGTGAACGGGTGCTCCTTACGGGGGTCGGATTGCTCTCGGTTTGTAAGTGACATTCAATATTTGAGATAATAATTGTTTAAGTTTAATTAGCTAAGTAGTTATTTGTCTTCTTTTATAAGCCTAGAATTTCAAGAAATGTAATTAAATTAAAAAAAAATTGTTTAATCTCATAAAGGGCACGGACCAAAGCGCCTGTGGAGTATTAATATTTAAAAAAAAACTTATTTATTTTATGACACTTTGTTGCTTGTGCTGTCTGTACCTGCCCACAAAATTGCAACTTTATTTATGTTTGCAATACCTTTATTACACATGATTGCTTGCTCTTGATTATTGCAAACAGATTAAACATTGGTATTGCATGTTTTTTTTGAGTAATTACTACGTATATTACAGGTAAATGTACATTGAATGTTTGGCATCCTTTGTCTCGTTTTATACGATAAAGAACGTCATGATCCAAAACAAGACAAAAGACGCTCAACAATAGTAAGCGTTTACTTTTATGGCTTAAAAAAATAATCTGACGAATTGAGAATCCTTCACGTTTTCCGACGTTGGTATGATCATAGACGAGTTTTTTTTTTGTTTTTCTTAATTTTTTTCTTTCTATGCTATCTCTATTCTATATCGGTGCCTACTATACTCCTTTCAAATGGTCAGCAAAACACGGCACCACGACAGCGCCGAACGATAAACGAAAATTAATTATTACGTATCGTTTGCCTGTCGCTTTCCATTTGAAATGGACTATAGCAATATTTCACACTTATTTTGTAAAATATATTAAGTAAGTTAAAAATTAGTAGTTAAAAAATGTTTCTTAAAGTCGTTTCAATTTGCGAGACCTTATTCTTGCGTGACTTCAGCTTCTATACCGTTATAGGAACCTGTTTGTCGCCGCTAATGCTTTTTGTTACCCGGAATCGCCTTAAAAAATTAATGTCAGACAGACTTATACAATCGGTTTTTGCATGCACCCATTCGCTGAAAATTCGGAGCATTCCGTTAGGTGATGGAGATGAGTAACGGATATTTTTTTCTTATCCAATGACATCGAATTTTACCAGGTACTTATTGATGATTTGCACAAACCGAGTACAAACAAACCAATCTCAGGCCAATTTTTATCCAAATAATAAAACAATACTTTTGATTTCTGATATTAAAGAGATAGATTAAACAAAAAAATCTGACGAATTAAGAACCTCCTCTTTTTGAAGTCGGTTAAAAACATTCAGCGTTGTTCCACTAAACACAATAACAAATGCAGTTTAACACAGATCACGCGCCGTCACGGTCTAACGACTATCATCGATATCAAATCGAATTGCTCAATCGATTGGAATTGAATCGATTAACTGCGGTTAGCAAGACTTATGTTATCGCTTTCACAGCACGATGCAAATGCATGTTGTCGTACGAGTACAAAAATAATATTTCAACATGCGCATTTGTTCCTGAACATAGCTAGTTAAGTATGCTTAAAGTTTTAACGCCATTTTAGATCATTTATCTGGGTTAAGTTTGAATTAAGTACCTATAAGGATATACCTACACTGTTATTGGTTAGGAGTGTACTAAGCCGAAAGGGGGTCACTATACTTATCCTAAGGAACAACATGGGACCAACTTATGGAAGAGCTGATTTTTTTGTGTGTCTTTATTCACACGTCTTCTTCTGTATATTTATTGAAAAACTAGAGATTCACGTATTGTACGTAATAAAAGTACCTACCTAATTAATTACGTCTCAATAGCTGATACTTAGAGTTCATTTAAGTTATCATCTTACCCTTCAGGTGCTGAAGGTCGGCCTGGAGCTTCACTTCGGCACTGAGACGTAGTTATTGCTAGTACCTTTAAAATACTTACTAAGCATTTCATCTTTCTTCACAATTCCCATATTTTGTACTTAATACATTAGTGAGTGAGGCTAGGTACATTCCGGCATGGAAATGTTACGAAGCACATTTTATGTGGCTTTTGGCAACAGATTTCACTACGTTTACAACTATTTATAATCTAATTTTACTCGTATATAAAAAGTTATAAGGATTACTAAGCCGCTGTCTGTTATTATGTTAAAAATCGGTACCCAAGTAATACACAGATTTTCTCCGATATCTCAATTTCCAATATGACATTGACCACTTTATAAACCATCAAAATAATAAAGCAATCTTCTTTATTTATGTCGTCATGATTTGTCACTCTCGGTATAATAAATAGGATAAGCCGAGAGCATTCCTGTTCCGACGTGTTGAAGGTCGTCCGTCCGAAGTACTCCCACGCCCAATATCTAATATAACTTATAGGTCTGCAAGTATTTTTGCTAAATATTTTGCGAATAACGACAGATGTGGAACAAGCTAATCTTTGATCACGGCTAAGCAGGTCGATCGATCTATATTATAGTGAAGAGAAAAAACTATAACTGTTGTCATGTTTGAAACCTACACGTATATGCGATTTTATTTTATTTCTTGTGTGTTGGCCAGCTGTAGTTATTATGATATAGTTCATTCATTTCAATTTGCCATCGCGTAAGATTCTAAGAACATTTAACGAATTCAAAGCTGATGCAGTGAAAACATTTCAACTTCAGGATAGGCCCATGCACGCTAAGGAATCAAAACAGCAAATTTTTATGACGAAAAATCTTCAAGAAATTCAAATTTCGTGGTAAAATATGCGTCACTAGGACCTGAAATTTCAGGCCTTGTACTTGCACATCATTTTGTTGTAAGTACCTATTATAAAAGTGCAAAACTGCAGAAGCCATCCAAGAACCATCTAAATTATTTAATTATATATCATATGCACAGTAAATATAATGCCGAATTTCTCAAACATGCGATTTCTGTATTTCCGGCCTACTTTTACGACCGTTTTCAGCTAGCACTGATCTATTAGATCGGCCCAGATTCCCTGTAACGTGACGTTAAACTCGTCCGCCCTTGAGACTTTACGTCGCGATTCGAAGGTGGGATTGTAAATCAATTCTGAGTATATTTTTAGATAGATGTTTACCATTTTTATAGCGTTGTAAAACATTCTTAATTTACTTATTTAAAATATATTATGGAGCTATTCGTAATAGAAAATAGATGCGGCTGAATAGAATTTCAAGAAATGTTACTTGAATGAACAACCTAATCGTGCCGTGATAAGTTCAATATTGATACGCACGTTGGTAATTAAATTATGTATCTTGAGAGAGATTAGATAAATTTAAAATAAACGATGTATATACTAGCTTATGCCCGCGGCTTGGCCCAAAAAGGTATGTTTATTTTCCCGACAAAATAGTAGCCTATTCTTGCACTCTATTCACCGGTCCTCGAACTATATCTGTTCTGTGCAAAAACTCAAGTCGAACCGTCGGCGTCGCTCAGTTGCTGACGAAGTGAAGGACAAACAAACCTATAAACCAACACACTTTCGCATTTAAAATGTGTGCGCGGATGTCGCACTTTTTATTTAGATTTGATAGGGTCAACGCTTGTACATAACTCGTATCACATATATTATAGTAGGTATATTTCACAGCTTTTTTCCTATACAGCTAGGCATTTGAACACAAGTTCGCACGGCCACGGAAGTCAGCGATACAGTAGAATAGTGTGGAATACACTGGCTCTAAAGAAAAGCTGCCGGAACACACCGTTAGGTGCATGGTGACAGATTTTACAACTTAAGGGTGGTAGCTAGCCAGGCGAGCGACAGGAAGCGCCCTACCACCATGCTATGGTTTCCTCACGATGTTTTCCTTCATCATACTATACCACAGCAGTTAAAATTCGATAATTCTATGATCTTGTTAATGAATGATGAATTTTATTCTCAATAAAGTGTTATGGTATTTGTTGGATTCAAAATCACTTCTATTCAGAATCAGGAAGTGCGATGCTTCATTTTATCCATCGTAGTTGGCATTCGCCACTCTCTAGACTTGTTAAAGCATTACTTATGATTAATCATCTGCATTATGGTACTCATTATTTAGTACACTTTATTGTTTATGACATGATATATGTTTATCATTTGAATGATTTATGTAGGCTTTTACAAAGTTAATTATAATAGGAGACGAATTTAAGAATATTAATAAATACTTATATATTTCTTATCTTGCACTCTCTTTATATCTTTCTATGCTATTACTAAAACCCCAAATAAAAAGTACCGACAATTTCTTACTTATATAATAAAGTCTCGCGTTTCGCATTATTCATGAAAGATAATAAAATTCCTTTTTAATTAATTTATTAGTATAATGTGACGCAAATATTTTTACTTTCATTTGTTAGATAACGTGTTGACTAATTAAACGGTCGCTAAAGTAATTAACGCAGCAAATAACTACATACTGTAAACAATCAACATTTGTGTCAAAGACAAGACAATAGAACAATGTAAATTGAAAAAGTATCAGATATAGGTACATTGAATATGATAATTGTAAACATAGCAAGGATGTATATAACCTTGGTGTTAAAATAATAAAAAGAATGACACGCAGACATCGGATAAGGATTTCACAAACAGAACTTTCTTAGCCGTCATTGACAGTTTAAAATTCGATGGATGAGTTGTGTGAACAGGGATATGTGTGAAAGAGAAGTGAATGAAGAAATGACGGTGTATAGAGTTGTATGGAAGAGTTAAACATGTTGTGCCGATCATAAATAGTGGGATAAGGACAGGAAGATGACGATGGAACTAGTGGATGGATGGAAAAAGTTTCTTTGATGATAGAAGACCTTACGGTAAGGTTGATGTTTTTTAATATGTCAATTCCTATCAAATAAAAAACAAACTTAGTTCTACGCTTATTTTTAGTTTTGTCACATCCTTAGTACCCAATTACCGACATATGCAAAACCAATGTTAACGATCACTTATTTCTTCTAAAATAATCCGGATTTACGATGGGTACAGTAACATTTGTGCATTTTATATACCAGTTAAAAACAGTATGAAAAAATTCGGTAGATAATGCCTGTTTCTAAAGGTTTCTCTTTACTGGGCCTTTAAAAGAAGAGAAGAATAAGAGAACTCACCTATAAAAATTTTACAGACAGGTCAAGGCCGTGCAAAGACCCTTATATACCAACTCCGTAATGAATTTAAATACAGTATGTAAATAAAGATGTGAATCAAAGCTGGCGTTTCGCAGCACACATATTGAGAAACGGACGTCATTGAACTAATCCTGGGCTAAATGTGCATTAACAACATACATATATAAGTTTAGCTGTACAACTACGTACATATAGGACAAGGTATAAAGCGCGTTTGATTACTATATTCATGATATAGACTAGTTTTAGGGTTAGTTTATTCTTGTAATAAATTAGTAAGTAGCTGCATGGTATTTGTACTCTCTCTAATATTATTAAAAGGTTGTACTGACACAGTTATAATGGAAAGATTAACTAATGCATACATGCATACACTTGACGACTTTTAGTGGTCAGGTTACTCAGTTCGAGAGCCGCAGTCTCGGTTCGATTCCGTGCTAGGGCGAGGGTGGTTGTTATTACTTGTTATTCAGTATGTTGTTTCCTACTATTGTGCTTGTGAATGTTTCATGGGTTTTCCGACACATAAAATCTCTAAAGGGAAATGAGTGTCAAACCCTATTAATTTTTCTTCAAGAGATAGTGAAATTTAGTTTTTTTTTTCTATAATGAGTATATTGTCACCATACAGCTAGTGCAGAGATAATATAGAATCCCGTATAGTTGGTTTAACTTATTCCAAATACGATTAACACCTGAACTGCAGAAAATTTAGTTTTGTCAACCATTAGTTCTGTCAACAGAACTACTCCACAGAACAGGTGGGAATAAACACAGCAATATTAGTCTTAATGTTTCTGTCTATGCTCACTAATAAATTTATGAAATCCAACATTTGCTATCCAGTTAAATCAAGACATTTAATTTGTCAAATATTATACAATCCATCTAATGAATTACATACACTCATTTAAAAGTAGTTTGTAACCTAGGTTATTAAAATCCTTATATTCTCCCAGTGGGTCACTGGGAGAATATAAGGATTTTAATAGCTGTGTTTTACAAAATAAAGTAACATTTCTTCGCATTCTACAAATAAAAGCTAATAGCAGCAAAACACGCCATTTCAATGAGTTTACAGCCGCAGTGACGTCATCCGTTATACACTCCCTCATAGCGCGGCGCACCTTGTTTTTTTACTGCTCTATATATTTTAATTACTAGAATTCACGTCTTTATAATGTGGTAGAGCTATAGGACGTTATAACTTTTTATTGGGAACTAATCACATTTTTTGATGAAATCATCAAGAAGCGATATCCTATGTTATTTCTACTTGTTTATGTAGTTTCATATTAGATACGGATGACCTCTGAATCACCGGAACTTCTACTCTCTATTTACTCCCAACCTTGTTTGAAACCTATTTTTAAACGCATTACTTTTATTTGATTTCCAAAAATGTACGTATCTCGCTCGGGCGGAGCAGTTCGTTCTATTTTAGATTCGGCTTCACTCGTTTCAGTAACGTCGTATTTGAAAACATCTATACCAAACTGACTTTCGTCTTTATCGCTTTGCAGTGAAACTTTACTTTCGTTTGCTTTCACTGATATGTAAACAGAAAAATATCAACTTTTCATGTGCCATTACAATGCCCTCTGTTTGATTATTTATGTGACACAGGCGAACACTGCGAACGATTATACTTATTTTGTAATCAATTTGGAAGTGATGCAGCAGATTTTGCAACTTTATCATTTACACTCCAAATGAAATGTTAAACTATCGCTACGAATGTTTCTGTAATTTTGTATTGCATCTTTTGCTGTAATAGAGTGAATAAAACAAAAATCGAAGAGTCAATGACATCTAATTATATTGTACTGAATTGAATCTATACTATGCTATGCTAACAAATGCAATGTACCTAGAACATCGATCGAACTTATACTTAAATCTTTAGTAATTATTTATTAAAATTTACTTTGTGTGGGTTACGCATCAATCTTCACAACTACAACCAGTAAATTTCTTCTATATTCATCAAAAATCTACATTATCATTTCTCTGTTACTACCAGATAATTCACTATAAATATTATTATTAAAGAGTGTAAGTGTACTTACTGCACCATTTTTGGTCACCTCGCATGGGCATGCATCGATTCAAAATGTTGCAATAAGTGATTGTGAATATAAGTAATGTATCTGTATGTATTCGCAGTGATATTTGGCTCTGTGTATGCTATATAGACAAGATGTGAGTACATGTCGATGTTATGTCAGCTGTCGCAAGCAATTAGCACGTTCCGCTCCTGTCATCGCACCATTGTGTGAAATTTTCTATGTTAATGAAGCTTTCCTAAAAGACTCATTTTACTTCCTATCGACTTCATCTATGCAGTCAACGTTATCTTCTTTATTAACCCTCCATGCAAAAACGACGGGGTGTTATAAGTTTGTCTGTCTGTGGTATCGTAGCTCCCGAATCGGTGAATCGATTTTAATTTTGTTTTCTTTTTTGTTTGAAAGGTAAGTTAGTCAGGAGTTTTCTTAGCTTTGTTAAAAATCGGTTCAAGATGGCCATCGCCACAAAATGCAATTACAAATTATTTCATATATCAAATGAAAGGGTTTGACTAGTAGAATACTATATATTACGATACATTTCAAATCCAAGATAGCCGCCGCCACATAATGGCGGTTTTTTAAATATTTAATTTTACTTGTCTATAGACTAAAGAACTCTCCCGACACGTGACACCCGTATAGTTATTAGTATTTGTGTTAAGATTTGTAGGGTGATTAATGTGTATTCTTTTAAAAGTACCAACGACTCAAAATTTACTTCCCTTATTTGGTATAAAACTAGCCCTAAAGTCTATCGAAATGACGTCCAATGTTCGTGTTTAAGTAACGACGCTTATAATTTAATACCTACCTAATTTTTGTATCGGAAGTAATGGCTAATAGATTTCCGGAATCAATAATGTAAGTTTTATTGAGATCTGACCTTTCTTTCCTGGGAGAGCCCAGGAAATCCACAGCAAAAGAAGTAATTCAACAAAATGCATATTTTTTATAGTGTAAAGAAAAATTTGAATTCTATACTATTGTTTTATCGCCAATGCTGTCTATGGAAACCCACACAGACTCAGCTGTCTTGGGATGAGTAATGCGTCACTGGACGTTGTTCATGACGCATGGTACCTCCAACTCGCTTTACACATTTAGTCAGCTCTTGATAATACTTTTCGAGCAACGTCATTGTTTTGTCTGCTTAACGTTCGTTAATGAAGCCACTAATCATTGCTCTGTGTTTAGCTAATGCTCTTTATTTTGTTGACAGTTGTAAACCATTCTTTAACATTTTTAATGACCGAGCTGGTTTAAAGAACGCACTGTCTCTACTTTAAGTCTTTCTGCGTCAAGTTTTCTTTTCTAATATCTGTATGTAGATCCGTTCGTCTGGATACTGGTACTCACGTACAGGGCGTATTTGGCAACTATTTTTTTCGAAACTTATCATACCGTTTCTGCCGTTGTGAATATTTCTCCTAAAATGGATAAATTGTCTGCGTCATTTACTGGCCGATTTCAGCAAAAGCTCTAAAGAGACATGCGACATGTATATCAATTTACCTTCATATATTATCCCTATAAAGTATATTTGCATTACACGAAGTATTCAAATATTTTCCAATATTTTCTGTGTACGAGAACTAAATCTCTAAACGGAATGGTGAGAGAGTGATGAGTAGTTATGACATTCTGTGGAATGTCCAGCATTATTTCGAGCGTGGTTTCCATTCCCAGATATAGCATTACCAGTAGGTAGAAACATTTAAGAGCTGCAGAGGTCGATGGCCGGGCGAAAACGTTTTTCAGGTTTTTATTGCACTTTCTACAATGTTTGAAAACTCTACACGTCTGACTTTGATCAATTTTTGCGCTTCGATGAAAAGGAGTTTTATTTTAGCGAATAAAAGACGTTGATTGACGAAAGTTTTTGTAACCTGTTTGAATTTTATTATTTGTTTTGTTTTATACTTTTTCATTTTGCGAATCAACCAAGCATATTGAATGCTCGGTTGAACTGAGAGCATTGTCGTTCTACTTTTAGGTTTTTGTATAATATTTCACAAAAGAAAACCTTCTTGAAGACTTACGTAATTTATTTCAATAAGATTTTGAGGATATTTGATTAGAGGTATAGAGGCGAAGCAAAGTGATGTAAATTGAAAATGAATTTCCTGTCGAATATACATACACTTGATAGCGTCTAAGTAAATTTCAGTATGCCTCCATGATTTCATAATCTGCATTCACTCAAACTGTGTGCCTACTTGCAACCATGTTGCAAGTAATAGAACGGATATCAAAAACTAAACATTTGCTCCTAAATTTCATGTTTCACTTCTTTCTAGGAACACTCTGGTGCAATAACGGCTGACCCAATTTCAATGTTTAGTAAGGTTTAGTAACAAAGTAAGAGCAACTTTGTAATGTATGTGTGACTGTAGTACATGCACAAAGTACAAGGGACATCGGCAATAACTGTTTTATACTATATACTTACTATGTATGATGTATATAATTAGCAAGCTACACTAGCATGATAATGCAAGTTTACATTGTCATCTCGGCGAGCAACTAAACGCCTCATGTTATTTTTTGTGACTTTATGAGAGTTCGAGAAACTTTTCAATCGGATGTAATGCTATATTTTTAACCGATTATCCAAAAGAAGGCTAATGTGTTTCGATTGTATGTGTATACAGCCTAAACCGTTGAACCGATTTAGATATCCGAGGTGTCATTGGATTCGTCTTTAGCTGTGTTGTAGATGGTCATAAGCTATACGATTTGCATCTCCCGCTTTCACTCGTTAAGATATAGTAGTCAACAGTTTTTGCAATCGGGTATTTTTCAACTCGCTTCTACATTTCAATGTCATTTTTAGAAGCATTTACAAACAAATGTGTACTTACTTGAAACTTGTTTATTTTAAAGGTGCCAAGTGATTTACTTAGGTATAATATCTTATTTGCCTCTACGCCAATATCTTCAATATTTTCAGAGTTAAATATTTTTTAAAACTCATAAACTAAATAGTTTATGACTAGTACTTATAACCATACCGAGCTGGATTGACTTTGCGGAAACACAAGGAAGAATTTGCGGAAACACAAGGATGAGAATAGCGTAAGATAAAGTAAATTGACATACAAGGATTGTACCCTGGAAGAGTATTGGCGTAAAAGGTAAAGGATTGTGCTCTGTAGGAGGGTCAATTAACCTGTTAGATGTTATAAAAAGTATTTCTTTGTTTCTAGGCTGGTTGGTTATTATTCTTAGTTCTGAATGTGGAGCAGGCGAATCAATGAATCATATTGTGTTTATACAGCGCATACGAGTAGGTACTGTTCAACATTGTTACATTTCTGTGCAGAATTAGATAACGAATAGAAATGTGTAGAACAATAAACTTACCTAATTACATTTTTAGACTTGAGCCGGCTAATATCGTTAACTGAACTGTCCATGAAAGGGACGAGTTTCTCATTCCGTGTCAGAAACAGCTGCTTGGAAAAAATATTTGTTTTTTGAAGAATTTGATCTTTGCGGTTGATCTTATATACATTTTATAAATAATCAAAGTAACAGTAGTTTTTTTCACTTTTCTGTGTATGTTGTATGTAATCGAAGCTTAAATGATCTACTTTTTATTCAGTTGGAGATAAAAGTAAGCACTGGTAAAAAATATTGCAATTTTTGGTCAACAGTTATTGTTATTTAAATTTTATAACTTATAACTCTCGTGAACACTTTTTCGCTGAACAATAATATTATCATCGCTGTGTAGAGACAAATGACACTTTTGTTGTAACATAAATGCAATATTATAATTCCATTGTCCTGAACACAAAGGGCCATTTACAGCATCTCGTACAAAGGAAGAACAAGGAACTTGCGCACACGACTTTTGTCGTGTTGCACGACTGCATATGAAAAGCCAGATTTGTACTTGAAAACACTTAATTAGAACGAGCGGTACGAGGAAGCTTTAGAAAAAAATAGTTTTGACAGTTAGTGATGGGATTGTGTCGATAAAAAGATATTCAAAGTAGATACTACCTACTAAGCACATGCGTCTAGATGTGTCTTTCCTTACTTCGTAAAGCCTGTGGTGATATCTATAATAGACTCGATGACAAGTTGAATAGATAAGTTTTTACAAATTATAGTGACTAAAAGAGAAATAAATAATCGATACTAACCGTCCTTATTTACACTTAAGGTAAGTACATACTAGTTTTTTATCGTTTTATTTTTATATATACTAATGAGCGTAACAAATGTTATTTTCTGCAATTATTTTATTCGTGAAACACTTATGTTATATGAGCCATAAACCTAAAACATTAAGAATGACAACAGTCATCCTGCGTTTCGAGCACACAGCCAAAATCGTAACAAAAATACATCGCAAAATATTTTTGTCGCATGTTGATTTTGCAGAATTTTAAAAGCAATGTAGTTAAGCCAGGATTTCTAATGAAATACGCATAAGTAAATTTGTATTTTAATTATGAAAAATATACTTTTTCTTAAATTTTAGATCAAAAGCTTTATGAGATTTTTGGATTGACAACTATCATTAGGTGAGACGTCGCCTCCGGTGTAACAAATTTCATTGAAAATTATCACAATTATCTCGACCCGTTCAAAGCTTACCTCAGGATTATCATGACCCCTTCAAAACTAATCTACAGTTTAAAAAACAAGGTGCTTTATTATTGTTTGCCACTAAACTTCATGCTGATTTGTTTAAGAGGATGTCGAAGATATATATAATATAATAATTTCGAGTTACTGAATAAAAAGAGTTGATTTATAATAAAGATAGTAGACACTTGACGGTTGGGAGTGGGACGCCCGCCTTCACCTTGGACCGCTGGTTTGTATCACGGCAGCATTGACAGCGCCCGTGACACCCGCTGCCGGCTGGACTTGTCCAAAATAAACACCTCTAACAATGATACAGGCAGGCGCAATAAAAATGTATATTTGTCTCCGTTCGTTTTCTCTTTCCAATACAGGTGTTGCGGGATTGGAGAGATTGAAACTGGAATTATCTTTATGTAATTTCTATTTTCTACGAGCGATTTATTTGATATCGTGAATCATTTGTGACTTTGAGAAGTGTAACGGTTCCGAACCAATACATTCACTTTAATTTACGCCATAAATTTTGTAAATCTGATATTTCTTACTATTAGCTGAGTTCTAGTTTTATGAGCACAGAGAGACTTACTGAAGGTATAGTTTTTCTTGTAGTGGTCGTGGTGATAGTTTCCACAGTTTCCACTGTCTCTACATCTCCATCCCCTGCGTCTCCTGGATTGTTCCATGATCCGAAGAACTCCGTCATGTTTTCTAGTGTAACCTTTTTCACCCACAACACTGAACTCCAAACGGCTTTTGACACACATTCACTGCACTTGTGTAGCACTGGCGAACACGTCGTAAATTTTTATTTTTATTTATTCGCTTAATATTTTTATATCATATCTTGCATCCATTGTTGGGTAAACACTAGAGTGCACATTAAAGTTCGCGATAATCTTCAACAGCTCTCTGCCGGTGCACCGAGAGACGGCCAGACCTGGTGTTGGATAAAATCCTACTGGAAAACTGAAATAACCGCGCCGAACAAAAAGCACCAGCCAAAACATTTCACGTGCGAGATTATTATTAGTTGGACGATCTAGCCGAAAGAGTTAAGTGGCGTTGTGACCTTTTACATGAATTAAACTAAATTCATATTCCTATTTTCCGCGTTTATTATTTACAGTGTAAATATATTAGGCTATTTTGAAGAGGTTTACGTGCTTTCGGAATTTAGCTGGACGCAAATAGGTCTTGCTGTCAACTCTGCATGCTTCGTTAGAGTCAATAAGCGATTCATTATTCTTGCTATTCAGCACTCTCTTGATTTGACGTGTATTGCTCTTTTGATATTACTTTATCAAAAGACTTTATTAAAGTTTTTTCTTCAACCGTTATGAGATTTGGCTCAATATCATACTTTTTATGATATCTAAATGAGTGTTCTTTATTTTAAGAAACACGTA
This sequence comes from Ligdia adustata, assembly GCA_947049295.1. Taxonomy (NCBI): domain Eukaryota; kingdom Metazoa; phylum Arthropoda; class Insecta; order Lepidoptera; family Geometridae; genus Ligdia; species Ligdia adustata. The sequence goes on from OX346223.1 coordinate 3,122,080, forward strand.
CCTACTTCAGTATTTAGTTATTTTTTTGATTGAGATTGCACTAAACTTTATCTCGATTTTTCTAGCAGCTGGTTCACTCAAAATTAAATGTAATCATTATATTATGTAAACATATAATTGTTTCTTGGACAGTTTAAATATATATGTACTATAATTTGTGTGCTGAATGTTGTATGCAGCCATCCAGCAACGGCGTCAGCGTAGGCGCTGACAGCTTCTCCACTTAATATAAATACGCGGTTCTCCAAACAACCTGCGATAAATCTGTACCACGCCTCGAGATCGACCGGCCGACTCGCTGTTCTAACAGCTTATCGATAGAGTCGTCTATCGAATGCCAGCACATCACTAAAATAACCGAAAATTCTCCTGCTAGCGGACACCGTCAGGAAATTCGCACTTTAATTTAATCGATACAAAGTTTAACATCGTTCAAAGAATGGATTTATGGCTCGTCTTTCATCCATGTTTTCAGAGGGTTTATGTGTACGAATGATCGGTAATACAAGAGATACCTCGAATTTCTTTCATGTTAAACGATCAAACTCGTATCAGCTGTTCCGTAAACAAGGCAGTGGCAAACTGGCAAGTAAATGTGCAAGTAACTTCATCTGAATCACTTTGAAATTTACAACTCGATAATGATGAGATTTAAAGCCTTTGAGCCTTGGTTGGTGGTTTAAAAACTTGTTACATATTACTATTCCTACTTATTATTATTACTTGTAAACTAGATGTAAGATTTTTCCTGTATATTTGATATTTGTGTGCAATAAAGAGTTTATTTATTCATTCATTTTATTCCTAGGTAAATTAACTTTTTTGTAAATTTTATTTAAACGCCTGTCGCAAAAACGACTGCTTGTTATAAGTAAGAAGTGTCTGTGGCATCATAGCTCCCGAACGGATAAACATATTTTAATTTTGTTTTTTTGTATGAAAGCAGTATTAACCGGGAATGTTCTTAGCTATATTTTATGAAAACCGGTCCAAAATGACAATGACAAAATGGCGAAGTAAATTTTTTCACAGCTCAATATGTGTATCAAATGAAAAGGCTTTGAATCGAAAGTTAAAAAACAGAGTCAGGTATGATTGCTAAGCGCGCGTCATTCGTGAATAAAACAAAGAGGATAATTTTTCCTATTTAGAATCAGATGGAGAAGAAATTCGTAATATATCTCTTCAAGTAAAACTTTAAAGAAAAGTATAAAAACAGACTTCTATTCGGTTTTGGTAGGCAACACTTACGTTAAAGGAAATCACAGATACAAACCTACCTGTGAAAATTAAAAGTTATGTTTGTAAATAAACTATTGGACTGAATTTGATAAAATATATATGGGGGACTACTTTGAAAGACTTTCGATCAAAAAAATATTTCTTGAGCTCGGTCGGTCCCGCCATCTCAGAAAAATCTGAGTGAGAGCACGCTTAAAATAAAAGATTCTGACGAATCGAAAATTCTTTTTTATGAAATTGGTTTAATAGAGTCTGAGCAAGAGAATGATTAGGGCCATACTTACCTACATGTGGACAAATTTTCCTATTTTGAATTAGAATAAGAAATCTTTATCATTCTTATTCTAGCAGGAGAAGAAATTAGCCTCGTATTATAAATGGAAAGGAAAATCATTTTTTATTTCTAGATGTATATTAACGTGGATTTACCAATTTTCTTACTTACTAGGGCTACGCATACACTAACTTCTAGCTCTTCTATGCTAGAGTTGCCGATTGCTGTGTTGGATAATTCCAGCCTAACTTAGTCTAGAAATATTAAGAGAGTGTATTTTTAGGGCGCTTGTGGTTTCGTATTTTAATTCTGACCATGGAAATATTTCTTCGCTTTTGGAAACTATTATACAGTTAAACTTTTCATAATTAAAGTAGTGAGCATGAACATTTAAATGAATCTTGTTTGGTATATTAAAGATTCAACTAGTTTAATATGGTCTACATTCATGATTGACATGGTTTTGAAACGTCCGAAGTCGTAATAGTCACAGTACGAAAACGTCTCTACTAACATTTTCGTGAAACATTAAATTTTTCGTAATAAGGGCTTTTGTGGTACCTATATGTAGTTTTAGTGTTACACAGATGTTTGTAAAATGCAAGTAAATTTAGCTGATCTGAGTGTAAATAAAGCTTAGAGTGTGACGCCTCTTTGCAGGAAGTACTTACGTGACATTGTTAATGTCCGCTCCCGTTGGCTTCCCGTTTGGCTCCCCATCGTGTGTGCCAAGGTGACTTACCTGCAATGATAATCAACAATTAGAGTAAAAAAAATAGCTGGTTATATACTTAAGGCGGATTGCACCAGCAAGCAACTGGTTAGAAGCGAGTTCGAAAAACCCTGACTGCTAAATCGTTAAACCTTTGTGTCAACCATATGTTTTTTTTTTCAATTTTGATGTACCCAGTGTCACTTTCATGACTAAGACGAATCTATTGACACCACTTACATGAAAATAAGATAAGCCGTTTAGGCTCTAAGGCGTGCCAAAGAAATATACATACATGCACTTGAAAAACATAACCCTCCTTATTTCGTAGTCGGGTAAAAAGCCGGGATCAAATTCAGGAGGACCAAAATCCTATAAACGCGAAAGTTTGTATGTATGTTTGTTACTTTTTCGTGCAAGAGCGAAGAATGAAAGGATTTGAATGAAATTTGGCACCAAATAGTAATATCTTGAATTCACATACAGCATAGTCTTTATCCCGGAAAATGCAATGTTCCCGTGAGATAATCAAATTTCTGCGGGTAATACCGCGGGGCGCAGCCAGTATGTTCATAATACCAGATTTAAATGGTTGAGTGCAAATCGCGTCGTGGATTTTTCTAAGTAACTTGGAAAATCGGCGGTTCCAGATTCGGATCCCCGCAGGAACGCAAGTATTTTAATGAAAAGTTTGATTAAGCACGATTGTATGATAGAGGTAGTATGTGGCTTAGTATAATTTTTAAAATAAATTTTAAACGAACTTTAATTTTACATCTCAAGGTGCCAAGAACCTCTAAACTAAGTCTAGTTCAATGTGAAATAATATGCGCTGACCTTTCTCTTACCTTCACCAATCATACAAAAATATAATACTTAGTAATAACCCTAACATATGAGAAATAATGTGGTAAGTTAGCTCGGAAATCTCGCTGTACTTATCTCTACCAATTTTGAACGAATTTACGCTATAATATATAAATAAAAAAGTCAGTGATTGATATTTAGGTAAACCCATTGTCGGCGAAAAGGCGCGGGTTCAAATCCAGGTTTAGGCTTGCACCTCTGTGTTTTTCACTTATAAGCATATCGACCAATTTCGGTAAAAATATGAGTTCACTTGGAATAGAATAATTTTGCAAATCTGTCCAGGGATCTTTGAGAACACGAGACCGAGAGCCTCCTCAAATTATAAAATAATTTAGAGTACATTAATTTTATTGATCGTAAAATGTATTCCATATGCTAGTATGTAATACTTAACGCTCAAGTACAAAGAAGGAGCGGAGCTGCAGATAATATTTCGTTACACAAAACCCAAGAGAGATTGGCAAGCGTCAATTGGCATGTTGTAAACGTAATGTTTACATCGAACACTAACGAGGTTATCATTAATAATGTAAAAGCTTTCTGTCTCACGTCACTGGTCGAAGCAGAAGATCGGTTTCCTCGCGATATCTCAATAGTTTCTCCTAAAGAAAATACTATCCAATGTGAATATTATAATCCATATCCTACTAACCAATTAAAAATAATAACCAGCATAGATTAAATAAGACATATAGGACAGCCCTAACCATGTCTATTGATCAATAAAAATAAATTATACTTTCTTTAATCCGGAAATCACGTAAATTTTGATGAAAGGATTTTCATTATGACCAACAAACGATTAGTTGAACCGACAAATTAAATTATGATGATATCGAATGAGAGGGAAACAGTTACAGCTGATGTGCGAGCAACGACTATTCATTTAGATTAAGCATAGATTTACGACTGTTTTATAGAATTTGCGAGAGATGTGCTGCTATTTTCAGAGCTGGGAAGCAAACGTTGCGCAATTAATTAGCTTTTTACGTAATGATTGTATTTTAATAGAATTAGGAGATTTATTTTTATAAACTCTTTGCCGGAATGACACACTAAAAAGACTGATTACTTTTTAATATGTCATTCCGGCAAAGATTGGAAACAAGACGCTCAGGATCGGACTGAGTTGCCTTGATTGAGGCTTACCAGCAGTAGATTAGGATACGCTGATGATGATGATGATAATGATGACACAATTATAAATAATTATATAAGTATTTATAATGTCGGCGTTCTATACTAATCTAATCTGGCCGCTGTCTTCTGGAGGTAGGTTGGAGCTTTTGTATTTGCGAACACAGTATACTAACATTACTTTATCTAAAAGTGAATTAACACACCCACAGCTGGGCACGGGTTTCCCCATGTCTCACGTTTGGTATATTTTTCATATTTGGATTATCCTTGCTGTTGACCTTGATTTTTTAAGGGGGCCCCCTTAGTTTTTTTCACCATTTTTGGGGAAAATATTCCCCGAATCATAAAACTACGACTAAAGAATTTCTAAACATTCGCTTACCAAGCTCAACGGTAGTTTCCAACCAATTTGCAGAAAAAAATATTGTTGAGGTCTAAGATTCGTAAAACTATAATATTATAAAAAAATCACTGAAGACATGTAGGTACTGTTCAATAAGTCATACTTAAGGATTGTCCATGACGATAATAAATTTGTTAAGCCTTATGTAATAGATAGGAGCGTATTTATCCTGGGACTAAAAGAGCCATGACCCGGGGCCGCAGGGTGCGAGGGGTAGCAAAAGCTACACTCAGCTTTTTTTACTTTGTGTGCCCGAGGAAATAAAAAATAACCTACTTAACTAACAAAAATACAACACAAGTTGTAAATTTGATAAACATCAAGACGCGGAGCATTCGTCTTAAACTTAGGCCGGAGGCTCTGAATCTTAAAATTCGCCACTTACAGTTACAGAAGTAATTTTGGCTCTTTAGGGGCGCATTAGAACTTTCCCTCCACAACTCTATTATGTTCGTAGGAATCACTCATAAGAAAATGTATGAACTATGAAATGAGATTCAAGCCATCTGCTAATTTTACAACAACAAATGGCCACCAATTAAACTTTTCTGTCACATAAAATGTCATAACGGTTTGATGTCGTCTAGACTCGGCAATCTGGCGCGATTTCAAACGATACCGATGCATTTGTTATACAAGAACAATAAGTAGATACGATCTAGAACCGATGCACATTGTCTACAATGTAAATGATCAATGTTTACTAAATGTTTAGCATCATTGTTTCCTATCTCATATTTTAAATTGGATGCGTAGTGATTTGGCTGCAATCTGCAACTCAGGTATACCAACCTACTTTATACTGTTGCTTTACATTGGTAGGTACTATAAATACTACTCTGTATATCTAGTAAGTAAGTCTAGACAATATGGATCTTTGTAGAGGCAGACATTTCCTATAAGATCACATTTAATACATCTCAATCAATCGGGTTTTTAAATTAGTCTGTATTCAGGGTTATTGGTTAAATGTATCCGAGTACTAAGCCAAAAAGGGGTCAACTACATTAGCTATCGGACCAACTCTGAATTCGAGTAAGTAATATCATCTGTTTCATACTTTTTGTCGACGACCGATATACTTATTTATGTTAAGATGTTTATTTTTCTCGAATTCAGGATTAATTGGTCAACTACTGAAAGTTCTTTTTAATTATGAGTAGAGTGACCCTCTTTCGGCTTGCTGCTACTACTTACTACAGCCTAAATACAGGGATTCCCTAGCTGATATCCCTGTATTTAGTGAATTTTAAGGAAGAAAACTGGTCCCCCATGCCCACCATTGGGACTTGCATATGCTTACTATTTTTTGTCATAAATTGTGGACTAAAAAATATCAAACCAAAAAAAAAACTGGGCACGGATCTTCTGTTGAAGTGTAGCCTAAGTAATTGAGGACTGGAGACTTCGCTTATCTATAACGGTTATAGTTTTCTTTGACAAACAGGTTTCTCCACGATGTTTCTTTCGACTAAAAAGCAAGAAAATACCTATTTAATTCTAATTTAGACATCTACTTCGAAGGGTAGGTAACAACGTGTAGGGACCTAATCCCCACTGTCCCTGCTTATCTTTAAGATGAACTACTAGACAAAGACAAAGAAAAACGAAAATCTGGGAAAATAAATGACTCGTCATATACTTAACAAAATTAATGGAAGGACAAAGTGATAATGTAGGCATCTGTATGTATATTTTTCGATTTAAGGCTCCTTCAGGTTTTAGGTATGATGACTTGCGGCTTAAATTTTGGATGCGATGGAACATTATTAAGATAATGTTTGGTATTGATACCACACAATACTTTATACCTAAATTGTAATAACTGATGACTTGCCTAATGTAACATACTCGTATTTGTAGGTAGTTATTTTTTTGTAAGATATAAAGGAAGAATTTATTACAACTGAAGTGTTTAAAAAAACATCCCTAGATCTGTACTCTAGCGAACCCTAGCACATTTGGCAACACTAGAAGTGAGAGTGAATGAATCACGTGATCGCATCGCACAGAGTGCACGACGCTTAAGGGATTGGACATAATTTTGTTATTATTTTATTTGCATATGTTCCGCGTAGGTACGTTCTTTGTTCGGGAACAAAGTGTGAATTCTGTTTATAATTGAACAGAAGTTCTTTGTTAAAGAATATAAATGTGAACATTTTCTTAAAAGCAAGTAAAGTTTTTAATGTCAATATACATTAATTTTAATCAACAATGTATTATGCTGAACATGACTTTACTCTCAACTTTAATGGCGCTAAAATTAGGTAGGTATAGTTGTTTAATGTCTAAAAACAAGCGGTGTTTTCAAAATATTCAACTTTGTAAGTGCTTTGTCGTTGAACACGTATGACGCTCGACTTAATTACCTTTGTTGCGGTCATTAATCTAGATTTAATCTGATTCACACATGAACATACCGTGTAAGTAATGACTAATGTGAATAGTAAAATAATAAATACGCCCCGAATATGCTTATTTACAAGTACCTACTTACGTTTAAAAGAACTTAAACCAGTTTTTTTATTGAGAGGCGCTAGACTAGAACAATTTTAGACAGTTAATATTAAAGCTGGTTCATAAACAAGAAAGATAACATAAAGGAATTTGTCTCTCCATCTAAATTGAACTTGAAAAATATCGCTATTAGCCATAAAGCTTCCAATTATTGCAATATGACAAGTCGTTCTATGCTTTCTGTACTGTAATGACTTTCGTATATCAGTATACAAAATATGAGTACTGTATAGAAATGATAGACAAATCTTTATGAAAGTCCGTTGTAGTTGCAAATCATTGAATATTAAAATTACAACTCATGTACATGCCATACAAATATAAACTATAAACATAAAATAATGTGAATAATTATGCACGCTGTCGCAAATATTTAACAATTGTTACATTTTAGAGTTATAAAGCTATAGCTACTTAGTAGTGTTAATTTTTATGTGGTCTAGTTTTTTCGACATTGTTGTACAGTGCAGACCAGAGACAGAAAAGTCTAGTGATTTATATACTCCAGCAGCTGCGATTGCGCGGCCGAGGCGGTTGTTTATGCGATGTATGTAGGTTAACGCATGTAGCGACAACTATCGGCGGGATTATGAACCAACGTTTCCGTCGTGGCAATTATCGACATTCGAAATGGTGAAACAGTGTGCGGTCAGCCAACGGAAACTGTAATTGTAAATGCTCTAGATTAGACTTTAGCCAAGCCTTAAAAAAAAACTAAATTTTGTTTAGCAAAATTCAACGAATCTAATCGAAAGGCACCTTCGGTATCACATTGCTCGAGGATGCAGAAATGAATAGAATTGTCGAAATTCACGTTTGCACAGATTATTTTCAAACTTAGAGCATAATATTTGGCAGAACAGCTATTTTTTTTATTTACATAATTATAACAAGTCCTTTTTATCGCATTTTTTTTATATATATGCGATGATTACTTATTTTGTGTGTGCATATAAATTAAACGCTTGTAAAGTTTAATGAAGATGTAAATTGAACCAAATACGAATGAACAATCCCGGTACAACAGGCTACTGATTCGCGTGGATTAATTTTAGGTTAGAATTAGTATTAGTATATTAAGGTTTGTTTAATTAATACACATACTTCTACCCAACTAGATCAATTAATGAATATTTCTACATAAGATAAAATATAAGACAATTCGGATTTTTTTATATCATTACATAAAAACCGTTTTATTAACTACTAGCTGTGCCCCGCGGTTTCGCCCGCGTAGTTCCACATTGGATTATTGATATAATGTGGAAATACTTTTTTTGAAGTCGGTTAAAAAGTAGCCTGTGTTCTTTCCCGGGGTCCAATCTACCTGTGTACCAAATTTCATCCAGATCGGTTCAGTGGTTTTGTCGTGAAAGCGAAACAGACAGACAGACAGAGTTACTTTGGCATTTATAATATTACTTAGGATTTAGTTAGGATAATTTAAGATAAAATTCCAAATGTCCTCTTTTCTATCTTACGTTATTCTAAATAATGGTATGAAACTATAAATAGCCGTAAAGTTATTATTTTTGTTAGCATACTGAGATTTTTATAGCAGTGGTTGTAAATTTAAGCCTGATAGCTATCTGACAATGAAGTTGATCGACATACGGCCGCTAAAATAAATCTTATATTGCCGCATGCCAAAATCTCTTGTTGAAGACAGTAAATCAAATTCTATCATGCTTTGAAATTTTAGGAATTTAATTTAAGCGTTTCAATGTAGGTAGAGTAGAGGTTAAAGTCAAAAATAATACAACAACAGATTCTTTCTAAACTTTTTGATTACAGAAACTTGTAGTAGTTTACAAACTAGTGCTGGGAGGTAATTACACTTGATTTTTTTCGGAGATATGTTCTATTCTATCAGATATAGTATAAGTGTATTAAAGAAGGTAATTATTCAATAGTCAGTAACAAATAATACTTATACCATCTGTTAGTTGTTAGAAAGCGTTATGGGTAAAACGAAACCTACTTTCAATTTTACTTAATCTGAATTATCGTCGAAGTAGCCGAAAAAGAGATCGAGAGTACTCATAGAATCAGTAAACTACGTGTACTTTCAATCGTCTTCGAGCTCTTTAAGAACAGTATCGTCGTCACGTCACGTATTTCAACATTTTCTACAGCTTAACAAACGATTCACCGAGTACGGTTTCACTTTTGTTTGTCGCTTCAAAGATCGATTAAGCAAAGATTAAAAGCAGAGCGTACCTACCGTGAATTTAATTTTACTTCTGTATTAATCTACTTACCTACTTCTCTTTTAGTTTCACTTTTGCGGAAATATTACTCATTTTTATGTTTTACTCCACACGTAAATATGTTTTTCAAGTTCGAATATTTTTTTACTGATTGTTATTTATTATTTAACTATACTAAAAATAAGTTACACTTTGGCCATATTCTCAAAAATATGGCGACAATTTAGATAACGTAGATAGTCAAACTTGACCTAAATTCTCATTAATTTAGAAACCAGCGGCTACAGAGCAGTTTTTTATAACATTTATATTACTATAAGAAGTTATTCAGGTCAGTAACAAATTATTGACCTTTGAAACTTAACATGATGAGAAAAGTAACGCCCCACAGAGTAAGAGAAAATCACAATATCTACACTCTTCATATAAGTTCTTAAATTCATTTGACGGACAAAAAGCTTTAACTAAGAGTTCACAAAATAGTGTGTACTTGTGAAAACTGTTTGCAGAAAAACTAATCACAAAAGCTCAACTTAAATTATTTTGACTGACAAAGAATACCATAAAGCTTACTTTACTTTACTTTGCTTTACCAAGAGTTTTATTACACATACAATTTACCAATGCAGGTACCTAATAGTTTGCTCCTGAGTCATGCCACAAATGTCCAATGTAGATTTAATGAAAGACAAAGGTCAGAGCTCACACTGTCACAACTTATTGTTGAGAATTAATTACCCTTAGGTGTCCAGGCTACGTTCGAGAAAATTTATTGCTCATAGTGAAACTATCGTACATATATAAGTAAGAAGAAAACATAAAATAAAAAAAAAAACATGAAACTAATGATGAACGTGAATGTAAATTGTACGCATTTTCCACGTACAACGAAAAATATAAAATCATTTTCGAGTAACGTGTTGACGGAATACGTTCATTGGAAAAAGGTATTTACTTTTACCCGCAAAAAAATTATACTGAATTTTACTGTAGGAAAATAACCATTTGTTAAACTTAGATGAATAGAGACGAGAGACCGAAGAACTAGCGAAGAATCTCTGCTTCTAGTCTGGCAACCTTTATCTTGTCTCTTAGGTTGAATGTATGTATGTATACGTCGTAGTTTCCAGCCAAACACCCCACTACACCCCGATTATCGTCATTTTAAATTTAATGTTTTAATACCTAATCTAAAAAAAAAAAACATTTGAAAATCAACATTTGCTGGCACAAAAGAATAGTCCACTCTAACCCAAATATTCAAATAAAACTATATGACGCAAATTATTCTAGGAATAATAGGTTTTTAATCCTTTTTATTTGTCCAGTTTCGCAACGCACGCGACTGACTGTGTGATCATGTGATGGACGGATGACGTCGTGTGGGTGTTGCCATCTCATATTTTGATCGTTAATTGGTGTTGCTTGCCATAATATTACGCAAGGGATAGATAGGGATGCCCTGCAACCGAGAATCGGGTTTATTCCCAACTGTTCCCGAACTCTCTGACTGAATGGGGACAAATAAGTAAACAGGACATCCATACCTACATAATACAGTGGACCAAAACTAAACAAAAATAGAAATAAATATATTTATTTCAGAAAACATAACATAGACCATTGATGTACATGTTATAGATGCGTACTAATCCGCCTTAATGTATTGTTGCTTCACTTAAGGCCACAGCCATTACCTCAGCTCATGCACTTCAAATCAGTGCCTGGTGTGAGGCCAAGCGAGTAAAAACTCTTCAAAAAATATTTCGAAATTGGTAAATGCGTCGTAAAAGTATATGACTCAATCACTCAAAAACGTAACAAATCCAGCGAGGTTACTTTCCACATGTAAGTTTATAGTTTATGTATGCATATAAATGTAAATAAAGTAAAACTCAAAACCAGAAAATATTAATGTAATTTAGTATTTGGTGTTGCCCTTAAAACATAAGGATGGGGTCCCACAATAATGGGAAAATATCAATCAATGCATAAAATAAATTACCTAGTTACATCTGTTTTTCTGTTAAAATAAAAAATGAAGGGATTAGTTATTGTATTTGTTTGATTTCCTTTTTTACGTAGAAAACTTACCTTGCAAAAATTTCTTAGGAATGAATGTTTTCAATGAAATGTAGGATAACTTTCTACTAAAGTAATTTGAAAAAACCCTAATTTGGTCTTATAATTGGAATTTGATCTACACTTCCTTTGTAGGGAGACCCGTGCCCAGCAAATGGATGCCATGAATTAACACGCCTAAAAATATTTATTTGGTTACAAGATAGAGATTCCGGATATTTCGTACTAAAATGCTTTGCGTCAACATTAATTGTGCGAACTACCAGATTGTAGAACCTGTGTTTGGTCTTTTTCAAGCCCAAAATTGGATTGTTTTAAATTGGTTTCTTCTATGCAAGCATACAAACATACTACAGCTACATCGTAGCGTACTACATCTTAGGCCACTTCGTCACTTTACATCGGGCAAGTTGCAGACACTCACAAACATAAAACAACGTATAAAAATAAGTATTTTTAATTGTCTTTAGGGTAAAATTTTCTATTGTAGACAACACCAACCCGCAGCGCATGTTCAACTGCGCATCACCAAAACGGTTACACTTTTTTTGACGCGCTGTAAGGAGGTTTTCTTCTCTATATATATGAAACTCTTTGACATAGACAAAAACATAAATCGTACTTAAATCTGTTATTTGAATTGTTTCGTAAGACGTATGTCATTATGGTCGTTTTTTTATAAATTCATTTCTCTAATTGAACCTGTTCTATGGCAATACGACGATTATGACACAATGCAACTGTCATTTTGAAAAAAATCAAATAACAGACTTGGGTCCCTGATCCGTTTATCTATTTTGTGTGCACACAATGAAATGTTTTCTATCTATCTCTATTAGATGGTTATCTGGCGCAATTGCTGTCATCCAAATGATTTATTGAACTCCTAAACCGTTCCCAATGGGCGTTGACAGCCGCATCGACGTAAATGAATAGCTAACAAGAAATGATGGTGATGAAATTACGGCCTCGTTTTGTGTTTTGGCTATCAATTATTTATTTTGGCTCTAGATTCGCTGTTGGGGGGAAATTTGTAAGTATTTGGAACAATTTTCAAACAGCTGTCCAATTTTCATATGATCGCCTTCTTTGTAATCTAGGTGAAATATAAAGATAGCTTTATTACACAAAAAAAAAATACATATATTTTAAAGATGCGCGTAAAGAAATGAATCGGATTGTTGAAAAATTATGAAATCGTATCAACCGCATATAATCTAATAGGTACGTACCATTAGTAATACTTTAACTTATTATTAAAGAAAATTAAATTAAAAAACGACTGCACCGACTTTAAAAAAAACTTTCCAGGGCAAATTTTAAAGTAATAAGTAACAAAAAAATATCTTTAAATATATCTATGTCTGGGAAATAAGAGGAACATGAATAAAAAGGCTCCGATGCATTGAATACCCACGACATTGTTTAAACGCTAAAAACAAGGTTCTCAAGGTTTAAACTAAAATGGTTCTTTTAATACAAAAACGCATATATTATTCATAAAGTATATAACCGATATTTACCTACTCTACAGAGAGGTTCAAAAATAGAGTAGTTCCGTCCAATGTCGAGGTAAAAGAACGTCTGCATGAAATTTGTGTGGGACGTGGGCAGTCGAACATTTTCACTAGTTAAATATGTAAGTTAAATAACCATCTGCTGTTTTAAAATGCATTATCTTTAAAAAAAGAGTTTTGTCATGTGAACTAAGGGCCCATTTACAAAATAGTTTATTCTCATAATCTTATATATAAAAGTCAATTGCTGTTCGTTTGTCTCGCAAAAACTCGAGAACGGCTGTTTCGATTGGTGATTTTGGTTTTGTAATGATAGTGAAAGTTCAGTTAAGGTTTTAACGGTGAGAAACATACATAACTGTTCGCTGGGTCAGCTAGTAAGTAATATAAACATGATAAAGCCCTCTGTGTGCTACTTTAGCGTGTGCTGTGTTGCAGCAAAGTGCCTTCCCCTAATACAAGGAACGATATTATAAACTAAACTTATTAGATATTTTCTAGATTATTATATTCAATCTAAATCTAATTTATTTTTATGACCCAAATACGACGGAGTACTATAAGTTGGCGTGTCTGTGTATATATGTGTGAGTGCGTGTGGAGGGTGTGTGTGTCTGTCTGTGGCATCGTAGCTCCCAAACAATGGACCGATTTTGATTTGTTTTTTTCGTACGAAAGGTGTAATAGTCGGGAGTGTTCTTAGCTATATGTGATGTAAGTCGGTCCAAGATGCCCGCTGCCACAAAATGGCGAAGTACATTTTTTTTTCTACTCCTTCAATATGGGTATCAAATGAAAGGGCTTGACTGGTTGTAAACTATACATTATGATAATTTCAAATCCAAGATGGCGGCCACAACAACAAATGTCTGGAGTTTTAAAATTTTACTAGTTAATATTTTTAATTTACAGACTGTTTATATGTTAAAGTAAGTTTATGTTTAGGTGTGTTTGAGTATTTTATATGTGAGGAATTAGTTATAAGTAGTCTAGTTTGGTGTTTTGTTCACGTTGAGAAAATTCAATAAGATTGATAAATTGTAAGATAATTAACGAATAATATAAAATAATAGTAATAAGGGGACAACATCCACACAAAGGTCTTCAGTGGGGCGATTCAGGTACTGTTTCCAACCGGAATCGAAAACTTTGCACATGAATTACACAAAGCTCGGTACAAAATCCCGAACTTTTAAATGCGGATATTTCTCTTGTATAGATCTGCAATCGATTTTCAATATCATAATTCAGGATCTTTTAACAAACTTTGCGTAATTCGAGTTGTAAAGTTTTTGTAAAGTAAAGGTCCGGTCGGAAAGGCTACCTGAATCAGGCTGCAAGTCCCAAACTAAGCAAAGCCTGTGCTATGGTAACCTGATGTTTGATATAGGTGCATACTTAAATACATACCTACTTAAATATAATATAATAAACACCCAGACACAGGGCAAACGGACATGTTCATGCACACAAATGTTTCCGTCCGAGGATCGAACCCGGGACCAGCAGCTCAGAAGGCAGGGTTGATACCTACTGCGCCAACCGGCCAGTCAATATATATATATGTAGGTACAGCAAGCATCGGGGCTTAATTATTGCTTTCATCAAAGTTTCGATTGCCAGTAGAAAACATTCATTAATTTTGTATGGATTCGCTGATAGTGAAACCGTACAAAATGAGCTTTCATCAGCTCCCTAAATAAACCCTGCTCTACCCCCAACCGGTAAGTTCACTGACACAATGAGTAATGCCCATACACATCGACTCTCTGGACTTATACTCGTATATAGTTACATACTAGTAGCTCTTCATACTAGTAGCGAACTCGTATAGGTTCTTGGCTAAATTAGAACTCAAGTTCTAATACCCTAAGCTTGCGGCTTTTCGTTGCATTAAATAAAACAAATATAACAAACGCCGAATGAGTTGTAGATTTTTGTATCCGATATATTTTGATAAATCGGCCTCGAACATTTGATTGATTATTTCTCCCATCCCCATTCCACGAACACGAATTCTAGTGAGTTAAAAACCACTATAAGTACAAGGTCTGAAATTACAGAAAATTTGCTTATGACCCTATAACAACTTTTGTCCCGTGTTTTATATTTTATTAATTTTATTATTATAAAATAATGTCTGTATAACTTTAAAATATATCTTAAATAAAATATGTCTTAAAATATTGGCCTCGGAAAATACCTACCTACGCAAGAGCACAGACAGATTCATCAATTTGTTTACATGTTTAGCCTTTATTTATAGATCTGTCCAGATTGTAAAAAACTAGCACAACGCCCTATACGTTTTAATTTGAACCCAGCAGCGTTTTAATTCTAGTGAAAGCTTTTTTGTAAATATAATAGACGTTATTGTGTAAAGTAAGTAGGAAGCTACTAACTCTTGGTCCTTCCAACTTCCAACTAAAAAATTCTAAATCATGTGTAACGTGGTAAGCTGGTAACATGGTGTGCAAGTTATTTACAAAGCGGAGTTACTCTTTATACCTTTTCAAAATTGTGGTAGCTCAGCCCTTCTTAATGTTTCTTGGAAACGAAATGAATTTAAAATCGCTCATACTGACTTCAAAGTTTATAGCATCTAACAAGTCCGTACTTATGCCATTCAAGAATTTTTCCCATTGTTAATAAAATAACAATAAGTAGTACATAGAGGTTGCCATATGTAGATAAGTAAAGTGATATCGGATGAGAACGATGAATAAAGCAAAAAACGGATCTACAAAATTTGTCATAGAAAATGTTGTTATTGTCGTGGTCGGCATAATATTTTTTTTTATAAATACAGACTGACATCTTACTAAAAGTTGTTTATAACGATGAACAGTGCGACCCCCTATTGCCTAAGTATACTCTTTGCTTTGTGTATTTAAGCGAGCATTTTAATACATGAAAGTCCCGTGTTGCATCATAATATTCGATAGCAAACGTTGGGCCTTGAACAAAAACCGATGGCTGAGCCACACAACACTACTTTGATTGACGTGCGCTGTGTGGCCTATTGGAGAAGCTGTGACGACATACACAATATGTTTTTGATTTCAGTACGTGCTTGTGATATAATAGAGTAGAAAGCTTTATGTTTTGCCTATGAACTTGCCAAAAAATAGAGGAGAGTGGCAAAATATAACGCCACACCGAAAAAATTTATGCATAAAAAGAAAACAAAAAAATGATTTATTTACATAAAGATCAGACAATTATACCTATTATTTAAGAAGTAAGTAAGGTGATATTGGCAGGAAAGTCTATGGTTTGAGTTATTGTTAATAATAATGTAAAGTACTTTAAAAAAATGTTTGTATTAGAAAAAATAACCATGGACATTGTTTGGCCATGTTAAATAAAGTTTTTGAAAAGACGATCTTCTTATCGCCTAGCTGATAGATGATGATCATAGGACGAGTGGAGAATATAACTTGTCATTTTACTGTATGGTCGCTCGCGCCCCTAAGTTGAGCTTAGTTTGCTATAGGGATAATCCGGCTCTGAAACTACCCATAATTACTGATGGACGAACGACGAACGCAATATTTGGAATCTTCGATCTGAATCAGGTCAGCTATGAATGCTACCTCATACGTCATCTGCTCTAGCCCCAACTCATGCCGTGAGATAAGTTATCTTAATGCTTTGAAACAAAGTCACAAAATGGATAAAATTAAATTTCCATTCTTTAAAAAAAAAACAAGAAATTGAATTGGTATTGAAAATAGAAATAGAAACCGCCCTGTCTTCGACCGACATTGTGTGACATTGAATTAACGCTTTATCGGTGGCAAAGAACCTATTAACATTTTAGCGTAAATTATCTGTTTACAAGATCATTCCTCATCATTCAGCTGTAATTTGGGTCATCATTTTCTAGTTATTTAATAATAATGCCTGGAAACGTTCAGCCTAGAAAGTAAGTAATATCTACACTGCGTCACACTAAGGAATAATTAACAGCATTTTCAAACATATTGTAGTGTAGGTACGAGTAAGACGAAATCCTATTTACTAACTTTAGAAGAAGAACAACTGTTTTAAAATAATGTAGGTGTTGAATAAATATAAAATTGTAGCGATACGTTATAAATTAAAAACTATCCAACATTAAAACCGAAGCGGATTGATATAATATTGTTATATCTTTAAAGGAAACGTAATTTAAACTATAATAGATTTGGTATAAGCAAAAGTTATAGGTATCCGTACATTGTGTCAGATCCGCCAGGCATGTAGCATTTCCACACCATTGGCAATATCACCAATTGAATCAGCTCAGAGCACGCACGCTCGGGAGTTTGTTGATCTGACTTATTCATTGGCACCAGCGGGAACGCAATAAATGTGTTTTTATTCGAACGAAAGCACTTCCTCGTCTTCGAAATAAACTAGACTCCAGAATCGGGAGCAGATATACCACGGAAATAATTACTTTGACCGCTCGGAAACCGCGTCGACGTCACATTAGTCGCACCATTAACTTTCGCTCATCAACAACGACAACAAGAGCGTTGAAAACATCTTGCCCAATTTCTCCGGAGTAGACTGTGAACGTCCGAATTCGCGCGGTCAATTCTCGCCAGCGATTTGTGCGTGTCTTTAATTATATCCGTTGCGTTCCATTTTCGCTGCCGTTTTCGCTTCCGCGGCCCATCGGCTGTCGAAGCCGAATGACGGACGGCAGCTGCATCTAAATTCTAGCTCGTTATAACTCAGAGCTAAAATTATAGACAAGAACGCCACGCCAATTTGCGATCAAGAACCCTAACAAAGTGACTGAGACTTGTGATCTTTTCTTCCCATGTTTATCAAGAGCAGGCGGGGTTGCAGTGACAAGCAGATTTCGCATGTTTTATCGGCATGTGTGAGTCGGCGCTGGAGCGTGATCAAACGGGTTGTTCCGCTCGTCAATTAGGCAAAATCGCACATTTGGCATCTTTCCCGAACAGTTGTTCTACAGCGAGATTTAAGCGAGCGGTCGGCCAACGGTGCCGGTTCTGGCATGTCCTTTTATGGCGGTATTGCGTTTGTACATAAACTTGTGTGGCAGGATTGGCAGGACGCGGCATCTGGTATTCAAACCATGCCCATATCAAGATCACGTCAAGATTTTCATTAAGTTCTGAGAAAATGTTCGCTATAAACTCTCCGCAGGTCAAGCACCTCGCTTGCTCAAGACTTCGAACACTTTCAAAATGGGTAAGGTATAAAATCAAAACAGACGTGCTTGGAGATATGGATTTATCTTCTTCTTTAGATAGCTACAAATTTTTGTTTCTACAAACAATACAACTGAGTTTTATCTGAAAACATTCCGACAGATCTCATGACTGTTGATGTTTATAAAACGTCCAAGTATTTACCGACATTGGGAAAAACATTTTCAGGAAGTGCCAAGAATAACAAGGATTAAAGAAGCGAAACCCCACGCAAAATAATGCACCTGAAGGTTTCCATTTTAATCTCGGAGAAATTATTAAGTTTTGAGCAGATCCTTGGACATATTTTAATTCTAATATTTTGTTTATTGTTTTACTACGTCAAGACTAAGTAAGACGATAATGACAATCAGTAATAGATATAAATGATAATATTGTTTATAGGTATTGAATGGACGAAAAACACGGAAAATTACCAAAAAGAAAGCAATTTGTATCCTATGATACTCTCAGTAGACTAAAAAGGAAGATGACCGCCAATACCTCAGCAGATATACAATACGATACTATATTTATCAGCTTGGACAAAAAGACGAGACTAAATGTAGTCCTTTGTTCATAAACTCATTAATAACAAAGAAGCATTCGCAAAACGCAAAATGAGACATCACCAGGGCACCGACTATTTCTGGCTAACATTAATGATGTACTGACATATGTCCGATTTTAATTGAAAAGGACGATCGTTGACAGATGGTGCTTAGTATTTAAAGGTTAGATGGACGCTCATATTGGGACAGTTTCAGATCAAGACAGATAAACAAGCCTTGACCTTTGTTAGAGAAGAAGATGACTTGATTCAAACAGAGTCAATGACCTACCGAGATATTTAAATGTTTCAGGAAACATTTAAATATCTTATTAAGGTACTATTTTCACCTAAATTGTATGTCAATCAGCGTGTTTGTTGGTTGAGTGAGTGAATGAGTTGGTATTGGTTTCTGTAATTCATGTATACCTAGAGAACCTAAAGATCGTCTTATTAGTGGAAAATGAAAATGGAAATGAAGCAATAAAAATTGCAGATGCTCAAACATCCTCAAGAAAACAATTTTATGTGGATTTGTATATGTTTCTGTCAAATTTTAATTAGTAAGATGGTAGAATTTATGAGTTTAATTGAATCAGAAAATAGCTTATTTTATAGACTCAATAGATATACGTAATGCAGCGACTTTGCGGTTGTGTTTACCCGACCACATCCTTTTCAAACAAGGGGTGCAACAGGGAGCTTATCTATCCCCTAAACTTTTCACATCAGTGTTGAAGAATAATTATAATAATAATATAATATAAAATAAAAGTACAAGTCTTAAGATGAAAAGGTCCAAAACAAAAGTGATCAATAGCGTCACGTGCAACTTGGTTGTTACAGACGTTCTTAAGGCCCAAAATACCAGATCACCAGACAATGTATATAGCCTTTAAGCTTTGCAGTTCTTGCAAACGCCCAGCAGTTTATAGCATTTCCGAAAAAATGAACTGAATGAACACTTTTAGACTGCAAGTTCTCGATAACTCTCATCAAACGTAAAGCTCCTATCCATTAGGATGTTTTGAGACCTTGTGTCGTGTACCAGTCTCCCAATAATAATTACACGCAATGCCTCCGCCCACAGATTCTCGGGAACCGCAGATTTAATCACGTCACTAATTAGACCGGCTTCTACATGATGCGGACGAGTTTATTTTGTCTAAATGCGTCTACAGATCGGTGAAAGTTCAATTTAATTTAATATATTCTGGTAACTCTTCGACTAGACTGTTGATGATAGATTTTTCTAGTGTTATGTAGTTAGTAATAGTATTCAAGATTAGTATTGTGGATTAATAATTAATGAGGTCGACGACTTGCTGGTCTATCTACCCTTGTCCTCTAATGCAACCTCTTTGACTCATCTCATACCTACTCAGCTGTGAAATCTTGGTCTTCAAGTAACTATTGCAATAATTTTGAAGACAAGCAAAGAAGGAATCTGATTCATCGGAAGCTGTTAACTCTTTAACGACTAGTACTCGGTAGAAAGCTCTACGTATGTACAAAGTCCTTCATTGCAGCTGCCTCTATCCGTCATTCCACGCATTAATGTGTCCCTTTGATGCGTTCACATAATAGCTCTTCAGAAAAAAAACAATGGCATTTGCCAAAAAGATTCGTCCAAATATTTTGGAACGGCATGCAAGGACGTAGATCTCAGATAAACATACTCGATCGCCGGCCTCTCCTGCTTTTCCGATCGCGACTCAATAAGAGTAAATAGCGAGTTTTTATAGCTGTAAACATCTCTGGTAATGTTCCTAATTGGAAACGTCAAGTGCTTCGATGAAATTCAGCCGTTTATTGAACTTTCGATCGGCCACTGCAGCCAGGTTTACGACACGAATATGGCACGCAAAGTTTTCTCCAAAACGATTGTAAGACCTAACACGAGTGGCAAAATCGCACACATTAATGCTCGCATTCGTATTGTGAATAAACATCGTAATGTAGCAGATAAACTAGGATGGGAGCCAAGACGAAAATATGCCACGCCGCGTTTTTCCATTGGATTTTGCGCTTTGGAAACGAACAGTAGTCGCGACAACACATACAGAACTCATTGTTGATTTGCTGATGGAATGTGATAACGAGCCCCTAGATACTCGCATACTCTTTAGCTGATAGCATGCACACTCACTCAGAGTTTAAAGAGAAAACGTCTCATTTCAATCTAAATCACAGCTGAAACAAATTAAATGTCTGTAACTATGCCGCGTCGCGTGTAAAAATAAAGACCAGAGCACACTGAGCAGGAGAACCGCTTTGTTTTTCAGGGAAAGTATCTAATGATGCAATGTAAGAAAGAGTGTAGGTACCTAATCGTGTGGTGTGTCGTGAGTGAGAGTTCATTGTGTGATGTGTTGTGTTTGCTCCGCGTTTGTTTGTCTTGCAAGGTCGCACGTGGATTCCGCGACAGGTCGATGCACACGCGTCAAGTCAAGGTGGGGACGGAAACTTTCATTCAACCGACTGTTCTATTTACATCCCCGATTACCACAAATCTTTGTAAGAGAGCGGCGCGTTACGCGCGCACTTCCCGTTGACGCGGGCGGACCGTTTCAGCAAAAACTGGACCATGTTCCGGGAATAGGCAACTTTCGGAACATCCGGATGTCGAAGGGAACGTCGGAAGAGATCGGAGACAGGTCACGAAGCGTTTTTGCAGCGGCGCGAGCGCAGTGTTTACGTGTTGTTGACTGTCAAGCGTGTTATCTGTTATGTGAGCAGGTCGGTCGCGCGCACGGCGTCGAGGGTCTATATTTGTAGCGCGCGGGCGTTACATAAAGCTGTTGTGTGTCGATCCTCACCTCCTCTATCTTGAGGCTGGTGCGGACCACCTTGCGGGTGACCGCGGGCTCGTACATCTCCTCGATAGTCTCCGCCATGGCAGCGAGTATGACGCGGGCGCAGCGAGCGACGCGCGCGAGTGATGCGGCGGTACTGAGCGGCGCACGTTTATTTTTAGTAGCGGTACTAGCGGTGGCGGCGGCGTGTGCGCCTTGTTCACGGACTACAGCGGCAGCCGACGGCCGGGAACTGGGGTGGCTGTTGTCTGACGCCGCCCAGCGCCGGGGGTGACACCGTGACGTCACCGCCGACCAAGGGCAATGTACCGAGCCGTATTGATAGCCGAGGCGCCGGCTTGTGATCGCTCACAATGTATTGCCTTTTATTTGGGGCAATCAGCTGAAACTCTGTGTTAGGTCTATTTGGTTTTTGTTCATCATAGCGGTAGGTACACAAACTTTGTTCTCATTTGATGGTAAGGCAGTAAGTAATAGACGTTCTGCTATGACTGTTGTGCTGTTGATGCCTAACTACGTTTCAACCCAAAGCGTCTCACTGCTGGACACGGGTCTTCCCTAGGACGGGAGTCTCTGCCACTGCAGCACACTGGCCAAATTGGGGGGTAAATGCTGGTATTTCCTTTGGTTAGAGCTCGTGTTAGTAAAAACTCAGAGGTGCATTCCTAACCTGGGATTGAACCCGCACCTATTCGCTTGCTGGGCAAGGTTTACCCGTTATGCTACCACTAACTTCATAACTATTCATGCATACTAATACGAATTTATGCCAGACATTTCAAATTGTACCTACGCTTTTTTAACATTTATAACAATAAATAACATAATAGGGTAGTTCATCAAAAATCTCGTGTCACAAAAATAACGCCTGACGTCTAGCCCAACATCTACTAGAATAAGAAAATAGTTAAAGAAATTAATCATAGCAAGAAGTAACTCGAATGTCACCCTCATAAAGTAGTCAGGCGCAACCTAACAATGTAGAGCGCACTGCAAGCAAAAATATTTCTCTCTTACCACAGGCGAATTACATACTAATTTGGTACTACAAAATCAAATTCAAGCTTCATGCCAACTTCAGGCCATTTTCAGACTCACACTACTAGCGCCATCTATCACCATGTACCGAAATAGAAACCTCGTGATAAAGACAGCGCGGTTCTGAAATTAGATTTTTACGATTACAATGCGTGCGCGTTCAAGTGTTTATGTTAAATCTGTAAATTTAAATCGTTTGATTTAAACAAATATTCTTTATACGATGTAATATAGAGAAGTAAGATGTCGCTACGAGTTTTCTTTTTACTTTTATTACGGATTTAGAATACTGTCTTATGGGTACAACTTTTGTTTATAGAAACTATTTCAAGAGAGATTTTAAGGATATTTCTTTTACAAGTTCGCTCGCTTTGGTTTAGTGTTCTTTTGAAAACTAGCCCATGTGAGTTTTAGGTAGGTATGTATCGTTCGATTTTAATTTATTTAATTCAAACGCACTTTGCCTGTGTAATTAAGTTGGCCGTAACGTCAGGGTCAGGTCTTTTTGGGTACTTCCCAACGAGTAACACCCCCAACTGTAACTCGTTGGCACCTTAATAAAAAAAAACCTCAACTAATTACACTTTTACTTGTTGGGAATACTTTTAATGTTATTCCCAACGAGTAACACTATTACAATTGGAGGTGTTACTCGTTGGGGAAAATATTTTAAATCTAATTCCCAACCAGTAACACTGACATTTGTTGGGACATCTTTTAACATTATTCTGAACAGTAGGAGTGAGTAAGTCAGGAGAAAGAAAATCAAACAGCTTTCAGCTTAGTCATCAATTGTAATTATCGTAACAATGTACATTAACATAATTTCTCTACTTTCAATTATAATTTTAAAGATAATACGGGCTAATTACAATGTGGAACTGTCAGAATCATATAAATATGATACCTGATCCATGCTTAATGCATGGATCAGGTATCATATTTATATGAAATATATCGCACAGTATAAAAACGTTTAAGCGCTAACAAGAATAATATTTTTTTTTATATCGTAATGAACATCAATTAAGAGGTGGCTTACAAAATACCGCGTAAATACGTAGTTTTTGGCGTTTTCAAATTGTATATTTTTCTCGCTACATGGTTAAACAATTCGTGCAGACCTCATTTTGGAGCTCTAATTTGCGGATTCTGTTTAATACAGTCCGTCAAAAAAAATATTTCTAGCTACAGATATCATGTGGTTTTATATTATTAAAAATATTTTACCTTGAAAAAAAATATTTGCTTAGTCTAATTTTCAACCAAAAAGGCTGGCACCTTCTGCTAGTATTTGATATTTTGTGAGATATCTTTACTTTTCATTTCACGTTTATTCCCACCTGTTTTTGTGGAGTAGTTCTGTTGACAGAACTAATGGGAATGTTTTCCCCGCTAGTTCTGTTCACAGGACTAACGGGAAATCAATTACCAGTAGTTCTTTTGTCAGTGTTTCCCTTTGAAATAACATTAAAAGTATTCCCATCGAGTAACAATCTAACAAGTAACAATCTAATCTAGTCGGAATTGTTTTTTGGTTGCCGTTGGCAACCAAAAAACAATTCCGACCCAGTCACAGTGTTACAGTACAGTGGGGTTACTCGTTGGGAAGTACCCGTCTTTTCTGCTTCGTATTACAACGGCAATTCACCAATTCTTTTTTTGCTTCTTCCCTAAGGGTTTGTGCTATCAATACTCCAGCAAGCTAGCCAAATCGCAAGGAAAGGAAATTACCCATTAAATAAAAAACGAAATACATTTTAAAACATTTATTAACAGCATAACGCACTTGCAACATACGTCCTTCGCTAGATAAAATATAAATTATCCATATAAATAAATATGTACGTCTAGATCTATAGTACAATTTCGAGATACATTCCTTTTATAGATATCACTGGATTTCGTACACATAGAATTACCCTTACGAACTATTTTAAATAAAATACTACAATTTATCAATCTCAAATAAGAAAAATAAAATCGTTGGGAGTCATAGAACACACAAATATCGTAAAAAAACTCAAAAATAATCTAAGATCGAGTTATACTCACGCGAAACCCTTTGAAAATAGTTCTTTTGAAGGTAGAGCTACAAAAAAAAATGTTTTTTAATTCGAGCCATGTTTATGAACTCCCAATACTTGATTTCTTCATAAATACCTCAATTCATACATGTCACGAAATTTTACAGCTTGTCAAATATTGCCATCCCTTTCTCACAAATTTAAAAGAAATAAGATAGAGTAGCCCATAGACAACCAATTAGTTGATACGAGAATCACTTGTACCTTTCAATAATTAGGTATATTTTTACTTTTACACCCTAAATATTGAAATATTGTATACAAAATGAACTTTCGTGGCATGTTGGAATCTTAGGATAATTACCATTACCCTTTAAGGATATCATTACCCTTTTAGGGTTATCCTGCCCTTTTAGAGTAGATATTTGAATAAAATGACTTGGTCCGGGTAACTCTTTGTTCACAGTATCCTTGCGCTAATACTTATGAATATGAAGTCATCGTTTCGTGCCAACTTTGTGCAGTTTCCTCTATTCCACTTGGCTGTAACAAAAAACAATAATTGTGGTTAGTTTATTCGGCCGTCTTCGAGTTAATTCGTTCAATCGTTTCATTCATTCATTCGTTCACTTATCTCTGTCAATCAATCCAATATGGAGCCTTTTTATTGAATTTAGAATTGTATCTACTTTATAAAAACTAGAAAAAACCGTTTTTTTTTTACTTGTCTGTACTAGACAGTTCATGAATATATATTCGTGTTCAAAAGACGATAAATTAAAAAAAAATCGACTTCAGCTCTCGCGTGGGTTTAGCTAACATTAAATTAATCAGCAAGTCCTTACAATACAACTACCTTCTTTAAGAGACGTCACTAGCGCTTTTGTTTCTAGATCATTTTAGCATTAATTTACAGTAATATCAAAAGCTAGATAGAGTAACGTCGCTCGATCCTTTGTTTTTGAAACTATACTAAAATAAATAAAAAAGCCATTTAATCCCGTTCATACCTAACATAATTTTATATTGGATTATCTATGTAAGCAAACTTACTATAAAATTACTTAAATATAAAAACAAACTGAATCTAATACGTTTTTTTTTTCTTATTGTTGGAACACTCCCTTGGTGGGGGTGTAGGCCTCCCCCATGACTTATTAAGATAATAATATGCATCTTTGTTTTGTTGGAGCTATACTAGCGCCACCTATTTCTTTCTATAGTTAACTCAGCGCTGTACATCGCTTGGAAGATCTCCCTCGCACTCAATAGAAATACTACTAGAATCTCAACGCGCGTGGCCACTATAGTTTTTTTTTCGTTCTTTCAAATGGTAATGCCATAAAAAAATAATTCAACTTAATGAGGATAATATAGTGCTGCGAATTTTTTTATCAATTCAGCGCTGTATTGCATACAATTTATCTGAGAATGAGACATAGCGTGACCGCACATGAGAAATTAGGAAATTCTCACAATGAGTTAAATAAAATCAGGGAAATGCCTCTTATGAGTACTGAGTACATACAGTACTTGGTAAGCTATTACCATTGACTTATCTGACTCACAGATCGGTCGATCCCACAGCCTCTGACAAAATGGAGATTTTGGGGAAATCGGTATTTGAGCCAGCAAGCCTCAAGTTGTTTGGTCAAACCTCGACTTCTGTCAGAATAGACAGTTGGCCAAACAAAAATCCAGCCACGGTATTGATAACGGAACATTAGTATTTCTCTCTCTCTCTCTCTTTTTTTTTGACTAGTAAAACATAATTATAGCATCTCATTCTCGTAAGCTATGACGTACCTTATTGCAATTCTAGTAGAACTTGTTCTGAGCCGTAGCGAGTTGTACAGCGCCATCTAGTTCTAATCTCAATAAACATATGTTTTAACTCAAATACGTATATTTACATGATTCGCATGGTGTTGGTGAATCCGGAGCCCTTCTTCCACCCGGTGACGACCACCACGTGATCCCCGGACTTGATGAAGTTACGCGCGCGACCGAACTTGAGACCTTCTTGCACGCGGTTGTCGACGTCCTTCAGCCAGTCGCTGGCGACTGCCTCTGTAAAGGTAATAATACAATAAAATAAGACTGCAATTCACAATATATACATATATAGTAAGTCCTGACTGACTGATATTTTCTAGGAATCTACGTAGAGTTAAAACCGCTAAACTCTTTATAGGGTGTAAAAAAATCAGCAGTTTCATACAAAAAAATTATCGATCGTCGACAATATGTTTAATCTAATTATTTTATCTCGAATTCAGAGTTTGTTAGTGAAAGTCGTTCCTTAGGATGGGTACAGTGTCCCCTTTCGGCTTAGTACACCCCTAATCGATAACCCTGTACATACTTATATACATAAATACAAGTCGTAAAATCTATCACCAAGCACATAACGGTGTGTTCCGTCCGGCAGCCTTCCTTGAGAGCCAGTCCAGACTAGGCATGCTCCATCTAGGGCTACAGTATCGCTGACTTTCGTGGTCGTGGATAAAAAAAAAAGTACGACAATCATTTCAAGACTAAAATCAGCTATATTGGCCCAGCCGTTCTCGAGTTTTAGTGAAACAAACGGTTTTTTTTTTCTGTCGTAAGAACCTTCTCCTGACAATAACAAAACAACAAAAAAATAAATAGTGAAATCGATCCAGCCATTCACGCGTGATGGCGTGACCAAGGGATATAGGGATTCATTTTATATATATACATATATTTATTATTTGTTTATTATATATATATAATAAAGAGCCAGCTACAGAGAAATGTCCTGTTATCATAGTTACCGGAGTAGAGTATGGGCAGTACGCCGCGGTAGAGATGCGCCTGGCGCGCGGTCTGCGGCTGCCTCGTCACCGCTATGATGGGGCAGCGCGGCCGGTACTTGCTCAGCAGATGCGCCGACTTGCCGCTCGTGGTGATCACCACTATGGCGGACGCGAGGCACTTAGTCGCCGCCTCCACGGCCGCTATGGCCACCGAGTGCGCGGGCTCTATGGGGACCTTCACCTGGGGAAGAAGGAATTATGTTAGATGCCATTATCTCAATGACTATATTAGATCACACGCTGTAAAATCACAGGTCAGAGAGTAACCGTATTTGTCCTCCAATCAATTCGCAATTTTAACGCAAGCCGAGTGTCCATTGTGCTTTGCTCACCGCTCGTTTCCCTATGCTCGAAGGATGTACTGACCTCAGTAGAGAATTCTTTAAACAGCTGCTTATGCTCTATAGCACCCTCGACCTCCTAGCAGATGTTAACCATGGTGAATACACATTCCTCGGCCGTCACCCCGGATAACATGAACATTCTACTATACGAAATAAGAGCATATATATACTATATACCGTTATACATAGCCTCAATTTACGCAGTTCAGGAATATAGTTACCTGACAATAGCTGCAAAGGAAAACGCACCTTACATCTAATTAGACCAAGAGTCCACAATGCTTTAACCACCGCTCGATAGTCATTTGTTTCCGTCTTCAAGTCTAATCCGATTAGACAAGCTATTAACTTGAGCTAGGTGATAGTGACGCCACTGACCTCAGTAGCGAGTTCGTTGAACAGCTGCTTGTGCCATATAGCAGCCTCGGCCTCCTTGCAGATGTTAGCCATGGTCAGCACACATTCCAGGGGGTAATCTCCCTTGGCCGTCTCCCCGGAGAGCATGACGCAGTCAGCTCCGTCTAGGATAGCGTTAGCCACGTCGGAGGTCTCGGCGCGAGTGGGTCGGGGTTTCTTCACCATGGATTCTAGCATTTGGGTAGCGCAGATGACTGGCTTGCCCACCTGGGGACGATACGAAATACTATGTTAATAGGGTCGAATATGAGATTTAATTTAATTTTATAATATAAAGACAGTAACTGACACAGATCAACCATGATATACAACGTGTAACAGTAAGGTGAGACAATACTTGAGGGTGTTAGTCTACCCATCAAAGTGAACACATTATAGACCAAAATTTTGCAAAATTCGAGAAAATAATATTGCGCCCTCCATACAACTTAACCAATCACGTGACTAATTTTTGTATTGACAACCAAATTTTTTTCATCGATTTTTACCAAATTATCTTCTACACTGTGTTCACTTTGATTGGTAGACTAACACCCTTAAGTATTGTCACACCTTTATTTTCCACGTAAAAGTTATAAATACAAGCTTTTGTCGGTAACTGAACTAAAAAAGCTTTATATTAAAGTGGATAAAATATTTAATTTATCACTCGCCGATACAATACTTACGATTATTTTGATTAACAAAAACAAACTACATGACCGAGTTTTGATAAAATTAAAATGGGTCCACCCACAATCGACCACATGTGAAGTGTGACTCATTCATACAAAAAAAATAATTATCGTATCGGTCCAGCCGTCTCTGAAAAATGAGGCGAGTAAGTAACAAACATTTTATGAAATTCAGATGAATTGAATACCTCCTCCTTTTTGGAAAGTCGGTATGAAAGTGATTTAAATCATTGCATTGCATCGGTTCGTGATCAGTTTGTAGTATTAAATTTATCCGACGTTTTGAAGGGGATGAAAATCATATTCAAGACTTTATAATTCACTAATAAATAAAGAATTGTATTTCTGATGTTTGCTGTGTTGACTGTATTATTTAATCCAAAAAAGGCTTGGTAGTGTTGTTGCGAAGTAGTGGATTTCAAGACCGCTGTGGTCTAGTGTTCGTTTTGTTCTAGGTTCGATTCCCGGTCGGGCAGCTATGAGTGTTAAGAGTATCACCGACCCGTCACAGTTTTCGTGTTTCTGATAGCATTTTCGTTCCGGGATCTACCTCTTTTCACTCCCTAAATTGTAACGTATTTTTTTGTTATAAATGTCAATCGCTTCACTATGATATATTTAAGGCCTACACGTTTTCTTTTGAAAAAAGTTATTAAATTCTGAATAATAAAGTCTTTTAATAGGCATCGTATCATCGCAAAAATATGACTGCTTAGGAAGCTTGTAACATTATAGTGATATAAAAGACAGAAAAAATTAAACGGTAATGCCTAGTAAACAATGTGTTAGCCATGTGAAAAACCACTGAAATCGGACAACATTAAAAGGTAAAAAAGAGCTAAATCATATTGTATTGACAAGTTCAGTGTAAAAAATATAACTTACCCTGTTGCATCGAGCGATCATCGTCTTCTGAGCGAGGAAGACCTTCTCAGGGGGGATCTCGATACCCAGGTCACCGCGAGCCACCATGATGCCGTCAGAAGCCTGGAGACAATTTTATATCCATTTTTATTTACAATACAATTTGAAACTTTATGCACCACAAAATACAACATCTACAATAAGAAGTTGACACAAAATGCGGATTTATCGCTTAAAAGCGATAAATTTCATACAACCTTCTTAGGAATGCTGATCATCATCAAGCTGTCATGTGTCCAAAGGAGCTTTTAGGGTCCATTACGGTGCAAAAAAAAATGAAACGCTTCAGCTTAGAAAGTTAATGTTGTGATTTCTTTTCTGATTGCGATTTCTTAAACTGTTGTTTTTTTATAAACAACGTGTAACAGAAAAGTGTAACAATACTTAAGGGTGTTAGTCTATCCATCAAAGTGTAACCTATAACGGAACAAAATTTTACAAAATTCGTGTAAAAATTATTGCGTCCTCCATACAATATCGCGTGACCAATTTTTGTATGGAGACCCAATATTTTTTTGTTTGATTTGATGGGTATAGACTAACACCCTTACGTAACAGCTTTTTGTTACACTTGTAAAATCGTAAATTTGCAGCGGATAATACAAAAAAAAACATTATTTATACTATTCAAATAATGATTTTGTTGTAGTCTTTCAAAAGTGACATTTATTACAATATAATATTCAGTAATCGACTTCAAAGCTTGTAAATTTGCAATGTATAGACACAGAGACATACGGCCTATTTACTCTGCGAACTAGCCGTTAACTGGCAAAATTGCCCTCGTCCGTCGATCTAATAACACAATACTAACATGTAGATCTGTGAGTTATTGAGCTCGCGACATGCATTTTTGCAGTTATAAAACATACAGCAATTTTTTCTTTGCAATTCCTATTTAACATACATAATACGGTCCGGCTTTAGGACCTGTTACAATAATAATAATAAATTTATTTCAGGCAACTATGCACATACTATATATAACTTCAAGACTAACATAACACATAAAACTAACATGTAAACAAAAAATATATTTATGTTGGGAATTTAAGGTTGGTTACAGCATGTGTCTACGAAATATTTAAAAAATCGGCCTGTAAATTTGTGGCCTTGATTATAATAAAAATTATAAGACCTTAGAAGCAAAATAAACTTAATATCGCTTCAAACCAAAATAAGAAAACATCGAAATAACTTAAGAAATCATGTAACAGACATTTAAAATATCGGCCAAGTGCGAGGCCTAGTAAGGTGAAATAGTTGGATATTACTTACGGCGATGATTTCGTCCAGGTTGACCATCCCCTGGTGGTTCTCAATCTTGGATATGATCTGTATGTTCTTGCCCTTCTCGCCGAGAATGGCGCGGATCTCGGCCAGCGCGGCGCCGTTACGGATGAACGAAGCGAAAATCATATCCACCTGGAAATAAACATAATTAATTAAAGATTCTTCTTTAAAGATTTTTGATTCAGTTCAATAATTTTGTTTGGTTTGTTATTTTGTGATTCTGTAGAGTTATTTTTGTTGGTTTATTGTTTAACTCGTTAACTGTGATTCGTTGGTTAGTTACTCGTTAAGAATAAATCTTTAGAGGCATCTGTCTACACAGACACAAAGCTTGTTTTATGCATAAAAGTCTCTGTTAAAGTTAGAAGTGTGCAGGATTCAGGGCAATGCTTGTATAAAGTACAGAATCTCCTGCAAAAGCCCCTTCGCTCACAATTTCTCTTAAAGTCGTCTGAGAAGCAAGTCAGTCGGTGAAGCCTTTACCTCTCAAGCGAAAGGGTACCGTGCATGTGGAGCCCCGTGCCCAGCGATAGGACACTATGGCTTACCCCGGTTTGGCTCTAGCATGGGCAGTGTAAAAAATGCTTTTATAAGCATATTATGTCGTTTTGTAATTTTAAATTAGCCGAATTATTGTTACTTTCACACTGAATTTCAAATGTATCATCGAATACATCCGTGTGAAGACTATCTGAATCATTGCAGGTTCCGTAACTAGTGTTTATTAATACGTACGAAATATAGCATTATCAATAACAAGACCACCGTCTCACATTTATTTAGGTGACAGTCAGACAAAACATGAACGACTTGTGTTATCAGTATACGGTAGGTATAGTCCATTTTTAGGTAGGTATAGTTTGGTGACGCGACGTCGCGTCGGTCGATTCCGCGTACGAACAATGACCAACTTCAATAAAGCCATAATACCTGATGAAGTTGAGAAAGGATTCTTAGCGTTATTTTAGAATAAAGTTTCACTAAAATTAAAATAGTTTATCAGATTTATCGCTTTAACATAACATTTAGCTTTAACATAACATTTAGTTAGGTTTCAATGTGTAAATATAGCGAAATCCTAAGAAAATATTAACATTAAAATCAGACTAAATGGCTTTAGCATTTTATTTGTTGAGGTAAGTCGGCGTTTATGGCACAAGCAGGTTTTCACAATCTATCAGACAAGTGCCTTTACCACATTATAACGGGCAGTTGTATCACTTATATGATTACTAAAGATCAGCAGATAAAATGGATGTCGAAAAAGATATATTATTTTGACTATCATCGTGTTGTTTTTTTGTCTGCAAATTACACAAATTACACAGTACTTACTCAATTCAAATTATATTCATTTGCAGCCTTCTTAGCACGGCAAGGCAACGTGATATATTAAAATTATTACAACAAACACATAACTATCTCACATTAAAGTGGCACCCGTGCCCGCTCTATTGCATTGGTCAACTTATGTACAAAAAAGTTTAAAATAGGTTTATATCATGCATCTCGTATGCAGGTTAGCGTGGCATGGCATCGTGATAATATCTCAAATTTAAATTAAACTATTATTTATTGCATTAAAAAGGCGCCGCGCTTCCTGTATCTTCGTTGGTCAACTTATGAAAAACGAACTCTAACCATGGTTTGTATCGCAGTATGCTAGAGTGACGAAAGAATTAATATTTTTTAATATTGACCAAATAAATAATCTTGATTGAAAATATGCGTCTGCCTTTTGTGTGACACAATTTGATAAAGTGAGTTATATCCTATGATATGAATGATAACCTATGATACATTTTAATCAGTCAGATTTTATCTGGTATAAATATTAGTACAGTATTGAGAATTTTCTTGCAAAAGCTAGCAAGAATAATGTAAAAACATAAATTCACATTTGGCCATCGTTTCTACACAATATGTAGCTGAATATATTGTCCATAAGCTAAGCATGCAGTCAGTGGGTATACTAGATGATTTGGCTCAGATAGGTATTTCCGGTATGATACAGCAAGGTGTGACGTCATAGCTTGGCAAAATGACAATTAAACTGTAGCATTTCAATGACCTTCACGACGACACTGTCTGGTATGCGTTTCTACTGTTGCATTTGTTAACATAAAGACATTTGTTTGAAAGGGGATTAACGTAGGTACTTGTCGTAAAGAACAACTCGCTGTGAAACTAACGGCCTTAGACATTTGTATGAGACAACCAAGCAGTCGATTTTTGTATTTAATTTCCAAGTTGATTCCATAAAATATAGAGCAATAATTACAATTTCAAAGAGAGCCTATTTCAATTCAGTCATTTTGATTTCAAAATTACATATCAGAACCGTTTTTGATAAAATTTGTATGAGGTCACCTCTGAAGCATAACTACCAAACAAAAAAAAAAGAAGCATCAAAACCAATACACAAATAGCAAAGCATACTCGTTCTAAGCACAAGAAAATATACATTAAGTAGACTTGAGTACCCCTAATACTTATGCTAATTTAATACTTACGCCCTGCTCGACGCCGAAAAGCAAGTCGGACTTGTCCTTTTCCGATACAGCGGGGAGGTCTACGGGTAGACCGGGGAGATTCACACCCTTCCTGGACCCCAGCATACCTGCACCATACAATATATCGAATGTAATGGTTTGATTATAATAATGTAGGTCTGGTAAAAATAATTCATTAGTCATAGACAAATTATTAACCAAAAAAGGTTCAAATTATAAAAACAAATCGATGTGAAAGTAAGTTCCTAATAAATCCACAGTTATTAAAACAGTACTAAACATAGAAGCAAAGTAAAAAAAAAAACTTGAAAATCTATATAGTATAGATGCATTTGTAGACATGGATCTGAGCCTAGATTTATTGAAAATATGAAACTTTTTTTAAGTTAGCCTACCTTGAGGAACAACCACAGCGGGTCACCGTGGATTTTAGTGGATAAGTGTTCCACATAACAGCTCTTTTTCCCCGTGGTAGTGTTCTTTGAGCATTTCTACATGAAAAAAGGGAACTCTGCCTAAACTAATAAGATGAAGACCGACCTCCATTCTCAATATCGCAGACCAGCTCCCCACCAGCGGAGGTCTTGCAGATGACAGAGATGAGTCCATCATCAATGAAGATCCTGTTCCCTGGCTTCACCACGTTTGTGATGTTCTTGTAGTCAACGAACACGACGTCTGCTGTGCCCTTCTCTGCGTATGCGGGGTCCGTGGTCAGCTTGATGGAGCCACCACGTTTCAGTTCCACTTCCGCTGAACCACCCTGCTCGACAAAATAACTTTATTGTGAATACTTACAAATATACATAAGTTTTTAGCTTTAGGAATCTTGAATTTATGTAATTGAAATTTACAAGGTTTTAAAACGATACTACAATCTTAAAAGCTACTTTGTAAGCATTTTAAAAATCTATCCGATTTTACGCTGTAGTCCTTCTTCATGGCAAAATTTTCTATAGATCCACCACAAGGTTGCCTGGAAATTTTTTTTGGGTCCAAAACGATAGCCAGAGAAAATGAAATTCTAATTTTAGGCTGTACGAGTATAACGGCTCAATTTTGATCTTTTTATGTCATTTACTATCCGAAAAACTTACGCCTTCCAACAGTCCAGTCCTGATCTCAGGCCCTTTGGTGTCCAAAGCGATGGCCAGAGAGAATGGGAAACCCAACTTGGCGCTGTAGTTCTTCTCAGCGATGCGGCAGTTGGCGATGGTTTCCGCGTGATACTCGTGGGATCCATGAGAGAAGTTCATGCGGGCTACATTCATGCCGGTCTCCATCATCTTCTCGAGCATGGCGACATCGCGGGAAGCGGGCCCTGTCAAGATTACCTGGGTTAATTTTCACTGACTTGGTATCTACTTTTTATGGACCATGAATTTGTATACCATGGATTATGTTTTATTAAAACGAAACTATTGGACCAATATTGATAACATTGATAAGGTATCTTGTAGTAGTTAGTACGTTTAATTTTCATGTATTTTAATTTAATTAAAAAAAAAAACATTTAAAAAAAAGAAAATAGCCTGAGGGTGATCAGAGTTAGGGCTCTGAATACCCCTAACACAAGCCCCGGGAAGACGTCAACGTGCGTGGCTCGGGTTGAGTTTGAGGACGAGACAGCTAGCTGTCCAGAGAGGTGCTGAAGTATTGTGCAAAGAGGGCTGGTGAGTTCTGAGAGATCCCGGAGCCCTTCATAAAGCACTGAAGCAGGCCACCAGATGGTTTATAGCAGGTACAATCATACATAACCCAGCTGCACCCTAATGTAGTCAGGTATCTTGTAGATTTCCCTCCGCCAACATAAATAAAATGCCTTGCTGAGAAATCAGGAAATTTAGAATAGAATGGAAAACAACAGCACAACAATATACAACTTAAAAAATGAATTAAACTTAATTACTGCTTTCTGTCACAAACCGGCCCCAACTCAACATAATGCTGGCTGAAACAACCAGCGCTGATCTTCCGTTGGAACCGAGAGGTTTAGTAGTGCAGTCATTATTTTTTTGGTTGAAGGCAGTTATAACGCGTACTAAATAGTTACCAATGGTGCATATGATGCCGGAGAGGCGTACATAGGAGGCCTTGGAGTCGATGTCGAGGGTGCAGATGTGCTGCAGGTATGAGCCAACGTTGGCGGCAGCCATCTGCATCCCGGGCTTGTCTGCTGACCCCGCCTGGAACAACAAACAATATTAATTTTACATACTAGCATTACATTGCCCCATAGCTTTAAGATTTCCAATTGACAACATTTCATGTATGTATTGTATGTATGTAATGTATTTAAAGCTGGCCCCGGCTTCGTTTCCCGAACAGGTCAAATATTTGTGTGCATGTCTGTTAGACCTGTGTCTGGGTGTTAATATACATCAGTCATCAAGGTTACCATAGCACAGGCTTTGCTTAGTTTGGGACCTGAAGACCTTTGTGTGAATGTTGTAACATATTATATTGCCCCCCCATTTTTCCCCCAGAAAAAAAGGAATAAATGAAAAATAAGGTATCCGTTCATTATTTTACTCAGAATTGAATAATTGTTTAGAGATTTTTGAAAATTTAAGTAAAGTTCCGTAAAATGTTATTCTCGTACAAAAAGTAACAAACAAACAAAAAAAAATTATAATTGATGACAACATTACGAGCTTGATAGGTAGGTATCTTTCCACTATCGTAAAAAATGGGGAGAGCCAAAAATTTGAAACGTCAATTTATTTATGATTAATGATGAATCTATGGAAATTCAAATCGCGAGTGCAACATTTCTTTTTAGGTAAGTGCGTAATAAAGGAATTACATAACTAAATTAGGACTATTTATTAATAAATTAGTACAGGGATACAAATACATAACATATCTGTTTCTGAACTGGAAAATGTTTTAGATGATTAGAAATCACAGGCAGAGCCGTTACGTATTTAACGCGATTCTTTCCGTGCAGCTAATCGCTGCTGCGGGATTCGATTTATAAAACCTAAATTAAATAAAATATTAGTAATAATAACCTGTACCTATTTTTATTTAATTTTTATCGTTATTTTATTTAAGTTTTTACTCTTGACTGTAATATTACTATTGTGTATATCTATGGATCTTTGTGTCTGAATTAAAGTAATATTATTATTATTAGCCCCTGCTCCATCAAACTCTTAATATTTAATAACTGTTTTCTTTTTTTAATACAAGATTTTTTCATTTGGTGTCTGTTTTAGTAGTATTTTAAGCAAGTAGTTATTTTTTCATATGTCATAAAATAAAAGTTTGAGTTGGTTTTTTATTTACTTTTTTAGTTATTTTGTTTTTAAAGTAAAGTAAACATTAATTATTAAAGTAATTACACAAATTATTACAAAGTTACACTTAAAGCAATAAAAATTACACGATGATCAGGTTAGATGATCAGGTTAACGGTGGGCCCAAATTCGGCTAGTTATGGCATCTAGTTTTTTTTATAAATATGAATAACATTAGTTATTGCAATTTGGATTCTAGTTCTCTAAGATTTATACAATGACCTATTTAGTTTCTTATTTCTCGACGCAAAAAAACCTCAGAATTTCTTTTTGTTAGTAGGAGGCCAATGAGATTTTTTTTTGCTAAAAACCCTGTATAGACTAGTCATAAAATTTTCAGAATTTGGCCTTGAGATGTAGTACGGCGAAAATATTGGATCATACATACAAGACAAAGTAGAAAGGTATAGCCAACTGTAACTATTGTGTAGGCATATGAGATAATAAGGAAGTATCGTCCGCGCCTACTGCTAGGTCGGTGGACTGCACATCTACAAATTATCAGTTTGGGTGTAATAAGCCGAAAGGGGGTCACTATACTTATCCTAAGGTACAAGTTTAACTATGGGACCAACTATACATTAAAGAAAAAAAACTGCTATTTTATACATTTTGTCGATAACCAATCAACTTTTTGTATGGATCAGATGACTTTTATTTTCCCATAGTGAAAGTTGTTCCTTAGATCAAGACAAGAAAGACCTCAAACCGACAACCATGTAGACTGGCAACTTTTTTAGTGATGAATATTATTATAAGCTTTAAGTATGTATTGGCAACTTTTTTAGTGATGAATATTATTATAAGCTTTAAATATGTATACAACAATAAATAATTTATAATAAATTAGCTGTTAGATACATAGAATAGAATAGATTTACTCTAACATAATAAACTAGAATAAAAAAAAAATTGTTTTGTATTGTTTTTTTTTTCCTTTTTTTGTATTGTTTTATTTATTTATTTACTTTTGTGTTGTATTGTTTTATTTATTTATGTATTTAGAAGTAGTAGCGCCCTACCGTGTTACCCGCCTTAATACAGGATAAAAAGTAGCCTATGTGTTCATCAAGGTTCTAAGCTGCGTACCAAATTGGTGCAGCAGTTTTTGCGTTAAGAGTAACTTACTTACATCCTCATATCCATACATTGTTACAATTTTTCGCATTTATAATATTAGTAGGATAGTAGAGTAGTAGGAAGTAGGATTCTATTTCCTATGAATCTCATGTTCATAATAATTTGTATCATGCAATTTATTAATGGTAATTAAAAAACTTAGCTCAGACAAGAAAAAGTAGGTACTATGACTTGAGTGAGACAACTTAACTCTGTGAACTGTGTGCATGTAAGAAACTGCAGTTCCTTACAGTGTTAAAAAAATGCCTAGTTGTGTTGGACAAAAAAAGTTTATTGACCTCATACAAAAAGTATGAATAGAATATTTGGCCTATATTAAAAAAAAATGGCATTGAGAAAGAAAAAAAGTAATAGATTTTTATTATCATGGGCATGGTTCTTCCCTAAGAATGGACCATAGGCTTTAATCTATCACACTGGCCTAGTCTGTTGTAAAAGAATAGTAGAATTTCTATAAATATTAAATTTATTTTTTCTATTTATTAATTAGTACATTGACTTATCATGTGTATGTCACCGTAAAATTGTAAATACCGTTAGTTTACAATCTATCTCGCGAGATTGTAAACTGTCGAAAGATTGTGAACCTCAACGTACTGCTTACAATTTAACGTATAATTATTCGGTAGATTGTAATCTATCGAAGTGAAAACGTCAAATTACAATCTTAAAATTGTCAAATTGTCAACTGTCCAAATGTTGTCCCTGATTGGTCGGCTTTATAGTAGACCGTTCTGTGTCCATAGAGTTCGGAATGAAACACGGGTATCAGTGTGCGCATGGACATTAAATCATACAAGAAAGAACACAATCGCACATAAATTTAAAAAGAGCGGCAAATAAAACGATATCCATATCGTCTAAGATATTTAAAGATATCTGAACTGGTTCAACTGTATTAGTTGAAGTCCCAAAAGTTGACAGGGGACAATAAAGTTGGCACTGCCTTCGGCATAATCAAAGATTGGATGTCTCAAAATGCTGTTATTTCCTGTCCAAATGCAGAACTACGACGTGACATTCCAGAGGTCAGTATTAATTTACTTTTTAATGTTACCGTAAAATACATTTTAGCAATATATTTTATATTTGCCGATTTGGCACTTACCGGAACATTGAGATTTACCTCAATTTTATTTCAGGTTACATTACCGTTGAGAACTGTTGCATCAATGTCATCATCATTTGGCGGGCACGAAGGAAATAATGTAATTGCAAAAAAAATAATATAGAAAATGCGTTTCAAAGAAGTGTAAATGCAAGAAAGCCAATGTTCTTTGTAACTCCAGGTGCCACAGCTCGTTGACGTGCAACAATAAGTGAACATTTTTATTGGTGCAATTTAATTTCATATTTTTATCTAATAGACAAATTTGTTACATTTTCGATTTGTTTTTTTAAATTTTGATTTTATTTTGATATCGTTTTATTTCTAAAAGAAAATTTTATTACTTTTTCAATTTTAATTTGTTTGAGGAGAAAATATTGTTACGTTCCTGTTTTTTTTTTGATACAATTTTTTTCTTATATATGATGTCAGAATTATTGATTACCTACTAAGTAATGAATAAATAATTGATGTCACAATTGTTGGCATTAATTTTATTTGGATGATACCCGTGTTTCATTTCTAACTCTATAGACACAGAACGGTCTACTATAAAGCCGACCAATCAGGGACAGCCTTCGGACAGTTAACAATTTTAAGATTGTAATTTGACGTTTTCACTTCGATAGATTACAATCTACCGAATAATTATATGTTAAATTGTAAGCAGTACGTTGAGGTTCACAATCTTTCGACAGTATACAATCTCGCGAGATAGATTGTAATCTAACGGTATTTACAATTTTAC
Source organism: Ligdia adustata (assembly GCA_947049295.1). Lineage (NCBI taxonomy): Eukaryota > Metazoa > Arthropoda > Insecta > Lepidoptera > Geometridae > Ligdia > Ligdia adustata. Next base: position 3,161,994 of record OX346223.1, read on the forward strand.
GGTGACATATATAAGAATTAATTACCATTAGCTTCAACATTTTCAGGAAACCCGCTAGTTCCCGGAGGAACTTAGGAAGTAAAGTCCCCAACGACTAACTTGACCAGCATGGTAGATTAAAACGTACACCTCCTACATAGGGAAGACCTATGCCCATCAGTGGTGCTTAGGGTCGATATGATGAGTACACTGACCAACTAGAGCACATCACAATTCTGAAATTCCAAAAAACAAAATGACTAACTACAGTACGAAAAAAAATGAAGCAGAAAGATTACCTATTCCTTATCCTAACTAGGTATATAATATTATAAATGCAAAAGTAACTCTGTCTGTCTGTCTTGCATTCACGCCTAAACTAGTGAACCAATCTGGATGAAATTTGGAACACAGCTAGATTTAACCCCGGGAAAGGGTATAGGATACTTTTTAACCAACTTCAAAAAAAGTAGTTCCCCTTATCTCGATAATCCAATGGGGAACTCCGTGGCTGAAACAGCTTTTAACAAATATTTTATATGTAATTGAGAACCATTGTGGTCTAGGGGTTAGCATGCTTGCTGCAACATCTGTCAGTCTCAAGTTGTAGTGTTGTATTAATACTCTTTTATATGTATATATTATTTACATTGTTGACCGAAATTATCTATTATATAACAAATTTTAATATGATAAAACCATAACAATGATTTAATTCATATCTTACACTGGTTTGATTCTCGGACGTGGTAGTTATTTGTACAATAAGTTTTGACATGTCTTCAAGTCTGGGTGTTTGAGACATCCCAAACACAGTAGAAATCCTAGTAGGGAGTTGAGTGTGAAACGTTATGAGTGTATGTACCTATTCTCATACCTATCAACATTGCACTAAATATTATTTGACAGTAGTTTCTGAATTTGTATTGTAATGTAAAATATATGCTTTGCATGAATACAAATATCTAGAAAGGTATCTACATCCATCATATACCATCTCACATACATCAGACGACAGATATATTACATGGACTAAAATACAAATTATATCTAGGAAGCAATCCTAAGCTAGTATATGAGTAGATACTCTTATCCAACAGCAGTAATCATAATACATAATATATTATAAAACATCAAATAAATCATACAGCACACACTTTACATATTCTGGCCAAGTGATGCCATTTGAAAAGTAAAACCATGACGCACTTCCATATGTATTACCTATTAACACATTGAGGAAAACAACATTCATGCTGATACCCATATGAGACACTATGTGTGAAACTTATTAGATTTGTATCTCTGTGCTGAAATTAAAAATAATATATTAATTTATTCCCAGGCTTTAAAAAGATAAATTAATTCAAAATAGGTATGGAAGATGTAGGATATTACTTATTTGACAAAAATGCACAGCAAAGAAAAATGTGTAAGTACATACTTGCATATTTACGAACACTAATTTGAAATATACAATTCAGCACCACTTAATAAGCTGCTCTCTAGTTTCTATGACAAGCAAATTTACATTGATTAATGGCTTATTTTTGCTTGTTTAATTTCATATCAATGCAATACATAATCTACAGATAAGATAGGAGAAATATGTTCATGTTGTATTCATTATGATATTGTTAGTAGGAAGTGCGGAAAATTACCGACCAATTGGCACATCATTTTATGAGCTCCTAGTGATTCAAATACGAAACATTTACAATTTCAGTCTGAATAATGTATGAAATAGTGCGAAGTTACGTTCGACGTAGCATTAAAAAAACGGAATAAATCAATAGAACAGCTGCTAAACGCCGGCATGTAAAAAATATTGCCAAGGTAACGCAAAAACCGTAACAGATGAAATCACGTAACTCAATCAACGAAAATAGATTTTTTATAAGCATACCTCTGTTTTACCATCGTGCACCGTCGGCCAGACCATTTTTACACAATTAAAATGTAGGGATTTTTCACTGAACTCCGCGCGAGGTCGTTCGTGCGGCTTTCGTGATCTTGAACTGCCCTTTCGAGTGAAAAACTGAAGCCCGCAGATGGGCGAGGTAGTTCGCGCAGCGTACTTGACAAGCCACGGCGGCGCGCGCAATAAGACGTCGCAGCGCACACCGCAGGGTAAGTGCAACCACCGAAACCGAATAGTGACTCTTTTTTACCACCCTAATCTCACGATATATTATACGCAAACTTGCAAGGTGTGCAAACTAACGTAACTAGGCTAGTTTTTTCTTCTGTGAGTATTTAACCGAGCGTTAACGAACGTCATCTATTTTTACTATTTGAGAACTTGCCAATTTGTTTTAAAGGCTAAAGAATATCGCAATAATGTATAGGCAAGCAAAAGGTTCTTGTAAGTTGAATTTTTGTATGGATACTTTATATTACATATTATATTTCATTTGTTTTAGTTTTAGTCAGCGCCATTATTTTTTGTATGACATTGACAGCTCAAGTTTAACAAGTTTCCGCTAGTTAAGCAAGAACTGAAACTTATAGTAGCAAGAACTGAAACTTCCGGGTACTTCCGGGTACTTCCGGTTGCGGGCCACGAATACCGGAAGTGTTTTTAAAGCACTAAATCTGTCACATCAAGTGAGAAAATAATAGGGATAAACAACATTTTGGCCGTTAGTACTACGAAACGCATCAAGGGATGAAAGGGTCCCATTTCCATATAAACTAGTTAGTATTCCGCGTAGGACTTGTAGACCTTGCGATCACAATATTTTTTGCATTGTTACTGAAATAAAATCGGCTAAGTGCGAGTCCGACTCGTGTAAGAAGGACTTCGTACCACTTATACATCATTAGTTCGAATTTCTACCTGCTGTCTTAGTAAATATCGAGCAAAAAACTGCAAAAAATTACGTTTGTTTGCACTAAGTCCAATCCAATCCAAAGGTTGCCTGGAAGAAATCGCTTTAGGCGATAAGGCCGCTCAATGTACTAGCAATGTTTTGGTTATAATATATTTTGCTGTATGTTTGTTTTTAATGTGCAAAAAAGATATATTATATTGTTTGTTGCACACGACAAACGTAATTTTTTGAACATAAATACTTAAATGTAAATATTTAAAGGGGGGACTCCCTTTAAATATGTATTAAACTCAATATTTTGAAAATATTTGAAGCGTCTATTTGTTGCCGTTATTACTATAGAGGTAATTATTTCGTCGATTGTAAAATTGGTCCAATATTTCGATTATCAAATCAAAAAGTGTAATAGCCACCTGCCAACTTACGATGTAGCATAGTGTAGGTAAGTACCTACACTATGCTACAAAAACAAGTATAGGTAAGTACCTATACTTGTTTTTGTAGCATCTATGTTAATACATTATTATATTTATGGACATTGTAAACTGCAAGATTTTGTAAGTAAATGAGTTTAATTGATTCAATGCGCGTTAAGTAATTAGGTACCTTATTTTTTCCCCCTGGGCGTGTCACATTTTAGAAACAAAAGCAATTTATTTCAGCGTGAGTCTCATCCTCACTAACATCTAATATCTTTATGTTGAAATGTTTTTACACTATGTATCTAAAAGATTATACATCTACACATTAGGGGGCGTCCATTAATTACGTGAGGTATTCTAGGAGGCGAGGAGATCAAGCTAAATCTTCCAAATCTCGTTCTTGGAAAATATCACGTAAATATTTTTCTCGCAGAAAACAGTGTAAACATGCGTGAAAAATTATTTCAAAAATAAAATTTACGTTTTTAATTTAATTTTATGGTCATAAATTTCAAGATCGCGACACTGAAAGAAAAATAATTTGTTTTTTTTCTTAATTATCTAACACATTACAGGTCAAATAGAAGTTTTGAAGAATCTCGCGTGAGATTAGGGAAGGGGGGAGAGAGTTAAAGAAAGTCTCACGATATCTCACCAAGGAGGGAGGGGGGAGGGGGGGGGGTCGAAACATTCTCAAAAATGCCTCACGCCCATACCTAACCATAATATCACTATACTACACTCCAATCTGAGTTAATGTGTATGTTCTATGAATCCTTATTTTTGTAAATTAAAAGTAGAATACAATTTGTGGAAGTTAGAGTTCTACTTAGATATGTAAGTAGTAGGTACATAATGGAGAAAAAATTTAACCAATGAGAAAAATCTATTCTATTAAGTTCGTAGTTTATGTTATACCCGGTAATATAACTCTTTCTGCTTGACTATTAAGAACTTCATAACCTATTTTGAGGTTATCATTCCGACGTAGTGATGCGGTTTTCTGCACTAAAGTTATTTTTTTAATGTGGACTTCTTGTATTTGTTGATATAGTTTTCTTACCTACTTTAAAAGATATGACATAGGTACCTATCAAGATGGTTTAGTAAAAATTTAAAAACTATCTTTGATAACATTGTTTTGTTAAAGTTGAATCTTTTTCAGCATCCATTTAAAAAAAATATGGTAACCTATTTTTGTTATACATTAATTGTAATTATTTGTATACTCACAGATATTGTATTAATTCATCATCAATGTACATACTTACTGTGGGGCAAATCATAAAATATAGGAAGAAGTTTTAGAGTTAACAACTTCATATAAAGTTTCAAAACGTAGTAAAAATGTAAGATTTGACTTTTCATATGGATTTAAATAATGAATAGATTTTACTTACGAATGCCATTGTGTTATATTTAGTATTCTGTAATTTCTAGTAGGAAATAATCGACACCGACACTGTCACTGGAAGTTGTTATTTGACGTACAAGGACTTTTAGAGGTCAGCCAATGTCAAAGCAAGCACAGATAACAAAACATAAAGTCTCAGGTAGCCAGCCACTGTCCAGACACAGAATTTTGTAATAAAAAAATTAAACAATACTAATACTTCATGATTAATAATTATTTATCTTAAATATATAAATATTGATTTTGGCGTTACCGAGAATAATATATCAATTAGTGTCACATTTAATTTTGACATGTCTATTAAAGCATTGTATTTTATATGACAATGCATTTAATAAAATCTAGTGGCAAGACCGTGGAACAAATATAATTTCAGTAAGTTTGTAGAACTTTGTAGAATTAGAATAAATAATGGTACTTAGAACGAAAAGGTCAAGACAGTTGGTCTCTGGGTTTATAACCTCTGACCTTACTGTTGCCAACTACACAAAGAACTTTGGATTATTATTGAGTAACTTTTAATACTAAAATATGGCCTGAAAGATTTGGAATAGCTAAAATAGGTATAGTTTTAAAACTACATTCAAGTAGTAAAATGTAAAAGCTAAACAGGTATTCGATCAAATTTTACAACTCGGGCCACGTTTTATTTATGTTATAATTACAGTTTCACGCAATAAAAAAACGATGGTTTTCTTACCATTAAATATGTTGCTTAAAACTTACCCCATGATTATTCCTTTCGATAGCTTTCATTTTTTTCGTAAATCAATTATTTTAAACTGCACTATGAACAAGCTGTACGCCACCGGTATCCAACACTGGCGTTTATCACGAACTGATAAATTAAATACTTAATGATGATACCCAACAGACTTACTTCTTATCTTTATCGACAGTCACACCACGACTACTAAAATTTATTTGTCTTTTCTTGCAATAAAGTTACAAATGTTGGTCTACCGTAGATTTATTTACTAAAAAATATTTTAGAACTACACTTCTGAAGGTATAACGCAGATCTTGGAAAACGCGCTTAATTTTAAATTTAGAAATGCTCATAAGTAACATAATGTTACCTTAATACTTAATTAGGTTTTTTTGTATTGGATATAGAATATTTTAAAATAAAATATTTTAAACTCAATCTTTTCTACACGACTGCTAGATAATGAACACACCACTCAACAATAATTTAATTGTTTCATTTTTGAGTACATAATCACAGACAGAAATATTGTACATACCGCTTGCGTAGCTCCATCTTACAAACTATTAGTTGAGTTGACCTCCATTTGACCCTATGCCCTTGTATGAGACTCTATTACGTATATATCGATAACTCACTAGTCATCGTGTAGGTATTTAGAAAGAAAGAAAGGTAGTCGTACTTTTTGATAGACGAAATCGTAGTTTCGCGACGAAACGCTTTGCGTCTACTTTTATTGTGCGAACTGCTAGATTGTGGAACTCGCTGCCGGCTTTTCTATTTCCTGATAACTATAATCTGGGTCTTTTCAAGTCGCGAGTGAATCGGTTTCTTCTATTGTTACTAAGTGCATTGCTAATTCCAAAGAATTTGAACACAACCGTACCCCTGGTGATATGGGTCATATACAACCGGTTCCACTGTCTTATCAGCAGATTAGATAGCCATGCGACGAAAAGGTCTATGGAATAATGGTAAGCGGTAGAACCCGGAATGGGACGACCTAAGAACACGTGGATGAGTTGTGTTTAGAGGGATATGTAAATAATAAATAAGGGACAGCATCCAAACAAGGTCTTCAGGTCCCAAACTAAGCAAAGCTTGTGCTATGGTAATCTGCTGACTGATATACATATATACATAATAAACACCCAGACCTGTGTGGGTGTTGTGCATGAAAATGTCAGTCTGACCTGTGTCAGACAGACATTTTCATGAAGACAAACGTTTAACCTGTCCGCGGATCGAACCCGGGACCAGCGGCGCAGAAGGCAGGGTTGCTACGAACTGCGCCAACCGTCATGAGTGTGTGAAATGAGAGTGAATGAAGAAATGACGGCTGACAGAGTAGAATGGAAGAGAACAGAACAGAAGACATGCTGTGTCGACTCCACGTAGTGGTATAAGGACAAGGAGATGATACCTCTGACTAATAAATGATGCGATATCAACATCTATAGAGTAGAGTAGTATCAATAGATACCTACATAATACGACAAAATAAATAATGATAACGGGAATTATTTACTGAGAAGACACAAAAAACGTAAAATATCAAACCTAGATTAACAAGCTCTCCAACTTCTGGCTATATTTTCTTAAGGCAGGATTTTTCATAAATTTTCTAAAAAGTAATGAAAAATAAAGACAAGAAATACGTTGAACTTATTTTTATTATCAATTTACAATTAAAAACTGAACGATAATAATAATAACATTTGTCAGAATAATATAGTAACAAAACTCATATTACAAGCTACTGACAAGATTTATTTACCTTTTTCAAAGGCATGGAATGGCATCCGCAACAAATTACATACATTATTTGAGTACATTTCCTTCATACAAAACTTAGAATTAAATTAAATGATAAATATAGCATAAGGGCGATCACACACTAGACTTTCTATGCCGATAGTTTGATGTGTAGAGAAAAAAATACGTGTACGGCACTCGGGGACTGCCGCGGTAAAGTTATTGCATACGCATATGTCTAGTCGCACGCACACAAACACCGTGCCGAAGTCTGCCGAACTGAAACGACGATGCACGGCTTTCAACGCCGCACCGCTGTGCCGGGTGTTAGGTTTATTGTCATTACGGAATTTCTTGATTCGGTCGCCGCGCTCAAAGCCCGCGATAAAAGTTATGCAATAGCCTAAAAATATTATAATAAATAAAATTAAATTCGTGCCGTCGCTGTATTAAGGTACTTGAGAAAGTTATAGCATAAACGGGTAACATACATCATACGCTTCTTGCTTTCAGCTTCATTACAGCGTTGTCACACCACAGCAACAAACAGGATATTCTTCTCATTTGTCACAAAAAAACCTGTATGTCACACTGCTGGTCTAGTCTATCATTTGAATTGTCACAGAATTACAATGACTTTGTGCCAAAATGGCCGTTTTGTCATAGAATAGGCCACAGTTAGTATTAAACAAAACATAATTTTTAAAAAGTAGCTCTGATCTATTATGTCGGAACGGCCATATGACACAATACAATTGTGATTCTTAGACAATCTAAATAACAGACTTGACCACTGGTGTGACTACGAATTGTTCAAGAAACAAAATAGCAATGAACTTTCTAAGTTCATTGCAAATTATAAAATAGCTGACTTTTATTCAAATTTTAAAAATAAATTACGAGTAACAAGACTTGAGCGAGCGTTGCATTTAGTTCTGACACCCCGAGTGTCAAAACTAAAAAATGGGCGTAGCTTGATATACTTTGTAAACATTGCTCTACATACTGGCGCACAAAAAATTCATGCATTCATTTTGTAATGTAAAAAAAACTCGCCTAAACTATCGGCAGATAGAAAAACATTGTCTGCGATCAATATAAATGATGCCGTGTGATGTAGAGTCTTTTCCACCTATGTTGGCGCGTAATATTGGAACTAAATTGAGTCAACGTAATCTAATGTAATATTTTTGAAGTTTTCTTCAACACACTTATAAACACAATTTATTTTCTTGTTAGCATATCCAAAGTGCCAAATTTCATCCAAATGCCTTTAGCCGTTCTAGTGTGAAAGAGTAACAAACATACATACAAACTTTCACGTTTATAATATTAGTAAGGGTAAGTTTATATGTATGGCTGAATTTAGCTCAAGTTAACTCCCCAAATAGTTCACGAAATTTCGTTTAAACTCACCCAGCGCCATTTATTGTTCTCAAGTTAATCTATATCTAATCTATCATTGTCATATTTCGTGGGAATGCAGCGCCGCACTGCGTTTGCTTGCCAACTTACATGGAAAACACTGTACAATATTATTTGACATAAATATATATACAACCATGTCCGAAAAGCATGATGTGATACTTTAAGCTATTAATTACCTAGACATCGTCTTTCCTGACCATTTGAGCTTTATTTATAATTATTAAACACAAATTAAAATGAAAAATCACATAGAAAAATACAATTGTTCAATCAGCTGCATCAAAAATAAAAACAGTATTCAAATCAATCTCACCAATAATAATAAATTACAGTCCGCACTTCACAAACATAGACGACTGACAGCCGTCCAATTAAATGTCAAACTGACACTTTATAATATGTCATGCGCTTTTGTTTAACAAATTTGACGTTAGGCTTACAAGAATTGTTAGAAAGCAGTCCCAGCAGGTTACAACCTGTTGTTTATAAAAAGCAGTCAAGTAAATACACGGAGGAAACATATTTCACCGCTTATTGTACGTTTAGTCGCCGCAAGTAACGCGCATACAATTTCAATATATAGAAATCTTTGATACAATTTACTATGTTTAGGAGAATTTTGCTATAGTTATGAATTTAGCTAAAAGCATTTGTATTTTTTTTTAACATGCGTAACTTTAGAGAAATACATCCAACTTCAATTTGGCCGGGCGCCTATATACGCCTATATACATGGCTTTTAAATTAAACTAAAGAACTTAAAAAACTGCAACTTTACTCGCGACGTCTATAGGTACATCTGATATAAATACTGACACGAATTATCGTTTGAAGGAGTAGAGGTATCTTTCCTTCTCTTTCTTTTGTACAAAAACAAACGCGAGAGTATGATCAGTTAACAATTCAACTAACTCAATAATTTGAGCAATCAACGGTAGTTCGTTCCCCCTCTTTCTTTCCTTGCATAAACAATGGAGATGGAGCGATAGACAAACTCAATAATTCGTGTACTATAATAGCAAGCTAAAGTTACTTTGTTGAGACTCGAGCATATATTTAATGTAAAATCTAAATAAAACTATAAATAATGTGCGTACAAATTATAGACCAAATTCAACCATACAACCAATTAGAATTCATCTAAAATACATGCCAGGTACAAATTTATTAGTAAAATGGAATGGACTAAAAAAAATCTCCATACAATATCGTATTGACAGAAATGATTTATCATTTGACATATGTTTAATACATCTACAAGCGAAACATCAGCAAAAGCAACTAATCATTTGTGGGCAGAATATATTATAAAAAATCTAAAAAACAATCACTGTTATCGTCCAAATGAATTTAAGTGAAAGTATGTACTATACTTTCTTTTTAAGTCAAAAGTTTAACTCAAACTGGCAAAAGTTAAAATTATATAGAATCGCAAATTGTAGACTAAATTATAAATAGTATTTACAAAAAAAATAAACTTCTACAGATCTTTATTATTTTATTACTTCAAGTCAAATTCAAAGATTGTCATTGTGAAATCATAAAGCTTGGACCATGGATTGCATTAGACTATCTATTTAATATTCAAATCGAAACCGAGTGTAGTTTTAGGCCAGTATTTTTCACTAAACATATTTATTTTTATTTATTTATATTACATACACAATCAACATTAATATACATTTTTGTATACAGTGGAAGGTAAAGACGTGGATTTGTCAGAAGAGTCCTCAGAGTAACATACAGTAACATAAAGGGTTGTGAGTTTAAAAAGCTGTATGTCATTGTATTCAAATTTAAGTGAAACTTTGACTATTGAATGAAAAAATAATACAATAAAATCTGTCAACATTTTGCTGTGCGTTTGAAAATGCAAATTCAAATTATTAGAATTTAGATAATTGATAAAGTTACACGTGACGAGTACAAGGTCTAATTTGAGGTGTTCTCTCTTCTAACCCTATTCTGTTTCACATCTTCATAGAATCTACTATATAATTTTTCCGTATTGTCACTTTGTAACTACCTACTAGTTAAGTGAACGACAGAATGTGAATGCATATACACTATACAATATAATTTGCTCATTCCTATACATTTTTGCTAAATAAATATCACTTAAGGCCGACACAAGTTAAAGTCCGCGCCTACACCTAATACATTATACGTCTTTTTAAGCATCTAGTTAAGTACCCCGTTGCTCATAAACACATTTTCGTTTATATAAGTCTAATAAACACTCATCTTATTAATCTGTAGATTTATGCATCATCCATACTTGGCCATGATACAAATTCTAGTTTTTCAGAAAATTTGAACTATATATGAAATTTCGCATACACATTTACTTTAGATAACAATGCACAGCTAAGCTACTGGGCAGTCATCTCAGGCAATCCGCCATATCGGATTTAAAATGACATCACTGCGATTCTAAATCAAATATGATAGATGGCCGAAGATTGTGGATTAGTTATTTTTTGTGCAAATGGGTAACAAATTAATGGGTATGATGAAAATAACAAAATAAGTTTAAATATAATTAGAAAAAATTGAATAATGTTAGCTAACTAATAAATAATGATTAGTTGGCCATCTCATAATTATTTATTAGTACTAATCATAATTTATTAGTACTAATCATTATTTATTAGTACTAATCATTATTTATTAGTTAGCTAACATCATACAATTTTTTTTTTGGTCTCTAATCTAGTCATAAGATCATAGTTACTTGACTTTAGTTTTTATTCTGGCTAAATGCCAGTTACCCTTATGTACTTACATGTTTTTTTTCTTTGAAACCATATTGCTAAACATTTTCATGACACTAGTATATGAAATGTAGTCAGAAAATAAGAAATTAAATATTCCTCTTAGATTATAATGACTCAACACAACTTTGATGAGTACTTTCACCTGAGTTTGTCATGTCATTCTAATCAAGCTATATCTAAAGGACTGTAGTTGTGAAGTCATAACTAATTTTGGATAAAATATATTTGAATGTGTTTTTTTTTGACAATAAATACTAATACTTGAATGTTCGTACTCTTTCCATTAACAACGGGGGTTTCCGTAAGTATGTTACAACAAATTCTGATAGAAATATGAGAATTCCACACACGATTTCAACACAGCAGTCTAAAGTCAAGGCTTTTTTTCAGGAGATATTGAAATATTTGTGTTGCAGTTAGTTATTAGCCAATTAACATAAGAGTGATTTTATGTACACTTCTCTCATGCTGGTTGGTTTCACTTCTGAAACAATCAGAAATGTTTAACGTTTTATCAGCAAGTGGAATTCTTATATTGAATACGTTCACAATACGTCAAAAGCACTTAAATTTTTTACATTTACACACAATTTCTAAACACAATTATAAACTATCAGAATCTGCATGAGTCCGTTCGCTATATCCGCATCTGAAGAAATCAAACTGTCACAGACTTCCCTTCGCACTTTTACACATTTCTTCTGTCATACTATTACACATTTGTTATATTATTCACCAGTAACATAATCTTTAATTACACACTATATCCGAGATAGTTGCACTGTTATTGCAATTTCTTTGCATTTATTCACATTTGGGGAGGTTATTCACTAGCCAACGTCAGTTTTGACGTAGAATAGTAGGTACGGGGTGGCTGCGGATCGCATCTTGGGTTCTGCGGAGAGTAAGTCTTCGAACTCTTCGTTGGTGATGGGTTTGACGAGCTCGTCGTCGCAAGCCAGCCAGCAGGGGTCGGGCCGGGGGCGAGGCACGCAGCACTCGTTGGCTGCACAACCAGTGGGAGGTGCTCTATAATGTTAAAAAGTTAAAGGTTAAGAGTATCACCGACCCTTCACTGTTTTCGTGTTTCTGATACAATTTTCGTTCCGGTACGGACCTCTTTTCACCCCCTAAATTGTAACGTAATTTTTTCTTATTAGTGTCAATCGCTTTACTATGATGTATTTTAGGCCTACACGTTTTATTATTTTGAAAAAAGTTAGTCAATTCTGCATAGTAAACGTATTTAATAGACATCATATCAGCGCAAAAAAATTATTGCTTAGGAAGCTTGTAACTTTAAAATGATATAAAAAACAGAAAAAAAATAAAACGTTAAAGCCTAGTAAAAAAAAACCACTGGAATCGGACATAAAATCGTAGAAAAGAGATCTGTATCTTGTATGGACAAGTTGGCGGTCTATAGCTGTCTTAATACTGATAATATGACGTGATTCGGATTTAGATGGATTCATTACACATGTTTGCCAAGCCAGTCACAAACGGTGCAGGCGCTGTGTCGATTAGAAGTGGAAAAGACAAAAGTCGAATGCTCCATTACTATTATATTATATTAAAGTAAAATCTCATCTGTTAACTATATTAAGTATCTCTTGCAAACCTTGGACAATTAATGCATTCAACACAATGTAATATACCTAGGCACATCTTTAAATGGCTCGCCTATTATAAAATAAGTAAATAAATAAATGTCAGATTACGCTGATGCTTGCTATTTAGGTTTAATGGAAGAGCAACTCGACTAGCTACAGCATTATATTTTACAAAATTTCTTCCGGTACATATTTGGTTTACGTAAATATAACATACTCTTGTACAACATTTTGATTCACCCACAAAGAGCGTTTCATATTTGTTGAAGCTACTCACTCCACCTCTCTGAGACCCTCCCTTACTCTGAAGCTACAATTTTCTATTTAAACCTCTTTTACTGTACAGGCTATCAATTCATGGAATGCACTGCCATTGTCTATTAGGCAGGCAAAATCCTTTCCTATATTTCGGAATTTGGTATTAAGTGATTATTTCTCCTAGTATAAATCAGTAGTGGTATATTTACAACATTACAAATCTGGAAGGCATACAATCTCATAGCTTATTTTCGAGTTTGAACATATTCTATTTCTTATTCGTTTTGTAAAAAAAAAACAAGTAACCTTACATGAATGTATTGTTGCTTATTTTTTTATTATTATAAGTTTTGTTGCAACAATCATTGTGTAGCGGCGTAATAGCTACACAACGGTAATTAGATAGTTTAGACTTTCCTGCGTATTTTGGATGGAGGGAAAATTGAATTAAAAATGCAGATGATTGTGGTTTGAAAAACAAAAATGGCGAATGTATTTTTCGACAGCGTACAGAGACAGAGATAGGTAATTGGGAACAAAGAAATGAACCAATCAGCGCGCATTATAAAGGCATCGTGTAGTGTTCTCATTGGTTGTTTATGAAGCGATTAATAGGTGCGTTTTCCATTTCAATCTTCAACAATTGTTATTTAAGTTTTTATTAGGTGTTCATAGCCTAAAAACAACTTTGTAGGTCCAAACTGTCGCTCAGTAAATACACTAAGTGATACATGTAACTGTGTTATTATGATTAATAAAGGACTTAATAAATAAATCAATCCATCGTTTTGTATTAAAAGTTATATCCATCCAAAGGTTGCCTGGAAGAAATTGCTTAAGGTGATAAGGCCGCCCAATGCATATAGTTGTCTTGCTGTTTCTTTTTATCTTTTGTTTAGTGTGCAATAGCCTTATATTGATCCCTATTCTGTCAGGCCCAACTTACTAACCTAACCTAATACGACAGTTCTAAATTGTCTCCTTTCTTTTTGTTTACACAAGTAAGAAAAGGATGGGTATAATTTTAAATTTTAGTTTAGTCAGTGTGACTGCACACTGCAGTCACACTGACTAAACTAACATTTAAAATTATTTTGCCGAATTGTGGTCATTCATTCATTAATTTCTCTATGAGTGACGTAGTTCCACTATGAGTGACGTAGGCGGGCATAGACAACATCAAACGACTCATGCTACAGATTATCTTTATCAATACGCGTTCAACGAATCACCATTTCAGTAAGCAGAATAACTAACAAAATAAACATTAGAGTATATCTCTCCGACAAATACTCGCAGTTAGGATAGAATAGTTTGATCTTGATTCAACTATATTTGTATGAGCGTGGAGTGTTGTGGATTTATAGCATTCTGCTGTTCCATTTGTATGTGTTTATCCAAGTTACCAAATACAGTGTGAATAAATATGTAAATGATTTGTTAGTCTGTCAAACTAGGTACAAGTGCAGATCTTAAATAACATGGTGGTTCCCTAATATCTTCCCTTTACAGAAGTATAAGTTATCAAAAGTATAATAGCATCACTTCTCTCACCTTGGTCGGTTGAAGAGTGTTCTCATGAAGCTGGAGCCCGAGGAGGCAGTGGTGGCGTCTCCAGAGCCTTCCCTCTCGCACTTGAACTCTGTGCCGGTGTCTCGTGCGTACGCAACGTAGTGCCCACCGGTGAGCGTCTGTCCGAGGTGCATTATCACTGCCCATAATGTATACCTGCAATTTGGTAATTATTATTTACTACTTACTTCCCCATTGGATTATCGAGTGGGGAATTACTTTTTTTGAGGTCGGTAAAAAAGTATCCTATGTCCTTTCCCGGGGTCCAATCTACCTGTGTAACAAATTTCATCCAAATTGGTTCAGTGGTTTTGGCATAAAGGCGAGATAGACAGAGTTACTTTCGCATTTATAATATTATTATTTTATTTTATTTACAGCTTTCTTACTATAAAAAAACTACAATCAATTTCTGAGCACACTTCGACCAAAAAAGGTTATCACTAGTAGAAACTAAAAATATTATGAAAAATAATTCCAAACAAGTTAACAATGGATTATAAGAAAGACATTTTATTCGATTTACATAGCAAACTAAACAATATAGACAAATTCATTTCTAACATTTATACAATACCTAGTGAGCTCAGTAAATAATAATAATAATAATATGGGACAACATCCACACAAAGGTTCAAGTCCCAAACTAGGCAAAGCCTGTGCTATGGCAACCTGATGACTGATATACATACTTATAAATACATATACATACTTATATATATAATAAACACCCAGACACAGGTCAAACAGACATGTTCATGCACACAAATGTTTGACCTGTCCGGGGATCGAACCCGGGACCAGCGGCGTAGAAGGCAGGAAATATATCAATACAAAAAAGTTAAATACCTACACTAATACGCAACTGCAGATACAACAACAGTTTTGTTATTTATTGCCCTACAGATTAAAAAAGTGATTTAACACAAGTTTTTGAAAACGAATCGTCTTGATGTAAATAAATCTATATGATTAGAATAAGATGCATTGAAACTTGTAAATGTGCGAATGAAGAAAGAGTTTCCACGATATTGAGTACGGCAGCGCGGGGCATGTAGTTTGAGGTGGGTTCTTCGCGCCAGGAGAGACTGTGCGATAAAATTGACTTCAGCCAGCAGGGAGGGGCAGTCAATCCTGTTCCAAATTATATTGTGCAAGAAAGAGAGGTCGGCACATTCTCTTCCTTTTTGAAGAGGCAATATGTAGTGATGACTGCAACTCTCTTCGTAGTCAAAGTTTTTATTGGAAATTTTTGCTTTGAAGTTTAGATAACGAAGGAACTTCCTTTGAGGTTTATAGTTATATCTTTCAAAACGTTTAATACTAAATTGTATTGCTAACTATCACATCGTAATCTCTTTCTTCGTCTGGCATTACAAGCGAATTATTAAAAAAAATAAGAAAAGAAGATTTTTTAAAATAATATGTTGCATATTACTTGTGTTTAGGCGGCTGGTTGACAGGTCTGGTGTTGCACGGCTCACAGAAGCAGGCGACCTGCTGCGGCGTGTGCGCGTGCCGCGTGATCTTCTCCATGCCGCCGCTGAATCTCTTCAGCTGCAGCACCAGCAGCCGCGGCAGCCGCGAGTACGCGACCGAGCGACGCGCCTCGTTGTACCGGAGACACCCGCCGCACCAGTACTGACAGATCATACACGTACTATTTATTTATTTATTTATTAACACAGCTCATAATATTCCATATACATAAGTTAATTCAAGGTTATAAGAAATATAAGTGAGTAAAGATAATGATCACTCTGTGCAACAGGCAAAGGTTGCCATTTTCGACAGACAATAGTTACCTTGATTAGATTATGATCAATCAGTTCGACAAGAAAAAGTTGCCATTTTCGACAGACAATAGTCAACTTGATTAGATAATGATAACTCAGACGGTTAAAAGTTGTTATTTTCGACAGACTATAGTTACCTTGATTAGATAATTATCACTGAGTTTGACAGACAAAAGTTGCCATTTTCGACAGACAATAGTTACCTTGATTAGATAAAGTTGCCATTTTCGACAGAATGTTCTAGAGATGATGGTTACTTTGTTCAACAGACAAATGTTACCTTGTTCGATACAATAATTCCTTGTTCAATAGCTAATAGACCTCATCATTTAGAGAATAGTGTACCTTGTTAGAGTCCCGCAAGTACTCCGTGGAAAGACAGGCCGCCTTGAAGGGTTCCTCCTCCGAGTCGTCCCCGACGGGCACGCACAGCTCGCAAACCGCCTGACACTTCTCGGTCACTCGCTCGCACTCCAAGCACATCGTGCGGACAATCATCGTGCCTGGAAACCCAAATTACTTAGTTGGAATAGAAACAAAAAAACAAACTTAATTACACAATATATAATATTATGCGACAACATCCACACAAATGTCTTCAGGTCCGAAACTAGGCAAAAACCTGCGCTATGGTAACCTGATGTCTGATATACATACTTATATACATTAATACATACTTATGTATATGACATGTCAGTGCACACAACGTTTGACCAGTCAGGGGATAGAACCCGGGATCAGCGGCGCAGAAGGCAGGGTTGCTACCAACTGCGCCAATCGGACAGTTGCAAATACTATTTAGTTTAGTTGGTTAATGTGCTTCCTACTCAGTTTCAAAAATGCGACGAAATTATGACATAGAGACAAAAAACACACGCTGTGTAGTATTCAGTGCAATGCGAGTAGTGATGTCGCGCACATATCAAAAAAATACAAAACAAAATAGTTTATTTTTACAAAAATTCATTTGTAGTTCAAACAAATAAAATGTTACAGTATTTAAATGTTTAAGCAGAGTATAAATCTATTCGTGCTCCTTGACATAGCTAATGACATTAGCTACCGCAGTAGGATACCCTGTTTCGCGGCGCCCAGTAAAGAAAATCTATTTACAAACCAGCATGGCGTGTAATTAACGTAGATATTTCTTTATCGGCTAACGTTATGTATGAAAGAGGTAAAAACAAGAGCTAGCAAACTTGGTTTCATTTTGACACAGCTGAAGCGGCGTACTGTCAAATATCGACGACGCCATTGCTTACACTAGGCAAGTTAGATCACATATTCAATATAGGTAGTTAATAAAATATAAGTTACAAACTACTAGTACTTGCTTGCTCTTGTTTTCACCTCTTTCTTGTCAACCTTAGCCGATCGTGTTCCTGAATTTATTAAAAATACCTTACATTTAATTGTATTTTAAATATTCATCTTCAATACGGCAGGTGTTCAAGTAAGTCATAATGTTTTTATATAATTTAGAGATTTTCAGTTTATTCTAATAAATGACCAAACTTCTAGGACGAATTTCATAAAATGTACCTAGGACCACATGAGAACTATATCAACATCAAACAAAAGATAAAATCAGGTCTTGCTTTCATATATATAATATGATAGTGATCAGAGAATTTTTAATAATTCAAAGACTGTCTTGGTCTCATCAAATCGCGAGTGAATCGGTTTCTTCTAGGTAAGCGCGCTACATCCTAGACCACATCGTGACTTTACATCAGGTGGGTTGCGGACAAGCGTAAGCTCATTGACTATAAAAAACAACTCACCTTCAAAGTCCTCAGCAACAAAATCCCAGCCGGGGCGCGATTTCTCATCTCTCTCCGGTTGCGGGGAAGGCGCGCGTTCCTCCGTCGGCGAGCTCCTTTTATCTTTGACTTCCTTGCGTTTCTTCCACGACTTACGTAAGTTGCCCAACGTGGCCTTGTTGCCGCCGTCGGCTTCGATACTCGGCTGACGCGCGATACCGTTACTATAAATAATTAACAATCGACAACATTTCACTATTGCAAAGTGATGGAAATTCGAAAACCATTTGAAGATAACGTAATGAAGAGTTCATACTAAAAATACCAGATTTTATATCCACTTTCCTAAGGGTTATTAACAATAAAATCATTAAAAAACTAGTATTTATGTTAAGACCGTCAGATGCCACCAATAAAGAATATTTTTGTATCTTCTGACCAAAACAAACAACAAAAAAACAACATTTTTTTACGAGCTTTTGACGAGAATAACATTATGCTGAACTTTTCTTATATTTTCGAATATCTCCAAAAATATGTAATTATTACATTCTGAATCAAGCAAAAAAATATGACTACGTTATTTTCACTTCGTCTCTCCATTATCGTAATAAAAATGGGGAGTCAAAAATCTTAACTGTTAGCAATTCCGGCCATTAAATATCGTCACTATTATTAGTTGCCGGAGTTATTGGCTTCTGTTGTTAATAAGCCTATACCAACCAACTTAAGACTAAAGCAGTACATAATATTATTACGAGCAAGCTATTTACGAATAAACTTCGTTGGTTTCTTATACCTTTCTCCATTGTCGTGCAGTTGCAGACGAGACGCGCGCGCGCCGAGCGCACGACACGTCTCGCGTATGTTGTCCAATATACACACTAACAACTCGTGTGCGTCCTGCTGTCTGTTGCCTGTAGCAAATATCTAAGTGTTATAACCACTCAATTATACAAATTACAAGAATACTTTATTATTATTTTTACTTTCACAAAAATATTTTTATTTCACAAACTTATGAAATGATGATAAAAATTTAACTAAAACTCACTCACGATATCAAGATATATTCTGACTATAATATGCAAAAAGCTAACCTAAATACCACCCAGTTGCTGCCAGTTTAATAATAATAATTAATATTATAAAAATATTTTTTGAAAATACAAAATAATTGTTATTCGTCGTGTGCGAGCGGTCATTTAATTTATCAAATTGTATAGTATTCTACTAGTCAAATCCTTTAATTTGATATCTATATACCTATAAGTCGTCCGACATGTTGTAGCGGCGGCCATCTTGGACCGATTGCATCAAACAGCTAAGAATACTCCCGACTAATTCACATTTCAAACAAACAAAATCAAAATCTGTTCATGCGTTCAGTAGCTACGTTGCTACACACAGGCACGTCATACTTATAACAAACCATCGTCTATTCTCGTGGGTTATCAATTAAAAATAACTGAAATGAAATGAAATGAAATTGAAATGAAATGAAATTATTTATTGGCCTTATAACCACTTATGTTATACTAGGCAAGTCACATTACAATATTTCACACAATACTTAATTTAGTAAATTTTAAAATGTACCTATGTCAAAAACTTTACAATACACTTAATTACAAAATTTAAATAAGATTATGTAGTATAGATTAATAGATATATTACTGATATAATAATACTTCTAAAATAGTTTACATTAATGTGAGTAGAATTTAATAAAGTCATTATATAATAAGATACTTTAATGTCATTATTAGTTTGTGAGTTTTGACTATAATTGTTTAGTTAGATTTGACAATATGTTATATAAATTAAGTATAAGTTAAGTATTAAATTAAAATTATTAGAAAGAAAAAAACAATGACGAAAGTCTTATTAAAAATTTAGCTATCACCTACTTATAAAATTATGATTGCTCACTCACGAACGAAGTTTCAGTCAGCTTCATGTTCATAAATTCTTTGACCGAGTAAATTGGGGTAGACTCAAAAAACCGCTTTATTTTTTGTTTAAAATCGTTCGCGTGAAGATTAACTACGGCATGGGGCAACTTGTTGAACATACATATCTTAATATAAATTCCTTGTTTTCTAACTTTGGCTAGGCGTGTTTTAGGCTTACATAGTATCTCTTTTCGTCTTTCATCCATTCTTAGATTATGCGCATATGGTTGTTTCTGTAAAATATCCTTATCTTCATAGATCTCTAGGAGGCAATTATAAATATACAAAGATATAACCGTCATGATTCTATTATTCTTAAAATAATTTCTAGCTGACGCCCGTTTACGCAATCCAAATATAATATTTATAGCTTTTTTTTGGGCTCTTAGTACTTTTATTACATCTGTACCATTTCCCCAGACAGTTATTGCGTATCTAATAATAGAATGTGTGAAAACGTAATACACGGACAACATTGCATGCTTATCTAATAATGGCTTTAATTTCACCAATGCATAATTGGCACTTGACATCTTTTTACACAATTTAGCAATATGCTTTGAATGAGTAATTGTGTAATCTATTGTGTATCCCAAGAATATATTTTCTTCTAAGACGAAATTACTATCAACACCTTTCCTGGATTGGTATGTCATTACAACACTTTTATCTGCGTTTAGTATGATACCGTTAGCATCAAACCACTGTTTCAATATACTTTTAGCTTTGTTTATTTTTGTATTTAGCTTGTCTTTGCTTTTATCATTGATTCCTACGTGCGTGTCGTCAGCAAATAAACTAGTATATGCCCAATCAGGCATAGCATTAGATAAGTCATTTATATATATAAGAAACAGTAATGGTCCTAATATAGAGCCTTGGGGCACTGAAAATATGCCTACCGCATTACAGCCGTTTTTTACTTTTTTTTTAATACTACGTGTTTCGTTTGCGTGACCCTTGTCTACAGTAAAACGGTGTATGCTTTGAAATTTTATTTGGTCATCAGTCTAGATGTCATTTGATATATGTGAACCCTTTATTGTAGACCCAGGTAAAAAGTGACTTCGAAAAACCCGACTGCAAGAACTTTAGACTCACGTATCTGAGTGAAATCGCAGAATTCACCTGGTATAACAATCTACAGGTGAAGAGGAACACACCTCATATAAAAATACGACAAGCACTCTAAATATACATAGATACATACATACAAACATACATAACCTACACTCGAAAAACATAACCCTCCTTCTTTCGCAGTTTGGTAATAAATGAAATAACGATTTCAATTCGGCGTGCAAATATTTTACAGTTTTTTATTTATAAACAAAATTCTGAACACGATTTTGATAAAGTATCATTAATGGGTCCGCAAAAGAATGCTGTTTCACAGAAACTATAGTTGGACCTTTCCACCAAAAATGCAATTAGGTACGCGTAAAAAACGCGTGAAGCAAAATGAATCAAACGCGAGTTAGATTGTCAAGCTCAAAGAAAATACTTGAAATAAATATATAAATTTAGTTAAAAGTGTCCGATATACTTGAGGGTTAGCGTAAGACTAATTTATATTCTAACTAAATCTAGACCGTCGAATGATCACGCCATGATCCGACCACCGAGTAGTATGTAAGTTAATGTTAAGAATATAATCACTAATGATATATTCTAAAATATACCATTAGTTTTAGAACCTCGAAATGGGCTAAAAGTATTTTTAAATTAGTTTTTAAAAACATAGTTTAGTGCTAACAAAATTTAACTAGATATCTAAATAAATTTACCTTCAAATGTAGAGTTGACATCTCTAAGTGCCGCTAGGAAGGAGTCGGCCGCGTAGGGCTCCGGGCTCGCGTCCGCCGAGCTGCTGTTCAAACACTTGGACTCTACGGCGCGCAGGTTCAAGTACGTCTCGTGAAGTTTCTCTGTCGCTATCTGTTAAGTCAATATTATCTATATATATAAAAGAGTAAATCCAACTACGCTACGCTAAAATTTATTGTTATATTCTATTTCTATGCAGGTTGTCTGGAAGAGATCGCTTTTTAGCGATAGACCGCCTTTTGTGCCATGTTATTTGTTTTTTTTTATTCTTTTTGTGTTGTACTTTTATGGTGACAATAAATAATTATTGGATTGTATAGTCCTGACTGACGCACTTATATTATCCAGGAATCAACGTAGAGCCTCAACCGCTGAACCTAGAGATATGAAATATGGAGTGAATTCTTTATAAAATGTAGGTTATTGGAAATTCAACCCTTAAGGGGGTGAAATGAAGGTTCAAAGTTTTGAAACTTTATTAATATATAAATTTGTCGCGGGCAACGCAGAGGGTGACAGCCACTAGTAACTCATATGATGACTTGCTTGGAACTAGCGTATTATTTGCGGTGCATTTTATGTATTTTAGATCATAAGAAAATATTCTAATAAATAAACTGATGTGAATAAACAACCAGTGCCCACTTCGCTTCAAATATTGTGATTGACTCACAATATTTGAACTTTTGCTTTTATTTCACACTAGCGATACGTACAGATTTCGCAAAGGGCATGTTTTGGTTAAAAAATATAGCTTATGCTACTCAGTGATAATGTAGCTAACTAAGGAAAAAATAATATTAGAAATCCAGTATTAATAAATTAATTTGTTGCATACAATAATACAAATCTTTCTGCTATAATAAATATTAGTGATGATTAAAAATATATAATTAAATACAGTTATAAATAGCATATTATATCAGTCAAAATAATATTTCTTTCTATTTCTGAGATTATGTTCATATCAATAGTTAATGAAATCTTATTTTCATTTAATTGCTACATAATTCTGTATCAGCACACTTTATTCTTACTAACATCAAATTTCTTAATATATTTATATAATTGTACTGTAGAAAATATTTTTTTTAGCAATAAATATATTTTGATTGATTTAAGATTATGTTATTTGTATTCTTTTCTTATTAATTTCTTTTTATCATTTGGTGAATCATGTAATATTGTGTAGCGTACATAATTAAATGATCATAGACTGGTATTAATAATCTGCCTCTCGGCTTTTCAAATTTGGTGTTGCAGTTTTCATTATTTTTTATGTGCATTAGTTTTTATAAAAGAAAAGGTACACAATCTGACTATATGTTTTTGTTTTCGTGTTTGTTACCTGCTCCTTGGACTGATTCATAAAATTTGTTTGAAAGGGTCTTATAGAATAGCACACGCTAGTCATACTTCTCAAGTGGTCTCATTTAATTTGATCAAACTCAATACAGAGGTTTAATTTTCAAATCGAAATAACGTCAAAAGTTCTAACGGCGCCTGCCGCTATGGAGATGGTATTATTTTTTTAAACAACTTTTTACAATGACCCCGATTCAAGCAGTCTAAACTTACTATACTAACCTAATTTGACATTTCTAAAATTGTCTCCTCTCTTTTTGTTTCCACAAGTCAGAAAAGAGATGGATATAATTTTAGGAACTTTTAGTTTAGTCAGTGTGACTGGCTGAATTGGGGTCATTATAATGGCTATACTTTACTTTCAACAAAGTTTAACAAGAAAGGTGTAACGATACTTAAGGATGTTCATTGTTTTTAATTTTGTTCTATGCAGGGTTCACTAAGACGGGTAGACTAACACCCTCAAGTACTATCACACCTTTCTATTACACATTGTTTAAGATGCATACGAATTACATCATCTCTTAAATTATTATACTCAATAAATAAGTGAACCGCAAAATCATAAGGAAGTATAATATTTATCTGTGAATGTCATTCACTTTGCTGATAAACATGTTAAATTTGAATAACACAATGACACAGTTTGCTTTACTGTGTTTGCGATATACTTTTATCATGTTGTAGATATGGATAAAATATTGATGCTTTTTTTTTCGAGTATATAACAATATTTTTAACAGGCTCTAAAAAAGATGGGTTAAGCAGGTTTCGTTTTTTTTCTTTTCTACATATCAAACATTTCTCAAATTATCTGCGACGCATGGACCAATTTTTTTTGTTTGATCACTTTATAGGTTCCTTCACATTTAAATTCTATCTAGATAGTTTTTTTGTTTATATTGGTCAGAGGGACTAGTATTAAATAAAACAGAACTAATTAGATTAATTTGTACGGGACTAACTTGAAAAATATCCTTTTGAAAAATAAAGAGTTTTCTAAATCTTTTGATAAATATGTCTGGAATTTAGAACCTTCTGCTTTTATAAAATCATTTAAAATGTAATTACTATGAAAATGAGTAAAAAATTTATGTGTATACCTGTATCTTACTCTTCCCGCTCCCAGCATCCGATTGTCCTAGTGAAAGTAGGTCCTTGCTACTCCAAGAGCGCGCGCCTGAGGCTGCCAGGCCTGCGGCACTCCGCCCCAGGGATGAACTCTTCAACCTGATACTGCCGAGCTTCTGCTCCACGCTGGCCAGGTCTGACACCAGATGGTGCAGGTTGTGGAGGAATCTTGGTGCATATCTGATATACAAACAAATAGTTTTTATTATTAACTTATACTATCTCACTCTTTCTGCATCAAAGCTAGTATTGCTGACAGAGAGAACTTTCAACATCTTATTATTTTTATGCAAGGTAAAGCAAACATAACAACGTTTTAAGATTGTTACTAACAACGAGTTATATTTTCTTTTAAAAAAACTTCAACATAATTATCTGATGGCCTAAATTTTTTACACATCGAGGTATATAAATTATTTCTTTATTGTTCAGCAGATACATAGTATTTTACTTTTTTCAAAATTGTTTCTTTCGCTTTTAGAAGCAGGTTTGGTTAAATAGTATAATCTTGACTTACTGTGCATGAATGTTTCTATAGGTGAACTAATTTTGTACTGTATGCCATAAGGTTCCATGCAGAATCTTTTCTATTTTTTTGAATACCATTATCAAATGATTTAACTTACGTTTAACATATTCAGCGCCACACGTATATGTCTTTAAGAACCATAGCTCTAATCTCACACGTCAGTGTTTATTTTGTTATACACTTGGCCCAGCAAGAAGTCATTTTTGTTACAAAAATTAGTAAATCCCACAAAATTTGCTGCTAAGGTGCCTTGGTGCAAAATAACTTACCTTAATGTATATAGCACACTGTTCAAGAAGCAAGTATTCCCCAAGTTGGAGAGTGTTGCGACGGGTGCTTTCCTCTGTACGGTGCCTCCATACTGACTGTCAGGCGGGTGGTGGCCATTCAACATTGCCAGCGACGGTTTGGGATCCAGGATTACTAGCTTGGGCTCTAATGGGCACTCTACAATGGAAGAACAAGAATAAATAATAGTAAAAAGGATCATAATTTATAACACACAATTGCATACACCTCTACATATTAAATGTAGTCTGTCACCTGAACTACAATAGCAAATCAATTTCCACTTATTTATCACATCAGATGAGGAGTTTTTGCACGTAAATAAATAAGTTAACCATTTTACATTGAATTACTGGGCATGCATATTTATAAGGGCAAATTATAAAAATAAAAAAAAAAATTAAGTGATATCTGCTGTCACTTTTGTGGATAATTAGTGAAATAATTATGAAGGCAGCCCATTTACTTGTTAAGTATTATGCATGGGCATAATACTTAATAATAAAATAATAGAAATAAGTAACTAGTATAGACCACTTCTAAACTAGCTACTTATTTCTATTTTACCCAAATTAAATAGATCTGCTGTACTGTGTTGGATACAAAACAGTGAGTCAGCAAACAAATCTACTCAGCCTTCAGCTTTCCTTCCTCGCAGAACACTTGCACATCTATGCAGCATTTAATGTATAATGAATTTTCTTGTATTATATTCTCATCCTGGCTTACATGTTTTGTGTTGTCAGTCAAAATGACAAAAAACATAACAAATTAAATTAATTTCTTAGATATGAGAATGATGCTTGGTGATTGATTATAAAATAGTTACTGCAGCCTAATTGCTAATTAGTTACTAGCTGCTTATTGTTTTAAGATACTACTACTACACAGTTAATTTCTATATGATATGCATAGGCATGTCAAATATAGCCTACAAGCTTTTTGTAGATTCATCTGCGAATGAATTGACATAATATCTATGACTATTTTAGTATAAGTAATGTAAAGTTATCATTGTGATTGAAGTTCATATTGCCATAGCAATATAATAAGAACAGTTACACAATATCTACTCACCAGATGGCTTTGAGGTTGCTCCCAGGGGTTTCAGTTTTTTAGCAGCACTTACTGTATTTGAGTACGTGCCGTTTATTCGACGTTTTAGTGGCTTATTCTCCTTATTACTCTCTTGAGCCTGCGTCCAAGAATCACCGTTTTCACCAGTCTCCTTCCCGCTGCTCAGATACGTTGCATTATTTCTAACAAGTGACAGTGAAAATCTCGGTTTTTTAACACCTTTGTTTATCTCCGTAATAGAGTTGACTGGCATCTTCAGTATACCTGTAACAGGAATCGCCGAGGGGCAATTAAAAACTTTAAAATACGGAGGCCACTTTCTCGAGGCATGTCAAGGATGTTGCCGGAACCTCAGCAATACACTACAACTATCTCACGGAAAAGTCTCAATTAAGTACTTGAACTTACATTATCATGTAAGCAATGTTTGCAACACGACGGAAAATTTATTCACCGAAAAATAGCTAAAAGTAACAGCAAACAGCCCCATTGGAAGCAGTCAGCCATATTGGATATTTTTTTGATTGAAGGATGTCGAAATTCGAAATGTCGATGTCTATTTGCCATTGCCGTTTGCCGGTTGTCTATGGAATAATTGTTCGGATACAGACACCACCTAAGCGGGGCACAACGCTTTCTACTTTTACATCATTCTAATAATAAAACAGACTGCCCACAACAAGTCGCATCTTTAAAGCCTTGATTTCATGTAGCTAGTATTTTCTAAATCATAATTTGATTGAACATTGAATAAAAAGACATTTGGTTTTCGTGTTCGCGGGAAATCTCCATAGTAACTATAGTGACATGACTTGACCCCGACGGCTTTTATAGATATTTGACTGCCAATAAATAAAGAAAAAAATATTTTTTTTCTTTCCCGCGTACCCCCACACAGAATAAAATAAACTAAACAGAGAACTGGACTGGATGAAAATAATAACCTTGTTTTCAGTAGCCCAATTCGCAATTAATTAGCGTTTTTCAAAATCAAAATGTTATTGTTTTATGCATCATAACGCATAAAACAATATCATTTTGTCGGCCATTTCTCGTCGTGAGACGTTATATGAACACAAAAACATTCAGCAAAAAGCTGTTTGGTGATAACGCGTAAGCGTTCTCTTACTAGTCTGTGTTGGTGATTATTAATTCATGGCTATGGTACACACATTTTTTTAAAATTTGTTTTTTGTCCTACACAGCTAGGTATTCGATCACAAGTTCGCACGACCACGGAACTCAGCTATACTGTAGCCCTAGATGGAGCATTCCTTGTCTGGAATACACTGGCTCTCAAGCAAGGCTGCGGGAACACACCGTTAAGTGCTTGGCGAGCGACAGGTAAAGCCCTACCATCATGCTATGGTTTCCTCACGATGTTTTCCTACACCGGTAGCTCAAGCTCTTTTTGCCTGTTTCGTGGGATCGAACCCCGAACCTTTTGCACGGCAATCGACCCCACTAACCACTCGCCCATTGTCGCCGTTGAGTTGTAGTTGTGATAACACGACGTTTGTTGTGGAATACACACCTAGGTATTCTTTATAAATTAGCGTACTGTGGGGTTGGCTGCTAAAGTAGACGGGAAATTTTATTATACTATAGTTAAAAAAGAAGGTATGTTTTATTTTGCAACCCTACGTACAATTTCATGAAGTTTTCAATAAAAAAAATACTACGAGCATTCTCTAATTCAAGGCAATTGTAATTCAAACAAACAAACAAAATGCAATTCTATCAAACAAGACCAGAGCTATCATTGTAATTAAAATTTAATTTAGAACTCTGGTGGTATCAAGCGACAGCAATCTTGGTTTCGTTTAGACAGTTCCGAACTGTCAAAATGAAACCAAGATTGCACTTTGTCACTTGTTACACTTCTTTCGCATCTAACGTTACGCGATACCACCCTGGTTTGATTGCAGATCCAATTCAATTAAAGAGTCATCATTGTTAAGCGCATAAACTCTAAGAGATCGTTAGATATAAACAATTATTGTCGAAGTAACTCACCTAATGGTTTCATGGATGCCAAGGTAATTAAATAGATTTTGAGATCCAAATAGGAGTATCTAGTAAATTCTTGGCTGCAATTGAGACGTATAGGTATTAAGTTACTAACAGTTTGTTAATTCAGTTAATTAATTTGAGATTAGTATCCACCCAGTATGGCATTTGGCAGTAACTTGAATTGCCTTATATCTAATTCGTCTGAGGTTAGTTAGTTAATTTGTATTGAGTCAGATTTCTGTTTACTTTGTGCAAACCACAATAAAGTCATTTGTAGCAAATGTGGTCGTTTCTAAATTAATGTTATTTTCATTCCAATTTACTGAGACATCTGCAAAGGCGCCTACATTATACATACAATGAAGAAGTGCTACCGCTAAAACAGTCAAGCCTCTTTATTCTGGATATTATATCATGATTATGCATAATACAATATCTAACCAAATTATCGCCATTTTATATAGAAGGCAAATTACTTACTGTACTTGGCCCCTTGGGGTGAAAGATATCTTGGCTTCTTGCTTCACCTCCGACCAAATCTTGTATATGCTTTTGACTTCAGCCATCATGGAACGCCTGCCGCTGGCAGGTATGGGATCCAATCCGAACCCCTTTTAGAGCCCTCCGTAGCGTGTGGCCAATACCGTTTCATTCCTTAGAGAGCAAATGGAATTTTCTAGTACCTAACCTCTTGTAATTTTACTATCAAAATACAGTAGGTAAGTAAGTATGTTAGAAAGGTAGATGTTACCCAGAACAAAGCTCGATTAGCATCGCAATTCGCAATTCAGTCAAACTGTGGGCGCCTGCTAATAGATATTTGTTTGCGTGGATGCGAAGTGGTCCAATAATACGAATGCAAATGACGAGCCAATGTCAATATTGGACCCCGTGGTATCCGGTTGTGGGTGTACTGTACTAGGGTTTCCATCCAACCGGATTCGTCCGGATATATCTGGAGTTTAAAGTTTTGTTAGGAGTTTATCCGAATTTTTGTTGCTTAGGGGAATTAAATACTATATAAGAAATGTCTTTTGTACCTAACTTTTTATGTTTTTTTGTTACTAACTAACTCATATTTGCATTGTAGTAAAAAAATAGTATAAAAAAAATAAGATAACATTCTAGTAGCCTTTCTTACGAGCGCTGTAATCCTGACTAGGTATGGTCCATCCAGGGCCATAATGACGCTGACTTGCTTAAGGAGGGTATTCCTAAAAAAGATAAAATATCTAAATAGGTTTAAAGTTTAATAATATCAACATTAACTAATATTCCAAAAGTGATGCGCATCAAAATAATATTATTTCAAATTAGCCGTTTTATTATTATTCCTTTTTGGTCTTACTATTTCCTAGGAGACAAATTGCTGCGCGAGACATCTATAAAGCATGGGCGTTAATCCCGGCGGGAAAAGGAAAAAAATACGGCTAATGTGAATTGATACGATGATATGGTAGCGTTTTAAAACACTCTCATGGATAGCTACCACCCTCAAGTTGAAAAATCTGTCGCCAAGCATCTAACGGTGTGTTCCGGCAGCCTTCCTTGAGAGCCAGTGCAATCTAGACAAGGTATGCCCTATCTAGGGCCACAGCATCGCCGACTTCCGTGGTTGTGCGAGCTTGTGGTCAAATACCTAGCTGTATCGGATAAAAAAAAAAACATTTGCTTCGTAGCGCAATGAACGACTTTTTAAATAAGAAGTATGTACGAATATCAATATTTCTTCGAAGGAGGACAAACCGTTCTATCCACTGCTACTAGCAGCGCATGATACGGGTGTATCCTGCGTTATTTTCGTACTTATGTACATAGCTTAGGGAGACATGTTGCGGATGTAACTTTCACATTGCGTGACTCCGTAAAAGTAATGTAGTGTTATGTTAAACTAAGTACTACGTTATTGGTAGTAGAATAATGAATCGTGTTAAAGGAGGTGCTATATTGACTCTGTCGGACACCAATTACTATAGGCGTGTGTTTAGTTGACTAATTGATTGAATTCACTCTGCTATTTTTACAAGTGATTGACAAACACATTATGAATAAGCTAGTAATTGTCGCCCGCGGCGTTGCATGCGAAAGAAAATGGAATTACCAGTAGTTTCATACTTTGAACCTTCGCTTGACTACCTTAGGGATTGAATTTCCAAGAATTCTTTCTCAGTACACTTCTAAGTTCTATAATGAATATACCCTCTAAATTTCATGATGATACAATGATGTGTTGATACAATTGAGTCAGTCAGTCAGTCAGGGCTTACTCTTATATATTTATATGATAGTTTCACGGATACATGCTAATATTTTTCTTTCAGCAGCCTGATTCAGCAAGCTTTGAATCGACGATTAGCTTCGAAAAGTCTAGCTACCTAGTCCTACCTAGAGAGTACCTCATAAAGTTCTCCTTTCTAACCGACTTCAAAAATGATGAGGTTCTTAATACGTCAGAATCTAGTGGTTTTGTGTATTTCTCAACAACACCATGACTAAATTTTAGATTTTTTTTTTATGAAAAAAATAATTCCGTTCCGTAGAGAGATTTTTCAATTAGATCTTAAATAAAAAAATTATGAGACTATAAATAAATTTTATAAAATCAGATTTTCACATTCTACTTTCGAATTCGGTTAAAATGCACGACAAAGTGAGCACCACCACAATTGCACTTGAAATACAATTTAGCTGTCCAAATTCGATTCTGCATTCAGACTCACTGTGAGAACCGAAGTTATTCTAGATATTGTCTCATTGACTCTACGTTCTATAGAAGCGGTGAAATTGGATAACTTGCTAACTTGCACTGGTCCGTGCTAGATGCGCTTCCGTACAAGTAGATAGCCATCCAAACTTAGTAGGTAGGTACATCAAGCTAATATTATAAAGCGAAAGTTTGTATGTGTGCGTGTGTTTGTTTGTTACTCCATCGCAATCAAAAGGTTTTACGAATCTGGATGAAATTTGAAACGAAGATAGCATTTATAAACCCTGGATTAACACAAAAGCTAGTTTTAATCACGGAAAATTGCAATGTAGTCATGGGATGATCAATAATCCACCGCGGGAAAAAAACGAGAGTGCGCAGGTAGTAATGTAATGAATGTTGATAACTCTGTAATGTTGGTTGGAAGTAATATTAGGCAGTGAGCCGGTGGTCTCAAGTTTGATTCTCGTTTGGGACCGGAGGTCGAGCGATGTGTTTTTAAATATTTCATATAATTTATTGACACAGGATAATATCTTGAGCATGTCTTTCCTTATTCTTGTTCTCTATTTCTTGTTCTGTGGTAGAAGTGAAAATCACTCGCCCGGTAAATGATCGCATTGTAATTGTAGTATTATGATATTTAAGTCAAACAGGTATTAATAAAGGGCTCCAAAATTCAGAACTATCCAGAATCATTAAGCGTTATAGACCTACGCCGAAATACGTCAAGATAATCGAATTCTGTCGTGGCTTCGAAACCTACATATTTCACAATTTCAGGTCTGAAGTGAAGGCTGAGAATTTTCGCATTTTCGTATTAACCCCGCGCTTCAAGTTTTCCAATCTCGCCAACAATAGTTTTAAGATAAGAACAGTTTATTTTTCGTTGAAACTTGTCTTAAACTTTGAAAAATAAACTTGAGTTTGAAAGCAAACGTTGCTAGATATTTACTTAGTTAATTAAGCTTGGAGAGTTAATGATAGCGTTGGGAGTTTCTATACTACAAAATTAGGGAATGCAATCCCGCAAGATAATTTTGATCTATGTATTTACGGGATCCAGCAATGTTAGGAAATAAAACATGATATATATCAAATAGATGCAATTTTATTCAAAATCAATTGGTACACTTATAATTCGTTTGTTAATATTTTTAGACTTAAGATTAAAAATATATAAATCTTAACATAATTTTGGTAATGACTACGTTAAAAATCAAAGTATTAATTGTGTCATATGTTAAATGGCTCCTGATATTCGACACTAGTTAGCCAGTGCCGCTGCGCGCAGAATAACACGTCTGACTGGCGCTTTTTTGTAATCCGCTAAATTTTAGACCGAGATTAGTCCCGCAAAATGTATGCATTACCAACACAAAATGAACGGTATATAGGTATTTACTTTCTTTAGATATACGTATAATTCAGGGTTCCAGAAGCTTTGAGTGTGTTGTAATGTACTTAAAAGCCTCGAGTTTGCTAGGAGAACATTATGTGGGTTCCAAAACTTGCTCCTTTGGTTAGTTGCAGTGTAGTTACCTTGCTAGTTACATTTTATTATCTTCTACGTTTAGACTATCTGCATTAGGTAGCCTAAATATACTTATAATAAACTAGCGCTGCACTCTACGGTATTACCCGCGGATATATAATTTTTCACAGCCTATGTTACTCAGTGATAACGTAGCTCTCTAAAGGCGAAAGAATTTGCAAATGCAAACAAATAAAACAATAAAATCTTTTAATATTAGTATAGTCAAGTACTATTTGACTTTTATTCGGCAGGCACCTATGGATATTTTTCTTAGATTTACAAAAACTAGACCAATTATGATATTTTGTTAAGTAAGTATGCAAGAGATTTAAGTACATAATCACTGACTGCAATAAACGGTTTTAGACACTGCTAGTGGAAACATTTAAAACTTAACTTGCCTTTAAAGCTGTTAGTTTATATTTCAGATATTTATACAGATGTATTCACAAATAGTATATTGGCCAGAAGATGTATAGAATGCCATTATAATATATGGACGAATGTAGTAAAAAAAACCAGTAAGTAACTCCTAATAGAACTGGCGTTAGTACCGTTAAGAGATTTACCGCCGTATATATCTAATAACAAAATAATATTTAGAATGCTCTTACATTATGTTACATCAGTCGTTAGAATAATAATATGGGCATACATGATGGTTGGAAAAGTCGAACTATAGTTTCGTTCACATTCGGTTAACTTCATCAGGGATGAAATGAGACGGTCGTGACCACAACAAAGTGCCAGACGAGCCTTTGTTGTTGACACGACTGATTCATGAATAGATAAAGGCTTTGAATAACAGACATACCAAGCTAGTACCATATTTGTAAAAGTTAATGTTGATAGGTACATGATAGAAAAACTACTCATCTTGTTATACAAGTATGAAGATATAAGTTTTGTAAGGTCTACTTAAGAACACTCGAAATTGGTGCCGATTGTAAATGATAGTATTATTATTTGCGAAAACCTTAGTATTTTCGCAAATACGTTTCAACGTAAAATTAAGCTTAATTAGGCCGGTGACATAGCAAAATTGGGCGGCATTTCGGCTCTTATGTCAACTCGACCAGCCCGTAACCGTACCCGTGAATGAGTTGACCTATTCATACAATAATTTGTCTTTTGTCAACTAACCTCGCCCTTAAATTAGGGAAAAGCCAGTTGTATAATGTACATCTTTCTGTATAAGTTAGATTCAAAAGGGGTACACGAGTTTTTTATTTTTATGTCATATCATCACTCTTCCGCCTGGTTGCAAATTAGATTTGATTAATTTAATTTATATTAGATATTAGTATTTATTTTCGTTTTATAATTAGTAAGTTTTGTGTCTGAAAGTTTAAATTACTGGAATTTAACTTATAGTACCGGAGTAAATCTCATACTAGAATGCTAGTAGTTTTGACTACTTTTAGTGCAACACAATCAAGCTAAGGACTATTATACTACCTATATCTATACCTACTTATGGCGCAGAAACGGAGGTATGCGAACTCTCGCTCGTACCATATCAGTTTTACTAAGATACAGAATGATAGAATTATTCTTTGAAAAATCGGCTTCTGAATTTTGATGAGAAGAAAATTTTTTCTTCAAGCTTTGTAAAAGTAAAATTGATAATTAAAAAAACCCCGACCGCCATTTTCTGGTGGTGGCCATGTTGGATTTGAAGTTAATCATAGTGCTTGTTCTACCAGTCAATCCATTTAATTTGATTCCCATATTGAACTTACTTACTACTTACTCTGCTGGCGACCCGAAGTGGGTCTTGGCCTCCGAAACAAGAGAACGCCATTGGATCCGATCCTGGGCAGCTTCCCGCCACTCGGCAATACGGAGATTGCTTAGATCGGATATCGGACGGGTCGACAGGTCAGCGGCCCTTTGGGGTTCCAAGATACGATTTCCTGACATTTCGATCCTCTCCCATTCTCTCTAGGTGGCCCATCCAGCGGAGTCTCTGGGCTTTCGATTCTCCCATGATGTTGGGTTCGGTTACCAACTCTTTGATTTCCAGGTTTTTTCTCCCCTTTGGTTCCCAAAATTTTCCTCAATATTTTTCTCTCTGCCACTAGGAGTTTTTCCTCTTCTTTAGGGCCCAGGCTTCGATACCATGTATCAGAATTGGTCGTATGACCGTCTTGTAGATGCGAATCTTGGTGTTTCTGCCCAGCAACTTGGACACCTACACCACATGGAGTGCTGCACTATACCGGAGTGTGTTGGGAATCCGAAGATCGATTTCTTCCTCCTGCGTATTTGTGTCCGTTATAGTGCAGCCTAGATACTTAAATACTTAAATTCCCATATTGAATGAGCTGTGAAAAAATATGTAGTTCGCCATTTTGCTTCCGTCTAATTCAATATTAAAACAAAAAATATCAAAATCGGTTAATGATTGGAAACTGATTTGGTTACGTCAACAGCCATTAACGTGATTCCCTAGTGGCTTATCACGCGAAGCCTTCATCAAGGCGTCACTTACGGCCTCCTTACATCAATTTCCTCTACGACATTTATGTTGCTACAACAAAATCAACTAGGTACTCGTACCTAATTACAAGTTGTATGTTTTCTTCAAAGATAAAACATGGCAACCTTTTCCAGACAGGTACCAGACAGACAGACAGATACGAAACTTCAAGTTAAACAAAGTTACTAATAAGCGTTAATAGTCGTTCTGTCGATAGGTATTGTTGAGATAAAAAGAGATGACAACCAGCTGCTCGACCTCTTTTTGAAAGATTTCAAAAAACAAATTGACAATTTATATAGCACAATCTGCTTTTAGAAGTATATGAAAATGCGAAAAATTTATAAAAATACTAGCTGTTACCCGCGTGGGCATTTTTTCTATCTTTAGTAAAAAAATATCATTGAGAAGTATCCTATCTTACTTTTAATAATTCCAGGAATAGAATGCGTAACAAACAAACTTACATTCACATTTATAATATTAGTAAGGATTCAATTATTTTGTATTTAATTATGGTGTACATATAGAAAAACCAATAACTGTAATATAAGTGCCTGGTTGTTGCAGTAAAATAGTAGATTTAAAGAAAATAATGTGGTTTTATCATTCCATCGGTAAGTTGAATTCATTACTATCGTATCTACATCATAGTTTTATTTTTGTATATTAGTTTGAAATTGTATTAATACTTATATCTTTTTTAAAGTGCGCATAATGGATTGCGAGAATTTTAGCAGTATATTGCTGTTAGTGGTCTAGAAAATACAATACCTAATAAGCAGCGGCCTGGTACTTTGACATTTTACCTAACCCTTTACAGCTTTATTAATAAACGCGTTAATTTTAATCGTTTTTGTCTTTTTTCTGCGCGTGACGTTCTCCATTGGATAGAACAAGACTATACATGTTCTATAAGTTAAGACGCGTTTATTAATATGGCAGTTAGTGATGTGGGCTGGAACACTTACCGTTTTATCGACATCGATAGTTGGCGCAAATATTAAAAAAGTAGATATTATTAGCCGACTTTATAAAATAAGAGGTGCTAAATTTGTCGTAATCTTTCTGTATGTAAAATATGTGTTTTAATGGACTTCAAAACGCGCAGTTTCTTAACTTGTAGTAGCCTTTTTAGGGTCCCATACCCCAGGGGTTAAAGCGAGACCTTATTACTAATACTTAGCTGTCCGTCTGTCACCAGACTGTACCCATAGAAGCAATATATATATTAAAAAAAAGAACATTCGATACATTAACCTTGCAGTGTGAGTGACTCAGTTACGCCGAATTATTAGTTGCCGCATTTTACAAGTACGACGGCGGTAACTTCTCGAGCGCAGCAAGACTAATCATTCATCCAAGGTAAAGGCAAAAGTTAACATCTTAGTTTAAATAATTTGGATTGGATATCTTAAATAAAAAAAGAAATTGTTATATTAAATATAAAAAAAAACAATTACACTTTAAAGAGAGACTAGCGACTTCGGGCCAAACCTCAAAGTTTAGACTTCACACGCCTACCTGTGTAAACCGTCATTCTTTAATTATATACAGGCTTACTGGTATTCTCTTAAGACTTCTGATGACTATTAGCAACATGATAATGTTCTAGGACTTTTTAAAACTCTCTTAAGAATATTAAATTGATTTTCCATACATTTGGCCTCGCGTCTATGATCTTTTTAGCGTGTTTACGATATACTTATACGATGTACTTTAAAACCGATTTTAATATTGTTTTTTTTGTCCCATGGAACAGGTTTTTTACGAACTTACTAAAGTCCTCAAGCAAAAGTTGTTGCTTATGGTCAACAAAAGCCACTCTCTAAAGAGGATGCTAGTGGATTAACAGTAACTCTATATACGTAGAGTGCTTACAGTACGAGTATGTACCAAGAGTGTTTACTCGTATTTTATAATAGCCAGCAGATGTCCATGATTAATGTTCCTGAAGAAATAAAGTGTTTACTAGTTTCACGTGGGTAGGTAGGTACTGTGTCGAAACAAGGGTTGTTAACTGTCGCCCGGTCACAAATAACTCATGATTTAGCTACCTTTAAGGGTGAAATGTTCCACGGCTTGATTTGATTTATTGAGTATCTC
This sequence comes from Ligdia adustata, assembly GCA_947049295.1. Taxonomy (NCBI): domain Eukaryota; kingdom Metazoa; phylum Arthropoda; class Insecta; order Lepidoptera; family Geometridae; genus Ligdia; species Ligdia adustata. The sequence goes on from OX346223.1 coordinate 3,199,331, forward strand.
GTTGTTGTTATATTTCTACACATTTTTTTTTTGGTATTTTGGTTGTGGTCTTCAAGTTTATCTTAGGATAAATATAATGAGAGCTCCTTGCGGTTTAGTACACTGATATTTGATAAACTATGTGTGCTAAAGTGGTCTACAACAATTTTTTGTACACTATTAGATCTCCGTTACAAAACTGAACGCTGCCATAGATCGGGTCCATGATGCCATTGTGGAAAAAAATACAAATAGCTTCATCATCATCATCATCAGCCAGAAGAGGACACCCACTGCTGAACACAGGTCTCCCTCTAGTACGCCATTCAAACGACAAGCTGCTAATTGTATCCACTGGTTATTTGTGACTTTTACTGTGTCATCGGTCCAAATAGTTGGAGGCCTACTTACGCGGTTTCATTCGGTTCGACACTCAAGAACCTTTCATCTCCATCGGTAAATAACAAATAGCTTCGAAGACAATTAATTATCCTTTATTCAATGATTGCACATAGATTTTATATTTTTCATAAACATTAGATTATAGGTTTGACATACAAATTTTAGCGTTCTAAGTAGTATAATATTATGTACATGTTAAAATTAATTTCCTTACTTAGGTTTTAACTTAAATAGTGGTATTTCTAACTAATATTTACATTATAGGTATATATGTGACGTACGGTGATTGCAGATATTGCGAGGTACCAACTCCTTAAGAGTATCATTCCAGCCCTATCATCTCAATTCATCATGAAAATGAAACTTATGAGGAAATGACTAATGAGCAAAAATTTCCATAGGTTTTAAGCAAAGAGTGCCACAAAAAATTGTACATCAAAGATTGTTACTGATTTATCGCAAAACTCGTATTCGTATTAGCCTTAAGCGAAAAGTGCCACTTATATTAAATAAAAGATGTCCCTGGGTTTAAGCAGAATTTTTCATTGACTTTGAGTAAAAAGCTTTTACTGTTGCAGTCAGTAGTAGTTTTTACTTAACGTCAGTAAAACTTCCACGGGTTTTAGTCAAAACCCGTGGAAGTTTTTGGCACTGAAGTTTAAGCTTTAAGTCAGTTCACTTTTTGCTTAATGTCAGTGGCATGTTTTACTTAAAGTCGGCCTGGCCTGGTTTTTGTTTGAAGTCAGCGGCACTTTTTGCTTGAAGCCAGTGGCACTTTTTGCTTAAAGCATGCGGCACTTTTTGCTTAAAGCTACTTTTTGTTAATATTCAGTGACACTTTTTGCTTGGAGTTGTCGCCAATTTTTACCTTTGTTACCAGCAGTAATGCACTACGCATCTTCTACAATTACTTTACCGACATTTAAGGTAAGATTAACTATTTACAATTACACATATGATGATAGCTTAAATTATATAAAAAATTTGAATACACAAATAATTTGTAGCTTTAAACGTATTACCATATCGGACCATTGATTACAGTCAAGATAAATAACCGAATGTAACCGGAAACTACCAACAGCTCTATGGGATTGTGATATCATAGAACTGTTCTGCAAAAATCATGCATCAAAGATTAGTTTACTATTAATATTGTTTTCCAAAATCTTGGAAGTCAGCGATAATGTGGATTTAGATGAAAGCCTAGTCTGGAATACAGGAAGCTTTTTGTGACATGGTTGGTTTCAATTTAGTTCCTTTAAAACATTATCAATAACTAGGAGGTAAATTAGAAGCTTCAAAACCATGAAAGCAAAACCATTAAATTGGAAGTTATTTCGAAACTTACACTGCGGTACTTAAATACTGGAAATGAATATTTCTTCGGTGTATAAGCTCCAAGGAAAGCGTAATTAATTGTTATACAGCTTGTTTAGATAAACTAAATATCTATACATATAATAAAACTGTAACAGGTCAAATTCTGTACATTGAATATATTTTGAAAATTGCTTTCGCGGGGAGAGTTATTAACGATACAGACCTCAAAACTATATTTTTTTTTCATTTTTGTCTGTCTGTCTGTCTGACTGTCTGTCTGGATTCTGTGGTCGTGTGAGCTGGTTGTCAAATGCCTAGCAGTCTTAAATAATAAAATAAATTGGCAATCGGGATACACATAGATACATCAGAAACAAAAATCCTACGGCTTAAAATGAGTGCTGAATTCGCAATCATGCGGTACATAATTGTGCGAATTTCTCTGTATCGCTTTAATTAACCAAATGTACAGTTCAAAAGATGCTGTCTTATTGTATCTTTGTGTACAATAAAGAAGAAGGATATGATATAAATTCTCAATTTTTTAAATATTCGCTGATATAATTCTGAAAGGTTAGCTACCGCGAACAAAGTCGCGGGTACAGCTAGTACTTTATAAAAAGCGAATCCTCTACTATAGTAATATTATAAAGAGGAAAGATTTGTATGTTTGTATTTTTATTAGTAATGCATATACTTACTACTAAAAAAATCATTACTATCAACCTTATTACTTATTAATCGGTCTTTTGGAACAACTGGACTGATTTCAAATATTCTTTTTGAAAGCTACATAATCACGGAGTGACATAAGTTATAAAAAATATCGGTATCCTCGTGTAACACCGCGGAGCTCAGCTAGTTATGAATATTTTCATTGTGGGAACATTAATGTGTCTATGTAACAACTGTTTTTTTCTGTGTATTAAGTAGGTATCATCATTATAACAAAAGCACTTTGAAATGAATCATGTCGTCAATCCAAGCAACATGTTAAACGCACAGACAGTTCAAACTAAACTTCCTCCTTTTGGGAGAATCGGTATCAATGAATTTGTGATTTATTCCTGTTTGTCACCTCATTAGGTCCCCGCATAGTGACAAACAGGAATAAAAATTCCCTTTTGTCACCTCTTTAGTCATGAGGGGACAACCGGATTTTTTTCCCTTTCGTTCCTGTGCGTTGTATTCCAAAATTTTAATATATGTCTTTGTATGTAATAATATAGTAGTAGCTATATTACTATATTATTATATTTCCTGCACTTAACTGAAAGAAGGTCAAAGTTCTTGTAGCACTCTGCTGCCTACAACAGCGTTGCAATATAGTCTACGAGCAACGGTTCGTAGAGACGCTACGAGCTACGAGCGGCAATAACTACGATACGGGAAAGGAAACCTTTACGTTGTCAATTGAATCATTGTTAGCATCTTCATATAAGGTGGAGTTGGCTAGCTCTGATGTTAGAGTTCCTAGAACTGGAAAAAGATCTTAAAATCATATTTATATTTCAAAGCTTAAATCCTGACTGACACTGATTGACTGACTGACAGTTCACAATCGACGCAGAGCCTAAAGCGTAATGTAGATACTAAGGGATATACTAGGTAAGTAAGGGTTTTTGGAAATTAGACCCCTATATGGGTCGAATAGAGGTTCAAAGTTTTGTCACGTGCTATGCCGCAGGTTTGTCTTCCTTCACGCTCAAACGGCTGAACTGTCGCTGTAAAACATTATCTAACGTTTTCTCGTTATGTCTTTGTTGTAGATAAAGTTTTGTTACTTTACATTTGCTTATACAAATTACAGCCGTATATTAAAACTGAAAACGTCTCAAACAGCATGATATATACCATTATAAAAAAGGGTGTACTCGTTGTCTGTCTCTTTGGATTTATATACCGCGCGATATTATGTCACTTTATGTTCTTTTTTTTTTAAATATTAAAAATGCTGCTGCCCTGCGGTAATAAATTGGTTTTGTATAGAAACCGATTTTTTAAGTCACGTGTAAAATAGTTGCGTAATTTAATACCTACTCAAATTTTTATTTTTTATTTAACTTAGGCCCAAACGTACGGAAGACTAGCTAGGTCCGAGAACAAAGATATAAACCTACGTAATGATCCGATTAGGTAAAATGGTACAGTGTGTAAATATAAAATAATCAACAAAAATATATTTTTATATCATACTTTTACTTATTTTTTTTAAATTAATGATTACTGTATTTAAATGTACATTTTACAACATTTCGCTCTTATACTATCTTATATATATACAATGTGGTCAATCAGAAAGCTCGTGTCATGGAGATTTTTTTCAAAAACCCTCACTGTGTCATTTACCAGTGGGGATTCTTGAAAGATCTTCTCACCTATAAGGGGATTCCTAAATAAAATTAAAGTCTTGTTTGTGTTTGCCATATAAAAAATAGTTATATTTTTGTATTTTGATTATAAAAAAAACATCAACTCTAATAACTAAACTATCGAAATGTTTTGTATAAACTTACATTCACAATATTGAAGATTTATTTTTATTGAGTTTTATTTTAAGCAGGTTTTGCCTATGTGTATTCGTATAGTAGTAAAGAATCACACTGAGGTCCTGATCAAATAATGAAATAGATGGAACTGCATATTGTATATTATAAAAAAAACGAATAATATTTATTTTATTTACAACATCATTATTTCGTTAAAAAAAGCCCACATAGGTTGGATGTAAATTCTTGCAATGTTTACCTACAAATATTTTTGGAAATAACCCTTTTACAATCAGTGACGATCGGTGATTAGTCAAACAGCACATGAGCGATTTTTTCCCTACCATGTTGTTTTTAGCACAAAACATTTGACGGGAATTATTATTATGCTGAGAAGTTAAGCGTAAAGGTCCTGCGGTGTCCGTCGCACGCGCGGCCGTGTCTCTCGTCAAATCCATGTACGTTCGACGTTGGGCGCATCAGTCGACGCGCAGTCGGCGAGCGGACCGGACGGGCCTCGCCGTTGTAAGGCAGTGCTCACCAGCGTGTTGTTGTAAGTGCTATGCGTCGATATTCGAATCGTGCCTGCCGGAAAATATAGTATGTTTTAGAATGTTATATTTCAGACCTAATTCATAATGTTGGAAGTATAAGTGCATTAGAAAGTATTTGTTCGTTATATAAATTAGTAGGATATGAAGGTAGATAGAAAGAAAAGTATTTACATCGTTAAGTTAATCGCTATGGAACCAATACAGTTGATATTAAAACGTACTGTACAATATGAAAGTAATTATTTTTTTGAGTTTTTGACGATACACTTCCAACACTTATGAAAATGGTCAAGGAATCTCCGGTCCTTTACGGTATTACAAAAAAATAGCTGCCAAATAATATGACGGTATGACGAAAGCGCGCAATGATAAGCTATATAGCTCGTGCTAATGCCTAACTACTGGATTTACAACAAGCCGGGTAGTGCCACGTGTTTTCACATAACACTGAACATAACTGGCCTCGTGAACTCTTACTTGTGTATATTATTTGCATGAAGCAAATTGGGAGAACCCGGAGGGTATTTGATGAATTTGGTCGTCTTGTATAAACCTACGAAGAAGAATAGCACTCGTCTTAAAATTGTTAACATTTCTGTAACTGGAACATCAAAATGGGATACTGGGAACTGTTGATCTGCATTTGACTAAACGAATGCCGACGCTATCTGGGCACATACATTGTCAATTTTATTTTAGCTAAAAGTTTAGATAGTAAATAATTAGAGCAGTATAAGTTTATAAACTAAAAGCAACTACGTCAAGCTTAAATATTAGCGTTGAAAATACAAGTTGTTTCCAAAAGCTCAATTTAGCTTCACTCTTTTGCAGAAAGCTTGACTTTTATTTTAGCAGCGCATTTAAAACAAAAAAAACAGAGACAAGTTACGTAAATAAGCATTTCTGCAAATGAGAGCGAGAGGCAAACAGAAATAAAAGTAAGCGTTAATAAAAGATATGAAAATGGCTACAGCTTACTTGTACCATTCTTCCTGCTTGGCGATAGAGAGCGAACTGATCTGTCCATTCGTTCGGTGCCAAAAGGTCTATGCCTAGTTAAGCCTCCGCCCCCTAACACACCGCAGCACCAGAAGAATTGCTTGAAACCTCTTCTAAATCTGAAATTACAAGAAAATTAAACTAAATTAAATGTTCTCCCTTAATTGTCTCTACGAATACTTTAGCATCCCTGTTTTAACTCTTTGCAAAACAGTCAAAGAGAGAGAGAGAGAGAGACAAAAAAAAGGGTCAGTCTATTTTGTGTATGGGCAAAACTTATTTTCACTTTCATTACATCTGTTTATCATCATGTTGAGACTCAGGTACGAACTCTATTCATAGCATCCAAATGATGAGTACGGGTCTTGCCTCTATGAAAGGGGTGCAGGCCATAGGTCACGCAAGCCAAATTGGATTTCACTTTTTCTTTGTAATCTTCAATCTTTTTCTTCGATTTTAATATTCTCCAGAAAGGTTTCCTTACGATTTTTTTTCCTTTACGCAAGTGGTAAATAACTCTAATATTCACTAGAGTAAAATTTCAGAGGCTCATGCCTGAACCTGGGCTTAACACGAGCCGTTTCACATGTTAAAAAAAAGGGTTTACCGACTCCATGTTTCAAAAGCACTTGGGCACATTTTGTAATTTCAGCGGAATTTGGTTTACAGGTTCTGCGAATTTATTGATTATTGTTTTTTTTATTTGACATAACCCTATTTAACAAATTCTGATTTCAGACAAAGGTGGTGGTGGTTGCAGAAATCATCCGTACTCTTTGATCTTTAAACACGCGCTGATCGTATGGTAGGCTGATATGGCTTAAATGCCAATGTAGGCCTGAAATCCTTTTATCTATAAAATTTAATTAACAGCAACTAAGCTGAAATCCAATAAGCACATAAGCACCCATTTCCCAGTTATTATTCTGTGTAGGCGTTGATTGATTGGCTACCTTTAATTAAAATTTCAATACGAATTTGTATAGTTTTTTTTTGTTCGGAGTTCGTGACTTTAAATTAACAATTTCGTACTAAATAAATATTCTTTCTTTTTATATAATTATGATTCCTGCGTAATATAGTTATTAGGAAGACTGCCGATGTTGTAATCATAAGTTAACGCAATTTAGCACCTAAATTTTACTAAAAACAAAGTGGAAATGTTTTTTGTTACAAAATAACAACCGAAATGCAGATGGTGAATCGAAATGGAAATGGTGATTTGAATTCACGAAAGCTTCTGATATTGATTCAATGTCTACATTACCATAGAATTTCCGTACCTCGCTATTAAAGGAGCTTGTTCTATTGGGATGTTTGATAACATTCCCTAAAAATACCTGAGAATTCTAGGCCACAGGGGGATAATTTTCTTAGGGTTTCTCAAGGCAGCGCCCTTTTTCCGGCAACATTTACCACATTCAAACACTAAAGATATTACATACAGACTTTAACTCATAATAGAAAACTGGAAATGATATTATTAACGTTGATAATTTCTATCTACACATATTTTAAATAAATATAGTTAATTAAAACGGCTCATTTTTTGGCAACTTACTTCGAATTCATCCAGCAATATATGATAGGGTTGTACATGGAGTTGCTCATGGCTAGCCAGTAGATTCCGAGATATATCTCTTGTATGTGTATGTAGTTGACGACGTCAGGATAGTATGACGTCACCACAAAGTATACGTGGAAGGGCAGCCAGCAGACCGCGAAGATTACGACCACCACTATCATCATTTTCACCACCTGTTGGTTTGAGAAAAGTAAATTTAGTATAGGACTTTCGGAGCCTTAAGTCTCTGAGTTCTAGTTCCCGAACGACTCCTAGCCTGTATCTGTAAAACAATGAACATCTTATCACGGAATGTATTTTAAAATCAAAAGTTCAATTAACAGTCCTAAACTAGTGGGAGACCGACGAGTGTAATACGTGGCGGGCGCGGGGAAACTGGCTTGCCGTACTTTATGATTCACAAGCGTATGTGCAAAGCCAGGTGCCTCTACAGGGATCAGTTCAGTTACGCTTACCTTACAAACTTGAACTTAGATATACGTGTTATATAGATATACGAGTACTTATAATATACATAGATATACTCAACGCGTTAATCAAATATCAACCAAAGTAATGGTAGTAGATTTATATATTTTGTAAGGTTATTTATTCGACGGGGAATTCTTGAACTATTCCATGTAACTATGTCGACCACAATAATCTCTTTATTTTTTAAGGAAGTTCCTTTAACAGAAAAACAACGCTTTTTGGTCGACAGTGGTAGTGAAAGTTCACCATAAAGTGGCCGTTTTTAGCTTAGTGCATCGACCCTCAGAGTAACGAAAACTCTGTAAAAGAAATTCTTTGCCTTAAGTAATATGGTTATTTACTGTTTTGAGCACCAACTCTGTATAGATGTTTTAATTATAATTTGGTATCGTTTCCTCCTTGGTAATTGCTTACTAAAATTCAAATATCTACACCAGATTTGTATAGAGAATAATAACTATAATATAACCAATGAGCGTTGGACTTTTTGTAAAATAAAATTTTTCTCGATATAACCTAGTGCTAAGTATGCTATTCTTCCAAGTCATTATTCAAAAAATGTGTTGCCATTTATATGACTGGGGGACATAAATCAATGTCACAAGCGTTTGTGGCCAGCTCGCATCAAATTGCTAATGTAATGATAGTGACGTAATGATGTCGTCATCAGCACAAAGGCTTCATGATGTGTGGTCTGATAATTACGCTCTTTGTGTTAGATAGACGACCAGTGTCTTTATATATTGAATTGGAATTTTCTCGCGTTCGCTGAACAATTGGCGTCTTAGTCTATACTATTCAATTATTATAGCATAATAATGGTAGATTATTAACTAATATTGTCTTGTTTATGTGCACAAGCGTTCATTCATTTATATTCATTCATTTATTCATTCCCTAATAATATTTGATACAATTTTATAAGACAACTAAGGCTAGTTTTTATTTTCACAATAATTTGAGTATCTGTTGCCGAACTAGGCAGTGCCCGTGTTTCAGCGTACAGTTCTCTCCCTATATTTGAATAAAATAAATATTTGTTTAGCCTGTACAGTAATTTATAAGGATTATAATTGCAATTGATTAATTAGTGTTAAAAAAAAATCTAATTAAATATTATTACAAATGAATTTACTACCATCACAAAATGTGACGAATGTTATAATTATGTAATATTTTGATAAAAAATATTAATCATTATTAAAATTATTTAACATGCAAATAATTTTTTGATTGTAAAATAAATGAGAGGTAAGCGATATAAAGACGGAATAACATGTCTTGTTCACGCGAAATCTCCATAGAAACTAGTAAAGTCTCCACCGCTTTACTAGGGCACACGACATGACTTTACTTGACCACTATGACTTGATAACTTGACATTTCACTTTTCCAATTGATGTTATTATAACTTAAAAAATCAATATGGCATCAAACGCTTTTTTATTTGCCAGCGTCATAACACCTACAAGTTAGACAATAAATAAGTAAGTAAAATATCATCGTGGCGATTTTTTACTTTACGTACCCTATGGTAAAGACTATACCGGTGTGGATGTCAATCGTATATTTAAAAACGCCCACGCTCGTGCATATATTTAGTACAAGACATTTAGGCCGCTATCCCACTGGCGTTTTACGGGCGTTAGCGTAAAACGCCAGTGTGATAGGCCTATTATTGCAATTTGTTGCGGTCCAAAGGAATGGCATACAATTGCTATGGGCTATTTAATTTACTCATTTTTATTGGCCATATTATCGTTTTACGACATCATACTAATGCATTATGCAGAAGCATAAAATAAGTGTAAAAAACACCAGTAAATATCTAAGTACTGGCGAACCCATAACCAATACCTTAATTTCACAAACAGGGTTATTTAATATTAGCGCATAAAGCACGAGATGAGCACATAGCATAGTTCAATGAGGTGGTTATAATAATAACTGATGGTAAGCAATGTTTTGTTCAGTCAGGTCATGGATGGCTGATCGTGGAGTGGTATTTATGGTATATTCCATTTTGATTACTTAAGTGAAATATGTGGAAAAAAAGTGTCAAAGTACATCAAAATCATTAAAGAAGTCGCCCATTACCACCCGACTGATGCATTCGGCTCCCAGAGAAAAAGTACTCACTGTATGTTATATTATTGACTGTAATAAAACTTCAATAAATCGGTGAACAAGTTTTTAAACGTGACTACAGACAAGTTAAAAAGCGACTTTAAAAAAATCCGCCTGCTAAATCTTTAAATCTGTGTATCTTAAACTTAGCATTTCCTATTTCAAACTCCAATGAAACAAGTTATATATATTCGTAATCACTGTTAAAAATATTTAAATTGCTATAATATTCCATGTATTTTGAAAACATATTTTTTTGTGATTATTTATTTTGCTAGATAACCTTATTTTTTTAATTTTGATGTATTCAGTGTCACTCTCACGACTAATCTATTGACACCACTGACATAATAATACGACAAGCCGTTTAGGTACTAAGGCGTGCTAAATAAATTTTGATACAAAGATACACACGAAAAACATAACCCTCTTTCTTTCGCAGTCGGGTAATAAGGTGACGTTCTAACTTTTAAGCTGAAATACAAGAGACCGATGTTTTATCTACCCACTTTCAAACTTTTTTTAAAATGTTTGTTTTCTGATTTCTGGAAGAAGGCTAGGCTAGAAGGCTAGCTAGGTAAAAAAAAAAACATATTTTCAAATCGGTCTATATAGGTATCGCTACCAATAGAGTAACTATTTTATTTAGTAAACTAACGCATGTTGGATTCATTTTGATTAACAATATGGGTTTCAACACGACGTGACATCGTTGTGGACACGAATGACTCATTTAATCCCTTATGAAGTTTGCCAAATATGAACGAAACTAAAATTGGACCTTTTCAACAATCAGGTACGCGTGAAAACCTGTATCTATTGTTAATCAAAATAATTAGGTAACAATATCTACACTTGAGATAATAACCTCCATCTTTTTTGAAGTCAATCAAAAATGTTAGGCTCACCCTTCGTTTACTCTTCACATTGTCCAGCTGGCGCTGAGTGCATTCTCCGATGGACTGCGAGCCCCACAGCTCGATGCCGACCCGTGTGTATGCGAATGTCATCGCAATGATAGGCATGAAATATGTGAGCACCATAAAACCTACGTTGTACCTGGAAAGAGGCAGGATTTATTAAACAATGTTGGTTTTTTGGCACCGGGAGGAAATCTTCATAAGATATCCGGCAGCGTCGGGGTGCAGCCAAGTTATGTGGGATTTATACCCACTAAAACCTTACGGGGGCCTGGCCCTGTACTTGACGAGGACTCCGGGGCTTCACTAGCACTCCTATCTATATCTCTTTTGCACGTCCTAGGAAATATGGTTACCTACTCTTCCTATACGACAGCCTGAGCTACATTACGCTGTCACCTTCCCTGGGTCTGCTGGGAATCGATGATTAACGCTCCTTACTTGAGTATCTGCTGACCCAAAGGTTGGCCATTTCAGTCGGAGTTAGGTCTGTAAGCACGGTGTCTAGCAAAATATTTAGGTAAGTGTGGTCGAAGGAGGCAAAGGCCGCTAAAGTCAAAAGTGGTCAAAGTGGACCAGCATTGAATTCTATATCTACGTGCTTGGCATAAATCCCAAATTGACGTCTCGCTTGCATTTGTAAGGATGACAAGTAACTGGGCCTGTAGTTTAATTGGCTTTGTAATGGAACAACACATGTAATATGATCTCATTTCTTTGGAAACATACTTGCTACAATTGACTGTCAGCTGTTTCATTATTATGAAACTGATAAATTTAATCACAATGACGCAACGTAAACCTAGGCACAGATTACGGCAGTGAAGTCGTTCTGCCTATACGAAACGAAAAAATTAAGGTGGATGGCCACTCATACATCTAAATACTTTAAAAGGAAGATCTTATCCCACAAGAAATAAATTGCCCGCTTGCACAATTGTAGAAACTTTAAATTTGTACAATCTGTAGTATTGATACTTCAATTTAGCAGTTGTTATTTGCTTTTCCAATAGTATATATTAATCGTTTAGTCTAGCTAGAGTACGAGTATGATATCTCTCGCATGTCGGACGCCAATGGAATGTATTTCTGTGTTGGTTATATATGCAAAACCAGCAGCTGCTCATATTCGTATATTTATCTACGTTTACCTACCTACTGTAGGCACTAGTAGGTTAGTAGCTTTTTAACACATAAGATATACCTGAGTTAAATTGTTCATAAGCTTAGTACCAGTAACCAGTAGTAGTTCTGAAAACAAAGACCTCGCAATCGCTAATTTTTCTGCGACCTCGAAAACATCTTGACTGATCTTGCGTATATTCTGAATTCCTTTTATAGGCTGAGTTTGAGATTATTACTAGGCAGGTACATGTTTTGGACTTGAAAACTTGAAAACGCCCTGTTAAGGGAAACTGTCCATGTTCATTTGTGGGAAATATGTTACCAATCGAAAATCACTGGCAACTATAAGAAAAAAACAAAATATGGTAAGCATTGTATACCATGTTTGTACGTGCTATGAGTCCTACCTACATCTAAAGTAACATACCTACATACTGAGCTGAATTTTACTGGACCTCCAGACACGCTTCGCTCGCTTACTCGCTACATCTATAATCTAGTAAAACCGCGAGTGAACCTAATAAGCTTTGAAAATAAAACGTAATTTAGCATTTCTATAAAAATAGAAACACTCACTGAGTGCCTGAGTAGTCCATGAGGCTTGACACGCAAGCAATATAAGAGTTCGTTTACCTACTTTCAGCATATTTTAGGACCAAACAAATATTACTAAGAACTGACAAAAAGTAATCAAATAGTCGATTCTTTAAGAGTTAGCTTACCATCGTATAAATATTGACAAATATTGATGTTAATATTTATACGATACTAGCGTCACTCAATTGTTTTGCCTTCCCGGAACCTCTCCACCAACACTTAAACTTTATGATATGGTATTAAAGTTAAATTTGATTTTTAAGTATTATTACGAATCGACTGTATGGGAGTATAGAAAAACTATTGATATTAGACCTTAAAAGACAATTTTTTAAATTTTTCTCTCCGTAAGAACCATCCTTGTAGATAAAGGAATATTAAAAAAAAAAGAATTAGCAAAATCGGTCCAGCTCCTCTCGAGATTTGCGCTCAGCAACACATTCGGCAATTCATTTTTATATTATAGAAAGATAACTGTATCCCGCGGGATAGGTTCGGAGCGGGGCAGCTGACTCACGAGCCATTTGTAATGCAAAGACTTAAGAAAACAATTACTCACAAGTATTCCAGTTGCGATTGCGTCGTAACGCCACCCGGCCACTTGATGTAGCACACCCGTCTGCAAAAATATTGTAAGTTTTAAACCAACTTGATAAAAAGGAGGAGGATAGATAATAATAATAATAGAAAACATTGTGAAACAGAAAAACAGGATTTCAAAGAATACTTTGAAATCCTGTATTTATTACGAAACCTGAAAAAACTTGGCTTTGTACTACACTTCCTAACAAATGAAGTCTTAGTCCAGGCTTCGTAATAAAAACAGGATTTCCAGGTCCCATATATCATTTTGTCAATTTTTAAAGTTAATTTTCTAAACGCTAGTATGTTTAAGAAATTAAATTTAATAATTAACACTTAGATACCGATGGGGTTCGGAAAAGATATTGTTTCCATTGTGTGTTCCCAAAATTATTTTTTACTAGTGAAAAAGATACCTAGAAAAACAAAACAATTTAAAAATAATATTACTATAAAATTTGATAACAGAAAAATACGAATTTAGGTGATAAGAGTAAGAGCTGAAAAAATACTGTTTTCCCAGTAAAGTTCCCTCAAGCCATGACAAAAATGAGCTTAATAATCGCACAGTTTCTTAACAAGTAGAGCCTTGAACTAAATTCACAATGCGAGAATTTAATTAGTATCACCACCGCCACAGCAGTGCACGTAACTTGATTAAATTATACTCCCTGCTGACTTTGTCAAACTCGTATTAACATTTTAAGCTGGTAATTCAAACCGCTCAGATAGAGCAAAGCATGAAGCCAACATTCCAATGTAAAGAAAATCCTACGCTTAAAAATCAGGTCGCTAATTTTTTTTGACAATATCTCGATTTTGTCAGACCCAAAACAGAGACGTTTCGCTCGCTCGATCATAAAATGAAAATAATATAGATATTTACTAAGCTAAAAAGAGGCAAGTATTATTCTTTAATCTGTACACACCTAGGCCCGTTAAAAAGGAACATTCATTCACCAAGCTACCTATTTAGCAATTTTTCGATGATTTGTTGGCCATTAGTGGTTAGCAATTAGCTTGAAAGCGTTGTTAAGGCTTCAATTACCGACTATCGTGTTACGCCTACCTATATAGCATATTCTCGTAATACGTAATTTTACTTATCTATACTTTGTTAATCATTATTGAACATAGCTTTATGTTTAGAAAACCATTGACCAAGTGAGCGTAGTGTACGATGCGGCTCTGCAGTAAGTCAGTAAAATTTTCCTTTCCTGTAGGTACTCGATCGAGTCGAGGTCTATTGTATTTGTTTATACAGAATCGACCAAGAAGTGCTCAATAGTTACTAAGTGGCTCTGAAATGTCTTACGATTTCTATACTGTTATTGCCTTCAAAGACGGGATATTTATGTGCATGACATTAATGCCAACAGAATGTATTTCTGTTTTTACTTAATCAGCTTTTCTGTCTGTCAAAAAGCTTGTTTTATGAGTTTGTGCATTATACTCATTAATAACAATAACTGTTAACACTTTAATGGGATGAGAGCGATGATTTATTACATCGCAATTAACGTGATGAAACTACAAATTATCATCATGAATTTAATTAGTTCTGCATACACTTTAATGACCGAGTATTCGCTTCACTGCACGCTTTGACTAAGTTACTATAACTTGGCGAAGCGCCTACTGAGCGACGAGTGTAAATGATGAGCAGAATTGCAGCTCGGATTTCAAGTGTATAATACTGACGATCTTCAGTAGTCTTCATATATATTATCCAAAACTGTAATAATTTGTAGGCACCTCAAATCTCAAAGGTAAGTAATACAATATTCGAATCGATACTAGAGGTTTTAACTTTTTTCCAAGCCTTCTAGAATAAATTTATTTTTAGGTAACTCTGGATTATCAATAATGGTAGGTACCATAGTTAAATCGGTCTTTGCCCTTGGATCACCAAAAATTTTTACTTGGGTATATCAGAGACAATTATTTCTACCCGTGGTCCGCTACGTCGTACGGGGTGTTTATTTTTTTCTGTGGTCCTAGTTAGTTTTCTAAATATGAATATTAGAATATATTGCCCTTGATCCGTGGTAAGTTCGTTACTTACTTATGTGGTTCGCTATTAGTGGTGGGATTTTACCTAATAGTACCATCAGGATTGTTGTAGGATTCCGTGGTGAAGTACAGGAAGTTGGGGCTGCTGATGATTGAGCTCCACACCCAGATAGCAGCGGTGATGCCCAGAGTGGCTCGCTTGCCCAGCCGAGGCTTCAGCGGGCTCATTATTGCTACGTACCTGGACGTGACATGAAGTTAGTATTATAATAAATAATGCAAATTAATAAATCATGTTTAACACTCATAGCTTTAAAGATATTTAAAGTAATATTGGGTCGGGGCAAGTGTTCGATACACTTGCCCCGACCCAATATTACGTGTAAAAATTAGTGGTAGCCTAGTCAGAAGTTAGCTGTAGCCTAGTCAGAAGTTAGCTGTAGCCTAGTCAGAAGTTAGCGACAGCCTAGTCGGAAGTTAGCTGTAGCTTAGTAGGTAAACCTCTTTGCTTCCCAAGCGAAACGGCGTACTCAATTCCAGCTTTAGGTATGCCTATGAATTTTTCAGTCATGTGCATTCTAAGAATTAATTACCACTTGCTTTTACGGTAAGGAAAACATCGTGGTCTAGTGACTATTAGCGACTAGAAAGCTTACTTCGAGATCTGATAGTCCCCGGTTCGATTCCTGGTCGGGGTAGATATTCGATCGATGAGTTTGAATTTGTGTCTTTGGGTCTCGGTGTGTTTTGCAAGGGTTTTTGAATGTGGCATAGCATCCCCCACACAGAATAAATCCTAATGAGGAGTTTTAAGTAATAAATGCTATAAACTTAAAATACGCTTACGCTGACCTTATTTCAAGTTTAATGACGTTATTTACGTTGACGTAAGTTAGTGGTAGCCTAGTAAGGTGTGGGTTTAATTCCAGGTACAGGCATGTGCTTCTGAGTTTTTCACTGATGTACATATTATTATTAATTACCACAATCTTAAACGTTGAAGGAAAACATCGCGAGGAAACCTGCTTATCGGAGAAGGTTAATAAGGTAAGGTAAGCTTTTGAAGGTAAGTTAAGTTTTCAACACACAATATGGCCATCTCCCTTCTTCATAGGGAAGACCCAGCCCAGCATGACCTAAATTATACAAATGCGCTGAAGTTCATATGACGTCGAAGTTGTGGTGCGTCCAGTTGGAGTATTCCTATTATTTGTTAGTTACCAGTACTCAAACCAGGCGTTTTAAATCGACATAAAACAATCTAACAAACGCTGTAATTTCCTTGTGAATATTTTACACTGACGTCACGTTACAGTACACTGATAGCAGCAGTTGGTACGTTACCTATCTACGCTTATAGCTAGCAGTGTAAACACGGAGGCCGATATGCTAAGCACCGCTATGAACTGGCAGAACTTGCAGTAGAAGTGACCGAACGGCCAGTCCGAGTTCAGCATGTAGGTGAAGTTGAATGTCACGTTGAGGGTTGATACCATCGCGTCCGCCACTGACAGGTTCACTGAGAACGTGAAGCATGTTATAATTTTTATGCAAATAAATCAGTTTCCGCACCAGTTGCTACAAGACATTACATCCCTAACCAATAATTTAATACATCCCTAACCAATAATTTTGTATGCTATATATATATATATAATATATATATATAATATATATATATATATATATATATATATAGCATACAAAAGCTGAAAAGGGGTTATTGTACTAGTTGAGACAAACAACTACCAGTATATACGGACTATTTTCTCTATTTGTATATGAACTATTGATGCGGTTTAAAACTTTCGGCCGCGTATGTAACTGTATTTTGTAACCGATTACAAAAAAAGAAAAAATTATCTCATCTCTTAACCAAGTTACAAAATACAGTTAAAATTACAGTTACATACGCGGCCGGAAGGGTTTAAAATGGAGCACGCTTGAGTAGAAGAAACATATTCACTCATGACTTGAAAATAAACTAATGAGAGCTAATCGGGCGATTACATGAAACCATCTCTGAAGAAACAAATAAAAAAGTAATCATCAAAATCTATTCATTATTAGCAGAGCAATCGCGTAACATCCATAAAAGAAAATTAGTGGAATTTTAAAACTTCTTTTTACGAGTCCGTTAAATAGTAATATTTGTTCTTTTATTTCATTATGGACCCACTAGTGAGAGGGACAGCATTTATTTATATAACCGACAGCTTAAGGACTAAAAAGA
The DNA here is from genome assembly GCA_947049295.1 of Ligdia adustata. Lineage (NCBI taxonomy): Eukaryota > Metazoa > Arthropoda > Insecta > Lepidoptera > Geometridae > Ligdia > Ligdia adustata. The sequence goes on from OX346223.1 coordinate 3,216,730, forward strand.
GACCCCTTTTCTTTCTTTCTCTCTGCTATAAGCGTAGGGGTAGTAGCGCAGTAGCTTATTATTAACGTAAGAATGGAATTAGTAAAAAACATAATACCTACCTAAAAAGTAGTTAGTAACACTCCTCATCCTCTTGTTAGCCAGGACTATCCATATGACGACGAGGTTCCCCACGGTGGCCACGACCACCATCCCAGCGAAGAGCAGCGTCCAAACCACCTGCCTCCACCATGGTAGGATGAAGGATTGGTACTCCTGGAACAGATGAGTAAGCATTATTTACTGAAATATAAAGAAAGTGAAGTCTCCAACCCACAATTACAACCTGCAAAGCCTGTGCGGCTCCTTCATATAGCAGACCCGAGCAGACGTGTCGAGATGGGAGTAGGGTAGCTTCGCATACCGAAATATCCATTAAACAATCTTTTCAAGGAGTGACAATGACACGGATTAGGGAGACCCCATGGATTTTTTTCAGTTATTTTGTTTATGCAAAGCAAACTATGGGACCGATATTGACAAAATTAATATAAAACCACATGTGAACAATAATTATGTTTTTTTTTTAAATAAGTTCAGAAATCCCATAAAAGTTAAAGTTTGGTCTATCTTTATCTTTTCTGTATGGAGTTCATTTCCAAATAAGCACAGCTTGTTGCAATTATTTGCAATAACTATGTATCTATATCCTGTAGGTGATGCTCATCCGATTTAACTACGAAAATTGGGTAATGGTGTTATTTTTTTACTAGAATATTATATTTTCATATTTAAATCTTTATTTCGTATGATAAAATAGGACTTAAAAAGTAAAGTATATTCTTTGTTTACCTGATTCAATTAGACGGATGTCGCATAAATAGGGAGAATTTTATGTGCTAGCAATATGGAGCACGGCACCGCTGATCACCGAGAAAACTTTCCCATTTTAACGATAAACGGGACCGAAGCTCGTAAAATTTTGGTTGCCAGCCGTCTAAAATTTCCCGATTTTTGGTCAGAAGTTAAGCAAGCTAACATCCGAGAGACAAGTCCGAATGAATCAAATATGATTTCTACCGTGAGCCATTTCCTGCGACCACCCGAGCGGAAACAATTTCTTTGTTGCCGAAATTTTCAATTGCGATCGCCATTTTGCGGGTCTGCCTCAAAAATATTGTCAGCAAAATTGAGCAAAATATTTTTGGACTTGAGTTAAATTACGACATCTAAGTTAACTCTTATTTTTGCTTTTGCTGCATGCTATGCATGAAAATGTTGTCAGATAGGGTAAATGCAGCTTTTATTTAGATCAATGGACGGGAAATAGATGCCCGCACCACTAAAGTCATGTAAGACCTGCGTCGGTCCCAGCGGAAGACTAGTGATAGCTGAGTGCTGAGTTGGTTCAAACAAACAAATTGTACTATGAAATTTTTATAATTGTTGTGTTTTTCGAAATAAAATTCAATTCGGAACTAGAGCTGGCGACGTATCAAATAGGTTACCATGCTGAAGAAATTAGCGCCCCCAATCATATCAGTGCTAAATTAACTGGGAAAATTATCTATAATACATTTAAGCACAAGATTTAAACTCAAATCACTAAACATAGAAGCTTGCACCTTATTTAAAAACAGCACGGATGACTTATTATATATTTTTTTCAGAATAACTGTCCCTATAACTTCCCTAAAAGGAAAGCCTTAACGAGATGGGGGACTTTTAATTAAGCAAAATAATCAGTTGGTAACAAAATCGCCGTTTTTTAATGTCTTAATATTACTTACTCGTAGATATTACCTATGTGTACTGAAGCCCTACTTATTATCTTAATAATATCGCCAAAAACCAGTTAGTTTAAGACAAATGATTAGAATTAGATAGTTCTAAAACTTGAATAGATATCCGGCTCTAGATATGCTCTTACGACATAAGCCCTAGCTTTGGTGCAGAATTAGATAAGCTAATGACAAATAGCTAAAGTGTATCCCTAATACCTTCTCGCTAGTAGTAATGGTTCGTAAGTCTGACATATAACATGATATTCTCTGCAATAAACTGATATATAAAAACTATTTTATTTTACTCAGTCACTAATCTATTCCAATCAAGGTGTGTCTGAAACGTCAAACTTAAGACAACAAAACATGAAAAATGTAAGACGAAATTAACAGCGGGATGATTCATGTAATGTCTTTGGTTATTAAATTGTATTTGTACGAAAAACGATATTTGACCGAGAGACTGTCGGACGAAGAAAGTTAGTAACTATAATGGTAAAGTTAAAGTACATAAGATGGTTATCTATTACTAAGCCGAAAATAGGTCGCTATAACTCATCATTACGTACAACTTTTACAGTGAGACCAAATCTGAATTAAAAAAAAAAACAGCTGTCTCTAGAAAATGTCAATCGATTGACAAAATGTTTGTATCAGATGTTTTTTTTGTCTAATTTCGAATTGGCTTCATATTGAAATTGTTCCTTAGGATGAGTATAGTGACCCTTTCGGCTCAGTACAGCCCTAACCGATAACCCTGAAGAACCTTAACACTTAAGTACTAAAAAAGTATCTAATAAAAAAAAGTGATACCTAACTGACCTCAATTTCGAATTACGTTTTGCTTATTTTATTTTTTAGGTACTTTGATTTACAAACCAATCTAGTGCCGACATTTAACATTTCACCTATACAAATTTAGATATAAAATGTGTGTATGACTTTTTCAGACAAATAAAAGATTTTTCAAATTAGTTCAATTGACGTTGAAAAAACGAGGAACTCACAAAATAAAAAAAGTATTCATAAAATTGAGAACTTCCTCCTTTTTCAGAAGTTAGCTAAAAATAACTAATCACTGAGCATATAACGAGGGAGTAAGCAAATTAGGTAGTCAGCACATATAACCTCACATTTAAGTAATGCTTTTCGCCGGTGTCACCGCAAGGCCGTTGGGGTTGGTAAGTAAATGCAAATATCTGAGGACTTCCGGGCCCTTCCTTTTGTGTCTCTATGTGAACACCTTACAATATATATATATATATATATATATATATATATATATAGGGCGAATGCTTACAAACTTTTTCACCCGCGGATTCCTTGGATTCAATGAATGTTTTACTTTACTTATTCATGAAATTTCGCGAAGAATACTGGTTATACACCTGAGGTGTGTTTGCGGATTGGAGAAAGTTATAAAGAAGACACTGTTAACCTGCGCGACTGTGACCGGAATTGAGCATTGAGAAATTATGGATTTGCAGTAAGTCCACCCTCAAGTTGTAAAATCTGTCGCCAAGCACCTAACAGTGTGTTCCGGTAGACTTCCATGAGAGCCAGTGTATTCCAGATTAGGCATGCTCCATCTAGACTAGACAGACTTCCGTTCCGTGGACGCTAGACAGACTTCTGTGGTCGTGCGAAATTGTCGTAAAATGCCTAGCTGTGAAGGACAAAAAAAAACGCGATTGTCAACTACGGAACGTGCACATGAATGCCAGTTGTATTGAGGTAGACAGGTGACGTTCCAATTTTAATGCAGAAAAACATGGGCTTTGAATAACAAAGCCCATGTTTTTCTGTATTTAAAACGTACTCTTTGGTTTCTATACCATCTGACGGTTCAACAGTGACGGCCGGTACACTTTTGCAGGATCAGTTGTAGGTCCGAAGTCACTGGCCTCGCTCTATACAACTGCCATTGATGCAAATAACGTTTTAAAGCGTCATAAATAGATGGATAGAAAACTCTTTGTTGTAAAAAAAAAAACCCTTTTTTTCTTTTTTTCTGTTAGCTTTTTTTTTCTGGCATAAAATACAACTAGCTTAAAAAACTTGATAACAGCGCAACAAGCGTCGGTTTAATCGCAAATAGCGATCTCAGTCAACTTATTTCTTTACATCATTTGGTATGGTAACTTCGCTCTACATAATGTATACGCAAAAATACTGGTTGACTAATAGAGTTGATGATTTATAAAGTAATATTGAGATATTTCAACACCAACTTGACACTGGTTCTGTTGTCACGTGTGATAAATAAGTCAGTAGCCGTGCGATGTGCAATTTCCACCTCTATTTTCAAGAACAGGCTGAGAGCCTGGCTGCAAGAGTAGTTACTTTACAAAATAGGCGACTATTTCAAATGGTATATATTTATTTATTTTCATTAAACTGTGTGAATTAATTGTAATTTAATTCACTTTGACTGCGAAATACACATAATCAATTAGTAATTTGATTTGAAATTCGATTGATCGATGAAATTCAATGTCGTCTTTTGTGAGCTTCTATTATTTCCAAGTTGTTCGTGACGTTACTGTTTATAGCTGTTTATAAGTAGGCATTATAAGTGTTGATACTAATTCATATTTTATTTTACATTACGGATTTTTTACAAAGTTATAAACTGTAACTACGTTGTGATAGCGCATGTTTCTTCCTTGCATTTCTTATATTATTTTTGTTTGAGGTCTTACTGTTACTTTAACCGGACTTTTATCTCTGAGTGCACTTCGCTCAACAGACTTATTAGCATAAGTAATAGTGCTGCATTAGAGCACTTGTTTGGGTAAATACAGTTCTCGGTGCTGTAGAGAAACAAATGTATATTACTAGATTAGCGCAAGACCGAGGCAGATGGGACAAGTACCCAACAATGAGACACGGAAGGCCGCGGATGATGATAATGATGATGAAAGCGGCAGAGAAATAGCGCTAAACAAAAAAAATCAATATCCAAAAAATAAAGGCACTTGGTGCCAACATTTTTTAACATACAAAACCTGAATTCAAGTAAAGAACGCAGTATAAATGAACAAAATAGATACATCACCAAACTATAAATTAACATTTCAAATTTTTACGGCAACACGCATGATAATATTGACTTATTTACATGATTCGTTTACACGTTTTCAGTTTCGTTTAATTAAAGCGTAATATTGGTATTTTATATTTTAAGACCGATATCCTAACATTTTAATATTACCCAAAAATGTCGTATCTTTGTAGGTATTTACTAAAAGAACATGTCTATAAAAATCTACTTTCCTAAGATTACCTCTACGAATATTATACACATCGTATATCCAACTAAGACTAAACTATACTATTATTCCTCCTAAACTAAAGCAGTGCGAGATATTTACAAGACATAAACTTTACTACTTTCATGTCTAGTTCTAAAGATAAGCACAATGGGACTACACAGGAGAGTGATTTGGGAAGTAGGAATATTAAAATATTACGACTTTCTGTGTAGAGTGGGCAAAGGATAATGTTATATGAGGTAATATAATACATGTGCCAGTGTGCCTCCTGTTACTTTACGCAAAATGTAGACGCTTTGTGCCTAAAGAAAAACATATTTAAACCGAGACCGTGACTTCTTAGTTAAGATGTTATAAGAGTATTGTTAACATTATAAAAAAGGTTTTTTTTGGTGAATAACTATAAAACTAGCGAAATACAGCAAAATTATTATTATTAAGGAAGTAACGTTAACAGTTTAACTTCCGAACGAATTCTGCCTTCTTGGTTTAAAGTCCCGTGCTAAGTAAGTCCTATCGTGCTAAGTAAGCGGTAAAAGCGTTATTTACCTATACTCTGCTTCTACCTGCATACTGTTCTACGATCGCTGTCGTGGTCACACTTGGATGATCTAAAACTATAAAACCTTTACACTTACAGCTCCCACTAGAATTTACTATAGCTTTAGCATAGTAGTGAAATGAATCTAGTTTTACTAGACAAAGCGCGACTCGACGTTATATAAATTTTATATCAATGTTTGATTTGGTTTACAGATGGTCAACTTAGAAGATGTAATCATTTTCAGCAGGCCTCGGGTGGGCAAAAGCGTGATGCGGCTAACGCTGTCTTGTAAAATGGAATCAATGTTTGCCAGGAAGAGCAAGAGGGTTCCGTTACGTTGTAACAGAGATTGCGGAGTCCTTTGCCTAGCACAGGGACCAGCTACCGAGAGGATTTAGGTAGGTAGTCAAAAACCCACATAACCCGATCGCACCAAAATGGACTTGCCTATTTAGACATTTAACGTTTAATAAGATTCTTAAGCTTTTCACCAATGGTTACATGAATGTGGAATCCGTACCTCCGTCTCGTTGGTCCTGTTGACGTATCTGTTGTTGATTTCATCGTAGAAAGTAGTGTAGTAAGTATGTAGGTCGCTGAAGGATGTGGTATCGTTAGATGCGGGAGTCGCGCCAGGGTCTTCCAGCATTTTTCCAGGTGCCTGCGGGCAAACAAACACTTATTTTTCTATATATATCAACATCCAAAACAAAGATGTTACATAGTCTTCAAAATGGTTTTTGTCGAGGTCTTGCCTATTAAGGGACCATATCATATTCCGCCACGCTGGTCTAACTGCGGTTTGGGGACTTCATTTATCTCCAAAACTCATTAGAAAAACAATTGAAAAACTCAGAAAAGCATTCCTGTACATGGTCCAAACCCACACTCACTTGTTTGATAGGAGAGACGTTCACTGACTGGGCTACCTTAAACTACCTAGGTATATTACGAGTAGTAATCTTCGAAACAACATACAAATTTGGAACTAGACACCTAACGATACCTCAATAAATACAGATTAATCATACGATACTGTTCAAAACTAATTCTGTAAACTTTTACCGACTCTCGCGATGATTTCCTTTGGTGAAGGCACTTTAAAACAAAACTGCAATGAAACTATATTTCCCGTTTTGATCTTCTTTACAACTTTGCTAACAGGAAAAGTAGTGACAACTTGTAGTTATTTTAAATAAGCATTAGAAATAAATAAGATAAGAATAAAACAATTAAACAATGATAGGAAACCAAATTTCAATAATGAAATTTGTCTAGCGTTTTAGATACTTGAGTCAGTAAGTGTGTACACAAAGTATTTGAAATATTTTTAAATTTCGTGACCGACTTCAATGCGGCACTTGCAATTTTTTCCGTTATTTCTCATTAAAAAACAAATCGATACCGATTTGGAAAAAAAATAATGGGAATATTTCGATAGTAAGTGTACCTTTTCAAATACAGGAATATTTCAAATCGGTTAACCGTCTTCTAGAAATGTGGCAACAAAAAAAAAAGTGTTTAGGAAGTCAATAAAAAGTAAGTTTATTAATAAATCTTCTTATCTGATCTTACCCTGTAAGGCTTTTAGCCTTCTCAGTAAATAGATTTATTTTTGTGTCCATTTAGAAGAGACGCATTAGTGGATAACGACTAAAAAATCCATAAAGATACGGTGTAAGGGTGTAAGTAATTTCGTATATTTCTTGTCATAAAAGTAGCAACGTTTTTGCGAGAGCCTCACACGTCGGCTGACCTTTTAATTTATCTAATAGAATTCTTTATTGCTGAAAGACTTCAGCAATAAAGACTTCAGCAATAAGAATGGTAAGTAAGTAATGATTACCTAAATTTACCTGGATTACTTCATACAACCAGGTGGTTATGTTTGTTCAAATTGCAAATGATTTATTGTGCATAGCATGGATATTTGAGGAAGAAGAAATATGGCAATCTTATTTTTTTGAAAATGGCTTGCACGTACCAAGGCCATATTATACGAACTTTCCTGAGCTTTAAAGCTGTCTATTACTATTTGCCAAATTACTCCTGCTTCTCTACCCTAAGAACACAAGTGACATTTGATTAAGAATATTAATATTGTTTAATGTAAAATAACTATTTTAAATCTTTGACGCCTTTTGTTCAAAGTGGGCAGGGTCAGCCAGTAATTAACGAAGCCCTTACGATACTTAATTAGATTATAGCTTAGAATTTAGAAAGGCTTTACCCTTCAGAAATCCCTGAGGAATAACCGCAAGTCAGCAATCAAAATCAAACCTAACAAAGAGACTCAGTAAAACAAATATTACCAACTATTTCCAAATGTATATCTCACAAAATTGTGAAGTTGACATTGCGAAATTGTTTGAAAGAAGGTATTTTATGTCACGCAGCTATAATATAACAAATTTAAACTTAATCTAATGTAATAGCCCTATTTTTCATCTAGTACTTCCATGTAACAGTACGTATCATTAATTTAAATTTACTTTTATCTGGAAATTCTGAAAAATGTGTTTTACTTACGTAAAATAAATTGGTAATAAATTGGTAAAGAAGACATTAAAACACAAGTTTTCGCCGGTACAGTATTATTAAGACCATACTGCATTCAGAGTTACTAAACAGGAAATAAAAATAAGTAAATCGTAAATACAATTTCTTACACCCCTAATGATATTCCGAACATAAAAATATTAATGATTTTAGAAAAATAAATACTAAGGGGCGTAAAGATTTTACTGACACATATGGTAATTCTTTTTAGAACCTTTGCCACTCCGATATTTTTAACAGTAAAATACATCATAAAGCCTTATGAGCTATCAAAGTTGCTATTGACTGGAACTACCCGGCTGTACTTGTATCTGAAGCGCTAAGATGAAAGAGACTCAAGGGTAGTATTAAACAGGCATCCGTCTTACTGATGAAAGTTACGGCACACCTATCAAGCTTCTAGGAAAACAATTTTCCCAAAAACTGAACGATTCTGTTTACTACCTCCAGAAGTAAGATAAACCTAGAACTTCCCTTAGTACAAAGGTTGTAAAACTTTTATATTCGCACAGATAACTACTTTTGCTATTCCCACCTAGACAAAACGGTGGTTTTTTATGAGTTTTTGCGGAATTCTTAATTTTTATTTCAGGGTTTTTTTCATAAAGTTTGTACTACAGTTTTTTTTCTGTTAGTTTCAGTTTTGGGTCCGTGAGACACTTGTATGAAAAATGCAAAATGCAAAAATAAAATTACTACAATTAATGGACACAACAAAAAAAGTTGATTTCGACGTTTTTGAGCATTGGAAATTTGATAAAATATTACTTTTCGTATGGACTTTTAATTTTATATTAATTCTTTTTTCTTGGACAATCATTAAGTATAGCGCCAGCTAAATTTTTTTTTCAAATTCCGTGAATTTTTATTTTAATGTAGAACGATAGTTGTTTATCGAAATTAAATTAGTTGAGCGAAAACTTTAGGTTGATTAACGCGTGTCCAATCTGCAAAATATCATACTATAGGTACGTACTCGCAATTAGTTTTGTCATGAACGCTTCTATCTACTTATCTGTCGTATAGTTAGATATTTTTCTTGGCTGTGAGCTTATGGGCCACTATATATAGTGTCGTTTTACCAACAAGATAAAGATGGCTACCCTTGATATCGCGTAACTTGGGGTGAATTGATGCCGTTTAGCGTTGGATAGCGGTAATATCCTCTAGTTTTGGGATTTGTCGTAATTAGAGATGTTCGATAGAGTTAAGATGTTGGTGTATTAAAGGACAAGATCTTATATCAGTTCCAGATGGATTATAATAAGATACGGCTACTGCTATAATGTGTAGAATTTAGTGTATGGAGTAGTCTGAATGTTCCTATCCGGTTCCTATCTGTTGACTCGTCAAAGCTAACAATGGTACCAATTTAGCTAAAGTACTTAGTTTAAATGACAGTTCTAAACTAATTAAGCATTATCACGCCTCTCCGCCTCTGTTTAACTTTAAACAAAATTAAAGTAGCCATAACTTTTAGAACATTTGAGATGGAGCCATTGTCTTTGTCCGGGAAGGTCCTATGTAAAAAAGTTTGTTAGTTACAACTTTCAGTTTAATACATTTTAATTGTAATGTCCATTTCCAAAAATTTGGTAAAACTAGTCTCTTTCAGACCATTTATGATTTAACCAGAAAATTTACAAAAATTATGTATAAAAATGGACAATGTCACAGTACAATAAGTAACCACTGCGTCTATATTGAACAAAAAATTAATTTAATAAGTATACTATAAAAATAGCATGTGCATCAAATATTAAGATATATCAAAAATAATAAGATATCCTAGTCCGCTCCTTTGCTCATAAATTGCTATGGCCCGCGTGCGTAAAACGAGCTCATTCAGTCCAAGTCCCCAAAATTTTCCACGATAATTTTAAGTTTTTCCCTAACAATAGACGCTCAGCAAAAACGCCAGAATTAATGGCCCGTTTGAAACAGGAACTGGGATGATAGACATTTAACTTACAAAACATTTGAAGAAATAAAAATGTTGCAGTTTGTTGGTTTCTTCAGCTTTTGTTGTCTGTACACCTTTTATAAAGGAACCAGCTGAGAAAAAATACCACGTCTTTGTAAATTATGTAGTAGCACTAGAGTAAAATGAATGCTTTTTCTTTTTCACAACAGTTTCACTATGGTAGCTAACAACATTGTTTTATTATTACTTCTTTTCAACCCCCGACGCAATAACAACGGGGTGTTATAATTTTGACGTGTCTGTCTTTGTGTGTGAGTGTGTATCTGTCTGTCTGTCTTAGCTCATATTTGGTCATACGAACATCGGTCTAAGATGGCCGCCGCAACAAAATGGTGGAGTACATATTTTTTTCACAAATGCCCTAATATGGGTATTAAATGAAAGAAATTGACTAGTAGAATACTATACATTATGATAATTTAAAATCCAATATGGCTGCCACTACAAATGTCGGGTGTTTTTCAAAATTTTCATTTTTTAGTTGTCACAAGTGTTAAACCACACTTAGTACGCGCCAAACAACTTGACCTTGCGCGAGACGTGTTGTACTGTTCGCACTTACCAAACTACCCGTGAGAGTGAAAGGGACGATGCCGCCATCTTGGTTCTAGTTATAGCTAGCCGCGTACTATATTAATACTTATAATATTATTTACTTATTTATAAGAGATCTGCACGGTAGGTAGGATTCGAACCTGCATCTTCTGGGTAACTTGGCTATTAGGCCACTACAGCCAGTCGCTAGTCGTAAATTTTTTCATTAACTTTTTTATAGTAAGTATCGTTTTAATGTTTCCAATTTGTTTAGTTTATCTCATAGACATGTGACGTTTAAGGAAACTTTGAAGTTAAGGTGAGTCACTCCATCTACATTAGATCGGCTCAACACTCAGAATTGTGAAGTCAGAAATGGATTAAAACCAAATCAGACAATCCAAAGAGTGTTGTAATTTTGTGAAAGAAACTTCTGTTTCACCGACGAAGCGAATTGACGACTGGACATTCGCGCGGTGAATGCAAATTCGCAGGTTCGCAAATTATCCGAGTTAAGGCGACATCGATATAGCACTGATTAGTGGCCGTAGTAATTTATACCACTGACTAGTACCATAGTACAAATGACTCAACTTTGTATCTGTAGTGTATGTTGCTGTAAGGTATTTCAAACAAACACACCTGAAAGCGCGAGTGAAAACGATGACTATGTTTTAAGGATGTAGCTAATAACTTCAACACGTTAAATTGAAATATGGCACTGAAAATGTGATTGTCAAAGGATTACAGTTAAAAAGTAAAATTAAAAATTTAAAAACCTCCGACCTAGCCATTTTATGATGGCGGACATCCTGGATTTGAGTTTTATCATATTTTATAATTTTCTGTATTCTACTCGTCAAGCTACCTGAAAATATTGAGGGAGTTGTGAAAATATATGTAATCCACCGTTACGTGGCGGCGGCCATCTTTTAACGATTATCATAAAACATAGCAAGCTAGTTAGACTTATTCACCTTTAAAATGAAAAAAAAAAAATAAACAAAATCATAATCAGTTCATCCGTTCAGGAGCTATAATGCCATAGACAGACAGATAGACACACAAACAAAGATACGTCAAACTTATAACACCCTGTCGTTTTTGCATCGGGAGTTAAAACCTATAGGTCTGAGAGTTAAAAACCTATGAAACTGTCCATTCTCACCCGTCATGTAACGACTAATAGGGATGGAACAAATAGTTGGAAAAACTTAATATAGTTGTAGTGTATTGATAAAGTATCGTTAAACATTATAGTTCAACATTCTACTTAAACATTATAGTTAAACAATATAGTTAAACATTATAGTTAAAAATTATAGTTAAACAATATAGTTAAACATTATAGTTTAAAATTATAGTTAAACAATATAGTTAAACATTATAGTTAAACATTATAGTTAAACATTATAGTTAAACATTCTACTTAAACATTATAGTTAAACAATATAGTTAAAAATTATAGTTAAACATTATAGTTAAACATTATAGCTAAACACTATAGTTAAACATTATAGTTTAACATTATATTAAGTGTGTAACTTCTGTTTTATTCAATTTTATTTACTCGTAAATCTTGAGTAGGATAAAACTTTGTAACACGAATTACGCAAAACTTATTAGAAGATCCTAAATTATTACTTTGAAATAGATTGTATATCTTAACTAAAATAATCATCACTATTTAATATTTTAGATTACGTGACAAGTTTCGCGTAATTCGTGTTGAAAAGTTTTCGAATCTGAGCGGAAACTCATTGTGAATCTGGGTCCTGGTGGAGGCATTTTAAAGTAGTCGTGACTTTTGTGGATTCATGTTATGTTCAAAGAGTAACATTGCATATTTTGTGAAAGCTTGTAGATTGTCTAATATAAACCATAAACAACACTCGTAAAAGCACCATATACTTATAGAGCAAGACACGCGAGTTCTCTGGTTCGAGATCAAGACTAGCATTTTTTCCTTCGGCTATTAGTTTGTCTGTCTCTCTGGATGTTGGTACTTGCACCGTATTGGTCGGTGCCTTTACTGACCGAATTCAATAATATTTGGCAGGGGAAACGCTAACTTTGAAAAAGTATAATTTAAAAGCCTCGATCTGAATCAGTTCCGTAACTGCAGTTCCATAAACGGCCGAAGTGAAAAAACTGTCAAGAGATTGTATTTTTAAAGTCAAAATTATTGTAGACGCGAGGTTAACCGTTCGCAGAATTATTAGATACTAATTACAAAATCACCTGAGGCATATTAACCCAGCAGTGAGACGTATAAATAAATAAAGAGACCTACATATATAGATTGAAACTATTTATTTAATTTATAATTGTGTACTCTACTTAATATAGATTTAAAATCGTTGTACATAATTCATAGAGAATCATTTAGGTATTGATTATATAAATTTACTTCCCACTTTCCAAATAGTATCTGTCATAAGCGTCCTTTAGTAATAAATGGCTTAATAATTTTGAGAATTGCGACCCTCCTCTCCTTAGTTAGAGATAAGCGTAAAGCCTGTATTATTTACGTTGTTCGTCACATTAATTCAGACAAAGTGGATATTGCAAAAGATTTATAGAATCCTGAAAGCAATTTTACATTAATTTTGTTAAGCTGTGTACGTCGGCGTAAATGGCCTTTTAACGTCGCATGATGGGAACAAAATGTTTAATTTTTCACTTGAAATCGTAATGCAATGTTTGTTCGCTAGATGTGATCTTTGTGTGATTGTTAGCGAGATAAATCCGTTTGAAAGTCCTGTTCGAGCTAATCAAAGTGATTTGGAATAGACCTAACTTTGGAATTCATATGGAGGAGGTACTATGTTCGTCTGTATGTATTTTTTTTGTGGATATTCATCGATATTTTCGCCGATAAATAAAATACTTTTTTAGTTTGAAAGGATATAGTGCTTTATTTTCCGAGATAAGAAAAACGGATAAACGCAGATAACTAACTTATTGGGTAGCTATATAATGACAGACTATAAAATAGGTCTAGCTTGGGTATTTTTCCCCTTATACGTCTGAATTACGTACCTACTAATGGATACGTGAATTTTTTGTTATAGGCTTCATAAAATATACAAAAAAAATTACAAAGTTAAATGCTTTAAATATTCAAAGTTTTTATATTAAATTTAGTATGCAGACTGCAAACTTTGCACTATGATTTGATATATAACTATGCTTTCATATGGTGAATATGAAGAGGAATAAACAAAAATTTCAAAGATCACTTTGGTAATGAATCGGAATTTTCTGCAGGCGTGGTTATAGGCCACTTTACATCAGAAGAGTTATTGCTAAACGCAGAACTATAAAAAACAGCATTACCTACTAGTGTTTACAGCCCACGTCATTTGCCTAGCTGAAAGGCACGTGCAGTTGTTTTTATTGTAAAACATAATAATATGAACAATCCCACAAATAAGTCGCTAGAACGACCTACACGACAAGAAGATTTGATAAATCTATTTGACACAATAAAGATTAGCTTTTGCCGCCGCCGTGTCTCAAAGGACTGAGAAATAAGTTAATAAGATATGATATAATGTACAAAGCTACCTAGTAAGAACAGAATAGAACAGGACATCTTAGATAAGCAATTATATTTGAGCAGGGTACGACTAAAATGAAGGATATTAATAGGTTAATCCATAAAGACAATTAGGTACTTACTATAAGCTTTCCATATTTGCATGCTTTAAGTGTAATGAATGTCTATGCACACATTAGTTACGACGAACAAGCGCAGAAGACGCACTCATGTTATTTGCAACTAAGTTGTAAACTTAGTTGTTATTTGCAACCAAGTTGTAAACTTAGTTGCAAATAACATGCAAATAACCGATTTAATTAATAGGTATTTTACAGAGACGGCAGAAAATAATCTATAATGGGAATTTTTAATATAAAAACAAAATTTCTCAAGGGGTTGTTTTTTGTATTAACAAAATTTTTTTACAGTTGCGAGGTGAGTTTATTTTTTATTGAGATATTCATGTGATTTATAAAAAAGTAATACTCAATATGTTTATTGCTTCCTGATGTGAGTAGACCCCTACACCATACGAAACTACGCATGGCCCAGATTCAGCTATCTTCATAATAAACAAACTTATCTCCCTTGTTTTGACAATAATAAGCTTCCATTAGGATAACCCTTGCTTCCCCTTAGTTGCAGTTTCCTTTGTCTGTAAAATGTAGTCATAGCTGTTATTATAATAAGGAGATCCGGGTGGTTGAATTATTTTGGAAATATTCTTTTGAAATTAGATTGTGAAAAGTTGGTTTTATTTCAACCCATTTCAACAAATGAGGTTCTTTATTTCATTGTATTTCTGGCCCTAAATAAATATTGTCAAAACTGGTCAAGTGATTTAGCTATAGTGTAAATTTAAATGACTGTAAAATATATTTAAGGCGTTTCAGCAAATGAGTTTCGCAAGTGGTTGCGATAGGAATTTTCTTTTCTAGTTGTCAGCCAGTGGCGGTAGAAGAGTATTTATTATTTTTAAAGACGCTTGCCGAATTAAAGTAGTATGTAATTTTTTTATAAGTATCACTTGTAATGTAAGTGATATCCAATAGCTTAAAGGCAGGCCGAAGTCTCCTGTTTCCGGTTTACGATTGTTATCCTAGCGCTCACTCGTAAATATCAGTTCACGGTAAAACTATTTTTTTAAAGCTAACAGGCTAGCGCTTAGACTGCAACTCGTCTGATGTAAAGTGACGATGCGGTCTAGGTTGTTATTTGACTGACCTAAACATAGGTTATCTTAGATCATACAATAGGTTAGCAATATCATACGGCCGATTAATATACTCAAACGCAAAACTAGAGTTTGTCGCATACCAAGATAGAATACTATCCGGTCAAGTTAGATGCAAGGTTACTAATATTTGCATGGAACTGAAAATATGCTTGAATGTTATCGGTACGCATTATAAATGAAATGTGAGAAGTTCCCATCGATCCAACATATTATGCAAAAAAATACTCAAGGTACCCAAATATGTTTTTTCTTTGAGTTATTCAGCAAAGCTGTTTTTTATATACTATAAGTTTTATCGTAAAAAGTTACTTGATACTTGAATCAAGTAGATCAAACAAACATTACAAAAATTTTACAAAATGTTAGTACAAATTTTCAGCTCTATGCGAATTTATGTAACCCTAAATACGCTTACCCAGGTACGCTTTCTTTTTGGCCTAAGGCTTGAAGTATTATTTAAAAAAAAAAAATAATTATACGACATCTTGAGAACGGATCGAGTTTGAATTTTGGAAGGGCAGTAAAGCTATTGTGCTATGACTGTTACAATATAAGATCTACGAATAAAATACTGTTTATTGCTCTGATCAGATCAACATTGGCATAAAGCTATGGGCAAATACCCAATTTCAAAGCGAATTTTCCAATTTTCTGTAAAATATTTGAAGGCGTCATCTTCAAAATTAATTAAAGAGCGATCTTATCTTGAAAATTCTAAGGAAAAGTTTTGTACAGTTACCATCAGTAAGCTTAGCATGTCACAGACTTACTTTCGGTGACCCTGGTCCCTCACAAAATTTCAACATATTTTGTTTACTGACCATTTTATTTGTTAGTTGATTACTTGACATTACATTAATCACGTTTTTGTTTTCTTATGATCAGATTATTTCACATAAAACCTATAAAATGATATAGTTATTACACACAGTTTTTTAACATATAAATATGCTACATATTTTTTTAAATTAATTTAATCTTCTAGACTTCAGAAACTTATTTGTGATAAACAAAAAATGGCACCCTTAGCACAAAATTAACAAAATAATGTCTTTGAAAATCACTGTCCTTTAGTTAAGCTTACCAAATATCTGCTGCAATAAGGCATTATGTGCTCAAGACACGAAAGTTTCTTGGACTTGTGGCATGTGTATTTAGTCTTATTTAGAAAACTAACGCGTGTTTGATACATATTGTTTAAGAAAACGGGTTTTCACGCGTACCTGACTGTTGGAAAGGTCCAAAGTGTGCGGGCAAATTGTGCGAGACGTGTCAACGTTGAAGACACGAACGGCTCATTTCATCCCTGATGAAGTTCACCGAATGTGAACGAAACTATAGTTGGACCTTTCCAACAGTCAGGTTTTTCCCGTTTTCTTAAACAATGTGTATTTAGTCATTCGCTGTTTTTCCATTCACAAAGACATCCACACATTTTACAACGGCTATTTCGTGATAGGCCAGCTGCCCTTCCAGGTACCTCTAGCTGTAAAAAAAATTATATTTGAGACAAGACAGAAATATATTGCGATAAAATTGAAACACTTACTGATCGTGGGATATTGCAATAAAACAATAACAAAGATAAGTGAAAATGTATATATATACACCAGACAAAAAACAATCAATCAAGTACTAGATGTAAGATTTTTGAGTGTATCCCATCTGGCCCGGTGACATGGCCCGGTGCCGGGCCACATGGGAAAAAAAAGTTTTAACTGGCCCGGTGATATATTTACCGGGCCAGATGACTAGACCAGATGAATAAGTTCAATCCCTTTCATAGATGTGTGTTAGTACTTCACAAATTACGAGGCGTATCCTCTTATCTCCCCTTACCGGGGAAAATGGCACTTGATTTGTGTCATCTGGCCCGGTAAATATATCACCGGGCCAGTTAAAACTTTTTTTTCCCATGTGGCCCGGCACCGGGCCAAGTCACCGGGCCAGATGGGATACACTCAGATTTAGATTTTTCCTGTATAATTTGTTTTTTTTTGATGTTTGTGTGTCTGCAATAAAGAGTTACTTCATTTATTAATTCATTCAATCAATAATTAAACTCTGCCTATTTTACTTACATAATTGTTGACCTCGATGTAACGCATCGGGTTGGCTTCAGTACTTAAGAACGTGAGTCCCTTCGACATAGCATCAGTCACTCGAAATCACGACGACATCCAGCGGCGGAAGAATAAATTTTTGAGATCACCAGGTGCCATAGACGTATAGGTTCCCGGGTAAAACAATCATTTTTTTATATATAATATTAAATATGGATCTGTTTGTAAAAAAATTATAAATAATGTGCTGTTTATTCTGAACCTAACTGTAGAACCGGTAGGCATTTCCATATCAGTATACATAAAATTAACAACATTAAAATGTATCAATCTGTTTGATCTACAGAAATGTTTCTCTTTATGTCGTCTTTGGTCAATTTAATTAAATAACTTTCACGACTTCAAATTCAAAAGTAGGTGTAAATATTTAAGTGCTGATTACACCGAGAAATTATAATTACTTTTGAATGTAGATTGAGCTTTTGTAGTTGAAATAATAAAAGTGATATACTTTCTGCCATACACTTTAATTTTTTTGAAATCTTTATATAAAAGAGTAAGTAGTGACGGACTGACGGATATTCACTAGGAATCAACGCAGAGCTTACACCATTGAACTTATAGATACGAATTTTAGAGGCTGTTTTCATTATGGGATCTAAAGGATTTTTGGAATTTCTAAGGGGGTCAAATGGGATCCAAAGTTTACAACTTTTATATATTCCATTTTATGTCGCGAGTGTTATGTGTTATATAACTCCCATTTCTATAAATACAATTTGACGTCGAGTACCGCTGATGTGTGCCTTGTCAGGTAACTTGACTTGAATTGCAAACTGCAAGTCAAAGTTCTGAATTGAGCTTGTGTAGAGGACGCCATTAAGGTTCAACACAAAAAGAATTTAACCCGTGGTCTCGCGGCAAGATAGCATTTTGGATTTGTGCTGTTTATAAAAATTACGTTACTTTGGCTTTTCATATAAAATTATTGACGAGCACAAGAGAAAAATTATAAAAAAGTTGAACGATTAAATGCGCACTAACAGTCGAAAAGAATCCTGTAGTAGCTGTGGCATAAAAGATAGTAATTTGAGTATCAACTGGAATGTTCTCATAAACTTTATGGTGTCACATAATTCAAAAAGTCTTTGTTACTATCCACAGTCAGCAAGATTTTACTAGCACGGCTGATACTTTAGGTGGTAATTTGTTTAATGAATCTTTAGAGTTACGAGGAAACAGAATTAATAGCTACGACGAACAACTTCTTAATTGCAACTTGACTTAGGCAATACATAGTTATTAATTAATTAATTGAATAACAACAATTTACTTGTTACTTTAGGCATTAGTTCTTAAATTCTGTCAGTAGAGAGTTTTCGGCCAATAAAAAATACTCAGTGCGAAAAATTGGTTAGGTAAGAGAATACAAACGCGAAAGTTTGTATGTTTGTTACTCTTTCACGTAAAACTGCTTAACCAATTTGGTGAAATGTAGTACGGAGATAGCTTAGACCCTGGATTAACACGTAAGCTACTTTTTATCCGAGTTAACGCGGGTAACCACGAGGCGCAGCTAGTATATAAGAGTATTAGAATCACTTCGATCTGATAACTAACCGAATTTAATCCTACTTAAGTATGCCCTTAAATTTTTCAGAGACGTAGTTCTAGTTGACCCCGTGTGTATTTTATCTAAATTGGTCTGGTAGATAGATAGATCAACGCTTTATTGTAGACACCCAAAAAATAACAATACATAAATATTAATTTACATATAGTGAAACAAGAGGCGGCCTTATCGCTAAAAGCGATCTCTTGCAGGCAACCTTAGGATGGAAAACTTTGAGAAAAAAATATGTATAGGACGGGGGTGTACTTACAATAAAGAAAGTAATCTATACTTAAAAACACATATATAAACACTTACATTCTATTACATAAACTAAATTTAAATATATACCCATATATAATATAATATAAATATATACTAATACATACATACTAATAAAACTTTTGAATCGGAACTGGTAATTCGGTATATAAATCAAAAGAACTGAAAAAAATTGCCTGTCGAGAAGACATCAGCTTTTTACTTTTAAAAGAGCCTTTTCGGAGCTTTCCCTCTGTCTATTTGTGATAGCTAGACAGTTGTAATTTTTAAGCATTACTAGTATGAACTCGATTAAAAACTTGACCTTACCGCTTCTATCTTATGTATATTTTTATTATATCTCACGAACGCTTTTATTATGTGGACTTCATCGATAAATTCTCTAAGCATATGGAATTCCTAGTTCGCAATATCGCCACGTCGATTGTACAGATAATCTTGAATAAGCCGTATCAGACAACATGGAGCTCACCCGAGGGAAGAAGGTCGGAAATCACACGGCTCAGTGATTCCAACACTTCGTTGTATCTTGACACTTTTTTCGTTAGGCATATGTTGTACACTCAGTTATTTTGTGGTGGATCAGGGGTAAAAAAAAGCGTTTATACCCACCTGTTCTGTAGAGTAGTTCTGTTGACAGAACTAATGGGTTTTTTTTCTAGATGATAAATTTAGGTGGCCGGGTGAGGACTGATCTTTGACTTACATCTGTTTACTTTTAACTGACTTTATAATAGAGGAGATTTTCGATTCGTTGAAACCTTTTTTTAAGTATATTCCCCGATTTTTCAGAGATGGCTGGCTCGATTTGAAACATGTTTTTTTTACCGGTTAATATTTACCATATACAGATTCTAAGGATACTTCGTACATCCAAGTCTGTTTATTACAAATTACTCGTATATACAAGAGTAAGCAATTTTTTATCGCGTTTTGTTGTTATATTTGCATAAAAATTTACTACATTAGCGTATATTTTCTTAAACAGACCTTTCAATCTGTTCAAGAAATATTGCGCACAATTTTAATACACGTGAAGCCTGTATTTGGGATTGAACCTATACCGTCTCGCTTATGAGGCAAGTAGTATTTTTTATGGACAAGTTCTTTTTGAAACAAGTGTTTACCGACTTCCGTTACGACAGGCGCCTGTAGAACTTTTTCAGACCAAAGCTTTGGACCAATTTTGATAACATATAAATAATCACTGGATCACTGGAAAAGAGTGCATTAAAAAAAAAACGTTTTTTTTTTCAAATTTCTCAAGCCGTTTTTGAGAATTCAGGTTCAGGAGAATTCAGGTAATAAATAATTAAAAAATGCAGTCGAATTGAGAGCTTCCTCTTTTTTGGAAGTCAGTAGAAAATGGGCTTGTGTTTGATGCAACTCGAATAATGTGAAGCGACAATGCGGCTAGGATGCAACGCGCTTGCCTATAGTAGGGGAGCCCACGATGCTAAATGGGGATTTACTCGAGCCTCATAAAGACGTATTGCGTTGCAAAGCTTGGATGATAGGAAGTAGAAAATATTAAAAGTGTTTCCCTTTTTAGTGGTGGAGGAAGCGTCTGGAAGGATAAACATTTTTTTTCTAAGGAAATCAATACATGTAAATGTTCGAGCGTGTCAGATTATAATATTTTCTATGCTCCATCATGCTTCTGATAACAAATATATGTTAAACTGACAATTTGCATGGTGGGGGTGGCCACACAGGTTGAAAATAGTTAAGAAAAAAGAAATCCCCCCACTCCCTAATATTCCATTCAAATCATTTAATTATTGACATGCACACTGTTTAGCTAGTAATAAACCTAAGTACCGTATCTTAATCTGACGCATTTGATTATTTCAGGCAAACAAAGTTTTTTTTTAATATTTTGCGGGCTGCTCTATTAGCTCGGCTCTGTATTGAGAGCTTATATTTGGTAGATACACTCAACAGGACCTAAGGAATCTCCCATGTGTTCATTTGCCACGCTCGAGTATGTCACAAAATCCCCTCTTGGGCTCCCCTACTACTAGAAGAAACCGATTCACTTAGACTACCAGTGTCTTGTAACAAACCTCATACAACATTAAAAGAATAGGAAAAAATAAAGTTACCATTAGTTAAACTACGAGTAGTTACAGAACTCTGGAGCGACATTTCTTTCATAGTAGCGACATGGAAAAATCCTGACAGCTTTCTTAAAGAACCTTTACAAATAATTTACCGGTATTTTCCTTTCTTACATCCCACGAGATTCTTTTGATAATTTTCTAAAGTATTAAAACAAAAGTCCTCGGTAACGATCACCGGAAGTTTTTGTAAACGTTTATCAAAATCCTTACTGTTTTTATAAATAAAAAATATTAATAATACCCTTGGGAGTGAAATTGTAGTAAAACATATTTGGTATTTTTTACGCTGTTAATTTTACTGATTTATTTTGAAACCGCAAGCTGATTAAACTTGTAGCGATCGCAATCCGGGAAGATATTTTTCGGTAATGTTTAAGTTTTTATGCATCCTGTCACAAATAGAAAGCGGCAGATCGCGCTCACTCTTGCCTTTATGGGTTAACAAGCTTTAATATAAAGCGATAAGTGCTACTATAATCGATGCTATAGTAACAAGTGATTAAAAGTGTCTTCCAAGAATCCGACTGCAAGAACTTTAGACCCACGTATTCTCGAAATACATAATTCTCCTTCTTCCATGGTCAGGTAAAAGCATTATTATTAATAAGAGGTCTATAAAATTGTTATTGACTTCCAAGCTTGTTTGCGTTTAAGTCTGCAACACATTTCAAAAAGGATAATTTAAATACGAAAGTACATTAAGACATAATTGCTTGCGACGAAAATTGTGTTGACAAAGTTCTCTAAATTCGCGACTACAGCTAGCGTAAATAAAAACACCTAAAGATATGATTAGAAAAGCTTAAGGATTAAGTCAAAATATTTACAAAATAACTGTTTTCAGTTAATAAAACTACTAAGTACATAAATTTGGAAGCAAAATAAAATACATTATTATTATTATATATCCGGGGGCACAGTAGTGCCCCCGACAAGTCGAGAAAAACAAAGGCACGGCTGTATCCATCCTTTTCTCTAACGGATATCCGTCATGAGTCTTCCTTAATAATGTTACAACCTAGCCTAAGGATAATAAGTAATTCAAATTTAATAGTTAAGCCACACAAATTTGGATAAAGGCTTCTTCCAGGCCTTGCCATGCTTCACAGTCTTGTGCTAAGTGGCTTCGAGTTGCACCTGTAGCCAATGTGATGTCGTAACTCCATTATTTCCGGGGTCGTCTTACATACACTCGAAATACGTAACCCTCTTTCTTTCACAGTCGAGTAAAATAATAACTTTGCGATATTTTCTGACTGTTTTAAGCCAATAATCGTTTCGGGCGGATACCCAGTCTCAGTCTAATTATTTTGTTCCACCATGTTCTACAATGAATTTTACTGAGAATTCTCAAAACCAGAAAAATCTGCTTTATTCTAGTTAATTTGAATATTCAGTCAACATCAGACAGAAATATTGATCAAGTCCAATTTTTTAAAAGCTCTAATCTAATTTAAAGTAAAATGACGTCCAAGTTTAAAAGAACTTTTGCAAATATTAATTAAAAAAAAACTTACTGTTACTACTGATGAAGTTTTATTTTTTTAAGAGTTCTGAAGTGGTTTTGAAGTAGGTACAACAAACCCCATTTTTTCCAGTTGTACATCCTGGGTAGTATTATGAACATACACGTGTTGGAATGGTTAGAGTTATTCAATGTTTTTATTTTTGGCCACATTAAAATAATAAATATAATATATATTTATAGAAGACTAATTCCTGACCGACAGACTGACTGATATTCACTAGATATCAATATCACAGAGCCTAAACCGCTGAACCAAGGGGCATGAAATTTGGAGGTTGTAATCATTGAAGATTCATGGTAGAGTGATTTATTTTTGGGAACAGCTAGGTTGTAGAAATTGTTGCAAATTTCTCTATTTCTGGATAGCTATAATCTCGGTCTCTTTAAGTCACGAGTGCATCGCTTTTTTCTAGGCAAGTTCGCTACATCCTGGGACGTACCGTCGCTTTACATCAGCTGAGTTGACGTCAAGCGCATACTTATTGTCTATAAAAATGAGGAAAATAGAGTTTAGGCGTGTGATAAGAAATAATTTGATCGCTAAGGAGGTTGAATGGTGGTTTAAAATTTTGAAACTTCTGCTTAATTTGTATTGCGTGCAACGCCGCGGGTGACACCAACTATCATTATAAATATATTTTCCGAGTAGGTCTCGTTCATGTAAAGTGCGTATGAAACTTTTATTTTTAACAAATCCTCCATATTATAGTTATCTTTACAACATATAATAACGTAGCAAAAAAGTTTAGAGTCGGTCCTCCATGTACGTCTTATGAATATGCCACACATAAATCTCAAGGTATATGGCTAAAAGACCATGGCTACAAATGTATTTTTGGAAATATTATTAAGAGTAAAATCGAACCATAAGTTTTAAAATTATATAATCAAAAATATGTGTAACTTGAGAGTCAAGGGATAAACCGTCTAGACAATGTCTTAATTTAAAATCCTTGACAACTAAAAATAGTTTCGAAAATCACATGACTTCAATACCAATCATCGTCAAGGTTAATTAAAAAATGCGAACTCTACGTGAGTACCAACATCCCTTTAAACAAACCTTCGTACTGAAAGATGAAAGCAAATTAGCTACATTTTGTTTGTTTAATTTTTTCATGTGTATATCGTTGTTAATGTGTTAGTCAAACTTAAAGTATGGATGTTGTTAATTCTGGTCAGCAATTAAAAAAAAATGATGGTCTAATTTTTATGAGCTGTGTGCTAGTTATTTAGGTATGTATAATATTAAAGTATAATTTATTATCATCCTACAATTATCTTACGACTTCCAAAACAGCCTCCTATAGTATATCAGATAGTATACCTCCTATACTATTTGATGGGTATGTTTTTTATTTTTGAAAACAATCTTCTTTTGTTTAAAAGGGTATGCTTCTCAAGTCCCATTAAATTTTTTATCTAAAACCGACCCAGATTTTTGATTTGTAAATCGAAAAAACTGAAAAATTCTATCGGGGCTTGCAGTAATAAAAGTCGGAAATCACTTGAAATCATTAATCGGTATTGATGTGTTTGTCAAACATAAATAAGTCATTCATTCATTTAAACATGAGTTAAGATAATTAACTATTGTAGACCAAATAAAATCAATACAAGAGACGCTAAACTCTTACCAATTTTATGATTATTACTTCTTGATATAAAACTGATAAATAATTTTCAACCAGAGATCAAAGTTTTTACCAATCAATCACTAGCATTAATAGCCATAATAATTATTTTATCAACTACTTAAAGGCAAGCTACTCACTAAAATGTCTCACGGTAGTACTAATAATAATATTCTCGATTTTAATCATAAATTTTCGCCTCGAACTAGATACATCAACTAGTTGAAAACTTCACAAAAGTGCAGTAAAACTAGCACTCTCAGTAGATAACGCTTAAAGTTTAAAGAGAACAAGCGTTTAAACAAGTCAGGAAAGTTGACGGTCATGAAAAGAATAAAGCTTCGTGTGCCTAGGAAGCTTTATACTGAACATGCTAGGCCTAGAAACTGAATAAACGCATTTCGCTGAGAGCTTTTGGTAGCGGAGAGCTTATTTCCCAGGTGAAATTTTCCTAAAAGCTACACTGTGTTATCGGTTAGTTGTATGCCAAGTAGATAGAATATTTACTATTTCATTTTATAAGTCGGACAGACCCCATTTTTAACCCAAGACGAAAAAATTAAAGGGTCTTATAATTTTGACGTCTGTCTTTGGCATTAGCTCTCGAACAGATGAGCCGAATTATGATTTTGATTATTTTTTTGTATGAAAAGTGCATTAGTCGGAAGTGTTAGCTATGTTTGATAACAAACGGTCCAAAATGGCCGACCCCACAAAATAGCAGATAGCGTATTTTTCATTAATTCATCATCGTTATTAGGAGATAACGCTCCGTTGACCGCGGCTAATTCTATCTGATCACGCGATCCGTGGATACAAACACTATTTTTCTTTGGGATTCTTAGCAGAAAACCCTGTATACAACACATGTCATCATCTGCATATACAATTGGATGCGGCGAGTTCAAATGCGATTAAAATGGTAGGTCCCATAGTGGTCACTTTGTCAGTTATTCAATAGCCATGCTATAGTTCAGTAAATTTATACCTTCTGCCCTCTTATCAGCTAGAGTAGGCATGAAGAAGATTAAAACAAGAGCAAGCAAATTTGGTTAAATTGACAGCGTTTTAGCGGCGAACTGTCAAAACGAAACAGTGTGTAACTGATAAGGGGTCCGTCTTTTTGTAGATATAATTTTATACTGATCTAATATGATTTTATTTATTCTGAAAAAGAAACACAGACAACAGTGCTACATCTTAGGTCACATTGTCGCTTTACATGCGAAGATTTGCCTATATCTTCTTCTTATATATAAAAATCAAATGCTGTTCGTTTGTCTCGCTAAAACTCGAGAACGGCTGGGCCGATTTAGCTGATTTTGTTCTTGAAATGTTTGTCTTACTCCAGGGAAGGTTTGAAAGGTGAGAAACATACGTAACTTTTAGGCGGTACGAAGTTCGCCGGGTCAGCTATATAATACCTATACTAGTGGGATGATAAACAAACACAATATGCGTGATTCTCATCAATATCGTTACACATATTAAATACTTAAAGTATTAGCTCTTTCTATTAAGCTATTTTTTATTCGTATTTTCGTGATTGCTTGAATTTTATGCCTAACATTTTTCTAATACTGTCAAACTAATATATTTTTTATTGCAAATTGGAAAAGTGCAGAATATACGGGCCAGAGTCCTGACGCAGTGAAAGCGACTATGAAAGCTACAACTATCCAATACCATTGAGTATTCAGCTCAGTGCAGGAGCGTACTTGGGGACTATTTTTGCTAACTGGGGTTAAAGACAAGAATCGAGCGTGCAGCTATGTACCTAAAAATTTGCGGATTCCCACTTTAAATGTTTGGGAGCGCCACCATTAGAGTATGAAAATGATTATTATTTTGGGATTCCGAAAACAAATCTATACGTAATCGATATAAATATGTAAAAATTCTCGCATTTTGGTTCATAATTATGAAAATCGGATATAACGGACGGACTGAGCGAAACTTTACGTTTCTTGCAGTATTGTAGTACGTTTCAACGTATGAGTTATTAACCTTCTCTGGCAAGCAGGTTTACTCACGATATTTTCCTTTACCGTTTAAGCTTGTGGTAATTAATTATTATATGCACATATGAAAAATACAGTGATGCAAGGTTGTACCTGGTATTGAATCCGCGCCCTTTCGCGTGTGAGGCAAGGGGCTTACCGAATTGGTTAGCACTAACTTTCATTGAAGTACAGAGTCCTAAAAACTCGATCATCAGCCATTGACTGACACATCTAACCATGACAGCCTTTTACTAAAGGCTAAAAAAGGCGTGTGAATGCGACTAGATAAATTTCTTATCCGCCTGTTGACCCTATGACACTGCATCTGTTGTCCTGAACACGGCCCTGTCTAACTGCAATATACGCCGACATCTTGGATTCAATGCGGCACGGTCAGTTTAACGAGTACAGTAGAATGAAATTGTACGGCGGCATGTAGTGACGGATTTAGTACTGTCTTGTGTGATGGTATCTTGGCTCTTTGTGGCTTTGTCGTGGAGAACTGACAGGGTAGTGATTACTATTGTGGAATCATCAGTGTAGAGAGAATTAGCATATAGCTTGTAGATGTTTGAATGGCTTTGACGCTGGACGTACCGCGATTAATTAAGCTATTCGAGCGTGTCTGCTACAAATCTGTTTTTTTTTCATTTGTCTGTCAGAATATATGTCTATTTGTTTTGGTGTTGGTACTCGCGTACATGTCGTAGTTCCTAAATAATCTTGGCGATTCTTTGTATCTATAAATTTGTATTGAATTTTTTAATCATAGTAATGACAGTCAAAATATATTAAATAAGTACGCCAGGTCTTAAGAAGGAAATTTAATTGAAAATAAACAATTGTATGAAAAATCATTTCATTTATGTTCAATTTCTAATAGTTTTATTAGCAAGCGTCTTTAGCAGGTTTCCAATAAAACCGCCTTTTCAACTTTATTTCCTATAAGTGCTCGCATTTCTTTCAAGTAGTGTTCATCGAAGTGTTTTATACTAAAGCGGTATTGCCTTCGATAAAAAGCAAAAGAAGTTTTAATAAAAGTTTTCAATGTACAACCATAATATTATATCCAAGAAGAAATAAAACGTATTCTTTACACAAAACTTGTTGGATATATTTTTGGTAGTGGTAAAATAAATATTTTTGTAGCCAGCGAAGCGGGATATTGCTTGAAAAGGCTTGAAACATGGAACAGTAGAATTGATCATTTGAATCCATCACAAAGCTACGTTATTCGAAACTGGCTGTATCGATATGGTTTTTAAACAATAAATGTTTAGCGTTGAATAAACAAGTTGTAGTTTAGAATTGAATCAGAAATTCCTACTGCGTCATTTATCATTTTAGCTTAACTCATTCAAACTCTTGAAATTTTTTTTGTCAAAAACAGTAAGATACATTATTTTGTGCCTCACGAACAACTGAAAAAATATTTTCTACAGGTTTAGCGGTTAGAGGTGTTCCTACTCAGCCGAATGGAAGTCACTTTACTTATTAAAAGGAACAACTTTTACTATGGGGCCAGTTCTGAATTCGAGAATAAGAAATTAGCTATTTCATACATATATTTTGTCGACGACCGATAAAGATTTTTTTATGGAACAGTTGATCTTGAATTTTGGATTGGTCTCATAGTAAAAGTTGTTCCTTAGAATGAGTATATTGACCTCCATTCTACTTAGTACCCTTAGCTGATAAACCTGTAAAGGATTGCTTTATAAAAGCTTATATTATGTACTAACTTGGTCATAAACCTTAAAAACTAACTACCGGGCAAGTGTTTTTATTACTAAAAACGAAATGACCTATAGACCATTTAATATCTACACATAATCCAGATTATTCATATTTTTTTTATATACTTTTTACAAAACTATAGAATAGCTTTGTCAGAAGGATTTCCTCGACGAAATCCGGCGCCAGATCCGCCAAATTCCCTGTTTCATGGCCACCTTCATAAGTTATGTGAATAAGAAATTGAATTTCTTTTCGCAGTGGTGACTATTTTGGAAAACTTGATGTGTTCTATCGTCACACATATTTTTTTGCCAGAGCTATAGTTGATACCGTTCACTCTAAAAATATCATGTGTTATTATATTAATCATATCACTATAATATTGTAAAGACGAAAATTTGTATATGTGTGTATTCTTTCGCGTTCTTGCAAAGAACAAATTTATTCGAGTAACTAAGATAGCTTATATCCTGGATTAGGACACAGGCATCAACTACACGAAGTGTTTTCATGATGACACCTTGCATAACCTAGAAAAAAAAACATAATGAATAATTGACTGAAAAGGTTTTAAAATAAGTCAATATATAACTCCAAATTTACGCAAAATTGAACAAATTCTTTATAAAAAATTCTCTTTTTTGGATGTTTGTAGAAAATGAGCGATAAGCGTTAGAGTTAATCGATATTAGTTTTATGTGATGTCCTTCGTCAGTGTAAAAGTTTGACTTTATTATTGTTTTCTTCCTGCGCAAATACTCACAGACAAGAAAAAAAGTATTATTCTCTATTCAGCGCAAATACTCATGCATTTTGCTACCCACGTCCTTATTTCAACTCCATTTCACATAAGTTTAATAATAACGACTCGAATTAATAGTAGAAAATTAATAGAATAACATAAAATATCTTACTGTATTATAGTTTTGCAACTAGAACTATAGTAGTTTTAGTGATATCCATGTACTTATTAGTATGTATAACATCAAGATAGTTCGAATTAAGGTACAAAGCCGAATATCTTCAGCATTAAAGTACAAAGCCGCAATACTTACGTTTTAATTAAAATTTGTTAATATAAGAACGATTAACATGCCCGAAAAATATACATATAAGATTTTACTAATAAGGATAATACTTAGTGTTCTTAATAGCTTCTGAAATCTGAAATCATCTAAGGTTATAACAACTAAATCTATTTATTTAATTGTGATGCCAACTAATTATACATCAAAACATACACAACAACACATGGGATGGACAGAAGCTGAATGTTAATACAAATAGTAGTTCTGCGAACTGTTGAGCTATTGGCCACACACATTTCGATTTCAAATAAATTGAAAACTCTTTAAAAGAAACTCTTTGCCAAATTAATAAAGTTATGTCATTATGATGGGAATTAGATAAGTGTTTTGGTAACTATGGATACTCACTTCTTTGATGCGTGTATTTTCCCAGAGCTATTGTAGACCTTGTGTCATGAGTAATAAACTTTACTTTTACAGAGTCGTCGTGGTTTTTGCATTTTTAACGATACTCCCCACTTTTTGAGAGAAATACTTAATAATTCTAAATATTCGTAGGACCCTCACACCAAGTTTTTTCAAGATTGATCAGACACTACGGCATGTACGCGAATACGAAATTTATTGCATCGTCAATAAACAACCATACATACAAACTGCCAGACGAAGGTTTTGCCAAATTCAAAGCAGAGATGCTTCGCTCGCTCGGTCACTTACAGACTCTCGATACTTTAATCAGACATCGCATTGCCAGATTTAGAGACTCTTTTTTAAATATGGCAATGTGATCATAATTACGATTATCGGAAATCGTTTTAATATTGTGATGCGGTGGTCTACATTATTAATTTAAAGTAACGAAATTTCATAATGTAATAATATTGTGAACTTTTAGTGTGTTTTAAAAATGGATTAGGATTGTAGGCACTAATTTTAACTATTATTTACAATAAATGTATGTTCAGACATGTCATGACCGACTCCATCAATCTAGTTTCGCAACCATTTGCGCGTCGTTTTACGTGTAATGGAGTATAGTTCTAGATCTATTTTTACTTCAATTTACATATAGTCGCGTGTCGCGCTGTCACGTAACGTGTACAGTGACATTAATGATTTTTCATTTACATACGTTCAGTGGTACTAAAAATAAAGTAGTACGGGCTTGCTTATTTGTTTTGTGTGTCTTTGGTAGGATAAACCCTAAAGACAATATAATCGCGAAAGATTGTGTTCAAGCGAATAGTGATCTTGTATATTTATTTATCAAGTGATTTTCCTTTCTGTTATTTAAATCGGCTTAGCAGTTAGACTCTCATAGTTGATTCAAGTTTAGGTTTAACATACCACAACCCAGATTTGCTTTGTTGGCTCACCGGGCGAAACGTCTCTGGCTTGACTTCGGAAAATATCCAGTTTTCTTTGGTTTGTCAGTATGTAGTGCAGGCGAGTTGCGGTCAAACGCAAGCATTAGCTATAAAAAATATGTTTCTCCGAATTACTCGCGTAGACTCCGTTAGAACCGTAATAAAGATATTTTGTACACACATTCATTACTAATGACGTCACTTACGATCGATATTAAAAAATTCGCATTATTATTGTTCGTAAGTGATGACATTAAGGAGTGGGTTATGAATTCATTCGAACGTTGTAAAACTGAGGTCCCTGGATATTTGAAGATGAAGCCTATTATTAAATAAATAAATAGTTTAATTAATTGAATTGTTTAAGGATGCAGAGTCGTCAATATTAAATAGTAATTCCGAATATGAACAAAATCAGACAAGGAGATTTCGAGATTTTGCTAAAAAAAATATCGCAGTAGTAACGTAAATCTTGTTATTTTTGATCATCAGAGGTCACTTTTTATTTAAGGAGAGATATCTTTTGTGGTTTTTCACTGTAACTTGACACTAAGTATAAATAGATAAGTATAAATGTACGCCTAGGTATGTTGTATAAATGTACGCCTATTTCTATGAGAGCTTTGAGTGTCACTAGTCTCATGAGGCTAGTAAAAGATACATCGACGAGATTTTTTTTGGTTATATGGCTGGTGTATTAGTATCATAAGTTTTAAGCTGGGTCGGCAGCTTTAGCCATATAACAGTACAAGCGGCGTAAATATGCTGGCCTTGGTACAAGTTACATATTTGAGCTATTTGGAGTCGAGACTTTAGAACCGTGGAGATCGGGAGCTCATCTTATATTCCAAAATTTATCGGAGCATTGATCGATGTGACCTATGATCAGAATGCCGTTGTTTATCTGGCCCATATGGCAGCAGGCTGTGCACGCTGCCTTCTGGTAGAAAATTTTGGAGGATTTGGACTATCTGTAGATCTTTAGCGGTCTATAAGTAATTTATTTGTTATTTTTTGTTAAAGTCAGTCATTTAATTTATATTAATTAATCCTCATCATGGTATAAGTCATTAGACCTAATGAGATAAGACCCTTATACATTAACAAACCTAAAGAAGGGAAATGGACTACAAAGCTAACCTCAACTAAACTGCTAACCCAATAGTAATTAAAGGAAACATCCTGTTCTACTAATACACATGTAAAACACTCCCCTGTCTAGTCAGTATTAAAATATTTGAGCTTTTAGCGATATTTACTCGGTATGTTTGCGTAATAGGTTAACCTTTCCCTCAAACTGTGTGTTTATACAGACTCTATAATATTATACACATATTTGCGTTTGTTATTAATACAATACTACAGTTTTTCGAATTATTTATTTTAATAAATTAAAACGATGTTTAGTTTTGGTAGATTTACATCTGTTTATTTGGTTAACATTGGAGAATTTGTATCAAAATTACTAGGTCACCTCAAAGGGTCTGGTCACAAGGACTACGGTTATGACTCTAAAACAAACAAACAGACGCCTGTTTGTTTGTTTCATCAGTCATAATAGGCTAGAGTTAGGCTTCAAAGAAGTTTCACCGGATCTAAGGAAGGCTAAAGCGTGATGTGGCTCACGCTGACGAATGACGAGAACTCATGTTTCCCAGGACGTGCAGATGCGAAGTGCATGAGGGCTCCGGTGCGTTTATTTTGAGATCCCGGAGTAATCGTCTAGCACATAGACCGGCCACCGAGGGGGTTTTAGTGGGTGCAATCCCACATAACCCCGCAGCACCCCAAGGTTGCTGGGTATCTTGTGAAGATTTCTCCCCCGATACCAAAAAAAAGGCATGAAAGAAGTTATAATGATAAACTTGGTTTCGTTTTCACAGTTCGTTGCTTCAAATAAGCTTGCGCTTGTTCTACAACGTGTCATCCGTCTCTTAGTATCTAGATATAACTGTCTATTCCCGAACACCCATCTGTAACCTGACTGAGCTGCAATTTGCTTAACATTGGCGATCGGTTGAAAGTTTCTAGGTCTTTGTAGCACTATTTGGCTTTAAATAAATAATATTTGTAAGTTCTTCATAGTTGTTTTTAAAAACTTGCTATGGATATTTTATTGTATGGAAAACTAACGCAAGTTTTATTTATTTTGATTAACAATACAGGTTTTCATGCGTATCTGATTGTTGGAATGATCCAAATGTAGTTTGGTTAATTTATAGTGTGCGAGACATGCAATAGTTGTGGGCATGAACGACTCATTTCATCCCTGATGAAGTTAACCGTAAGTGAATGAAACTATAGTTGGACCTTTCCAACAATCAGATACACGTGAAAAACTGTAATGTTAATCAAAATGAGCTATGGAATGGATGTAGGTTTGGAACTTCTAAGTTTTTACGGAACCCTATAAGAATAGAAAATAGAAATGTTTTTTTTCAGTGACCATTGCAAGTTTTTCTGCTTGGTTAGACAGAGAAAGTCCCGTGGTGGGCGGTTTCCGTATCACTAGAAATATTCGCAATATATGACTCTAACTTTTTACTGTCCCTATCTAGGTTTAGAGGATTACCAGTTAGGGGTGTACTAAGCCGAACGTGGGTTACTATAATCATCACTTTCACTATGGTATCAACTCTAAAATTATTTTTATCGGATTCAGAGTTATTGTTCTTCAGTGTACAGTTACTCCGTATAGAACGTTATTTAGAAAATACGTGTAAGCATACGAAGGTTTTATTATAAAAAGTGACTGAATAAAGCAATGGTGGTTTAACTGATGACCTATTTATTTTATTATAAATACTTAGTGTGGTCTATACACATTACAGTTCAGTAATTCAACTATATTCTACCGACTTTCAAAAAGAGGAGGCATTCAATTCGACTATTCATTTTTAATGTCTGTTATATGATTTCCCAGAGACGTGTGAATTGATAAGAAAAATCTTTTATTGTTTAATTATATCGAAAAGATAAAGATTCTCATTTAAATTTTAACTATATAACCGACAAAATCTCGGCGCCTGCCGTAATGGAAGTTGGTAATAAAATTTTTTAAAGAATTAATATTTATTTTATCTTACTCGTCTTTTATGAAAGAATTATATTATATGTAGGATTATAATCTACGTCAGAGTTGCCTACGCATTCACGTACGTACGCATTTACATAGCTTTATATTCACGTTGCGGCCGGTAGCCGGTAGCTGTTAGGAAAGTGCCTAACTTTTATTTTAAATTTAGAACTTTTATTTGACTAACTTCACCTGTTAGGCTTGGTGCGTATTACGTATGACCTTTGTCATATTTTGAGTTGTGCTAACAAGCGTTGGTACTAAGTTAATTTTTAGTTTTATGTCTAATACGACTATAATTGAATTGTTTTACGAGTATATCCACCAGCTAGCATAATGAATTCTATTTGGGGTTCGAATATTATTATTTTTGTAGCGATATTGGTGGAGTGGTTATTGGAGTCGATTACCGTGCGAGAGGTACGAGGTTTGATCCTACGAAATAACATCGTGAGGAACTATAGTACGGTGGTAGGACATTTTTAACTCACGCCTGGCTAGCTACCACTCTCAAGTTGATAAAATCTGTTGCCAAGTAACGGTGTGTTTCGCCAGCCTTCCAGACTAGGCATGCTTCATTAAAGGCCACAGTGTCGCTGACTTCTGTGGTCGTGCGAGCTGGTAGTAAAATGCCTAGCTGCCTTAGTAAAAAAATATTGTACGTGAACTTTTGTGCCGTTGCATACAAGTTTAATAATTATAATATTATTATATTAATAATTACTATGTAAATGTACAGTTGCACGAATATAGAATATATAATTAAAACCTTTACATACTGTAAAATATTGTATATGAAATTCTTAAGAACATTTTAAGAGACAAGTGAAGACTCTAAGCTACAATTTGGCGGGCGAGGTGGACTTATGCCTTCACCCCCTCCATAGGAGAGACCCATACCCAGTAGTGCTCGCAAATGGCTTTATTCTAAATGCGTTTACCCGTCTGTTTTGTATGTTAAATAAAATAAAGTAGTTGTGTCTTATTTCTATATTTTACTGAACTGAAAACAGTTAAATTGTGATTTTCTTTTAAGGTGTAAACATTTTGAGTTAATTCGTAAGCTATTCTAATCATATCTTAATGTGTTTTTGTTTACGCTCGGTTCGGTCGCGAGTTTAGAGAACTTTGTCAACAAAGTTTTCGCCGTAAGCAATAATGATAATGTACAATTTAGATTCTTCACAAACTTAACCTACTTTCGAGTTGGAATTATACTTTTTGAAGACTTAAACGCAAACAAGCTTGGAAGTTTAAAAGTCAGGTCAATGAGATGTTTGTAGAATCCTTATTAATAATAGTACTTTTTGGGTTCTGAGTATGACTACGGATTACTTATACTTTCGCTCTATCCATGTCTGTCTGTTCAACTCTTCTAACTTTCTCAAATTTGGACTGATATTCGTAAAATACACTATAATACACTATACACTATTGATACTATGGTTTGGCTGTAGACTAGTATAGAAAATAGGCTTGCGTCTGATGTAAAGCGATGAGGAGGCATAAGATGATGCACACCTGCCTAAAAGAAACAGATTGCCTATCGACGTTAAAAGACGTAGATTAAAGCTATCAGTTATAAAGAAGATGTCAGTAGATAACCATCACAACAAAACATTAAAAAAATTACCTCCTCTTTTTTGGAAGGTGTCGGTAGAGAAAATACAAAACCGTTATTCTCACCTGCGGAGTTAACCCTGCAGAAAGCCGTGTAGAGCTGATAAAGGGATGAATTTTAGTAGACGAACGTTATAAATTCATCCCTTGACACTAATACCGGGCAACAGCAGCCGTCACCTTCATACAATTTTCACTGAAGATAAAACACGGCAGACTTCACGAACGGACTCAATTAAGTGGATTTATCACTAGTGTATTTTGTTTACATCGTCACGAGTAGGTTTAGCGAAAATCGACTTCAACTCGGCACGCAAAACTAACGTTATTAATAATGTCCTTTTGAAAATTAAAAGTTATATTGAGTAAAACATCTACGAAAACCATTATAATAAGTTTTATATGAACTTTAAATTTAATCGGTTCATTATTGGTTAAAATAAACATACATATAAAATACATAGAGACAAATATAGAACCTCTTCCTTTTTAGAAATTGGATAAAAAGGGTAAACACGACTTCTAATTTTTTAGTTATTTTTTACTTATGATATAATCTACTAGATCGATTTGATAAAATTTATATAGGATCAAAGGAGGCAACGACGATCAAAAAAAAATATCGGTCCATCTGGACCCAAAACAAATCAGGTTCCCTGATTTCTCAGAAATGAGAAATCAGGGAACCTGATTTGTTCAGGGAATCCGATTAGAACTACGGGCCAAGAAAAAGAAAAAGCACAAAAGAACAACCACTTATTATAAGTAAAGTTTCACATTAGATATTTTTTTGCATTTGCAGTTTGGTGGACGAACGTTTATTTTTATGCCACGTTTTGCACTTCTCACCGTTTACGTCATTATCTTTTTTAGTGTTATTGTCCACTTACTAAAGTTTCCGTCTAAATGTAAAAAATACTTTGATGATAAAAAGTTAGTGACTTCAGTGGGCTGAAAGATGATTAGCTGTCTAGGTCAAATTAAAAAAATAGGACGTGACTTAGTACGCAATTTGGCAACACTCATGAATTAAAGTGATCTAGAGAGCTAAATAATTAGTATTTATTTTTGCCAATTTTTTACGGTAACTTTTGGCGTTTATTAGCTTTGTTTGGCAGAACCATTTAAAACTTATGCGATTTGTTTGATAAAAACACATTGGTCGGTTAATGATTTAGTAAGCATACGAACTCACCTACTTCTTAATGAAAATCTTGATAGTTTTTATTAGTATTGATAATATGATAAGTACTTTTTCTTCTCACGTTTTATATATTCCTAGAATTTTTTACCATTAAATATGTATTTGTACTTACTTTGTCCAGATTGACGGGTAGAATACACTAAACGTATTTTCATGTGATTGAAATCGAATGAGAATTCACCCCTACGTAGATTTTCCTATTTCCAACCAATTTTCCTATTTGCAAATCGTAACTGGAAAAGTAAGATGGACAGATAGATAGACGGATGCTGGAATAAATAATGGATTCAAATAGGTTTGTATGCAAATAAACATATGAGAATCAAAATAGAAATGCGTTTATAAACAAAAAGTTACGCAACTAGTTTTGTAAGGTTAGATCTTCCCATTTGTGAACGAAACCCTAAAACATAATAATATTCTGTATCAAGTACACATAGTCATGTTACAGTGTCAGAAACTTCATAAAAACGAGTTATGCCTCTTTGTTTTAGGAAGAAGAGTGTTCCATCTCATTTGGCAAGATAATAACTGTTATGACGTCCATATATTCCGGGTACGTGAGGAAGTGTAATAGGGAAATAAGAAAACAAATCATTTCTCTTACTACTAATAATAATAAAAGGAAATACTTTTTTCTTTTTAGACACAAGTTGAAGTTTTTTTTAAATAATATTTATAAGAGAGCTGACGACAGTGACCGAATGGTCCAGGCATCTGAGCGTGTTACCCGGAAGGATCCGGGTTCGGACCTTAACCGTCGCTGTATACAATTCAATAATATTTGGCACGGACATGTGAACATTAAAATTTTAAATAATAGTTCTAAGAATAAAAAGTTTTTTTTCTTTTTGCAAAATTATTGTTGTAAGGAAAATTTTGCTAAATTACTAAATTTTAAATGTATAAATTGTTCAACTTTTTTACTCCAATAAGGTCGAGTGGGCTCAAATCATACTAAGCTAATGACAAATAAAAAGTATTAATTATTTAAGTAGGTAGATGATGGTACCCTAGGGATGATGAGCATTACTTTAATCCGGTTTCCGTGCCATGGTTCGTTGTTGTAAAATTAGGGCACCTAGTTTATTTATGAGACCATCTGTTCTGTATTGTTTTCCTATTTTGATATAAACGTATTGTATAAAGTAATTAGTGAATAAGATTTTCATTTGCATGAAAATACGGTGCACATATTTAACAGTTAAAATATGTGAATCGTTTTTCAACCGTTTTTGTGAAATCCAAACTACTGGTTCGATGCCATAAAAATAATATCCAGAGACCACCTCTGAAGTGTGATCTACTAAACCAAAAAGAATCACCTAAGTCGATTTATTATTAGATCATTAATAATATCGTGACAAATACATATACGAAAAAGAAAAACAGTTAAATGGGAACCTTCCCTTTCTCGAAGTCGGTTCAAAATCTATGTAATCCGTCGGATCAATATCGAAAATAGTTTCTGAAAAGTGTCGAAAAGTTTCTGAACAGAGATGCAGTGCATGTTTGCTCAAAATATTATCTTTTCTTCCGAGGATGGCAAACAAGAGTTTTAAATAACTAGGTTAATCACTATAGACGGCAACTTCTGCTAGACCTTGAGCTTACAGCAACTTTGCGACATAAACCTCGATAGTAATATCCATTGATTATATAAAATGCAGATATACACTGAAACCTACAAACACGTCGAAAATAGAGGTGAATGTTTCACCACTCTCACCTATCTCTATTTTTATGGTTCTCTCGTGCTCTGTTGCGGGTCAATTATTATTATATACTTATGTGTTTTTTAAACATAGCTTTCTCGTCATTTCAATTCAAAACCGTGGCTTAACTCGAGTTACGCACACAACGAGAAACAAAGTGACACAGTGCTACTGTGTTTCACATTAAATTTCTCGAGCATACTATCCTTACTTATCCCTTAGTTTCAAGGAAGCGCGTCACTTTATCTAGACATATAAATAATCAAAAGTAATAACTGGTTTTCTTGGCTTAGTGACATGTAGTAAGTCAAATCCGAAATCTGGTGGTCATGCTGTAAGATTTTACAGATAACCTAAGATTTTAAAGATGATAGCAGAATACAGACTACATTGAACTGTGGAATGATGGAAATCAGCCACTAATCAAGGAGAATAATAAAAGAAACCCATAGTGCTCAAAACAACAAAGAATGCTTGTATATCATAATTCACTAGCGCATTCGTGAATCTTTCAACTAATTTAATTGTTTACTAATATAAATAAAATAGCTTATTATGTACTATCCAATAAAACACGTGTACCTAATTGCAATTTAGTCAGCGCGATTATGGTGGCCTTTACATCCCTTATAGTGGAGATCCGTGCCTAATAGTCGGACGTTATAGATACATACTTATGTAAGTAATTCACAAAATAATAAAACAGCTACACTTTCAGATAGCAACGTCATCGGTTCTCAACTGGAATTAATCGGGGCCTGCAAATAAATTGAAACGCTGTCCAAAACAAGTAGACCGTGATGTAAAGTAAATCTAATACTGATTTGAAGCCTAGATGTGTTAGCTTTGGTCTAAAATAAACACGTTTCGTTCCCGCTCTACACGCAAAATGAAATGTCAAACTTTCATGCGGGATATTACGTAAAGACTGACCATTCAAGAGCTTATTTAACGCACATGACAAAGAAAATTGTAGTTAAGTAAACATATTCCGAGATAAATTGACTTTTTCCTGTAAGTGACCCAAGATCAAAATGATCCGATGCGTTGATAATCTGATTCCATCAGTATGTACTAGATTGGCAATGATTAGGTGACCATATTTTTGCGTTTTTCTGCATAATAAGTTCAAATTCTCAGTTTTAATTTTAAATATTTATTAAATATAATTAGTTACGACCCAAGGCTAATATGAAAACAACACACCAAGACCAACATTTGTGATGATACTTCAATAGATTTTAAACAGGCAATAAATTGAATTTTAAGGATAGTAATAATCTAATTTGCCAACCATTAGCAAATTCGAAGACAACGCCCATTGTGGAAATGTATAACAAACCTCTAAAGAACGAGGTAAAGGTCTTGTTCCACTACACCAACATTATTGTTTGTTACTTATGTAGGGATCCAGGGATTATTCTTGTAAATTATACAACACGTACTACTTTTACTCACTTATATTCAACATACACTATGAATGACAAAATGGAGAAATCAGGTTATAATATATTAGTTGCACCAATAGACACTAGGGGCGCTGTATGCAAGGCGTTCGAATACACCTAATAGTTAATGTCATTTAAGTAAGTTGTTCGGATATACTCAACATCCCCCCCCAATTTCAGAACTTCAACCCCATTTAATTTTTTACAAAATACGACTATTACTATAAGTTCAGAAATTGACAAATTCTGATTCTACATTGTATATAATTTTATATTATGCATTTTCTAGCTACATTCAAGTAAAAGCTAAAGATTAAATTCTTAAGCCCCTTCATGTTACATTTCTAGCTAAGATAACTTAATTAACATTTTTATTCATCAGTAAAGTATGACATAATTTAAGGATTTTCTATATAATTATTTATAAACAATTTAGTCCTTTTAATGAAAGAAACTAGTACGGTTTTAGTTAAGAATTAAGTTTCACGGAGTTTTAATTACATTTTATTTTCTAATATTACAAATAGGTAGCTAATTTTAGTAGTAAGTATTAGTTCATAACAATAAAAAAATAATAAGCAATAAAGCTTTCATTAGTTTACAGCAATACAGTTACAATAATGTACAATATAAAGTAATGTAATGTAATTATATAAAGTTCACCATAATAATGTACTACAAATAAGTATTAAGTTTAATGTCTCTAAACACATTTTAGTTTTATATTGTAGAGATAAAGTTTTTGTTGAAATTTTTTACTTAAATATATTTAAATTTTTTTTTTTTTTTTTTTTTTACAACAATTTAAGTTTTTCCAAAAAATACATATGTTTACACATTGGTAGAGCTTTTGTGAATATATCAGATACATTTTCACCTGATGGTACATAAGATACAGTTACAATTTTCTTACTAATTATGTCTTTGATAAAATGAGCTTTTATATCAATGTGCTTTGACCTCTTACTGTTTTCAAAACTTTCTATCATTTGTATGGCACTCTGGTTGTCAACTAATAAATGAGTCTCTATAGTAACTTGTGACATAGTCAGATCAGTTAAAATGCCTTTAAGATAAATAAGCTCACTTACTGCAACAGCCCCTGCAACATACTCAGCTTCTGCGGTGGAGAGGGCTACGGATGTCTGCTTCTTAGAAAACCAATGTATTGGATTACCATTGTAAAATATTATAGATCCGCTGGTACTTTTCCGGTCTGATTTATCCCCTGCCCAGTCTGCATCAGAGTAGCCAAGCAAACAGTGGTTGCTATTACTCTCGAAATATACTAAACCTTTGTCTTCAGTAGCCTTTAAATATCTTAGAATCCTCTTACCTGCTTTCCATAAGCTTGCTGTTGGTCTGTCCAGATACCTACTTAAGTATGAAACAGAGTAACAAATATCTGGGCGACTATTTGAAGAGATAAATAGTAAGCATCCAATTAGTTCTTTGAAAGGTACATTTATAACTTCTTCATTATTTTCTGGTGTAAAGTGAGACTCCATTGGTGTTGATACACCGTTGCATTCTTGCATATTAAATTTTTCTAAAGTTTTCTGAATCATGTTTTTTTGTTTAATTACTATTGTATTATTTGTTCTAGATATCTCTAATCCTAAGTAGTCTTGAACTTCTCCTAGATCTTTTACTTTAAATTCCTTTTTCAGTTTCTCTAATATTTCTTTTTCTTCTCCCAGTATTAGAATATCATCCACGAATATTAGTAGTCTTGTGTTTTGTTTTTGTAAAGACAAAAATCATGCTTTGATTGTTCAAATCCATTTTCTATCATAAATTGGTGGAATCTTAAATTCCAACATTTCGGTGCCTCTTTTAATCCGTACAGAGCCTTGTTTAGTTTTAGTACATTTCCTTTCTTTAGGTTTAAGCCCTTTGGACATTTTATGTAGATATCACCCTCCAATCGTCCGTTCAAAAATGCAGTTGGTACATCAAGTTGTCTGAGTTTAAGATTTTCTTGTACCGCATAACTTAATAAGGTTCTAATAGTTGACATTCTTGCTACTGGTGAATAGTATGTCTGTTCTTGTCTATTTTGTTGATATCCTCTGGCAACAATTCTAGCCTTTTTGATCCCATCTTGTTTTTGTCTGAAAATCCATTTGGTGTCTATAGCCTTAACACCTTCTGGTAAAGTAGCTTCACTCCAAGTTTCTAATCGTTTATGTGCATTTAATTCTTTATCAATAGCTTCTTTCCATTCTTTATTTACAATAGCTTCTTCAAAGTTTTGTGGTTCTCCTGTCAATAAGCAATAAGCAACATTAATATTGTGCTCTGCATTATAATTTAGAAAACGTGCTGGCTGTCTTACTTCTCTTCCTGACCTTGTTGTGTGTTTTTGTGTTGTCATTTGTTGTTCTTCTTCTTCATTATTATTTAACTCTTCCTCTTCATCTTCTATTTCCATTTGACTTTCTTCAAAGCATCTTTTTACATATATGTCTGTTTCCCTGTTAATTTGTTCATCTTGGTTAAAGTCTCCGCTTGTCTGATCATCATCAGTATTTGATTGATATTTTGATAAATTTTCAAAATCTTCTTTTCCTATTTTATATTTTATTTGGTTTTCATCAAATCTTACATCCCTTGAACATATGACTTTATCAGTTTCAGGGTCCCAAAGCCTATAACCATTTACTGTGTACCCCACAAATCTCATCTCCCTTGCTCGCTTTTCAAATTTATTTTGTTTAGGTAACTGTACTACCCATGCTTTTGACCCAAAAACTTTAAGTTTTGATAAATTGCTGTCTCCATATCTTATTTCAGCAGGAATTTTAAAATTTATAGCTGATGAAGGACATCTATTTATTTGGTAAACAGCGCATCTCACAGCTTCACCCCATAGATGCTTTGGCAGTTCAGTTTCAATCATGAGTGTTCTCGCTTTGTTATAAATAGTGCGATTCATCCGTTCAGCGACACCATTTGACTGTGGTGAGTAGGCATTTGTAAATTGCAAGTCTATACCCCTTTTCAAGCAGTATTCTATTAAAATTTGATTTTTAAACTCTCCTCCATTGTCACATCTTACTTTTCTTGTATTGTTTCCTGTTTGTGTTTCTAAAAACTGTATATATTTTATAATATTTTCTGCGGCTTCGCTCTTCTTTTTTAATAAATATACAACACAAAAATGACTGTAATCATCTATTATAGAATGAAAGTAAACCTCACCTTCTTTTGTAGGAGTTTTTACTGGTCCAGATAGATCCGTGTGTAATAATTCACCTATATAGCTGGATCTCGGCTGGCTCACCTGTTTAAAGGGTAGACGTGTAGACTTACCTTCCATACATGGTCCACATGGAGTGTTAGAGTAGGGCAGCTTTAGAATCGCTAAGTGCTTCCTGTTGGCATGACCTAACCTTTGATGCCACAAGTCATTACTATGAGAAGTTGAGAAACATCTATGTGATTTAAGTTTCAAATCCATAGTGTAAAGTTTTCCAGTCATGTGTCCACATATTTCATACAAATTGTTATAAATCTTAACAGAGTTGTTAGAAAATTTTACACTGAGTTTATTTTCAATTAATTTTTGTACTGACAAAAGATTGTGTGACAAGCCTTCTACAAATAGACCATTTATTTTGATATTTATACCATTTTGTTGAACAAAAAGGTTACCTCGTTTATTAGCTGTTAAGTACTGTCCATTTGCCACATAAATCTTAGTTTCACTATCTAAATTTTCTACATCTGTAGCACACAATAAATATTCACTTTTAATTAGGTGCTCTGTTGCTCCCGAGTCAACAACAAATCGAATGTCACCTTTTGATATATCTTTTCCTTCACTATTCACACTA
Source organism: Ligdia adustata (assembly GCA_947049295.1). Classification (NCBI taxonomy): domain Eukaryota; kingdom Metazoa; phylum Arthropoda; class Insecta; order Lepidoptera; family Geometridae; genus Ligdia; species Ligdia adustata. The sequence continues at coordinate 3,260,449 of OX346223.1, forward strand.
AACGCAGTAAACAACATCTCATACTCACTAACTTCTTCTGCTGCATGGCCATAATGATGGCCCTGGTTCTGACCTCGATACCTGCTTCTGCCGCTTCCTCGTCCTCTGTATGTCCGCCCACTTTGATATTGAAATTCTCCTTGCCCTTGACATATCTGCCCGCGTCCTTGTCCTCGTCCATTGAAAGTATTATGGCCTCGTCCAGAGCTGTATGATTGGCCTCGACCTTGAAATGATTGCCTTGGTCCATGATTTCCAATCCATTGCCGCTGTTGTGCACAATTTGAAGCTTTGTGTCCTGGCATTCGACATGAGTAACAGATGAATGATGCTGCTATTGTCGGCTCACTTCGGGAATGGTTCACTTTAATTTCTGCATCCAGCAGTCTGGCTTTAGTAAATTCCAAAGATATTGTTTTGTCTGTAAAAATGGTTTCAATTGAGGTTATAATGTGTTCATACGTGGACGGCATGGCCGTAAGCAACTGGCAAATTATATCTTCTTCAAACATTTCGCATCCTGTTGCTTTAACTTCACTCACAGCAGCGTCAAATCTGGAAAAAAAATCTTGCAATTTTTCAGACTGACCGCATTTCATCGTAATCAATTTTTTCTTTAAATGTAGTTTGTTTAAAATACTCCTTCTTTCAAATGTTTCTCCAAGCTTATTCAGCATTTCTCTTGAAGTTGCGCATGCTTTGATTATTTCTAAATGTTTGTCGCTAAGGCATTGAACTATAATTGATCGTGCCTTCGCATCATCTTTCAAGTACTTAGCTTGGCCGCCATCTTCGACGTTTTCTGATAGCGTGTAGCTCACGCCTTTTTCTTCCAATATTAAGCACAATCTAAATTTCCAATTACTGAAGTTGGTTTTCTCGTTTAATCGCGGGAGTGTATCCTTATCTCCCATTATATTGCGCAGTGGAAGCGTTTGTAGGGATCCAGGGATTATTCTTGTAAATTATACAACACGTACTACTTTTACTCACTTATATTCAACATACACTATGAATGACAAAATGGAGAAATCAGGTTATAATATATTAGTTGCACCAATAGACACTAGGGGCGCTGTATGCAAGGCGTTCGAATACACCTAATAGTTAATGTCATTTAAGTAAGTTGTTCGGATATACTCAACAACTTACTCATTTATTCATTCAAACTTTATTAAGAAGTAGCAAAACAATTTCCTCCCTTTTTGGTATTTTAAAAATATTAAGTACCAAGCACCCTCCGATCGAAAAACTCGACACAAGATAAAACTCAAATTTGTAAAATCCATACACCAAGTTTCGTCAAAATTCATAGAAAACTACGACCTGTACGCGCGTACTAAATTTCAGGGGATATACAAATACAAACATACGAACTGACAGAGGAAAAAAAAATTGCCAGACCCGATCGGCAAATTTTGCCGCTGCTTCGCTTGCCGGTCAATTCTACTTCCTATTTTGATATTATAAACGCGATAGTTTGTATGAATGTATGGATATATGTTTATTGCCCTTTCACATAAAAACTGCTAAACCGATTCAGAATCAGATTATTTATTTGCAGAGTATAAGTACAGCAGATCTTAAATATAATAGTCTCTACACTCTGCCCTGCTAAGGCTTTTTTTAAAACTAAAGATCGAGTCTGTTTCTTTAATTGCCAATGGCAATTTGTTGAACATTTGAATTTTCATGTTGTATATTTTATTACTATAGAGTTTCGTTCTGTGACTTGCAGTACATAATTTATTGTCGTATCTACTGCTTGTGAGAGTAACCGATTTGGATGAAATTTAGCACGGAGGTTAGCTTAGACCCTGGATTAAATTTGGTCACCTCTTACCTTGTTACGCGGATAACACCACAGTGCGCAGCTAGTTACGAATAAAATGGTTTTTAATTCGAAATTTAATTGCTTTGTAACGAGTGTCTACTGCAGTGCGAGACGGTTTTTTACGGTAAAGCTCGATGTTAATGGGTTAAAACCTTTATAGGTACGATAAGAGAAATACAAGAGATGATAAAACTTTAGTGGGTGCTTAACGGAAACTTTCCTTTTAAACGCACTGCTTTTAATTTTAATCCTCCTTAAATGTTTCGAGATAAGTACGCCTCTGTTTTATTTCAATCGATTTAACTCGGTCTCGATTTAAACTGGAAATTGTTTACAGAGTTGTCATTTGTAAATTGTTCAATTGTCATTTTGCAGAATGGATTATATTGACGTAGAAAATACAACTTAAGTGTTTGTACCTCATTGGGATTACTAAGTAAAATATATGATGAATATCTTTCACTTCTCCTTTTTGCTTCATTTGCTCATCGTTCACAATGAACCGTATTAGTTCACCAACTATTGGTTGTGCTTCATTGTCAGTAGTTGAAGGAGTATTCTGACATTCAAAATTATAAATATTATTATTTTTAGGTTGTATTTTTTTGCCTGTACTTGAATGAATATTTTCCATTCTTTTCATATCTTTTCCATCCTTTTTATATTTTCTATGCCCCGTTTCTTTCCCTTTTTAGTATTGCAACCTTTGTTTCTCTTTGTATTCAGATAATTTAATGGGGTCATTTTTAATTTTAGCTAAGCAAGCCTTTTCGGATTCTCCTCTCTATCGCTCTTTTATAGAGCGGCACGTCTTCAAACTACAAACATTACTCTAGCACTGGCACAGTAATGACGGCCGAACAATGGCGCTGTCTGCAGGTTACTTTAGTACCAACCTTGAAACTAAACGCGGATATGAATTTGCGTCACCGGGATTTAGCGGGAAATTCAAATTCGAACAACACACAACGGACTGACGGATAAAACTGAACACTAAGTTTCTTATTATTTTTACAACAACGGTGAGAATAATAAATAATGAAAGCTGTGATTATATTCTATTAAATATATTACAGATTATAGTGAACTATTAAGTTTTATTGTATAAAATTTAATATTTAATACATAGGCTATTTGATTGCGCGCTTTTGAGGTTGTGACACGCCAAAGTACTGACTTTTTGGGAATATATTAATAAGTTTTACAAATTTGTATTAAAAATTAACAGCTGAAATTGGGTGACCAAATTTAATGCTTCTAATTGTTTTAAAATTAATCATGAAATATAAATAAAATATAATCATACATCGTTTTACTCACTGGTGACATTGAGTTACCCATTTTTTGAAGAATCACCCATTTACAACTTCAGAAAATTTAAAGTAAGCATTCACTAAGTTACTACAAAAAGTATACTTACAATTGTTAAAAAGTATGGTAAGATAACTTTAAAAAAATGTCTAAATTAAATATTTAGAAAGTGTCGATTGCGACGTTTTCGACCAATTGCATTTTTGAACCTAAAAGTATTCCATAAATACCGCGTCGCGTTTCTGTAGACTAATCTATTACTAACCGTGTATATTTTATGTTAATAAATTTGATGTACCTAGTCTTATACATTTTTTAAAAATTTTATGACGTGTTTCAGTAGACGCGAAGCGCATTTATTAGGTATGCATATTTTTTCCTAATCTCTAATTATTGCTTTACAATGATGGCGCTATTTAATTAGCGTCTGTTTGAGTTTAATTAAATCTGTCACAAATATTATTCAATCTTTTTAGATGCCGATATTTCAAAATTGATGCTTAACTAATGAAAATGATTTACAGATATAAAATAAAGTCTCCTTTCCTGGTACATTGAAATCAGGAAATCATGAAAAAATATTACATTCCTAAGCATAGAAATTACTGAAACTTCATAGTAATGAACTGAAATAATCAAGTTACCCATTCATTTCTTTTTTCAATGCGTCATTATATCTCTTTTGTGCAATTTCAGCCGCCGGAAGCTGAGGTTTGTAAGCTGAAATTTTAAAGGTTCTTGATTTTATTTAAATTTGGTGTACATTTGCTATCAGAACTGAAAAAAGGAGTAGTTTAATACGATTGTGTTATTTATGCGTTAGCTGAATGTCGCATAGCATGCCTGACAAGAGCGAAATCATAGTAGAAACCTAAGTGTAAAACGTTAGCTATTTTCATTGAACTTGTAAGAAAGTTGAGTAAAGTTTCCATAGTGCCATTCCTAAATTCATATTATAAAATAGACAAAATAGACGTATATACAATAGTATGAGAATTTTTTATTCTTTAATCATAGGGCAATGGTCCACCAGACTATTTGCCCGTAATGTAGGTAAAATAATAATTATAATCCTTTTTTAGTCGCTACGCTTTTGATAAAGAAGTCGAGATCGTCTCTATAAAGTACATAATTTTTCTCTAGTGGAGGTACCTAATCTGCAGCTCTCATTCAAGGGACCGCCCACCTCGAACCTGATTTAGTCGTGGGCGACCATCCGCGTAGTCTAATACTTCCCATCTCTCTTACTTACCAATTTCAAATGTAAGCTCGGATTTCTTCGATTATACTCAGACTGTTTTAAAGTTTTAAACGTTTAATATGTAAAATCAAAGCCAACGAGCTATCATCTGTAAACAAGTGAAGACGCATATTCATTGATGATCGTAAATCAAACGGGACGCAAGCCGCATAGGAACATTCCCGTCATAATCACTTACATCTTGATTCTCGTAGATCCGTCACGCGTCTTCAATCATTGCTGTATTTCATTTAGCAAGTGTAAACAGATAACGTAAACAGCCGGCGTTGGACTGCGTCCAGATGTTTCTACTCTGGTATACAGAGCACTCCAAAGTTTTCCGCGTTGCCCTATTTGCATACATTTTCTGTAGTCCTTTGACTTTACTGTGTTTGGAATGATTTTACGTAAATATTTTCAAAAGTTTGTAGGTTAACCGAGAGTGGCACAGAGATAATTTGGTTTAAGAATACTAAAAAATAATAATTTAGGGGCCAGTAATCTAAGGCATCACACAAACACACATCTACCTAGTTTTTACATGTTGTACCTCTGTGAGTAGTTTGAATTTTAAATACATTGCCATCATAAAAAATGCCTGTGCTACTATCGCGCTGCTATAAAAATGCAAATTTTAGCACTTGTTTCACTTTTTCCGTGTTTTTTTTTTAAACTATTTCCGCCAATTTTCTACCTAGTTCCTATACCCGAATTCTACTTAATTTGTTTTGATTGTTATTTAATTTCTCGGAACGGGTGAATTGATATGAAAAAATCTTTTATTATTTGTAAATGGTTTGATTTTTAAATCAATATATCTCAAAAAGTTCTACGGCCGCCTGCCGTAACGAATGTCCGTTGTCATTTTTTTTAAAGAATTCTTTCTTAACGGAATTTTTACCAAGGATGTATCATGTTGATTAGTCAAGTAAGCGTTGAAAAGCAGGTACTACTGATTTTCGTTTCAGTTAATATAGGCCTAAATATATTTGTTATAGTAATCTCTTTTAAAAGGTTTCCAAAGTAGAATATTTTATCGTCTTTGGTTTGTTCTTTACTTATTCAGACATTTGCATTTAAAAACAGTTTACTCCAAAAATTGGAAAGCCCCGAAGATGTTTTTCTAGGACACGATTTTTGTGTTCAGAAATAAATAAGCATTATGTTTTGTTTTGTACGTTTCAGGGATTGAAGTAATGGTTGTTTAAAATTTTGCCATTCAGCTAAATTTATAAAATTTTGCGTCAAAACCTTTTTTTTCATCAACACGTGATCAGTATTTGATAATAGCTGTTTTGGGATTTCTGATTTCGATATACAAGGTCGGTGACTATGATATATCTAAAGACATATTTCAAAGTCATAATATGAAACGAACAAAATAATAACAAGAAGAGTAACTATTATTTTTCGATTTCCTAATGCTTGCGTAGCGCTAAATGAAACTTTCGCTTGCATTTGTAATATAATAAACTAGCTATCCTCTGCTATTTTACCCGGCGTAAATATTTGATTATTCCATTGAAACTTTTCTTTTGAAGGCCCTAAAGTAGCCTATATGTTAATCTAAGTTATAAGTTATTTCATCCCAAATTTCATCTGGATTCACCCTGCCGTTTGAGTAACAAACACAAACACTTACATTTTTTACTCTTTATAATTTTAGGTGGAAAGTGTAATATGATTCTCAGCTACTTAAGATGGAATAGCGCTGATGTTAAATTGCGCTGTTGTTTCTATGCGCACGGAACTGATGTCCATAATTAATGAGATCCTTTTTCTTCTGATATTTAAAAATCTAAATCATCATTCACTAATCCGGTTCTTATTAGGTAAATATTTAGAATGCAATTTGAGTATTAAGAACCATAAACGAATATTGTGTCAGTACAGTCATCCAAGTTCATATCAGGTACTTATTAAGATCAAAAATCGAGTACTGAGAATCCTATACGAATACTGCGAGTGTTAATACAGTCAACCTGTATTTGTGTAAATTTATTTAAAAACAGACATTGGCCGACTCAATTATGTAATTCAACGTAAACTGAGAATAATATGAAACAAATACAGACATACATTTTGAACGTAGATATAAATCTACGTGCATTTTAGAAACCAAATAGTTTTTAAGCGTAGATACCTTGCACTTGGTAGAAACTTCACCTATTCCAAAGTAAATAAAATTTTGAAATGTCGCATGAATTCATCATTAAGTATGACGTCACTTACGAACGATATTCAAAAAGTCGCATTGTTGTTTTTGTAAGTGACGTAATCGATTCATTTGAACGGTTCGAAAATAAGAACCCAAGTGTCGTCAAAATGGTAGTTTACTAAGTTATTTTAAAAATATGTTACGGGGTTTTTTTTATTGTATCTCTATTTTGGGCAACAGCCTTTATGGCTTATAACAACTTCATGCTATGTATTTACACATAAGTATACATTTTATATAAATGAACTTTTATAGAATAGACTTACTGATTAATATATTAGGTCCTTACATATGAAATTGTTAGTGTTAGTGATAAAACTGTTTTAATCCACTTGAAGCAAATTGGAAAGGTGAAAAAGCTTGAAAGGAGGGTACCTCATGAATTGAGTGCAGCAAACCGACAAACGCGCGTCAACTGCTGCGTTACATTACTCAACCGGCACTAATGAAGGGAGTTTAAATCGGATCTTTCGGATATTTCAAGTTTTCCATTTTGTAAACTGCGTGACGCAAAGAAAAAACCAAACGAGGACAAAACAAATGAATTACGGTTTTCGAAATACAAATTTGAAATTGGAATCCCTAACCAAAGAAGAGATATTTGAGATCAAAGTGGCCAGTGTGACAAAACGCCAATTTCATATGTAAGGACCTAATACTTAGTCATATTGTAAATCAATTTAATGTTATGGGCGGCCTAAACCTTCAGAGTCTACTGCTTCTTCTAGGTATATTCTTTGGTTTTATTCTTCTTGGTATATAGGCGGAGCACCCATTGTTAGTGCTGATTTTTAAATAACTTCGAAAAAGAAATGAGATTCCAATTCATTGCAATAAATATTTTACTATTTATAGGGTGTTATATTTCACAGTTTTATAAAAACAGGTCTACCAGTTTAGTTTTATATGAAAATAACTATTCTTTTTAATAAATTGAAGATTTTAGATTAGTTTTTTGTTGATTGACCACTCTTTAGGGTTCCGTATTAAAAGGGTAAGATAGCGACGTCTTAATAGATTCGCTGTCCGTTCGTCTGTCCATCACTAGGTTATATAGTTGTATAGATAATTAGAGTTCCGTACACTCCATGTGCAAGAGTTTGACTCGCTTTTTTAATATTACTCGTGTGAAGTGTTTATTTTGTATTGAGAGAAATTTAAGTAGCGTTTTTACATTCATGCAGTTTAAATATGAATCACAGTCAGCGGAAGAAGGACAAAATTAATGGTGCAAATATTTTGACGTCGCCTCTATAAGCGCCAGCCGCCTGAACTTGTCGTTATTCAGCCCATTTGCCGGTGAAATTGTTTGGTATTTCATCCTAAAGTTTGTAGACGCCTCCGCTAATGCGAACAATTAATTAATCTATCTTCGCCTTATGGTATAATTCATGATTAATGGTTAGCTACGCGGGTAATTGACGTACATCGGTCGAATTCGCATGCCTTTGGAAACTAACTAATAGCTATTAATAGTGTAGCCTTTTGCGGAGGCCGTCTCAATTACTCTTATACACTCCTATACACACTTCAAGGCAACCTGAAGAAATTGCTTGTGTTAATAAGGCTGCTCGTGTAATACTATTGATGTTACGTCCGTAGCGTCTCACTGACCCCGATTCAGACAAGCCAAACTTACTAAACTAACCTAATTTGACAATTCTAAAATTGTCAAAATGATGGATATCATTTTAGGAACTTTTGGTTTAGTCTGTGTGACAGGCCGAACTGGGGCCATTATCACTCACTGCATGGTTCATTACATTATGAAATGTGAATTGAAAAAGGCAAAAAAGGCTTGCGCTTGACCGCAACTCACCTGATGTGAAGTGTATAGATAGTAGTAGCGTGTGATGTAGCGCGCTTGTCTAGAAGAAACCGTTTCACTCGCGATTTGAAGAGACGAGATTATAGCTATCGGGAAATAGAGAACTTGGTAGCGAACTCCACAACCTGTCAGACTGTATTAAATGTAGACGCGAAGCATTTTTTCGAGTTTGTGGAACCTCTACCATTAGTTGCTAAAAAGTAAGTTTTAAAATTATAAAGCTACTTTACTTCCTTACTCTACTTCCTTGACTTAAATTTCGTAAAATTATTTACTAATACAGGTTTGTCTTAGTCGTCAGGAAGTATCTATTTCGTATTTCACTTATTTACAAGATATAATGTTATACCTAGCATGTAATAAATTGTGGAAACAGATGTTCACATATTTCAGAGAACACACGTACAGTGAAGTTGTTTCTAATAAATAGCCCTTGTAAATTTGATGTCAAGGAAGATTATATGTAGAAAACCTCGGTATGTTTACAACTGAGGCCTTAGCTGTAATTTTACGCAGTTAGAAGCTTGTTTTGGGAGCTAACAGAAGTATACGAAGTAGAAGCGTAAATGAATGGAAACTTCGGACACTTGAACAGTAACCTGAACATTGATAGATAGATCAATTCTTTATTGCAGACACACAAAAAATTAAATACAAGAGAACAATTCTTACAAAATATAGTGCTACAAGTAGCGGTCTTATCGCTAAAAAGCGATCTCTACCATGCAACCATAGGCTGGAGTCAATTGTGAAAAATAAAATGAAATAGGACGGGGTAAACAATAAAAAATATACTTAATTAACTTAATACACAAAATGTTATAATCAATACATAAACCTACTAATTAGTATAATAATATACCTTAATAAAATAAAACAAATAAGCAAAGTAGACAATAATACATTCAGCAGACAACTAATGATCACACAGACGACAAATAAAACTTTTTACCTTATTCTAGAAGCTAGTCATTGATGGGCCTTTTGTTATATCCAGAGGTTAAGCATATTTTGGGTATACCAATTTCTCATTTATCAAACTATCTAACACCATCCTAAAAATTATAGCTTAGACACTTAGCTATAATTTTTAGGGAAGGCTTCGTTGCGAGTGAACGTAATCTATAATTTTTAACACCTCAATTTTTAGTCATATTTCAAATTGTGTCCTTTTAAGGTGATCAAAAGCCTTTTTATCCCTTGTCTGTAGTAGCATATAAGTATTAGTAGAGCATTAATATTAGCCCTTATACTCGTATTTACAATTTCTCCCTTTCAACTGTCAAAAATAAGAAGCCACAATAGAAGTGGTCAATAACTTTATGACATGGGTTAATCGTGTAGCATTAATGCGATGGTACCCTACTTTCAACCACTGATGCGGGTTCAACTAACTCCCGAGCTTGTCAAGAACATGTTACGCTAAAAATGGCGTTGGTCCAAAACTGAAACAATTGGAACTCCCAATAGTTCCATAGCTAGTTTTACCATGATACTATTGGGACCTTTTTTCAAGTAGCTTCGTGGTACTACCTATATCTCGCCATTTTGGTATTTTACTAGTATCTTTTTTTTACACATGGCGAAATTGCAACATAATATAATGTAGCTGGCCCGGGGCGCCACCTTGGGATTTGCTACAAGATTCACTAATCCAGCAATTCACATTTTGATAGCTGTCTATTATCTGTCTAACTTCATACAATTATTGTCAAGCAACTGACGCTATGAACTCAGATCAACGTTAGATTTGTCTATTTTAAGTAAAAAGATGTTACAGATTACACGTCAGGTACGGTAATGCTAAGTTATTTTATAAAGATGTGATAAGAATTTGATAAGTACCTAATTGGTCTTTGAGTATGGTATTTGAATCGTTCGAAATTATGATTCCTTATGTGAAATAATTAGATTCTGAGAGATGAGTGCATTACCAATTTTAATACATACTCTATTAATAATACAAAAATGACATAATATAGAACAAAGTAATTAAGGCAAAAGCGCAACCTACACCCAATTACTCGTATTTGCGAGAAGAGAACTTTGTCAGACTCTACACTTACAGTACTAAACGGGCACATCAGACGTCTGAGCAAACTAAAATCTTTAAGAATTTGATCTCAAAAATCCAGACCCATTTTATCCCAAAAAGGTTTCGTTGTACTAAAATATACTATTACATTTCCAGCCACAAAATTACCCAAACGACGTGCTATCTCAACTCTATCACACAGTAAAAAGCCCATTTATTATGGCTTTAATGCTACATTGTTCGTTGGAAGTTGGTACTCGTAGATCCCTGGAACATTATAATGGTATAACTTTGAGTGCCACTGAATGAAAACATCTGCAAAGCTACACATAGTGCCTAACTTGTAAAAAGGTCATTGTACAAACATTTATAAAGAATACTGTTTTATTTGTTGTGTGCCTTTCAAAAAGGAAGGGCTTTTCATTCTCGAAATTGACATCGATTGTCACTTTTTAAAAGTTGTATTTGATATTATAAATACTAACCAACGGCAAAACAAATGGCTAAAATAGAAAGCTAAAAGCAATTGAAGTTCGCTTTTATTGTGATTTTTAACCGAATTAAAAAATGGGGAGGTTCACAATTCGTTTTATTTATGTGTATTCCCCGATTTCTCCGGGATAGCTGATCTGAAAAATGAAAAATTGTTTTTTCGTTTGATAGGGTCTTTTTAATACTCTTTAATAGGTCTCTATACAACGAAGTATTTTATTATAATTATGTCCACTTAAAATTATTAAATTATACTTAAAATTCTTTTTCTTTTAACTCATAATTTATAAAAATTGTATAACATTTCTCACGGAAATGAGGAAACTTAACAGTGAATTATTGTAAAATTATGTGAGCTTCTCGTGAAACAAACTCAAGGTCTTTTATCATAATAAACTTTTTATCCACTTAAATATAGTAAATATATCTTACAAATGAAATTGACATAGAATGTCTATACGAAATTAGGAAAGACTCGTAATTTCTTTTTCTACCTACTACTACATATCCTCACATCCGTTAATTTTGTATATAACATCCTATTCTATACCACTACGCCACAATATCGGAAACTAACTTACATAAAACAATAATTAAAAAAAGGTTCCGAAGAATTCAGAAGTCAGTCAACATTTTTTCTTCAGGGGAAGACACTGTATTCAAGTGTTCTTTGGTCGCAGCGTTTTCACTACATTTCGCTAACACTTATTCACTACACTATTTGAACGGTTTCGTTTCGATTAGTTTTCCCAAGAAATATAAAAATTATTTGTACTTCTATAAGCACCATTCATATGCCAAAGATTACAGCTACGCAAATTAAGAAAACGTTCATAATGTTATTTTACGGCAAGGAAAAATATTCATCTGTCAATAAAAATGTAAACGCGCATACATAAAATAAGACCTTGAGTCATCACGGACCTACTCAGTATGGGGCGGAATTTTTCGCAGGGGCTGCCGAGAGAAGTATCATTTTTTCCTATTGTTTAACAGCTGCATTTTATATCGCAAAATAAAAAAAAATAACAACTACGTGAACGATTTTAATTTTAATAAATTTAGAATTCATTAATGTTATATGTTACGCATGTCCCTGCCAAATATTCTTGATATTGTAATGTAGAAATGGCGCTGTAGTAAGTATTAATTCTCGATTTCAGGGATGGTCCTGTAAAGAGCGTTGTTCGTAATGATGAGTATAGTCACCCCCCTATTGCCTTTGTACACCCCTAACCGATAACCCCGTATATTACAAATCGAGTACGAGTGTATCTCAAAAACTGCCCCACAAATTCCATCCTTGCTCCGCACAAGTGCGTCAATTCTGAAAGGCAAGGGTTAGCGATTGCTATGAATACGAATTCTCGGATTACTATTAAACGCTCGTTGACGCGTTTATAAAGAGACTAGTGCTATCACACAGGGAGTGAACTCATCTTTACCTGAAATATCATGTTTCGGTGTCGAAATCAGCATTAAAAATTACAATGTATTCAAGGTTTATGAAAAAATCTTTAATTTTGCCAAAGAAGACACCGCTATTTCCTACTATATTTACTAGATTGGGTTGTATTTCCTGTTGTATGGATGAATAGTTTTTGTACTCTTTAATTTAAAGTCCAATATATTATTTTTCGTCTGCCACTTTCAACAACTTTAGAAATTTGGACAGTGTTGTAGACTATGACCTTCCTTAGTAGCTAAGACTTATCTAAGAGTACCTTTTATATACCGAGAAGACACATGCTCAGCAGTGCGACGCTATGTACACTAGTATTACAAGGAGGAAAGATTTATATTATCATAGAGTAAAATAGGCTATATATATTACTAGAAAAATATAAGATCGGAAATTTTAAGCTAACTAAAGAATCCTATTATAACTAGTGTCGAGAGGAAGAGAGAAAAGGAGCTTGTACAATCTTAAATTGCAACTTATATCCTAACTTAATAACGTACCGAGGTCGTATAAGCTTCCTTATACAGAAGTTATATTTTATATTTAAATATTATAATACAGACAAATAATAATCTCGTCTATGGTGCGGTTTTCAAAATCAACAAACAATCCACGGAATATTCATTTTACGACTGATATAATCCTGGAAGAAATCGCTTTAGGTGATAATGCCGCCCAATGCAATACCATTGTTAATATGCTTATATTTTTCTTGCTGTATTTTTGCTTAGTATGCAATAAAGGTTCATACATTCATTCATCATTAAAGCTTTTAATTAGACACGCTTCACGTTTTGTTGGCACGTTTTATGAAGTAATTATGTGGGAAGAGGTAGGAATAGACATCACGGGATTAAGAGACACGGGCCGTCTATATGAACCTACAGTCACATAATATATAAGAAGTCTAAGTAGGTACAGAAGAAGAAAATGGCAACGTATTGAAATATTTAGAAAAATTAAGGCTGGAAAGCTAAGCGACCAAGATATAAATGTATTTTTTTTTGCCTTTTGATTTAATTGTCACAACATTATTTGAAAGTAACAGTATAATTACTGATTTTTCAAAATGTAACGCACTTAAATGCTGAAAGTTACAGAAATATTTTGATGTTTTGCATTTTTACATGTATATTAACCAATTAACAGATTACTGGACAAATTATAACAAAAATGAGTTTTTTGCATTGGAAAATCCAAAATAATAAGCAGAGTGCAATATTTTATACATCTTCCTCTATCGGTTATTGATTTTCCCGGAGTATAAATATAATAATACATAGCTACCATTATTTTATGAACGTCCGGGTCAAAAGTACTTATCTGAATATTGCTAGCTACTAAAGATTTTTACAGCTTTCTAGTGCAAGTTTTATTTATGCCGGAAAGTCAGCAGTTAAAATTTTACAACTTGTCTATTATACTTCTTCTGCTCATGTTGGTTTTTTTTTCGATAAATGGCACCATACAATTTGAATATTTGCCAGTGGCAAGTTTGTCAATTATCAAGTTATTAATCAATCAAGTTCAGTCAAATATCAAGTAATACTTAAGTCATAGTGGTTAGGTTAAAGTCACATAATGTATCTTCGTAAAGCGGTGGAGACTAAATCAGGGTTTTTATGGAGATTTCCCGTGAACACGAAAACCACGTTATTCCGTCTTACACATAAAGAAGAGATTAATGGTTAATAATCAACTAATATTATTCATTTAATCTAGCAGAATCACTTGCTTTGCAATAAATTCACAGACAGAGACGCCATTTTTTCAGCCCCTATAGATCTTCTATAGGGGTATTATATATAATTATATTCATATCTTCTTAATTATGTTCTGGGACTGACAATGACAATGAGGTATGATCTATAAAGAGTTCGAATAGCTGATCCTTGATTTTTATACTTTTGCAAGTTCTGAATGACAACCGACTTCAATTCGGCAGGAGGTTCAACAAAGTATTATATTTAAATCAATATTACAAAACGAATATTACTTAACTTTATGTGGGACTGAAGAAGACAGTCAGAAGTCTAAATCTGACCAGGTTTATCTTAGGCTTTGTGTATTTAACACATAAAAAACCAGTCCATCGACTAGAGAACCTCCTCTGAAGAAATGTTGAATTAAACAACATGTAGTAAATTCCTATTCATCTCACAGATCCAGTACAATATGTGACATATTTATTTGGTGTAATATCATCATAGGAAAGGATTTTTGGCGTCACGCGAGTGAAACTACGAGGCAAGCGCTAAGTCTTCAGGGAAATCTTCAAAAGATACTTAGCATTGGGGTATAAGAACAGCCGGGCATGTGTAAGATTGTAAGTACATATATTATAACGTATACCCAAACGTTAGATTTGAAGCAGAGACGCTGCGATCGCTTGGTCAACCACAAGATATTTCGTGGTAAAACCCATGATATCTTCAGCTATTAGGTACATTTATTAGAATAGAATAGATTATGGTTTATTTGTGACAAAATACAACAAGCAATTTAGAACAAAAATAGAAAATATAAATATTGATCATTTGTACTAGCGAAGCCATCGAACACAACAGTATAGAAAGAGACATTTGGTTCTAAATGCAAACCGATTTATTTCCGTTTGTCCCATCAAGAGTAATAATTATTCTGATAAGCAGTATAGTTTAATTTTGTAAGCATAATAAGCATAAAAACCTATTAAGTACTTTACAAATTAACAATTGCCTGAAATTAATAACCTATTATTTGAATAATTGTCCAGATAAAATGATTGTCAGCAAAAACGCAAAAGGAACCCAGCGTACGTTCAATCCGGTGGAATCCGGTTTAATCTGGTAAACGTATTACGTCAGGAGCAGTCAAAGCCGGAATTTTCCGCGTCTCACGCGCGGTAATTTGTTAATAACGACATTAATTGGACCGATATGTGCCATTCGTTTAATGTAATTAAATGTTGATACGTCATTTAAAAGTTGCTAACGATGTAGGTAATTAAGGACTTAATTGCAACTTTTAACCCCCGACGCAAAAACGACGGGATGTCATAAGTTTATCGCGTCTGGGTGTGGATATGAGTCTATCTGTGGCATCGTAGATCCCAAACGTATGTACCGATTTTGATTGTTTTTTTTTGTTTGAAAGGTGAATCAGTCGGGAGTGTTTTTAGTTATGCTTGATATAAAATCGGTCCAAGATGGCCGCCGCTGCTAGAAAACAGTTTTTTCTACAACTCCCTCAGTATGTATGAAATGAAAGAGCTTGACTAGATGAATACCATACGAGTACTATGATACATTTCAGATCCAAAATGGTTGCTACGATAAAATGGCAAAATATATTTTTTTATTCGGGGGTTTTTGGAATTTTCAATATTACTTATTATTTATGCGTTCATTTGTCGTAGCTGAGTTTGGTTGGATCCCCCAAAACTACCTACTGATCGGAAGATAACTAATAATAACTTCGTACCGCCTAAGAATTATTTATGTTTCTCACCTTTAAAACCGGAGTACGACAAACATTTCAAGATGAAAATTAGCTAAATCGGTCCACACGTTCTTGAGTTTTAGTGAGACAAACGAACAGCAATGGATTTATTTATAAGAAAGAAGATATAACCAACTAACTAGGACCACCTGCAGATAAAGAAACCTGGCACATCAAAATCAGTCTAGCAGTTTAGACTGTACATTGTCACAAGGGGTTTTACTTACATACATACATACTTTTATACAAAACATTCAAACTAACACTTGAAAATATAACTCTCCTTTTGGGCATTCAGGTAAAAACGAAAACCTGCGATTGTTTTCATAAAGTGATTTTCACTTTAACGACTTTAATTACGAGAAGCGCCAATAGAACTTTTACAGTTATTTGGATTTACAACTTTAACCTCTGTATCGGTATTGGTAAGATTAGAATTCACATTCTACTTGAGAAGCATAACTCATGCAAACAAAATCTTTCTAATCAGTCCAGCCGCCTTCATGAAATCTGGTAATAATCATTCATTAATAAAAAATCCCGTCGAATAGTGTACTTCCTCCATGTTTTTCTAAGTAGGAAGAAAACAAGCGTGCACTGTTCCCAGTTGTGCCATTATTTCTTACACGTGTCGTAGTGTAGTGTCGAGCTGCTCTCAGGCATATAAATGATTCAAGCAGGGTACAAGTATATCAATAAAACATTTTAATCTCCTAATGTTCTTATATTCAGCAATAAAACCAAAATACCGGACGGATTTTGATAAAATATATAAGGAAGTGAGGTGTGCTTTCCTTCCTAACAAAAAGTGATTTTTCATATCGGCCTAGGCGTCACTGATAAATTTGGGAAAAAAACATTAAACAAGAAAAATTTTAAATTTTAAAATACCTATTATTATAACATCACCATTATGTAGTGGCGGGCATCTTGAATTTGAAAATTGTCATCAAGTTATTTTACTAGTCAAGCCCTTTGATTTGATGTCCGTATTGAGGGAGCTAAAAAAATAATCCGTCATTTTGATAAAAAAATAATCGGCCATCTTGGGCCGATTTTCATCAAACATAGCTAATAACACTCCCGAGTAATGATTCTTTCAAATAAAAAATAAAAGAAATCAAAATCAGTTCATCCGTTCAGAAGCTTACGATGACAGACAAATACACTCAAACACACAGACACGTCAATCTTATAAGATCCCGTCGTTTTTGCGTCACTGGGTAAAAAAGATTTTGTAGCGATGATAGTGGAGTGGTTAGTGGGGTCGATTGCCGTGCAAAAGGCACGAGGTTCGATCCCACGAAACATGCAAAAATAGCTTGAGCTACCGGTGGAAAACATCGTGAGGAAACCATAGCATGGTGGTAGAGGGTTTCCTATCGCTCACCTGGCTAGCTACCACCCTCAAGTTGTAAAATCTGCCGCCAAGCACCTAACGGTATGTTCCGGCAGCCTTCCTTGAGAGCCAGTGTATTCCAGAATAGGCATTCTCCATCTAGGGCTACAGTATTGCTGACTTCCGTGGTCGTGCGAACTTGTGATCAAATCCTAGCTGCGTAGGATAAAAAAAAGAGAACCTCTTCCTTTTTGACAGTTAAAAAGAGGTAGGTCCATATTCTCTAACTAACAACAAGATTCTTTACTGAAAACGCGTGACGTGTTTAACGCTTTAATGACACAATAAGTTATTCTTATAATGCAAAACTACCGTGTCCTTACCACGGCATGATATAAAACTTGACATTGGCTTAGTGAATGTTCCACGTGAATTCTACACGTTTAAATACCGCGGCCGCGTTACGTGTTGAAATGTTCATAGTGAATAAGGTTTTAAGTTGTGGTGATGGATAAGATAACTGGGTAATAATCTATAGCAACAATATTGCGTAGCATATGAGATGCTAAGCACCTAACGGTATGTTACGGCAGCATTCCTTGAGAGTAAGGGTATTCCAGACTTGGCTTGCTCCATCTAGGGCTACAGTATCGCTGACTTCCGTGGTAGTGCAATTTTGTGGTTAAATGCCTAGCTGTGTAGGATAAAAAAGAGGTTCTTTTAGTTACTTTATTTTTATGTTTGCAGCATTCTAGTTGTTCTAGCTCGAAGCTTGGCTCTAAAAATGTAGGAGCACTTGCGAAATTGTGTCGCGATTGAATTGAAAGTACTGTAAAGCTAGTAAAAATAAAATAAATATCTAATTCCAAATTAGTTTGAAAGCGATCAAGTTTCCGATAAAGCAATTTATGGCGATGAAATTTATTTTGCTTTCCAATATACTATACTATTTTTTTATGTGTGTTTCTTTCAGTGGACTTATACAATATGTCTTCAATTATTCGTTTTTATATTAATAAAAATATGTATGTCGGTTGCCATGGTTGCCTGGCAGAGATCCCTTAAAGCGATAAGGCCGCCATTTAAAAACTAGTATATGTTTACAATTTTTGAAATGTTATAGTTTATTTATTGTTAAGCTGGTTTTTGAATAAAGAATTGTCTATCTATGTTTTAGGATTTTAGTGACCTATATGAAAGTGATTTTGTTTGATAGAGTTCACAGATGGCGGGAGGTCTCATATAAAATTAACAAAAATTAAGTAGTAGTTTGGTATGTCAATTTAATTATAATAAATAATGATAAATATTATAGGCATTTGCTAAATTTCAGGCGGTTGTCACTTTTCAAGAGTATTACTTGTCCACGATATATTTCTCGAGCAAATGATAAAAATAGACTGAATCTGGGGGGTTTATAGAAGTTTAAATAATAAATATTATCTCAACTTCTTATAAAAATCCATTTAAATATTATAAAGAGGTAAGATTTGCATTTTTTCATGTAACGAATAAACTTAAAAATTACTAGACCGATTTTAAAAATTCTTTCGCCGTTAGAAAGCTACATACATTATCACTAACATAGGCTATAAAAATTAGAATTAGATTCCCGGGTAACACCGCGGAGATCAGCTGGTGTTCTTATATAATAAATTAGGAACCACGATATCATCGTTACGGGGTCACGTAGTCGTCCTAAAATATCTAATTCCAAATTAGTTTGAAAGCGATCAAGTTTCCGATAAAGCAATTTATGACGATGAAATTTATTTTGCTTTCCATTAATATAAGTTACGAAAGTGTATTTGTTGGTCCTTTTTTCCCTCAGATAGTATGAAGGATGGATTTACCAAGATAATTCGAGGTATGGCTACTTTTTCCAGGCAAAACCTAATATTTTACACAAGTCCGTGTGCGTATCGTACTATGACCACTTTTTAATTTATGTTCTCTATTTAGGGTTTCTTAGTACTCGTAGTTTACAAATCTTGCGACTTTTATGAGACACGAGCAACAATTTTTGTTTTATCCTCATATTTCCCCACTTAAATTTAATTTAAAATTTTAACATTCTGAATCTCTACACATACGAGTATGTGTTATAAATGCGAATATGTGTTTGTTTTTCCTTCTTCTCCTAAGTAACTGAGAAACGGATTGAATTGAATTTTAGCGCAGATATATGTAGATCGATGTCCGAAGAGTGCAATAGATAATTTATTTGCTTAAACATACATAAGGCGGGCAAATCTAGAATACATATTAAAAAGAGTGAATCCCGTCTGACTGGATTCTCGAGAAATCAACGCAGAGCCTAAACCACAGAAGCTAGAGTCATGAACCTCGAAGAGCGTTATCATTATAGTTTGTAGGGTTGTAACTAAGAAACGAATTTCTGGACACTCAACCTCTAAGAGGACAAAATTAGAAATTTCTTTATATATTTTATTCTATGTCTCAAGCAATGCCGCTGACAGTTACTAGTTACGTATATTATAGACAAAAAATAAAATGTTATATCTCAACATCAACGCCTGGATCCACATAATAAATTGCATTATTTTTTACGGTCAATTTAGAGCTAGTGTCACTTATAAAGCGAGCCATGACAAGCAATCCGTCGATGATTGCCGTGTTCCGGCTCAAATGTTAATGGAGTCCAGAGTGCTGAGTGGAATGACACAATAGAAGGGGCCATCTCGTAGGAATTATCTCTCAAGGTGACTCAGTAACATATGTGATATATAAGTCTAACGGGACTATAAGTATTAGGTTAAAAGAACTTATATTAAAAGTCTTCGTTTCGGCAAGAACCCTATCCCTACAATTTCTTTATGTAATTTGACCAATTCTGATTCATATAAATGTGAAATCACTTAAAAAATAATTTAAATAAAGAACGAATATCGGTGCAGGATTACCTAAATGGCCACCTGGGTGTACCTGGGGCAATTTTTCTGGGAGTACCAGTGGACATTGCAGGTTGTCCACGGGCAAGGACTGTCTAAAGGTATTTAAAAAGCCGGAAACTCAAAAAAAAAACTGACGAATTGAAAAAAACTTCTCTTTTTTGCTGGCGGTTAAAAACCCAGCTTAAACTCGTAGTCATATCAATCACCGATTTGTAGGTTTATTTGTATCAAAGATTTGTGTATGTCTGAGTGTCATTCTTTTAACATTCATGTCAATACAAAGATAATGCGGAAGATGTTGGATATCAATCGATTACTATTTAAAAAAGTAGTGTTGAATGGTTTGATCATATATTGAACAGATCAATCGTAGGATTTTTCAATGTATTCTGTAAATAGAGACCGACTGTAGCAGATTTAGGCCCTGCGCACACGAGGCGTAAGCGTATCATTACGGCGCAACGTTTACGAGATCTGCAGTGTTCTAAAAACGAATCGTCGAGTAGGCGTATCGTTTTGTAATATCTCAGTTGACGATATTTATACTGCCCAAGCTTTATCTTCTACATTTTCCATGTATATTCACTTAATTAATACTCAAAATATAGATAAGGGCAAGCTTCAAGCAGTTTCACGAACTTAATCATATTTTCAGTCAAATTAAAATTAATAAACGGTATTTTTTTACACCAGTACGCTACGACTATCGTAATGACGAAAAACATTTCCTACGATTCGCTGCAACACCGCTTCGTGTGTGACTTGTTTGGTGTATACGCACTCGTACTGCTTTCGTTATACGCGCGTATTACGATATGCTTACGATACAACGTAGTGTACGAAGGGCTGCAGTTGATTGATATTACCAATGTATGAAGTGTTTGTTTGTACGAGTATGTACCTCTGTATAGCTGGCTAGTAAATGTGCCTCACAGCCTCAGTGTATATTACACACTACTGCTACATTATATATTAAACCCACTAACGTCGAATAGCTATCTTCCTGAGGAGATATAGGACATTGTTCTACCACGCTGGACATTTTCGGTTTGGAATACATATTTTTAACATATTCTTATTTTGAAGGCCTACACTGATATATCTTTCAAATATCACTGAAACTGTTAGGTTAATATAACGGATGAGCAATTTTAAATTCTCTTTTTTTGTAAGAAATATCCTTCTCTAACTACATGTTCCGACGACTGAAAGAAATACGGAAAATCTATATAGCAACTTTAGTCAAGTTAGAAAACTACAACCTTTACCATATTGACAGAGAAGAATGTCAATTTTTTCAGACTCGAAACATATGCTTCTGCCTTCTAGCGTATGCCATTTTCTACCAACGTCTAAAAAGAAGGAGGTACTCAAATCAACAGTATTTTTTTTAATTTGTCACCTAATTTCTCGTAGGCTGGCTAAATCGATTTGATATTTTTTGTTTGGTAGGGTATTAAACAAAAAACTATAGGATAGGGTAATTTAATGATTTATAACTTATCGAGTGGTCTCATTTTAATTTTATCAAGGTCCAGAAGTTTGATTTTTAAATGACTGAAAAAGTTCTTTCAGCGCTTGCCAAAATAAAAGTCGATAATTACTTTTTTTAAGAACCTGTATTACAGACAAGTATCCTATTTCTTATATAATGGATAATTTAGTTTATGCATGTAATGTACCTCTGCTTAAATATGGCATTAAATCAGCACTATAACTCACAAAACAGCTTCACTGGCTCCGCAAGTTAGTTTGATGTAGATACGTACACTTACTACTACTCGTACATATACCTATTGACGTCGGTTCGCTTTGCAGTCATCCATCACTCGAATGTTATAGCCTCCAGCCCTATTCCGTAATGTCAGTGTCGCTATCACTAACGAAAATCGTCATTTTCTCTATCACATTAAATTAACAAAAGCATAACCTTGCTAGTCTTGCATTTAAAATAACACGTTTTCTTGTATGGATGTACTAAGAAATATTTTTTTGGAAATTTAACATTAAGGGGGACAAGAAAAGGTTTAAAGTTTGAAACTTTTTTATATTCCCTTTTATGTCGCGGGCAACGTAGCGGGTGACAGCTGTGATTGTATCAATAATGTATCTTATAATTTTGTCATATATGTTGTTTTTTAAAGAGAGTTTTGTAAGTAGGAAATCTGTCTATGTTTATCCACTACGCGCTTTTGATGAATCTTCTGAGGGTTCAGATAAACCAGATGTCGTCACAATACCCACATTAGTGATAGGGATAACGATAATGATAGCAAACTACGTAATAAGCACGCAGCTTACGCTACATTTCCCGCGACGAGTCAACTTTTCTTAGATAACTGGTACGAGTAATGTAATATATTGCAAAACCATTTTATCATTCAACAATCATGTCCTAACATCAGAATCTGAAATATTTTATCTAATGTAGCATATAGAAAAAACCTAGGATTTTTACGATGATATTTAAGAATTTAAATTTGTTGGTACATAGTTGTTTGATATAATGACGGGCTGTACTCGTAAATTGTTTTGTTACTCACGATTGCTATTCAGCAACAGCTTTACACTTTTCTTCGTATATATATATATATGTTTTTACCCGCAACAATAATTCAAAATATAATTAATGTCATAGTATAACAAAAAGTATAAAGCCTAATATTGGACCAGATACCACGTTGGTGACGCGGTATCTCTAAACTTAGTAAGTCCATATACGAGTATAACCACTAGGCCATATTTTTGGCCTGAATACCTACCAATGCTCAACGTTTGAACCTGATTCGTACTGGAGCAAAATGGGTTTGTAAGAAGTTCAATTATAATAGAAAGAACGAGCGAATATTTTTTTAGCCTTAATCAGTACTTATTTTGGTAAGACGAAATTCTTTACCTATATTGAAATTCTTTACCTTACCTAGATATGTTTTACAAATGTTT
This sequence comes from Ligdia adustata, assembly GCA_947049295.1. NCBI lineage: Eukaryota > Metazoa > Arthropoda > Insecta > Lepidoptera > Geometridae > Ligdia > Ligdia adustata. The sequence continues at coordinate 3,283,546 of OX346223.1, forward strand.
GGATTTTTATTAATCGCCCGGGATTTTCGATTAGGGGAGTATTTCTCACAAAATGGGGTTTCCCCATTAATTATTTCTGAGCTACGACAAGTTAAATTTTTTTTATTTAAGGGTGTCTCTTATGTCTTAGTCTTGCGTGATATGCTTGTTATGCTGATTATTGTATTAAGATTAAGATTCGATATGTCTACCAGCATTATCGCTAGAAATATTATTGTGACATACAAATAAATACTAAGAAATTTAAATATTTTTTCTTATGCGTGCATCATAAATTCATCACATTTTACAGAAATCACATCAGGGCTCTAATTCACGATGAACATTTCAACACGTGGTCGTCGCGTAGAATTAATTCAGTTGGAAATGTATTCATTAAACTAATATCAAATTTTATATCGTACCGTCGGACAGAACGCGCTCGATTTGCATCATCAGTATAACGTTAAACATGTCACGCGTTCATCAAGCAATCATCAAGGAATCTCGTTGTTCGTTAGGGAATAAAGGAACAGCTCAACACTTGCAATACCACAGAATTCAAGACATGGATAAATCGTCGACTGTATCGTAATATTTCTCGAGTATTATGCGCGAAGCAATCCAAAGATTAAACGCATATTCTCGAGAGAAACAACCTATACAATATTAATACAGGACATGATATATACTCTACCTTTGATCGTACATATTTATGATAGCGAGTGATAAATGTTACCCGAAGGGATGAACGTACGACCGATTATAATAATGATATATACTGACTCCAATTGTGGTTCTGCTCTGCTTCGATTGAGAATAGGTTATAAAAATAGAGGTAGATTAATGTCAGAGCATTTATTCAGGAAATTCTTAATTCAGGACAAAATCGAAACGAATCTTCATACCATACAAAATGTTCAATTAAAACTTAAATTAAAAAATAGGCATAAAATATTACTGTGGCTCCAAAGCCGCGTATTTTGATATCCTGTTAATCACGGCGTCCTCCGCTGTAGCTGCAAGAGAGTGGACGGTAAGACACAGGTTGGTGGCGGCAACCGTGCTGACGCAAGTGGAGTCCCACCTCTTAGCCTGAGCAGGTCCGAGTACACAGAGGACGTCCCATGATACGAAGATTCTCCAAACTATGTCGAACGAGAGTTAGATTATATAATAGTATCGGTTATATAACATATTGGGCCAGATAATGGAGACGAGTGATTTGATAAAATATTTTTTGATACCTTTGAATAAATCCCATTATTTTTTCTCAAAATTGATTTATTGGTTTGATTTTAAACAGAAATAACTGAAGAAAAACTGTATCGGCGTCGACCGAAATGAAGACGGTACGTAATCACTTTTGCTTTTAGACATTTTTATTTCTAAGATTTTGTCGTATTCTTACTTTAGTTACTAAATTACACAAAACTGTTTGTCTCCAACATGAAAATGAGTTTCTCAAAGCCAAATTCGCAAATAGCGTAATTTTGATCCTTTGAGAATAACAAATAAGAAAATGTTATAAAGTTTAAGTTAGAAGAGTCTTCAAGTAAGTATTTGAAATAATCTAAGTTAAACCTTTGAGGAGTAAGTAAACGTAAGTTTGTCTGAAGCAATTTATGTTATAATGCTAATTAGTAGCCGACTGCTTTCATACCGAAATTGTTTGGAAGCATTTCCTGTTGACGTCATTATTTTGTTAATACGATAGTGTTTTTTTAATTGAGCTAAAATAGCTTAAAAATATTTATTTACATAGCTGAAAATTACCTAAATATTAATGACATGATGGTAATTAAAAATATTACTAATTATCCGATAAAACTACTCATTAATAATATAGCATGCTGAAAACATGATAAAAATGCGTAATTTTAGGTATTTGTGTTTTATCAGTAAAAGGTTGGCGGTAGATCTGACTGTTCATTAAATAAATATTGATTAATTTCGTGTTTCTTTTCTACTAGTTTAGTTTTAAAACAGTATCAGTCTTACAACAAAAAATATAGACATGCTTATTAATCAGATGTTTCGGTTCACACATATATATATATATATATACATATACTACTGGTAATCCGCTGCTCGTATATTTATGCTAAACTTGTTTAGAGATAACCACCCTGTTTAAGTTTATGCAACCACATAGTTGCCTATCCAGTATCTGACAACCAATTCTGACATTATATCTCTTGTATTTTGTTCTAGTACATTTTTGAAAGGTGTAAATGTTTGGTATTCCTTAGCAAAATAGTACTCGTAATCTAAGTCGCTAATGACGTCACTTACGCACAATAATCAAAAAGCCGTATTGTTTTCTTTCGTAAGTGACGTCATAAACGGGTGTTGAATTCATTCGAACGTTTCCAAAATTAAGGTACTTGTTCCAAAACTAGTTCAAAAAGGGTGCCAAAATCTCATAATTATGTCTCAAGAAATATGTGCACTAGACTCGTCTGTGCAATGCAATCAGTCATCACTTTAAAATAGAACTCTATTTCCTTACATTACATTCGAGTTTCAGTTATATTTATAAAAAAATATATAATTCTCTAAGGAGTTTAAATTTAGACTCATCAAATCTAAATTTAAACTCCTTACACATATTAATGTGTTTAAATATTTGTTCGTTGTACATTTTCGCAACTGCAACACTGTGTCAGGATCTTTTAATGTAACAGTAAGATGTCTAGAGAATCAGTCACTGCTATAGGCCATTACACCATGTTTAAAAATCCAAAAGCGCAATATATTAGATTTTATTTATGTAACCCAATGATAATTTTTTTTTTTAAATTAAACCAAAGTAAAGTTTAATAAAATTATTTTCGTTTTAGGTTTTATGAATAAAACAATGATAATTTTATATTATAGAGGCCTTCTAATTTTAAAACAATTGTCACTCTTTAAAAATATCAATGACGAACAGTTGTCGAAAAAATTACAGCTCATAGTTATAGATTATATATATATACGGCGGCGGGCGAAACCACGGGAATGTGCTACTATTTTAACAAATGTCTGCAACATCTTTGAGCTTTCATTATCAAGCCATTGCAGATACGCAAAATTATGTTTTGATTTTAAACGTCTTGCTTTTATATTAAGTACTCAGTGAGTCAAAGTATTTCGTAGATTTACATTTGCTCACTGACTTTTTAGAAGCCAATGAATTTTCAATAAACGCAAAACACGATATGACGTGTAAACTAATAAAACAGAGTACCAAACTTTTCTGGCCTAAAACGTTGGCGATGTTTAACAAGAAACAAAGTTAAGATCATAAACTTTTGCTTTTAGGGTTCTGCACACGAAAACGTCATATGGATCATTAAGTCAAGATCATAATATTGTCCTCGCAGTCTTTATTATTAGCTGTGATTGTAAGCAGATGTTTAGAACATGTCATATTAACCATTTACAATGTCGTCTTGAAAACAAAACAATATTAGTAAAAAGTTACTTACTTATCAACCCATAGCGTCCCACTGCTGGGCACGGGTCTCCCAATGAAGTGGGTGTGGGCCATAGTCCACCACGCTAGCCAAATTGCGGGTTGGGGGCTTCACTTATCTTTGAAAGTTATTTGTCTCAAGTCAGACAAGCCGGTTTCCTCACTATGTTTTCCTTCACCGTTTAAGCATGTGGTAATTAATTCTAATATACACATTAGTGAACACAGGTACAGCCCTGAACCCGGATTTGAACCCGCGTTTAAGTACTTTAAACACGGATGCAGTTCCTGCAGATGATGTACCCGGAGTTTTTCGAGCGTTATAACTGCAATGAGTTGAGTATCAATTTATATGAGATGGAAACTGCAAAAAAAAAAAAACAGTTTAACATAAAACCACCAGTGTGAAAGTTTTCTGAGAACAATGCGACGGTATATAGCAATAAGGCTGCCACATATGACCACTTATGGCACTATCTTATATAAGAATTGTTCTTTTGCATTAAATGTTTTGTGTGCCTACAATAAAGATTTTTTCTATCTATCGCTATCGACAGATAGATAGATAAATTATTTATTTTTAGTTCCGTCTTGCTGTACGGAACCTTATTTACGCCTGATCGACTCGCACTTGCTGTGTTTAATAGAAAACGTGTAGCAAGACATCTGACGGGTGTTTATTTACCCGCTGGCGGACGCCGAAAGCGAAATCCCTTCAGCCGTGTAGGAAAATAATCAGAAAAGTTCGTAGAATAAATATAAAAAGATCGTCAGAAGTAGGTACAAGCCTCAATCGTATGCGTGACCGGTGGATTTCGTAACTTAGTCAATATGCAGACAGTCTAAAGTTGAAAGATTATCAACTCTTTTTGAAAAAGAGTAGATATACTAGGTGATTCCAAATTGACTGCGTATATTTTTCAAATAAATCAGCATCATTAATTTAACATATTTCGCTAAAAATAACACATATATTTTTTTGTATTTATGTTAAATAAAAGCTAGGCGCGAAGGCGAACATACTCGTATTTGTATGTTCGCCTTCGCGCGATTACACAAATCTGAGTCAAAAGAACGTGCATGCCATTGCTGTTACTTAGTTTCGCACCGGAGCGGCGCCGTGGTTTACGGTGCCCATGAGTTTTGCGTTCACTTTGGATGACTTCAATTGAAGTTTTCTCAATATTTTTGTACTAAAGTAGGTTAGACAAACAAGCTATTTTATTTTTTCATATTCTAACAGTATACAAAATATACGCTCAATTCAGAATCACCCCGTATATCTACTCTTTTTCAAAGGAGTTTTCCTTTTCAACTTTAGACTGTCTGCATATTGAGTAAAATACGAATCAACCGGTCACGCATACGATTAAATCTTGTTTACGAAAAGCACAACTCTGAGTTCACATTTCCATGCAAAGTCATACAGTTACATACAATATTAACGACGTTATCCCGCGGGAGGAATTGACCTAGCGCATATTTGAATTTGAGTGCTACTGAAGTTGGGATTGCTTTGTGCCATTTATCATCCTAGTTTAAATTGGTCCGCTGCTGGACGTAGGTCTCTTTTAAGGAATGCCGTTGGATGCAATCATGCGCTTATGCATCCAGTTCTTGCCAGCCGCCTTCCGCACGTCATTGCTCCACGTGGCAGGTTGGTCTCCTACGCTACGTTTACCGTTACGTATTCTCCATCTAATAGCTGCTAATAGCCGCTTACTCCATTGGTGGTCGATTTGTGCCATTAGGTATACCTCATTAGCGAACAACAGAACATGCGCATTAATTTGAGAAAAATATCACTTATACCGACCCATGTGAAGTTTAAAAACACAAAATTGTGACTTCAGGTGGAGACAATGCCATCATAAAACACGTCTGTAAATGGAAGGTCTTAGTCTCCCCGCATAGGGGAGATATGGATACTAGGTTATAAGTTATATATATATACTAGGTTATAAGGAAAGTTTATAACCTAAAACTGATAAAGGATCAGTTTTAGGTTATAAACTTTCCGACCATACTGTCATTAAATTAGAATTGTTCAATACAAAAAATGTAAATAGTAAAAATACTCCCTATATCGCTAGAAATTTTTCAAAAAATAATCTATATTATTTTAACTATTTGTTTAACAAAGATTATATAAAAATAAAAGCAGAAATACTAATGACTAGTAACGCAGACGCAAGAACGAGGATTTTACATGATGCTTTGATATATTATTACAACATAGCTTTTCCAAAAATAAGAAAACAAGTAAAAAATATTCAAAAACAATGGTCAACTGTAGGTATAGAAAATAGTAAGAAAAATTTAGTTAAAATGGAAATTCTTCAAGAATTTGACCCTAGCGCAACGAGAAAATTAAAAATTAAGAGGTACAGGAAAATATTGCGTAAAACTATGGTCGTAGCAAAGAAATTACAATATAGAGATAGAATTAAAAAGTCAAAGAATAAAATTAAAGAATCTTGGACTATTATTAATGAACAGGCAGGTCAAAATAAGCGACGCGATAGAAGTACTAGAATAAAATCAGTGAAAAACGAAAGCGGAGAAGATGTATCAGAAGCTAAAAAAATTGCTAATAGTAGCAATTTTTTTGTAATTAAATAATGACTTTTTTCGCAACATAGCTCATAAGTTGACTTCCAATCTAGTAATTGACGGGGATAATTGCAAAAAGTATTTAGATTACGGTAATAAGCCATTGACATCTATCTCATTTGGACCAGTAGATTATAATGAGCTCAAAAAGGTAGTAGGTAACATGAAACAAAAACCTACATTAGATATTTATGATATAAGTACTAAAACTTTACGAAATCTAATAATAAACAACGATAATTTATTCGAATTAATATTCATTTGCGTAAATTCATGTTTAACGGACGGAATATTTCCTGACGTATTGAAACCGGGTAGGGTCATTCCACTTTTTAAAAAAGGGGATACCGATAATATTAGTAACTATAGACCTGTATGCATTTTGCCAGCTTTATCAAAAATTTTAGAATCTATTATTAAATCAAGAATTGTCAAATACTTTGAAAAAAATAATTTATTTACCATGTCACAGTTTGGATTCAGAAAAGGCCGCTCCACAGAAATGGCTATAAGAAAAATGGTATATTATATTCTTGAATCCTTGGATAAGTCAAATAAATGTGCCAGTGTCTTTTGTGATGTTTCAAAAGCTTTTGATTGTTTGAGGCATGATATATTGATTTTAAAAATGAAATATTACGGATTTCAAGGCCCTGCATTAAATATAATGATAACTTATTTACAGAACCGTAGTCAAATTGTCTCTGTAAATGAAGAAACTTCTACAGAGGGTACGATGTCAATTGGTGTACCACAGGGCTCTATTTTAGGGCCAGTCTTGTTTTTGATTTATATTAATGATATAACCAACGCATTGCCGAGTTGGGCTCATATAAATTTATTTGCAGATGATACACATGTGGGTATCAGAGACAAATGTAAATTTAATTTAGACGATAAAGTTAATGCAGTTATGGAATTGTTAAAGGAATGGTTTGACGCAAATGGTATTATTCTTAACTCTGATAAAACCATATCAATGCAGTATCAGTCAAGGTTGGGAATTTTTGGGAATTCTATTACTAAAACAAATATATTTCTAGGTTATACAATTGATAACACAATTAGTTATAAATCTCACATCCATAAAATTTGCAACAAAATGGCAAGTGGTAATTATGCTTTATTTAAACTCAAGCCAATATTAGATAAAAAGTCACTCATCTCTGTCTATTATGCATACGTTCATTCTATAATAAGATACGCTATAACTGTTTGGGGAAACGCTAAAGATATCATAAAAGTTTTAAAATGTCAGAAACAATCTATAAGAACAATGAATGGTTTGAATAAACGTAATCTTGCGAGAATACACTTTAAAAATGATAAAATAATGACAGTTATATCACTTTTTATTTATAGTAGTTTATTAGAGGTACACGAGGATACGGAAATACCGGAAAAAAGAATTTCACGTAATAATAAAAATGGGCGAGTCCTGCCTGTCAACAGATTATGTGTAAGAAACGGGGACTTTACACCAAAATATAAATGTACAATAAATTACCAAATAGCGTGATGGAACACAATTTTAAAATATTTAAACAAGATTAAAATATTTTTTTGAAAGATTTTTTTTTTATAAATTTAGTGAATATATGTCAATGCAGCTTGTGGAATCATCGTTCTTGTGTGATGAACAACAATTACAAAATGTTAGTAATAGGTAAAGAAATAAATGACAATGTAAATGTATAATATAATAACTATTTGTTCTTAGAACTACAAAAGTATTTATAAGTTAAGTTTATTTTTAAAGTAATTAATAGTTAAAATGTAACAAGACTTGCCTGTAACGAATGTTATTTAAAGGCCAATAAATATTTCTTATTTTTATTCTTATTCTAGTAGTATCCCTAAGGCAGACATCAGGGGAGACACAGCACCCAAAAAAGCGTCTGAAAATTTAAGGTCTTCCCCGCACTATGGAGACACGGACTCTAGCAGTATCCCCTTGTCACCCCTTGGGGAGAGACACGACCCCGAAGCCAAATTTTGTCTTTATGTTGATAACTTTTGTTAATTCGTGGAAGTGTCATTATTGGTAAAATACTTGTAAATTAAAAAATAATTTTGCTGTTTAGTGTTTTCCATAATAGAGATTTGTAAGATTGTCAATGCCATATACTACAGCGCCTATAAAAACATTTTTATGAAGTTAACACAAGTTAGACTAGTTATGCCTCCTTAGTCTTTGAAATAGCGATGTGAGAGTAACTCTAGACGTTTTCACGATGTCCGCATTATAGATATTGACGATAGCATAGACAGAAGTTTGGACAGGTAAGGGATTGGAAGAGAATTTCAGTAACTCAGTTAATTTCTCCTTTGGGGGCCTTCTGAAGTTCTTCTTAGTTCCGATTGCTGTTCAGTGTATGTTTTATTGAGAACTGACCTTTCTGGTTTGAGATTTTGTTGGGTTATTTGTTACGGTGTTGTTTAATTTGTTTGTAGTAACACTTTTATAGTTTTAAGAGGCAGAGAGACAACCCATAAACTCTTGCTGGCTCGAATAAAAGTGGTTGTTTTATGCATTGATTTGGCTGTAAAATTTTTATTGGGTAATAAATACTTCTGGTATATTAATTTTATTGTGTTTACATAATTTTAGAGAGGGAGCGAGACGTGTGACTAGATCCGCGGTGTTTATCTGGTCCAACGTATATAAGCATTGTCCTGTGTACGCTTTTCTCTAGTTGTGGAGCATTTATGTTATGGCTTTGCTAAGATCGTTACAAATTTGGAGTGTGTAGAAGTATACTAAGTAAGGATTTTTGGAAATCAAACTTCTAAGGGGATTAAAATTAAACGAATTTTATTCTTAGTATTTCATTATCAAAATACTTATTTTGTGTTTGTATCCACAGATCTCGTGATCAGACTGAGTTAGCCATGGATCACATTGCGTTGTCTTCTCTCCGCTAATAACACGATTTAATACTTCCTATTTAGCGCCATCTGATGCTGAAAATTTAGACACGTTTTTTTGAGTGAATGAAATGGAACGTCTCTGCTTCGAGTGTAGATAATTTTTTTTGCTTGTGTCAATTTGTACGTTCGGATATTTGTTTGTTGTATTGGTATTGGTACTCGTCAAAGTTCCCAACATCCATCTTAACAAAACTTTGTGTATAGGATCTATGAATTTTTAGAATTACCCAGTACTCAATACTAAAAATATTTATAGCTATATTAGATACTACATGCAGATCTTAACATAATGTAATAAGTATATATACACTATTTAGTATTAACCCTATACAATTTTTTGCCTGGAGATTTTAGGTATGAATTGGCATTTCAGCAAAAAAGGGAAAGTTTGTAAGGATGTCGTTAAAATGCCCAATTATTTATTATAATTTATATAAGTAATTCTAAATACATACATTTTATAAAGTCGTGAACAATTTTGTGGTCAATAAGGCTTCTTCCATTCCTAACTCTATAATTCTACTTTCCTCTTATGGCGCCTTTAATATCATTTTAGTATTAGAACAAATTTAAAGAAATATTACGTGTCTAATTAATCTATTGTTTTATTCGTACGTAATATGTGTAAGAATGATCAATAAACGTTTTAACTATTGTTATCTGTGCTGTGGTAAGGCAAACACATATATTAATCCATTCACTTCGCAAATTAATCTTAGCATCAACGATATTAATAAAATATTACGTATACTGCACACGCACAAATAGCTTAGCAAATAATTACTCGTATATACAGGTTATCGATCTAATTGTGATTCGAAGCACGCTGGCGCTATTGCTCCCCAACTAGTATAGGCAAAATCTATTATTAATACAATTTATTTAGGAAATATATATAAAGGAAAACAGTCAAAGGTAATAGTAACAAAATAAAAGTAAGTAATAACTTATGGTCTAGATATTGTGATTGGGCGCTTCAATGCATCTTTTTGACGACTTCCTAAAAGGGGCGAGGTACTCAATTCGGCGGGTGTATTCTTTTTGTTTGATGAACGATTTAAGAAAATATGTTTGATTTAAGAGAGTAATTTTCGATCTCATTTAGATTTTATCAAAAAAAAGTTATATCGGCACCCCGAGACGGATCATTAATCACTTTTTTAAAAATGTTGTAGCTCCTACTTAAACATAACACAAGATCTTAAAAAAAACCTAATTGTTAAAAAATAACGCAGGCGTTTAAGAAGTGTTATATTATATTCATATAATAAACAATTACTAGATATATTTTCATTAAATTTGTATCGAGAAGCAAAAAGTTGGCAAGTATTTCCGCCGGTACATCGTACTCCACCAGCTTCCTCCAAAGCACATCATATGAAACCAAAAGGCTGTGGAGAGATAGAGGAAGCATGCATACTCAGGTATCTCGCAGCTTGTATAGTATTGGACAATGTGCTTGAGGTTGAAATTGCGCTCTCGGTAGAAAGCCCGTTTCGAAAACCGAACTGCGCATCTTGTATCTGTAAATATGTGTCCAAGCACAACTCAAGGAAACCGTCCAAACCTTGGCAATTGTAGTCCCAATATTCCCCAACACATCTCAACGTATACTGATTCAGTAAATCCATATCGTATAATAAATAACTTCAGCATAACATCTCGCGAATGGATATCGCTAACGCATAGACAGCACAATGGCACCTTATCGCACATATAACCATTCCGAGTGTCAGTAGATAGTTAAGTTAGTTTTCAATAGCTCCACACAGCTGCTGCGAGCTGGGGGTAATGGATAAGGGTGGAACTCGATCGCGTCTGAAAACTTACATTAAACAAGGAATCCCAAATAAATATTTTTCTATTCTACCTCTAAAAAATGAGATTAGACGTCAAATCGACAGGAGTCTATTTGAATTTTTCAGTTACTTTGATTTACAAACCAAACTCAGTAACGATTTTCATAGTTACACTGAACCACCTGGGATGTATTTCTTTACAAACTATTAAAAAACATCTAAATCGTGGACTGATCTCTGAGAAATATGGGGTAACATGAATAAAAAAAAAGCAAATTGACAACCTCCTTCCGTATACAAAGTTGTGTCACATATAGCATCAATGGTGCAAATCGAAGGGTCAACAAGCTCTTAACCGACTTTTCATATAGGTACAACATTTAGTACTTAAAATAAGTTTAGGCAAACGTAATGTAGGACGCCAGCTAACCAGGTGGGAAAATAACTTGCGGTGCGCGGCGGGCATGAACCGGATGGAACGAGCTGGAGATCGAGCTCGGTGGCGTTCATTAGGAGAGGCCTATGTCCAGCAGTGGACGAATACGGGCTGATGATAATCATTTAAAATTACGCACCAGATTTTGTCCGAAAATGAAGCGGTAAATGGAGTAAATTAACTCTTAGAGAGCTAGTTTGGTATAAAAGTTTAAAATTTTAGAACCTGTAGGTATACCAAGCTCTGAGTTACAGAATTCAATATTATCAAAAGCTTCGTCAGAATTATTAAAAAATACGATCAATACGCGAGTACCAACATACATGAATATGTAAGTCTATAAATAGAAACAGACAAATGCAAATTATCCTGAACTACGAGTAGAATCAGAGCAAGATTAAATTTTATTCTAAAAAATCCTAATGGATTTAAAACCTTTTCTAACTCGTGTTTGTGGAATATGTATAGAGTAACTTTTAGAAATAATACGTTAGTGAAAATAATTAAAGCAGATTAATTTCGGTTTTGTTACATTAGCAAAGTTTTCATTTCAAATAAATATCAAAGCAACTTTCTGACTCGTGTTTATTTTGCTTTAAGTTATACTTGATTAATAAATTTACACGAAATGATTTTAATAAAATGGATACATACAGGGTTATGTATACTAAGTCGTGTCACTATCTTGTCCTATGGCACAACTTTCACTACGGGACCAACCCTGAAATCTAGAAAATTAAATCAGTTGTTTCATACATTTTGTCTACAACCGATAAACCTTTTGTGTGGATCAGCTGTTTTTTTTCTCGAATTTAGGGTTGGTCCCATACTCAAAGTTATTTGTAATAATGAGTAAAGTAACCCCTTTCGGCTTAGTATACACCGCTAGCCGATAACCCTGTATACGAATATAACATACGTATTGGAATAATAATAAGTGCTGACAAGTGATATTGCCAAAGTTGAGCTTTGTTTTGATAGATAATAAACTGCTTTTGCTTCAGATTATTTGCCACGTGTACGTCATTTTATGCTTCATTGAATTTATTTAATTTTTATGATGATATGGATGACAGAACATGGTCGCAAGGTTCCCTGTAAGGTTAGGAGGCTTCGGAGTCCGCGACATTTCTAGTGTCTTGGCTTCATTATATGTCACGAATGATTTGGTAGGAAAAATCCTCGCACCCTAGGCTATTTTAATGTAGTAGTAGCTAATTCTTCCGAAGCCAAGAATACCTGGAGGCTTGCTTGCCCACATACCGATTTTCCCAAATTCCATCTTGTCAGAGGCTGTTGGTTCGACGGATTTGTGAACTAGGCACGCTGCCCTATGGTGGTGGGTTGGAGCATTTGGATTATCTGTAGATCTTAAATAGTCTATAGGTAATCTTTCTGCTATATTTTTTTGTTGTCGTAGTTAGTCATTTTGTTTATGTTAATAAAGGTACTTGCCACTTTACTTCACATAAGCCTTTTTAATATCCATATTATTATTGATAATATGCAATATGTCTATTTTTATGGTTCACTTAAAAAATATATAAAACATATTAGGCAATATGTTTATGGAATCTCTTTTACGTGCTTTAGTTTATGTAAGATTGTTTAGGATTTTTAAAATATGAAGTTGTTTTTTTGAACCGGTGATTTTCAGAGCTTCTTGTGATATTTTTTTAAAGATAAGAGGCTCATGCATAGTACGTCAATCTTTAGTGATTACTTACTTTTTGGTGAATTTTGGTGATTTTACCAAAAAGGAACGTAGTAACTCATTTCTTGTATTTTTCTTTGGAAATATGTATATTACGGAACAGAATTCCCATTCCCCTCCTAAATGCTTTAATTATTATTAGAAACAGAATGAAAGTTTTGAAAATAATGTGTTTTAACTATGAATAGCCGAACATTTCAAGGATTGGTAAAAAACCAACTTCTCTTTCAAAAATCAGTCACAACTAACAACATCTTCGGCATCGTCGGTGTCTTGATAATGATGATGAAGATATCTTAGAGACATTCGGGAAATATTGAATTTGAAAATCTTTGTTACTGTAACTCAATTATATTCTGGTTGTTTATTTTTCTAATAAAATCTTCTTAATCTAGCAACATATAACACTGTATCTAGTGACAAGATAATTGTCGAGGTGGCAACACTGGCTAAAAGTCAGTTCAGTCAATCGTAGACAAGCCGTCATGGAGTGTAGACGTGCGTCTCCACACGCCACTCGGAGCTACTGTGAGCTTAGGATCGGGCACGTGAGTCCTTAATAGGCGTACGTGGCATCTCTAGTATAGGTAAATATTTTACGGATTTTTGGTAAAAAAAATAATTAGAACACGGTATTAAAAAACGTGCTGGCAAGTTATAAGGAAATTAATCTGAAAAAAACAGCTGATAATAGCTACGAAAAATAAATTTCGCATCAGCTCTGCTTTTAATAGGTTGCACTATACGGAAGATCTCCATTTCCTTTAGAAACCCTTCACAATAATTGGTATCGGGATACGGTACAACAAGCTTTGCGCTTGTTAAATATTGCATCTTCGATAACAAGGCGATTTTCTGCCGACATTGTTTTCTGCAGTCGAGATGAAAAGCAAAATAAAACATGCTGTTTAGGTCAGTAGGAATGTGGGACGTAGATTTCTGCGATTTTTTTTCCTAAGCATTAATCTATACATAGTTTAATGCATATAAGTATTATTATATAATCTATACATAGATTAATGCTTAAGAAATATATATTATATATAAAAGTAAGCCTTCGTATTTTTACTACCTTGAAAATATACTATCATTCGTCAATATCGCAAAATCGTAATATTATGTGCAATTTTGTTTAACAATACGGGTTTTCAAGCGTACCTGATCTTTGAAAAGGCTCAACTATAGTTACGTACAGTTTAAAATAAGCCTTGAGAAAGTGTAATGAGGTCAGATTTTCCACACATCTAATGAGATAAATTAAATCGTAAATTTGTAGTAAGTAAATTTGTCATATTGGCTAATAAACTGAGTCGCAGTACGCAAATTTACCTTCCTTCACAACGTTATGCAATTAATTATCTTATTAGAATTATAAGTATTTTGCATTCCTTTAACATGGTACCATTAGACAGTACCAAAAATGGCACTGTGGCATTTTTTTTGCCGTTATTCCATTAATGGATCACGGAAGTTTATTTTGTTCAGTGTACTATTGATGGTACCAAGGATTTTTATTTGCAGTTCTTTGCTCGTTCAAAATGCTGTTGTTGGTCTTGCTTAATGTCTGAATTAAAAAATGTATCCTCGCGATATGTTTTTACCACCGATAGTCAGTTTTTTTTCTCATATCCATGCGTACATATAGTCCTTAACTCGCGACTTGACCAGTGCATTCAGTATATCAAAAGACAGGTTCCCATGAAAATTGTGTAAATATCAAAATGTTTCATTTCTCGATTTGATTGCATCTGTTGCGGCGAGGTTACTTGATATGAGTATTTTACTGGCTCTACATAAAATAGAATACTAAAACCGATGTCATTTCTTTTTTATGATAGCACTCATTTAAAGGCTTCCCGCGTTCAGCACAAATGGTGCAAATCGTAAATATATTTTCAGACCTCAGACAACAATGTCGATTTCTCGGTGGAATTTTACGTAGCTACGTAAAAAATGGGTTCATCCTTATATTTTTATTATTCTACAGGTGGATGGATACTTTACCATTTTGGGATGCTGAGCCTAAATGAACCCATTTGTACTCATCACAGATCTCAGAAACGAAAGTTTACCTATTTATATTTGCACTGTGCCAGAATTTTTTGTTATTGGTCGTAGTATTTTTAAGACTACACGTTTACCCGATTACAAGTAAAAGATAATCTTAGTGTAATAATCATTATTTATTTTACCAAATACTTTAAAGGACTAAACTATGTTCTTTTACTTATTTGATTACAAGTGATTACTTTTATCTTCTGTAACTTTCTTTAATTAATTTCGTTAATTATTTTTATTCTTAGTGAAATGCAAATTGCATTGCATTTGCGATTTTTTATCTTAATCGATATAACGTAGAACGCCATTGTAACCTTGTAGGTACGTCATCTCAACAGCAAACATTGGAAGCCATAATTGTTTATCAATATAAGAGATAAAATCAGTATGAGATTAATCATGACAATAATGCACGAGATACCTCAGAACTTTCCTCCAAACTGACTTTCTGACTCTCCTGTTTAACATATTTTTTATTTATTCGTAAAGTAGGTAACTACGCATCACTCCGTATTCGCGAAGCACGTTTATCCGTGTATCCTTATTGAAGATTTCTCTTCCTCTTCTTTGATATTGTATATTCATAAACTTGAAGGTATCGGTATATGTGGAACACCTTTATTATTACAAGTATCTTACCTCAATAATAATAATAATTTATTTATTTACCACAAAAATATACAAATTCGATTGAACAATGTTTTGTTATAACTTAATAAAATTGTGTATCTTAAAAATAATAAAAATGCCCCTAGCTACCGCGCTAGGATTCCCTGTGTTGCGGTAGCTAGTGCTCTTCAGGGTACAATTGTGTTTTATTAATTGCTCAATTAATTAGGGACAATGAAGTCACAATTACAAATAATAAGTCATAAAAATTACAATAACTTTAACAATGTATGAGAGTTAATTATTTGTATTGAATATATTATGATGTACATTTATTAAATAGGATTTAAATTAATTTTATTATATGTATAATGAAAGAAATAACAATAATTTAGGATTATTATATTAGTTTAAGTGTATAAATGACGGATTTGTTTTTTAGTACGAGTACATTATAGGTCAATAATAGATCTCATTCCACTACTATCGATGTTTATAATAGAAATACTAAATTTGTAGAAGTGATACAGTCAGACTTTGAAAAAACAAACTTAGGTGTGCCCCAAGGCAGAATTCTTGGTCCTCTTCTCTTTCTAATTTTTACTAACGAGTTTCCTCTGATTAAAAACATCCTTGTGTCATGTTTGCCGATGACGCCAACATATTTATACATCATAAGCAACAAATTAAAGCAATTTTGAAATTGAAATAAACAGTTCCCTTAAAATGGCGTCCAATTGGTTAGAATCAATTAATCTAAAAGTTAACATTAATAAGACAAATGTCATGCAATTTAAAAATCACAAAACTTAAGTATTGTAATTAACGAATTACGGAGGTCAGTGAAGTGACTGGGACTACTTTTTGGGAATAACGTTAGACAATCATTTCAATTGGAAAGCACACGTTACTAAAGTAAATAATAAAATATCAAATTATATGTATGCATTGTCAACTGACAATGAATACTCAGTAATCATAATAAAAATATCTCAAAATCAGCAGCAATAATAAACATACTACGGATATGTTTTCCCTCACTTAAGCTACGGGATAATATTTTGGGGAGACTCTGTAGATGTAGAATCCAATTTTATAATACAGAAATAGTGTCTGAGTATATTTAATTTAAAAAGCATCGTGACACTTCGCGACATATTCAAAGCTAATTAACTCTTACCAGTATTTATATCTTGGAATTATGCTTATTTGTTAAAAGTAACGAGAACACATATTTCAATGTCAAATCGAGTCGAGCATAAAATCTACGCACAAAATGTAAACTTAATATGTCCATTGTACAAATAAACAATGCCATGTTCTCGTATTATAAAAGTACATTTATAAGTGCCATAAATGTATATAAATAATCACTTACCCCTAGAACTAAAATCTCTTAATAGTCATATATTTAAACTAAGATTAAAAAATTGACTAATAGCTAAAGAGTTTTACAATATGAATGAATATTATGGTAAATGTTAACGTGAGCTTAATAAGTATAAGTAGAATATTATATCTTTATTTAAGTAATTACTCATATGAAAAAATGGTGTAATTATTTATTAGTCTTTAGATTTAAAGAAGCAAAGCTTTACGTGTGTAGATAACATTTTTGTTCTAATTACATAGATATGTTCTGCAATGGGTATCTTATATTTGTAAGCTGTATATAATCAAAGTAGGTATACCCTTATTTTTAGTTTATTATGTAAATATACTCGTAGGTAAGTTTATTTTATCCATATTGTATGCTCTGTATGAGCAAAACTGTTGAAACCATTATAATTTATAAGAGTCTTGTACACAGTTTCACAATAAATATATTCTTATTCTTATTCAACATAGTATAAAACAGCTAATTTTATTTTGCTCTAACTTATTAGAGCGCTAATTATTATATGCCACGGGTTACCAGAATGTCGGTGCTCATCAGACAGATAAGTAAGTATTCAACAGATAAGTATCGCAATTTAGTGTTGTAGGTAACGCCGCTAGCAACTGAATACTGTCTAATAAGCTGCCCTTAGTAGTGAGACCGAGGATATAGATTTTCTATAGAGTTTTAGTGGTCTACACTATAGACCACTAAAACTCTATAGAAATAAGATAATCTATATTTCAATATCAGATAATGTATATTTCATTATTATTTAACTGTGACTTTTTTATATTTAGTTATTTATTTATTATGAAGCTATTGCATAGCTTTTTTCGCGGGATTTGAGCGCGGCGACCGAATCAAGAAATTCCGTAACGAAAATAAACCTAACACTCCCCACTCCGACCGGCACAGCAGTGCGGTGTTGAAAGCCGTGCATCGTCTAACGTCGTTTCACTTCGGCAGACTCGGGCACGGTGTTTGTGTGCATGCGATTAGACGTATGCGTATGCAATAGCTTTATCGCGGCAGTCCCCGAGTGCCTCACGTATTTTTTTACTTAATAAAGCTCTTACACTATTTATATATCAAGATCGTGAAAATTCCCACTTATACTTCTTCCGATGCAGAAGTTTTAAAAACTACTCCAGACGATCCCGGAGAGTAGATAATCGCCCACTCTCTAATACACTCAAAATAAGCCACAGAGTAAATACGAGTTTCAGTCGTAAGAGTGGTACTTTCCGTTTTCTAAACTGAAATTGAAAGAAGTCGTTGGCAGACATTGCATTATTTTCCTTCCGTAAGCATAGTTTACAAAGAAATAAAATATACCTACTTCTGTACTTCTTATTTTGCAGTTGACTGTGAGTGACGGACTACGTACTCGTAGTCGTTCACTGAGGTTTCATCAAACCTTTAAAATTATTTTCTAATAAAAGTATTTTTATAATAACTTTGTGAACGAGTGATTAGAAGTGACTTAAAAAACCCGACTGCAAAAACTTTAAACAACTGTATCTTAACGAGTGAATTCGCGGTATGCAAGCAGTATAGCCTATCACCTTCTGCAGATAAAGATAAATCCAATGATACCTTACATATCGAAATCGGTAGAGGCTAAAGAGTGTCACGAAGAGTTAGAGATACATACAAATATACAAACATACATACAAGTACACATACATACATACACTCGAAACACATTACCATTCTTTTGTCGTTGTCGAGTAAAAAGAAGAGACTATATCTATCGATACGATCCCCGCTTGGTACAAACCATGGCGGCAAACGAGGTGTAATAATGGAGCCTGAAACATCCGGATTATGCTAAACGCTGTATGTTAAATAAACTGTAAGATTTATCCGGAAACCGGATAACTTGACCTCGGGGTGAAAGTGCTGCAGGATTTTACGACTCATCTCTGTTTTCGAGTTTGAGACTTTTAGCACTTAGGTTATATTTTTATGCTAGCATAGAAGATACATACGTACTTTGTATAGAAAATATGTAATAGAAAGTTATAGTACTCTCTTACATTATTTTATACAAATTAGGTTAATGAATATTCTTTTTATTGTTCTTTTTCCGTAGCAATGGGCTTTTATTGGTGATGTTTGTTTATTTCAAATTTCACCTCAATACAAATTGAAAATTAAAGGAGTGATTCTAAATTGAGTGTGTATATTTAGTATACGGAAAGAATATTAAAAATAAAATACAGTGTTTTTTTGCTTAACCCACTTTAGTATAAAGATATTTAAAAAACAATTAAATTCATGCAAAGTGAACGCGAAAGTCGTGGTCACCCGAAGACGCTGCGCCCGTGCCGTCCCGGTGCGAAACTAGGTGATGATATACGCAGTAAATTAGGAATCATTCCGTAATTTGAACAACATTAAAACCATTTTGCTAGTACTTTAGAATATAGACTGATTTACTTACAATTGCTATTATTTACAAAATCGCGTTACTATGTTCTAAAAAGATTTCTAAATTCTAAACCCACTCTGAAGATAAACACACAGAAAACTTTGTATTGTACACAAAATAAATACAGTAAAGCGCCGAAAAACAAAGGTTCCGTTTGTCTTTTCCGTCATAAAATACTTCGCATCATATGTCTATCACGTCTTACTGTGAATAGATTACATACACGTGCTCAACTCCATTCAAGAAGTTCCAAATGTAATTTCCATACAAAGTTTAGCGAGAGTTCGTTTTATAGCCCGCGCGTCGAAACCCGCTTGCCATTCCTTCCGCAATAACAATTAAATGTTGACAATTATCTGGATGCCTTTAATGGATGCATTGTTATAATGTACGGAGAAATTCGTTTTGGGGGATTGTTTTATCTGTACAGATATGTATAAGCGATTTAAGTAGAATATTTTGCATGTTCAATGTTGAAAGTGAACTTGCAAACTCATTCAAGAAGTTGCAAGCTTGTATACAGAGAGCTGTCGGCTAGGGGTTAATATACTCATCCTAAGGAACAACATTCACTATGAGACCAACTCTGAATTTGAGAAAAAAATATCAGCTGTTTCATACATTTTGTCAACGACTGATTAACTTTTTGTATGGAACAGTTTATTTTTCGATTTCTAAGTTAGTCTCTTTGTGAAAGTTGTTCCTTAGGGTGAGCATAGTAGCCCCCTTTCCGCTAAGTACACCCCTAGCCGATAACCCTGTATATATATATATATAATGTATAACAGAAAGGTGTGATACTTAATGGTGTGGTTCTATCCCATTGTAGAAGAAAAATTTAAAATATCGAAAAAAATATTAGGTTCTCCATACAAAAATTGGTCACGTTATCGGTCAAGTTGTATGTAGGACGCAATATTTTTTTCTCGAAGTTTGCCAAATTTTGTTCTGCAATGGGTTCACCTTGATTGATAGATCCACACCCTTAAGTATTGTCACACCTTTCTGTTACACGCTGTATATGTTATAGTAAATTTGTATAAATACGTTTTATGTTTCAGTCTCACAAAAGTTAATGAAACGAGGCTCCATACTTAGTTATTTAAGGTTATAAAGACATAATAAAGTATCCAATAGTGTTTTTCGCAAACCACAAGCTTACTTTGGTATCTAATTAATCTTTACATGGAAAACGATGTGGATAATGGAGAACACAAAAGGGTTAAAATGTAACATTAAAATACACCTACCATCAAAGCATAGACTATGTACATCATTTTAGTTTTTGTTTCACGTAAATACATACAATATTAACAAAGTTATTACTACGAGATGTTTAGACCACTTTTTTAAACTGCCGAGCTTTCTGCCAACTTGTGATGACGTCGTAGGTCGAGTAACACGCCCGCGCGCCACACGCCGGTACTGAATCTCATACAAATAATGACACTCTCGCGCTGCCATTTGTTAAGATTCTGTTGCCTAAATAAGATTTTCATGTGTCAGATAGTTTGTTGCTATTGTTGTTGTCTTAGTATTAATTCGTAAGATTGTTTTTTATTATTTAATACCGTTCATAGAAGAAGGATTCCAGAAAGGCCAGTCGAACAATCTACCATGAGTGAATAGCTAGATGGTAGCTCAATATTCTATAAAAAATAAGTATTGTACGGCTGCTGAAATACGTAGAATAAAAATAAATATTAAGCATGTCTTTTAAGCAATATTTATTATGAATACTATGAGTTAGATACTCATAAATAAATAATAACATGTCTTCAGGTTGTATTGGTAATCTACGAATTTGTAAGGTTTTGTTATTTAGGTACCTATTTATAAGTACTTTCTACGAGTACCTACTCACGAGTTGCATGGCGGGTCAAAAACCTCAGAAAATAGATACATTTATAGAAAGTAGATACAATAGTGCCTAACCTAAAATAACTTCTTATTAAATATGAAACTTATTCTGTCGATTTAACAATATACATTCACTTAAGTATCGAAAACGATCTTATCGATATAAGATCGTTTTTTTTAATATCAGGAATCTGATATTATATAATATTGAGTTCTGTATTTAGTACCAAATATTATTGAAATCGGCCTGTAAATGGTGGTGTAGCATGTTTCGCCTCTTTTTGAGAGAAATACCCCAACGATTAAAATCTTTAAAATGATCTTCACAACAGTATGCAGTAGTTTTAGGTGTAATTGCAACAACTCTGCGTATAGCTGTCATCCACTTCTTTATGCGTTTTGGATTCTTCGACCCGTTAAAAATAGCTTTTCCAGTGTTTTTAGATTATGATTAAAACACTGAGGCACGTACTTCTTATCACTATTAGATGATTATTAAGCACTAACATGATGCGCGTTATTATAATATAATGCTTTCAACCGAAGCGCGAGCAGCCAGTGATCGAATTGGCCATAACCGCCCCGCTAGCCACGACCTGTGACATCATCACACTTTAGAATGCCGAGTACGTTTTGAAATTATGTCGAACTAAAATGCGCACTTTGATCTTAATTTTCTCAGCTCAATTAATAAAAATTTATTGATAGAGAAAAAGTCATAACATAGTTATCTCGTAATTTATTCTAGATAATTTTGGTATTTAAAAAAACGTTTGTCAACTCTATTGTAAATTTCAAGCATCAAGGACCTATTATTTTATTTCAGTTCATTTTGTTAAATGAAATACCTTCTTGGCTTCAGTCATTGCTATCAACACGGTAATAAACAACTATATTTTCGAGGAATATTACTCTTACCCTCATTATATTTGAACAGTAAATCACTCTTAAAAGCTCTGAGCAGCTTTAATAAATATTTGCAAAATAAACGAACCTCAAATTCCATCAAACTTTGGAATTTGAATAGCATTTATACTAGCCAAACAACCTTCCGGGTATTTGGACAAAAACAAAAGAATGCTGTATTCCTTTAGACTGTGGGATTCATAGTGAATTGGTAGAGGATTTGAAATATATCCACAATGACAGGGGTGGGCTTGAAAAATGGAGAAAACTTTTCGGAATAAGATTTCGTTCTCTTAGAGCTGAAGTGACCAGCAACGGCTGCGTTAAGATTTGATATTTTGTACGGTAAAATAAAAAAACTAACAAATTCTTGAAAACGGAACTTTTACCATTAAAATTGTACCGAATTCAGAGCCAAAATATAAAATCCCTGCGCTAGTCTTGTATTCAAACTTGGATGCAAACAAGAATCTAGTAAATAACAATACTCTTAACTGCCATGTTTTTATCCGACTGCGAAAGAATGAGGGTTATGTATTTTGAGAGTATGTATGTAAACAAGGGAAATCCCGGGATGTAGCTAGTATAGCCTATGACAATATATATATATATATATATATATATATATATATATATGTATGTTTATATATTTCTTTGGCACGCCCTAGAGCTCAAACAGCTTGTCGTATTTTTATGTGAGTGCTGTCAATAGATTCGTCTTCACCTGCTATATTGTCATAGGCTATACCTAGCTACATCCCGGGATTTCCCTTGTTAATATACAGGTGATTAATGTTAAATTAACCACCAACCTCATATATAATTATACATTAATCTTGAGGAATATTCATGCACGCTTTTTGAATGTGACAGTGAAACTGTTCTCATTATTTTGAATATATACTTGTTTTTTTTGTCTTTGTCTTGCGTAGGCGCGAGACGATCTTCATCGGATGGAGCAAGACAAAAAATGCTCACAGTTGAGAGTAAGTTTAGTCTCTGATAGTTGATTAAATAGCTATTTACCTTGTAGCTTAAAACTACGTTATTTCTCAATCCAATCTAAAGTAAATTAAATAAACAGAAGCCGAGGTAAAAACAGACTTGATCACGTATTCTCTAATTGCTCTTAAATTCCTTACAAGGCGGGAACTACACGAAATGGTAATTAACATCACGGAAAAGGAATTTAGTTCGAAACAATGAGGTTTAATGTAAGTGGGATAAGATAAGACAACTGTTTTTTTATCTAGCTAAACTAAACAAAAACTATATATAAAAAAATAGGCAAGGTGCGAGTCGGCCTCGCGCTTGAGAAACCCTTCGTGCACGAATAAGACGTATACGTGAGTACAATTGTACAACCATCCAGACAAACATACGGGTAGTATGTCTGTCTAGATATGGACATACTGACATATGAAAATAAACTGTATCTTATCTGAACTCAAAGCAGAGCCAACGGATTATTTAAACTTAAACTTGTATCGTCTATGCGTGTCTAACTAAATCGGCCAAGAGCAAATCAGACTCGCTACGACAATGATGTCTTATCAATATGGTTCCGTTTTACCCTTTAGGTACGGAACCCTGAAAAGAGTTACTTACAAATATATTTTACATATTTAATAGTACTTTTATCACTTTAATTGACGCTCTTCCTTCTCTTGCTCTTATACAAAGATTACTATTTAAAGGATTCGTCCACAAAAGAACCAATGCTGAATATAAAATACTACAATAATTTCATTGACCGTTCGAACGAAGCTTCTGTAGTTCGAGTCTGTCATTTTTTCTATTGTTTGTCACATTGAGTGTTCGATATTGGTAAAATGCGAACAGGTTCAAACCGAGTTCTTAAAAAAAATCGGTAAATGACGGCGTAGCAAACTTCCAGTTTTTAGGCTGAACAATTTCTCCAATAAATAGTCCCCGTAGACAGAAAAAATTAAAAATAACAAAGATCCCATCTAAAATGAGGGTATAAATTGGTAGCGAGTACCAACATTCAGACAACAAAGCCACTTAACTTAGTAAATACTGCCGTGTACCGTAAAGTAAGTTAGGTGACAAAGTATTTCCCGTATATAAAAGTGGCGCTGTTAATTTTTCTAGGTGCCTCGTCGCAATTCAACTTAATCTAGCTTCCCGGAAAATAGAGGCCAAACCATGGATTATAAGAAAGATAATCGAAAATACTATGTCTGTAGACTACATGATAGTTCTTCTTGCTGTAGACACTTTAGCTATGAATGATACCAGCTTATATATATATCTACCGATGCTACTCGCGGATCTCAAGTATTTTCTAGTAATAAATATAGCCTATGTTTCTGAATAATAATGTAGCAACGGCAAAACAATGATTAAAATCGGCAAAGTAGTTCTTAAGTTTATTCGCTACACACAAAAATATAAATATTTCCTCTTTATAATATTTGGGTAGATAAATTTCTTAGATTTTCAATTATTTACTATTTTAATTTTACGTGCAATTTATACTAGACTCGAAGAAAAGTCGGATCTTGCAATAATTGCAGTACTTAGTAAACCTGATTTTAAAAATATTTTTTCATCTTTTTCTTGGCGATGAAACTCTAATTTAAAAAATTATTGAAAATGTTTAGTGGCGATTCATCTTAAAAAAATATGAAAATCTGGACTACTACGTTTGCAAGTCTTAACTATTCACACAAAAAAATCGAGATATTCTATGTGTTTTACATCACAAACACAGTTGCAATTCAGTTAAACATCATCACACTGTGTTGAACTGAATTGCAACTGTGTTGAACACAGTTCTAAATAGTATATACTGAACTATGTTTTATACAACTTCTTAGGTAGTGGGATTTTTACTAACTCTAAAACGAATTCTCGACACCTCATACTAGCTGGGAGTGAAATGCGAGGCACTTTGTTGGCTTTCGTAAAAAAGTCATTAAGTTAATCTATATAGCTAGTTGTTGAGAGAAATTTATTTTTTCGTCTACACTCGATGATGTGGGCAGACTGATTTGATTAGGTATTCATTTCTAGGGTTTCTATGGCTAAGCTAGATTAGTGTTTCATACTCGTTACAAAGCTTGCTCGCTAATAAAAGTCATTTAACTTACATTAAATTCTTTAGGTTTATTCAAAGTCCTATAATTCATTTATTTTTCATTTCATTATTTATTATTTATCTATACCTACCAAATATTATTTTTTAAGTTATTTAACGAGTAAAGCGATTGCCGACTTCCATTAAGTATGGCAGGCGCCGATACAATTTGTTCAGTTATTTCGATTTAAAAATCACACCTCTGGACTGATGTTGATAAAATCTAAATAAGATTTATAAATATTGATAAAATCCAAGCATTGTTTGAATAATAAGGTAATAAATATAAAAAAAATCATTCTCGTCGAATTGAGTACCTACCTCCTTTTTTTAGAAGTCTGTAGATTCATAGATAAAATTGTATAATAACTATATATATGGTAAATATGTATATACATAAAATGTGCCCACTCAACATTCCAAGCACGTCAGTTGTCGAATGAGTCGTTCCATCTAGAGTTTGCCTGTTGCTAAAAAGCTAACTCTTCCAGACAACCATTATAATAATGGACAATGCTTGTCCATCTACGTAAACAACGTGTAACAGATAGGTGTGACAATACTTAAGGGTGTTAGTCTACTAATCAAAGTTAACACATTGTACAAAAAAAAAACGAGAATAAAATATAAGGTGTCAAATTGTATGGAATATGCAATATTATTTCTAGAATTAAAAAAAAAATGTTTTACAATTGGTAGACTAACACCTTGTATTGTTACACCTTTCTGTTACACGTTGTATAAAGAAAATTCGTCGATTACCTAGCTTTTCAACCGCCCTTGAAATGACACATTTATCAAAGCTATTCAAGCTACTAAATCCATGTCACAGTTGCAAAAACGTAGCTCCACAAAATCTATTCAACAGTTCAAACTTCCGATAATGGTCATACATTGGAGCTACGATCAGCCGAAATAGCGGAGCCAATGTTTTGGAAGTAAATAATAGCTCTTGGCTGTATGTTACTTAATATTTCTCAAATAAAGACTTGGATAGATGCGGAAGCGTTTGGTCAATTTTATGGCAGTTCCTGTCTTACATATTTATAAGTTGGCAAGTGTATAATAAACAATGCATTTTACTTCACTGGCAGATTACCAAAGTGGTTATAAAGAAAATCAATTTTGGAACGTAGTAAAGTCGCATGAAGTTATGGGAGTTTTTAGATCATTTATGTCTACGATCTTTTTTATGAAATGGTTCTCTGATAGAAGTATACTTAGCTGAAAAATGGTCATCACTGTTCCTCATAACAAACAACTTTCAAAATGTGACCAACCCGACATTGGTGTAAAAAGTAACTAATCTAAAAGTAATAAAATTTCATACTTGATACTAGACAATGGTCTAACTTATTTAGTAGAAATAGTTCATCATGATGAAACACAGCCCTCCCTTTAGGTACATCTCTTACCCATGATTTTTCATAATACACGGAACTCATTTTATCTCGAAATATCTATATACATAAGTGATTGAATGAAATGACGACAAAACAAAGATTAAATCTGAGCCTTTATGACAAGTTACTCATAGTATGTAAGAAATCTGCTCAATATTGCGGTCGTAACTTTGTACCTAAAAATAAAAAACGAAGCGTTCACTTCCATACCTACAACTCAAACGAGTAAAATTTTCAACAAACACGTACCTTCCTCAAACTTTCGAGGTGGCCACCAATTAGAAACACGTTCGTACGCTCTCCAAAGACTTATTAAAAAAGTTACCCTTTGTATATGTTCCGACCAAATGCAATTACAAGTTTGAGAACCAAACACATCAACAGGTGTATAGATCCCTGGGGTACTTTAGAACTCAAATTCAGTGGAGAAGAACGTGTTGGATTTGTATCACCAAAAAATAACAGCTTGGGAGTTCTTACGTCTTCATACGTGCCGGTGCTACCGGTCGCTATACCAAGTCTTCGTTTGAAAGCCATCGTGAATTTTGGACGTCGACGGGGGCAGATATGGCCAGGAAAGATGTCAGGTTCGATCCCTATACATGATGATATTTTTCGTGAACATTTTTATGGTATTTCTGATATCATTCCCTGAATGACAACGTCACCTGCTCAAGGTCACTCTGATTCTTCATATTTTTCTGCTGATTTATCAAGGAACGCTCTGACAACCAAGATTTTGGTGAAATAGCCAGAGACGTACACAGAAGCATTCGTATAGAAATCTGTGTCGAGATGTATCGATGTATTTATGGTAATTGGAAATATCTGGTAGGGCCTATGCATAACACTAGCAAGACGTCAGCGTAAAAAACTATTTGACATGGTCATATGTAACCGTAAGTAAGGATTCCTGTCCTACCATTGAACAAATACGAGCATTGTACAATGTAGTGTCCTAACACTCATTTGAGCGTTTTAATCCTAGCAAATGATAATCATATTTTGTAATAAAATACTTATGGTGCGACATTAAGTCAGATAGTCAAGATACGATATAAAGATGCGAAGAAATTTTACTTGATTATTAACTATCCCACAATTTTCTACTATTTTGTCAATTTAATACTAGTTCGCTTATGAATTGTCTGTGTTTAGGAAACACTTCAAATTAATCAAGCTTTAAAGTATCTACCTACTTTGATAAATTCAATTTACCTGCCTTTGTTTTACAAAGCTTTGACGCCACTCAAGAGTTTAGAAACTTTGCAGAACATTTGTTTATGAACTTTCAGGTTACGCACAAACTTTCAGAGATAGCTTGAAGGTGAAGTGGAAAACTGTCAGCTATATCTACACGCTTGGAACGATTGTAGTTCGTGTACAAGTAATGCCTTAAAAAAGTAACAACCTATGTAGGTAATTGCCTTTAACATGAACAAAATGAATAACTACGACAGCAAAAAATATAGCAGAAACATTACCTATAGACCATTTAAGATCTACAGATAATCCAAATGCTCCAACGCCTGTATTATGGGCACGCTGCTGTCTGGTGGTGGCACCAGACAGCAGCGTGCCCATAATACAGGCGTTTATGCTGCAAATTTTCAACACCCGCAAGGGAATCAAAACCTACAGGGTTCTTTCCGTTAACTCAGAATCCTAAAATTTGGTGCAAAGCAACGTCTTAACACATATAAAGGAAAAATCACGAAAACACATAACAAAAATTTTTGCACGGAACCCTCGGTACACGAGTACCACTCGCTCTTGACCACTTGTTTATTTCCTGTTATGGTCACAGTTGCTAATAAACAAAATATCCCGAGCATAGTAAGTTTCAAATTGCGTGAATAACATGTCGCGAAACCTTCATCATGTTTAACAACGGCCAATGAGCTATTTTAATTAAACCGCTTATACGATCGTGTGTACTTGACTGGTTAGTTAGTGGTCATGTTACTGATAAGTATGTAGCATTAACTGTATTTGTTTGCTTTGTGCTCGTAACTAGACCAAAAGCAATAAGTATTATTTGTACAGGGGTATAGGTTAGAAGGTCACTACACTCATCATTACGAACAAGTTTTAGTATGGGACCAACTCTGTATTCGAGAGTATAAATTAGTAACATAGATAGCTGCTCAAATTAATCGGTTTCTTATAGGTTAGCGTGCCCCATTTTAGGTCGAAACTTTGTTTAGTTATATAAATAAATTACAAAATTGATAAAATTAATGTCGTCGACAAAATATATGAAACAACTGTTTTTTTTCTCGAATTCAGAGTTGGTCCCATAGTGAATTGTTCCTTATTGAATGACTCCTTTTAGGCTTAGTACACTCTAATAACCCTGTACATACTCGAATTATTAACATTAAAGTTCTTTGGGCGATCTAACTGTTCATTTTAGTAATTTAATTTTTCTTTATAGAGACTTTGTTAGATTTCTTAATTACTCGTAAACATATTCTTTTTAAAAGTAAAAGTTATTACCAACTTCCATAACAGACTTGTGTTAACTACTGACTTACTTTGATATAAATCCCAAACTGCTTTATAAGAGAAATAAAAATGCATCATCTTTGAAGATTACGACTGTCTAGCTAGCACGGTTCACGAGATACAGCCTGGTGACTGACGGACGGGTGATCGACTGGGCGTACGGAGAGCGAATTCTTATTAATAGGGTTCAGTTTATACCCTTTGGGTACGGTATCCTAAAAATGAGTCTAATTAATATGTTAGAGTCATGCAAATAGCATGATTTTTTATGCACTTGCTTAATCAGTAGTTACTTATTAACATATTAGGTAATAGTAATATACTGGTATATAATAATAATATCAGACATCATCCACACAAAGGGTTTTCAGATCCCAAACTAGACAAAGCCTGTGCTATGGTAACCTGATGACTGATATACATACTTAGAAATACATATACGCAAACTTATATATATAATAAACACCCAGACACAGGTCAAACAGACATGTTCATGCACATAAATGTTTAACCTGCCCAGGGATCGAACCCGGGACCAGCGGCGCAGAAGGCAGGGTTGCTACCAACTGCGCCAACCGGCCAGTCGAAGAGGTACATATGTTCTTACAACATTTATTTCATAACATCGCATTTTTTTGCTTCAATTGTAATCAAAGAAAAAACCTCGGACTCTACATTCAAAATGATTAAAATGTTATTTGTTTGTATTTCAGGTAAGCAGCAAATCCGATTCGTCGTTTTTCGACTTCGCATTCACTCTTTTCACAGGTTTGGGTTATTTTTCAGCGCGGCAACATTTTCATTTACAAATATTTTTTCGGTTAATCTTTACTGGAAGGATTATGTGCCTACATATAAGTATTAAGTATAACTGTAGGTACAGTATTACTACGGACATCAAAAATAATAGACCATTTTAGGCTCGTATGAGTACTAACTCGATTGCTTCCCACGAATTTTCGCTGCGAATTTCGTGTAACGTGTTTGAAAATAATCTTTGTCTCATATCGTTTTAACATATTTACGATTTTGTGTCGCTGGTAAAGGTTATTTCGGAACCCAATATTTTATTTACTCTATCGCAAATAATTTTGCATTTGTATTCTTTAAAATATATCTACTACTCGTATGTCTGAATAATAAAAAGTACCAAAGAGTTTGAAATTTCTTTAAAAATGCATCTTTAAACTATACATACATTGTTTAAAACATCGGGACAGAAATCTTATTAAAATACACACAAAATAGTATATTTATAATTCTCGCAAATACAATTAGCTGTCTAAGTTTCATTGCACGAAAACCAAATATCACATACGTAGGTAGGTGATCTAGGTTTAAAATTACAAATACCCACAAAATATAAACCTCGTTAATACCTGTAATTGTCCCCAGAGACGCAAGCGTCGTGAAATCTTTAACTCTATATAAAATTGTTACTGCTCCATAAAAATTCCCAGATAATTTCCCCGTGGGCTATACTGAAATTTTATGAATATTGATTTCGCTGTATCCCAGAAAGACTCATAAATACTCAAATAATCAATCTACAATGAACTATTTCAGTATTTGTACACTTTTCTAGGATAAATAATTTATTTATTTACCTACCATTGGTTAAGCATTACAGTATGAATTTCCAATGCGCTTACCTACGGTTCTTATAACTACCCTTACATGATCCAATCTACTAACTAATAACATACTAATATCTATAACTACGTAAACTTAATGTGAATATAACATTAGTTACATGTTTAAAAAGTATTTTGATGATCTTGTGTATAAAAATAAAACCAATCATAATTGTTCCAGCTGCTGCTGAAAAAAATGCTGATAAAGATCGATAATAAAGAATAAAGATAAATGCTTTCCGCATGAACTGGAAGTACCTCATCCATCCAGGCTCTTAGACAAACAAAGGAACCATTGACATGAAAGCAAAACGTCAACTTGGGATTGAAGCACCCGCTATTACAGTTACATACGTATGTATGTACCATAAACCTCTGTGGCAGGTTTGTCGAAAATTCCATATAGTAAAGACTTTATTGCTGCGAAAGAAAGTAGACGTAAAATTAAAGCTTCGTCCAAATCTGAGCGACTGCGAACTTACGACAACGGCTGTGGAAATAGAAATTTATTAGTATTAAATACTTTTATAAACTTGTGTTTTCAAATATCGTAAACACAAAAAAAAAAAAATATTCCTGGTAAGAACAGTTTAAAGAGAGGATAAAAACTTTAACCGACTAACAATTTTAAACGACTTCAAAAATGGAGGATGGTAATTCACTTTATTTAAGTGTTATACCCGATTTTACAGAGACGTATTTGAAAAAAAATATTTTTTATTTTGTTGAAAAGTACTGTACTTGCCAGGTAGTCCCATTTTTATTATAAAAATCAGTCCGGTTCATACCTTGTCAGAGTACTATCTTTCGAAAAAAGATCTAATTAAAAAAATACGTTACTGGAGCCTTTTTTATCAATTGAATATATTTTTGCAGTATCACCAAACCAGTGATTTCTAAAAAAAATAATTAAGTCGTTAATCCTAATTTACTTTGACGCAGACTTACCCCTTAACGTTGTTGTACACACGATATAATAGTTCTTCGTAATATTCTCATATATATTTACACCTATCATTACTAGCCTAACACCAATTAAACAGCAGATAAGCAGACCTAACAAGGGCTCAGCTTAACATGGCTTAATTCAAGTCCATGTAAATAGATTAAAGAGAAACCAATTAAACAAGATCCTTACGGTCGGCATTTGCGGGCTATTTCGGCGACGGGACCTACGTAAATAAAGACACTATTTTATTAGACTGTTAGGGCTGACACCGATGTATGATAGTTTGAAAAATTTAATTACTAAATATCCAATGCTAAATCAAGTTGTTCAGCGGGCAATGGAGAAAGCTATGCTTGGAGTGTCTTTGCGTGATAGAATCCGTACTAATGACGATATTCGCCGCAGAACCGGAGGTACTGATATAGCTCGCAAGATTTGCAAGCTGAATTGGCAATGAGCTGGTCATATCGCTCGATGAACCGGTAAGCAATGACGAAAAAAGTTTCCAGAGTGGCGACCACGTACCGAAAGACGCAGCGTTCGTAGACTTCCCACTGGGTGGAGCGAGTAGTAGTAATAATCACAAGTAACCAGCTTGTTGTTCGAAATGGCGATCTGAAGAGGAGGCCTGTGTTTAGCAGTGAACGTCAGAACGCCTGATGATGATAGATAGCGAGGTTTGGTGTCTTTTCAGGCAATAATACAAAAATATATAAGTACATAAAAAAATTACATCTAATTATTTATATAAAGTTATATTGATTGAAATGATGATGAAATTTTAAAAGATGAATGATGATTGAAATATTAAATATATAGATGAAACCAATAGAATTGTACCTATATCGTTTCGATTAAAAACATAATTCATCAAATAAGTCCAGCCATCCCTGAGAAATTTGGGAACGTACTTAAAAAAACTCTGACGAATTGAGAACCTCCAGTTTTGCAGTTGGTTAAAAATAATGAATTATGTCTTCTGGCAGAACTCATTTACCCAGACAGTGCGTGATGTTTTCTATACAAACACATAGGCGAAACATTCGACAAACAACTTAAGATAGGTACATTTATCCTTAACTACTCCAAAATAAAATCACGAAAATCTCAACAAAGCTGCTTTGACAAAAAACAACACTAACATTGTCACTGCAGATTTTCCTTTCTTCACCGTGTTTATTTTCCTGGTACTCTCTCTATGAGTGGATCGAACTAACAATGAGACTGAGGAAAGTAAGGGTCAGTGAGTGACAGCCCTGTCTAAATACGACAAAACTCATCGTATTATTTGAGATAGGCGAAATTGTTGGCGCGGGTAATATGCCTGAGGATGTGTGGGTGACACGACAAGTACTTACCTACTGACATTTACTCGCAGAGACTCAGCTGAGTAAGCGGCTTCATCAGTAGCATACAATTACAACACTCTTGTCACAAGTAATACTTACAAGAAAGTTCTTCTGCGAATTGACATCATTATAAATTTTTGATCCACCATTAACCAACAAACAACAAAAATACTCATTATCAAAGACATAATTTTCAACGAGCTTTTGACGAGAATAACATTATTCGGAACTACTTAGATTAAAAAAAAACTCTAATTAAAACGTAATTATTACATTTAGAGTAAAATTAATAATAGGGATACGTTATGTTAATTTATTATTAATTAACGTACTAAAAAGTGTGGATAAAAAATTTGAAATGTTGTCAATTGCAATCACGATATGTTATCGACACTATAAAAAAACGACAACCACTTGATTTTAGTGGAATGTTAATTACTTCTTGTGTTCCGCATGTTTGAACTAAATGTTATTGAAATTGGTCAGTAAATGGCTACGTAGGAAACTATCCCCCTTTTTGGGAGAAATATTAAATCAATCCAACTTATTCTGTCCAACTTATTATTAAAAATTCTGTCCAACGACAGAAAAAATCTGACAATTCGTATAAACATTCAAATTGACAGACGAAAGAACATTTTTCCAGACTCGAAACAGAGTCGCTTCGCTCGCTCGGTCAATTATAAAAGAATCAACGACAGTATTAACTACGAACTAGGTGTTACCGGCTGATCAGTGATAATGCAGCTTTCTAATGGCAAGATATTTTTTGATATTGGTCTAGTAGTTTTTAAGTGTATTCCTTACACATTAAAAAAGTCCTTTTTTATATTATTACTGTAGATGTGAAAGACTAACACGAGAAGAAGATATTTAGAGTAGCGAACTATGTTAATAGTGCTCGTAGTGCTACGCTACGGTGTTCCGATCACCTATGTTCTTCCTAGGTTCTTGATGTCCGTGGTATATAAAAATGAGCAGAAAAACACGAATAATAGTAGGCTCAGTTTGCTTTCTGTATTAGCTTCTATACTGTTTCTCGGTACATCTTTAATCGTTAAGTAAATGTTGGTTGACACACGTCTTTTGGACGAGGGAGGTTGAACCTCGATCTGTGACGACGGTCGTTTTTAAAGCCGGTGTCTGTATTTGACCTTTTTTCTTGACAATAGGTAAATCTTAGAGAGATAGGAAACGTGTGTAATGTAGACATTTCGCTTTTAAACGGCCTATCTAATACTTAAGATAGCTTCTTTCGTAAGGTTTCTAGTAGTATAGCCTCTGATTTTAAGACCTACCTACATATCATATTCCAAAACCAGTATTACTTAAAAAAGTGACGAACCAATTTTTTTTTTTATTTGCTCTTTAACGAACCATACTACTTGACGGCTTTTGATATATTTTATATGGAACCTGAAAAGTATACACTTTAAAGCAAAAAAGAAATTCCCAAGTTGCCTTTAGATGCCGAGACCGAAAAACTCGGTCTACGACACCCTAAGCATTCTGCTCCAGTACCACATTTTTAAAGCATTTATTTTTCATTTCTACCTTGAGCAGTGTCTACGTATCAACAGCATTAAGAAATATAATGGGAATATCAGAGTTTGTCTAAGCTTGTCTCTGTAATTTTTGTTTGTTTTGATTATCCGGTTTATATTAATTTATATTATAGTTATATTAATTTTGTCTTAAATTCAAACATTCTAGTTTAATGTTTTTGCATAGAAAATATCTTAAATATTTTATAATAAGACTCTCAAATATTGCTTACAAAAAATAAGACCAAGGAAATGCCCGACTGTATCAAAGCTGGAATTTCTGACAAAGAATGTACGTTGAATAGGAAACTTATTAAATATGCATCGGTGCCAACACGGACGCGCTGTTGCATGTATGCAAAATCTTGTTCCGGTTACTTCCCGTTTTTACCGTCGGCAGTAGGGTATTGCAAAATTTGAAAGTAAAAACTGTTTATTTTTTAAAACAGATCTTATATTCTATTTCCGGCTCGTCTATCCCGGCCTGTCTGTCCGACCTTCCTAACTTTCACAATTCTAGACAAAAATGCGTGAAATTTAGCACAAATACAATTTTGAGTATACCATCTCATATTAGGGCCATAAAATAAGCATAAAATAATAATTATGTGCAGCTTTCCATATATGTGAAGTGGAAATGTTTTTTTTTCATGACCATATCGTGTGGGTTAATTTAAATCAAGGTTCAGGTTTCATACATTATTTCTTCTTATTTTAGTTAACAATACGGGTTTACACGTACCTGATTGGTTGCTGACTGCTGATTCTGATTGTAACTTAATAAAAAAAAACATAGTGTGACTACCATTGCATGTTATTTTTTACAAATTAACCATATTCTATTCTATTCTATTCTATTCTATTCTACAAGTATTTGTGTAAGTTCACTTACGGTGCCGCGTTTATAGTACACTAACTAATAGTGGTAACATCTTTTCTATGTAGTTTAAATACAATTTATAAAATCGCTTTTTTTGGTCTCGCCGCACTAGTTTGACGACGGTAGCCGCCACGCGCTGCAAACATCGCATCTCACTTCTAGTGGCCGGAAGCGATAACTAACTTCTACACAAACCCTGACACGCGCCACTAGCGAAATACTTCACATCTATATATTTTCCCTCGCTTCTGTTAATCCGATAAAGCATTATTAAAAAAAGTAGAAGCCACCGATTATGCTAGTTCAGGGCTTCGAATTTAATGCTTACAAGTTGGTCGTTGGTTGTATTTCTCTTAAGAAGTGGAAAGCTCTTTAAAGCGTGATGTACTGATTCTAAAAACAATATTTGGCAGAGAGATTATATTACAGAATATAATCTCTAAATAACAATTCTAAACATAATATAATGATGATGATCCGCTCGACTCCATTGATTATATAAATATGAAAAAAATATCACGTGGATGTCGCTTTCTATCTTTAAATTGCAAAAAATGTGGTTATGAGATTTGCAGACTTGACTTACTCTTTAGTTAAAAAATATAACCATATTTCTTTCGAAAACGAGTAATAAGAAAGTATTGTCGTTGTTATCCCTAAAATATATCTAAAATAACGATCGTAAGACTGACACAATAAATTACCAACAAAACGAAACATATCAGTGACAAGTTCAATGAACAAGAAAATAATAATATCATCGTTACAACATATTATTACAATAAAACTAGTAGAAATGTTTCTCAAGAATAGTTGTACCGTATTTTCTTTCACATCCTAGCGAGCTTATTTTCTTTGTATTTCTACCGTAGGAAAGAAATTGTCAATCAGACGCTGTAAACCCTTGTACACACTTGCGGCAACTTTCGTTGGTAATTTATGGTGTCATAACATAGCGACAATTATGTGATATTGTTACATATATTTTCATCAAATATTGTCGTTGCCAGGTGTTGTAGCTCTCGTGATCTCATGACAATTGTATTTATACCCTAAGCCTTCGGGGGTTACGAGGCGTTCGATTTCAAACTGTCCTTAGAAGACTTCCAAGCTAGCGGTATCAAACTTAGTGTTCAACTGCATTTTTTGGGTTTTATAGTACTTTTTTGATATCGTTTGACCACCACTTGCCTGATATGTATTAATTTGTTTTGACAAATTCCTGTCAAAGAAAATTAGTAGTGCTTAGTGCAAATCGTAATGTATTTGTCTCAAAATTTCTCGTCTAGTGTACACCAGACTTTATAGTGTAAACGAACCATGGCCAGCGTTCTCATTAATCTATCCTTTACCTCGACACTTTACCGATTGCTGTACAAGTCTGCATCTTCAAAGACTTTTTACCGGTACGGTGCTGGATAGGAGTTATTATTCACTATTAGTTACCTGTCTGACACCAGAAAAATAGTTATTTTCGCCTTGATTTTATGCAGCTGGTAAGAGTTATGCAAAATTTTAGATAGATTTATATTTTATTATGAAATTACTGAGTTTGTTACAGTAGTCCAACTTTAGGTTTTTCGTCAAAGCGAAGTGATTCGCTCTAGTGTTAAAGTTTCAAGACAGCCCAGAAGTCTCTGAGACTGCCTACGGTTGTTACCGGGAACTAAAGCTTTGAGTCATCTGAAGCAAAACCTAAGGGACTAAATATGGTCTGAACAAAGCCTCAGTTGTTGGTACGTCATATTTAAATCGTATACCTAAATGAAAACTCTGCATAAATAAAATAGTAAATCCTACCGAACGACTGGAATCAACGCAGAGCTAGAGACAGGAGGGCATGTTTTAGGGTGCAGGGATGTACTAAGAAAGAATTTTTGGAAAAATAACTTAAACCCAAGCTGGTCAGTTCTTATAAAAATAAAAACTTTTTCTTCCTCCATTGCATGTCATTTAAATCACGGGCAAAGCCGCGGTTGACAGCTACAGCTACTAGTAATACTCATATAATAGATCATATCACGTTATAATCTTGCCGGATTTAAAAGATAATAAACTAATAAACTTAACAATTTGCTATACCTCATGTAAACCGTAAAAACAATATATTTTCAATATTATCTCATAACATTGCTGAAATATGTATTTCTTTGATCCAATTGCCTTTATTTAGCAAATATGTAAAGAAGTATCTGGGAACGTGGATCGTAATTGAAAGGAATAGGTCATTTGCTTTTATCTAAATGGTTACTTTTATCTTTCATTTAGTTTTATTTTGTAGGTTCTCTTCTTCAAGCGGTTACTTATATTATGGCACTTCATGTTGGTATCCGTGATGCCTTTGCCCAGCAGTGGTACAGAATAGCTTATTAAATAATGGATGAAATGGGTATGATTAGATACACTTATGTCTTTTTAACCGACTTCAGAAAGAAGGAGGTTTTCTTTTCGTCAGAAAGTTCTTTAACTTGCTAAAATTTTCGGAGCCGCCTTGAGTGATTCGTAAAACACTTATTATGTTTTTTTTTGTTTTCAGGTATTCCCATATATTTTTTTATAATACTAGAATTAGTAGTTAGCTTTTTATATTAAAGGGACTGAGTGCTAAGTGCGAGTTTTTACTCGCTCGGACGCGCCGGCGTAAACTCTTTTTCATATGAAATCAAATCAAAACAGCGCCACCTAGTGTTAATGTTTTGGTTAAATGTCAATTCCATACAAAAATTACGTTACGCGATCGAGTATGTAAGAAAACTTGCTCTAAGCACACTAAAACTTTGTGGATACGCGCCTGTCAAATTAATATGCAATAATACTTTTTTTAAGAATTATTTTAGTTTTAGTCAAACGACCTTGTTACCGCGGTCATAATATAAAAGTCAGTACACTCGCATGTCTATTTACTTTGATACAATAAAAACTCAAAAGCGGTCGGTCACATCGCATTAAAAAGGCGAGCTTTTCCACAGAAATAAACATTAACGTGTTTGAAGAGGATGCCAGAAAACGCTGAATTCAACTGTTATAGAACAGCTTTTTTGGTTTTTGACTGTCCCGGGCGGAATTAAGAACCTCTTTATTTTCGAAGTACCTACATACTTTTACT
Organism: Ligdia adustata; assembly: GCA_947049295.1. NCBI lineage: Eukaryota > Metazoa > Arthropoda > Insecta > Lepidoptera > Geometridae > Ligdia > Ligdia adustata. The sequence continues at coordinate 3,322,202 of OX346223.1, forward strand.
TTTATTACAGAAGAAGCAAAATAAATCCTAGTCTATCTTACTATTATGCAACAGGAAAAAAACCCTCAAAATGTTCTCCTAGCGTGCGACTATGCGTAGTAAAGGCTCGTCAAGCACTCTTGAGAGGATATAAAACCCTTTTTCACTGAGTTTTTGCGTATGCAAGCCTTTATCTCGAGAAGATTTATAGAATTATACTATGATCGTGGGGTCTGTGCCGTTTATCTTCAATCAAATGACTCCCAAAAGTGTTCTTAGACACCTGATTCATGAATTCTCAGAACTTTTACGTAGTCACTTTGTTTTATATGACGCAGCATTTGATATTTTGCTTGATATCTTTCGATAGTTTTTGATGAATAGTTAGTTGCTACAATTTTAAAATTTGATTAAAAATTTGTGATACCTTAGATAACATTAGTCATTATTATTGCACGACTTGGCTTACTCGACTGTTGATAATAGATGTAATATGCGTAAAGCTTAAGACTATGTATAGTGGTTCTGAGATCATAATTATTAATTAAATTATTTATTTTTCTAAGTGCTCTGTCCAACCAATTTCACTATCCAGATTGGTTGGACAGAGCAATTGGACTACTGGGGCAGTGCCTTAGGTATGCACTTGGCATCGCATTAGGAATTTAAAGAAAAATACAACGACGGTTGAGCTTGAGAGTTTGTTCCATATATTCAAAATATTCAATCAAAAATTACAAAAATTATCGCCTTATGTCTTGGCAAAGTTTAGTAAATTTTTCGCCTTTCGACGGAGTTTACGAATGTGAAATACTATTTATAACGAACTATAGTTGGAACTTTTTAGAACCGTATTACAGATAATAAAGCAACTACAAGTCCATCACACAAGTTCGCACATCGTCAATTAAAAGAAAACATTTCCCCGGAAATGTTTGATGTATCAATAAGCCTCAATAAAGGTTCGTAATAGATTAAAAGTTAATTGGACTGTATGGAGGCTCATTTTTATCGACATACTTTATCACGACCGGTAGGGGGTGGTGGGGTGGTATATTGGGGTGTTTATGGCGATAATACAGCCTTTTGTCAAGGGTTTACTCGCGTATGATTGGCGGTTACGAGGTTCCGTTTACGATGTCATCGTATTATGATTAATTTGTTGCTAAGCTATTATAGGTGTATATTTTTGGGATAAATGTTGGTAGCGATAAAGGTCATTCGTTGACAATAATTATTAACATTACTTTTGGCAGTAACAGTCTGCCAAGCGTACGCTTGTTTTTATATTCTGAGACAATTTTATTTAGTAACCTAAGTAACGTGTGTTTGATTAATTTTGCTAAGAAATCGGATTTTCACGCACAACTGATTCTGAGACAAATAACCGGGATCTATTTATTATAATGTACGTATCACAATGTTACAATGCTGGGTACGTATCTTATCTAAGAAAAGTGTGTAAATAATATTCTAACACGCTCGTCAAATTGTGGGTTGGGAACTACAGTCACCTCCGAAAGCTTTTCTGACAAACCGGTTTCCTCGCGTTGTATTCGATTTTGTACATGAATAAATAGCCATAGGTGCATGAGTGAAGCTGATCGAACCCAATCAAACAAGGTGAAGGTGGTGGTGATGAAACAAGGGGTTCGCCTTCTACTAACTAATCTACAATAAAACTTATTTGTTAATACTATACTATGAACAAAACCAAAGATGTTGTTGCTATGTTATATTTGTGAAGAAACCCGATTTTATGGGGTTTCTTAAGACAGAAGTAACTTCAAGAGATTTATTTCAAAAACATCTGCCATAATTCACTGAGGCTATATTGTTTATCTAGAACAATGCTCTTATTTCCGTCTCTACATAGAGGCAGGATTATGCCGTTTGTTTCGCTAAATAGCCGTTATTTATAACATTTGACACCCTCATTCAAGTTGCCCTGGAGTAACTTTACGAAATATGTTAAATGGTTTATAATTTGGCTGCATCGCATTTCGCCAATCATTAATTGTACCTGTCAGATAGTTGCGTTTGGTTAATGCGTTTTTGTCTTAACTTATTGTTGAATAGTGTAGATAAATAGAAATAAATTAAAAATATAAATTTAAAAATATTATACTTACTTGCAAGTATCATTCTTAACAACAGAAGCAATTTTTATTAGATCAGAAAACAGAGGTTTAGAGCAGTTAAACAACCAAAAGAGAAGTTATGATAATTAGCGTCTACGTATTTGTCACATAGATTTGACAAGAGGAATTTTCCACAACTAAATTACACGATCCCTACAATATCTATGAAAATACTTTTCAAATATATGTAAGTAAATATGTTAAATCGTTTCTCATGAGGTAAGAAATAGACTTTCGAAATGTAAAGCTTTTGTAGCAATTATGACCGAGTGGTTAGTGAAGACCATTGCCAAGCGAAATGTTCGATCCCACGAAATACGCAAAAAGAACCAAAACTACAGTTAAATAAAAACATCGTGAAGAAACCATATCATGCTGTTAGGGTGTTTCTAATGCTCGCCTAGCTAGCTATCACCCATAAGTTGATAAATATGTCGCCAAGCACCTAATGGTGTGTTCCGGCAGCCTTCCTTGTTAGCCAGTGTATTCCAGACTACGCATGCTCCCTTTAGGGCCACAGTGTCTATTCTTATTATTGTTATGTTTATTTTGTTTATTTTCTAACAAAACTATTTACGAAAATAATAAGTTTCGAAGAAGTTATGTGCTACGATATACATGTTACATTTGTATAGAAACCATACGTAGGTACATACTCGTACTTCCATAATATTACAATCAACTTCCAAAGACAATCGACGGGCGGGCTTATTTGAACAATTAAATTAGAATTAACCAGAAATATCTATTTAATAGAGGCACATGTTAGCACAGGGGTCCCTGAGCCCTTGATTACCACAGTGATTACTGCGAAGTTCGCCCGTTCGTTAATCAAAGGGTCTGCCAGACCCCCAGAGTATCTTAGACCCACACGTTTGCACAGAAATTTGGGTAAGTTCTGTGTAAATGTGGACGCTTTGGGTTGTTGAGTATTTATTTATGGCAATCGACAAACAGCTCGAAGGAGCTTTCATTGCGTAAGTGAACAACCGCTCCTTTAGTTTGGAAAGCTGAAGTTTTAGAACTATGCGTATCTAGTCAATTTATAACATACAAGCTTTTGCAACATCAGCGTTTTTTAAAGTTCCCGGTTGGATTCGTCACTCAATCGCTGAGGACAAGAAGGATAAACAAAACTACAAACACACTTGCAGATTTATAATATGTGTCGGATTAATTGTATGCTTACCAGATATTTGGGTTAGTGGCTGATTATGTTTTAATTGATTGCATGACAACATTATGAATAACTTTCACTACTCGTGGGGGTAATCGAAATATATATTTTTATAATATATATATATATATTGCAATTTGGGCGCCATTTACAAAACCAATTTCGGATGAAGATATTTTATTCTAATTCAAAAACTGGTGTCGAATGCGGCCGAAACGTAATTTAGAGTAAGGTTTGAAATGCAAAGTATATAATCTGACTTCAGATTTGGTGCTATAAAAAGAAATTTTTTAATCGAAGTGGTTCAATAAGAATACTAAAACCATTAGACTATGATTAGGTTCTGATATACGCCCTTTTCAACTATACGTTTTTTAATTTTGTACACGCACCTGTTGTTGGTGGTAACACTTTTAGAGTCACATTACATAAGTGGTAGTAAATATTACAATATATTCTATAACTTATTAGAAAACTTTTGGAATATATTGTCTGAATATATTCTAAAAGTTATGAACCTTTAATTGAGTGAAACAGTTAGTCGGTAAATATTCCTACCAATATAAAAAACGCACAACTTTGTAAGAATGTGTGTGAACGTATGTTAATTAATCTTTCGCGCAAAATAGCTGAACCGATTTTAATGTAATTTAGTACAGAGATAGCTTAAACCCTGGATTAATACATGGGCTAATTATAATCCTATATTTACGCGGGGAACACAGCAGTTCGCAGCTAGTAGGTAATATATCTGTGTTAGCTACTAGCTGCTGTGTAGATCGTATGCGTAAACATTATTTTTATAAATCAATAGATTCATTACACACTAGCTGCGCTCTGCGGTGTTACCCGCGGATCTCAATTTTTTACTAGTAATAAATATAGCCCATATTACAGAGTGATAAAGTAGCTTTCTAACGGCAAAATATTTTTTTAAATCGGTTGTTTTTAAGTTTATTCGTTAGATACACAACTACGAATCTTTCCTCTTTATAATATTAGTGTAGATACGAATAGACTTTCTATTTTTATAACTTTTTCAATGTCGATATTTCAAAATGGATTTTAGACAGACGGAGCTGTTTATATCATTTTTTGCAAAGCACTTGCTTCTACATTACATAGCTACAGTAAAAGTCTGTGCGGTTAAAAATAGAGCCCTAGAGGAAATCAGTCAGGCAACAGGACAATACGGAGTCATTTTCTCCCAAGAATAATAAAAATCCACCACCCGTTAAGAGGTTTTTGACTAAAATCTGAAACAAGTTGTCTTAAAATTTTAGAAGAAAGATAAAAGACGTTCACATGTTTTTTTTTTTTTAATATTAGCCATGATATACTTATTTTTCAGGCAATAAAACTATAGATCAATAGAATTAAGCGTGGCGTTTCTTTTTGTGTCATCAGTGTCAAAAAAAATTGTATATAGATATGTTCTTACTCGTTTCTTAACCTTTCTAAATAATAGCTCAACACTCACTATGCTAAATATTCTGCGAAATACGTTTCACTTAATCGAATTCATTTTCAGCGTCGTTGATGCTAAAAACCTACTCGCGTTCGAATTTGGCAAATCCTTGCTTTATCTTTATCCAAGAATATAAGAGCCAAATGTATGATAAAAAAATACGAGAACCCTAAAAGGTTCTTAAGCCACGTGTGAAGTAAATTCCATTTTACAAGTGCATTTTTCATAAAAACTAAATATATTTTCGAGTAAAATCTAATGGAGTGCAAAGTTGGCGATAAAAGTTTATTGTTAGACTAAACAAAAAGCTTTGAATAGCAAAATACAGAGTCAGACAATAAATATAAATAGAAATCCGACGTACGTCATAAATATTGTTTTCCAGGAGCTATTTTCATGATTCTCTACATTGTAGCAATCTAATGTAGAAAAGGCTATGTAGGGTGAAATCTCACTACGTTTATGATAAAGATAATAATAAGAGACAGGATATATATGCTCTTCGAAATCAATGGCGTCGTTATTCACCCTTATGTTATGCAACGTTTTTATAATTGCTACGCGAGTAGCTGAAGTGACTAAATAATGTGGATATTAACAAACAAAAAAGAAGGAATACATTTGTATTATGCAATGTATGGTTATAATACAATTGAAACAATAATATCTGTTTTAGTTTTCTGGCACGAACCGGCTTCAGCTTAGCATAAAGCTGGTTGAAAACAACTGTTCTGTTGATGCTGGTAGGTGAGCATTAATAGTAGTGAATCTCCCAGCTATGAGTATAATCGGTATAAATCAGCTGTACCGCCTTATAAAGGGTCATCGGTTAGGGGTGTACTAAATCGAAAGGGGGTCGCTGTACTCATCCTAAGAAACAGCATTCGCTAGAGGACTAACTCTGTGTTCGAGAAAAAAACTCAGATTAACTTTTTGAATGGAACAGCTGATATATTTTTTTTCAAATTCAGAGTTGTTGCCATAGTGAAAGTTCTTCCTTGAGATGAGCACAGTGGCTCCCTTTCTGCTTAGTACACCCCTAACCGATAACCCTGTAGTATTAACTATTATTTATATGAAATACAAAATGTTCTTTTTTTTATTAAATCTGTACTCTTTTTTATAATTGAACCTGGAAATGGTAATTTTTTGACGGAATAGGAGAGGAAGGAAGCATTTGACGTAGTTAGTTGAAGTTTAGTGTTTAGCTGATGAGCAAATTCATCAGTATCTAACCATAAATACAAAATATCAGTAACTTGGAAGGACAAATCTCAGAAATCTTCGCAATTATGCAAAAAATATCCGCGATTAAAATCAAACGATTATTTTTCTCAACTAAGCGTTCTAGTGTGATAAAATCCTTGCACGTAGACCGTATCGATACCGTAATAAAAACGGATTTTCAGACGCGGCGTATCCGATACAAGATTTATGAGATGGTAATAAACTAGTAAAAGATGTACCTACTCGTCTGTGATTCGGTCACTGGTGGCTATTACTATAGATAGGATACAGAAGTTCCTATACCGACCGAATACTTATACGAATTATAATTTTTTTCTAAAGACTTCTAAAAAAGAGGAGATACTCAATTCGACTGATTTTTTTTTTTGAGTTACACGAAGGTTGAATAAGGAAAATTATTCTTTTACATACAAAAAAAACTGGACTCTTTTGAGTTACTCCTTTTTTAAGTGGAAAAGTGACAACCGACCTCCATTACGGCTAGCGCCGATAGAACTTTTTCAGTTATTTTTATTCAAAAATCAAACCTCTTAACCATGTTCGACAAAATTAAAATTGATACATGTGGAAGGTACCTTTCAAATACAATTAATTTTTCTAATTGGTCTTACCCGTCTCTGAGGAATTAGGTAACAAACATTACAGTTATTACAGTTGGTCCCGAGTTCGATCCCCGGACAGGTTAAACATTTGTGTACATGAACATGTCTGTTTGACCTGTGTCTGGGTGTTTATTATATATATATATAAGTATGTATTTATGTATATAACAACGTATATCAGTCGTCAGGTTACCATAGCACAGGCTATGCCTAATTTGGGACCTGAAGACCTTCGTGTGGATGTTGTATCATATTATTATTATTACAAACAAAATATGCAGTCGAATTGAGCACCTCCTGTTTTTGAAGCCTGTAGATAATATGTCATGTAACACCCATGTATGTAGTCCCTTATACATTTTATCAAAATAAGTCAACGTTTTTAAAGTATGTAACAAAAACAAATTATAGAATTATTTTAAGAGAATCTCCTATATTAAAATATATATATAATAAAGAAGTAGTATATCTTAATTTATTTCATATTATGCTCCTTGAATTGGCATGATAAAAGGATGCCAACAAATTGTAAGTTGCTTTCAGTAAATTTTCCTTCACGTATGTATGTATGGCATGTTCAACATCTGCCCTCATACGGATTTGGAGCACTAGGACTTAAGATATTCTGTGATTTTCAGCGCCCTAAAGAAACCTCAGCTATTTATAGCCTTTTTGTAATACTCCCCAGATTTAATTCTTTAAAATATTGCAAATCAACGGAGCAATCTACGCGTACTGTAAAGTAGGAGATTTTATTACAATATACTTTTTTATAGAAAATAGCATTATGTGTTACCACGTCTTGTCTGATATAAAGCAACGATGAAACCAAATACGTAGCATACTCAGCCAGAAAAAAAATGATCATTCGCAACTTCAAAATATCCTGAATTATTGGGAACGCCACCATCTGGCAGTTTATACAATAACAGTTGAAGCAAAGCGACTCCGTTCTACAAATCAATACACCTTCTAAAAATGTTCATTCAATCCCATTCGTTCCGTTCACTCTCTATTTAATGTTTAATAAGTTTATTACCCTTGTTGGCCTTCACAAGGTTAAAATCAAGTGCGTGTGAAGTTTCACGCGTGTTAAACCCCACCTACGTTATTTGTGAATAAAACAAACGCGATAACTTTTCTATATGTAGGTCACGCAACCATATTATAGCCCACAGAATGTATGCAATGTTTACAATAATTGCTCGCCTAAAATAAAGCTGGGTACTCAACAGCAATGCTCTTCAGAATTAGAGTATAGCCATTTTGTTGACTTAGCGAGCAAAACGTCTCGCATCCTATCCTACTAAACTATAAACGCGAAAGTTTGTAAGAATGTGTGGATGAAGTTTGTTCCGAAGATAGCTTGACCATCATAGGCTACCTTTTATTCTGTATTTATAAAAATATTCTTTGTATATATGTCCCTAGATTATTTTTTTATGGGATCAACTAATACTTTACTTCTTTACTAATATTATAAAGAGGATATTTGTAGTTTTGAATGTAACTAATAAACTCAAAAACTACTTAACCGATTTTTAAAATTCATTCGCCGTTAGAAAGCTACATTATCACTGAGTAACATAGTCTATTAAAAAGTATAGAAATGAAGTACAGCTAGTTGTACAAGACAAAGCAATTGAGACAGACAGCTATATGACTGCAAACTTACGTCGGTGTCAGTGAAACCGAAAAATGTTCATTCTCTTAATATGTCGTACGCTCTGTCCTATATATTTAATCGAAGTACTCGTTACCATTTTTGTATTAGGTACATACGGTACGTATCGCATTACGTATACAATATTATGTACATAAAGTACGTAACGCTTTCCGACGGAAGAAAAAAATTGAATTCATAGAACCTATTCACTATTTTCAAGATTAATGGGGAACATCGACGAAAATGTTGTCCTATATCCGTGGTTAGAAACTGAGTACAAATTATTATCCAGACAAAGCCACTGACAAAATAAAAACTTGCCAGACTCAAAGCAGATCTACTCATTTATTCAATTACAAAAATATTTGTAGTATTAAAGGTCATTAATATTTGAATATCGGTAATATTAAAATATAAGTACCTAATATTAAAGTAAAAATTAATATTTTGGTGATATGTGAGTAGCCGAATATATATTTTAGATTCCGATAACCAAGCCATCTAATACTAAATATCGTGTATAGTTAGCGATGGAAGAAGTGAAACCAGTAAGCTGATTTCGTTTAAACTGCACCATCGCAACCACACGCAATGTTTTCGAGCCAAAATCAGCAACCGATTGATCACGGTCGTTACGCGCGTCACTTGTGTACGCAATAAATTATGTCACCGAGAATCGATAGGTCTCACTGAACTCCTAGCACCAGTTTTTGAATAGATCGCAGGGACACTTTCCGAGAAACTAAGGGTGTTCGGAAATATGAATTTAATTTTTGAAACGTCCGAATGAATTCATATATGACGTCCCTAATGACGTCAGCAAAAACAAAAATGCAACTTTTTAAATATCGTTCACAAGTGACATCATTAGCGAGTGATAAATTCATTCGAACGTTTCAAAAATGAGGCCCCAGTTGTCGTCCGGTGTTACAGGTCATCCCCCTAAGTATTTTTTACTATAAAATAACCATTTACCCTTATACGGCAGAAAATAAGCCCCACCCGAGCGTCCTTGATAGGTACTTGACGTATGTAATTTTCTTGCAAGTATTAAGTTACCCCATATTCGTAGGCCCGCAACATCATGTTGTATCGATACAAACCGAGTTACTCCGCTAATATATTCAATTTAACAGCCATTGAATAACGTTATTCCTATGGAATATAATTATTTACAAGGTTATTTGCATCATAGACACTTGTAGCACTGTCCGAGCGAGCAACATGTACTTTCGTCTTAAATTTTTTCTGCTTGATTGGTTGTTGGTGTTCGCGTACAAATCGTAGTGTCACACTTAAATTATATTGGACCTACGCATAGTTCTTTTTTTTATATAAATGGGGAAATTTTCTTTAAATGGTTTTTCTCTCAATAGGGGGTAATATTTTTGCGACACTGATTTCAATAATATTTAGTACAAACTAGCGAACGTTTTTTTTGTAAAGTTGCAAAACTTAATGAGCAACGGTTCGCAGAAAACACTTTTTTAGATTGACATAGTTTTAGATGGAGAAGGAACTGTAGCGCTTGTAGCACGTCTTGCTTAGATATTTCAATCGATCATCAAAAGTTGAACAATGTACAGCCCAGTCAGATCTTGGATGGATTACCTCGGAGTGACATTTCTGATTGATCAAGGCATTTTAGTACCTATTTAGGTACGTGTGTTCCACGATTTCTTAGAGCCGGCTGCACCGATAAGGATTATTTTTGTGTCAAAAGGTACCTTTTCATCTAGAATCATACTTTTTATACAAAATCGGTTAAATGCTTACATTGTATATAAAAAAAGAATAGACCTACCGATATGATGACTGTTCTCGTTTTTAACTTAATACGTAAAAACAGTCGGTTTTAAGTATGGTGTGTGTGTGGTGATAAGGGTTAAATCAAAGAGCTTCACTAGTAGAATACTATAAACGATGATACATTTCAAATCCAACATGGCAAATTAAATATTAATTATATTTTGATCAAGGTTTTAATGCCTGTATTATCCATACGACACTATTACTCGTACGTCCGCACACTGTTTATTCTTTATTTTTATATATTTTCATTACGCATAATTGTGCGACAACTTGACTTTGACTTGAATTGAATTAAGAAATGAGTTATATGTATAAAACGCAATAAGCAAATCAAATATAAACCGAATAAATCAGTCAATGTAGCTGTAATAAGCAGGCGTTTGATAGAATTTTTTTGGAATCGCAAATTCATTTATTCTAAAGAGGGTTATTTTTCATCGTGGAAAAATTGGTAAAGTCGAATCGAGTTCCAAGTTTAGATAAGGAAAAGGCTCAAATAATGTAATTTATAGCGTAATTATATTCTTTTAAATGTGGGAAACTAAATTTATGAGGGCGAATCTTTTGTTTAGAAGATTTTAGGGGTTTTCATACAATTGATGTAACAGTTTTAAATAATTTATCTAAAACTGTCACTTTACTTTTTTTTTAAAACTTCATCTACTGTATATATAAGGAAGATTTTTTCATTCCTACACATATTATTATAAATGCGAATGTGGGTTTGTTGATTTGTTTGTCCATTTTATCCTCAGCAACCGAAGGACGGACTCGTTTTTTTGCACAGAGATAGATCGACGAGTACTTTTTTTCCTGAAAACAAACATAACGTGGGCGAAGCCTCGAACAAAAGCTAGTAAACTATGGTATACCAACTCGTCCCGCGGGCCTCAGATAAAATTTCATGTTATCACATGTAATTTTATACATACGAAATTCAATCACACTAATAATATAAAGGCTTGTTAGATTGTTACTCCTTCATGCCCAAACGGCTACACGCATTTGGATGAAATATCGTACCGAAATAGCTAATAACCTGGATTAACACATGGCCACATTTCATCCCGGATAAATATAGTATTATTTCCGTATTATCAAATTTCTGCGGGAAACACTGCTGGGCGCAGCTGGTTTTTTTATGTTTTTGCCTGTTATTGTACCTACTAGATAATAGATATAAATATTAGTAGGTTTTTAGATTTTTACCAAAAAGAAGGTACAAATCTAAAAACGTTCTATACCTATAAATTGAAGACGTCGTAAGTGACGTCACATAATTGGAGCCCCGAAGCTTCAAACCGTCCCTTTACAGACCAAAACTTCCCTCAGAAGTCATAAAATTAAACTCTCAGGGCAGTGAATTAACTCTTTGATAATAAAACATTTTGGGATTCTCTATTCCCTGGATAGAAAATCACAATTTATGCGCAAAATTACGCAAGAGAGTAAAGAGCTTGGTTTTTAATTCCTGTTTTATATGTATAGAACTTTTCTCAGAAGTTTCCAGTCCTCAATTTGGCCCAGCAAAACTAAGTTCAAAAATTTGTATGCAATATATATTATAAAATAATAATACGGTATTAATGGCAACACTTCGTGGCTGAAATTAGTTCAATTTTAACATATGCCTCATAAACCACTGAACGATGTTTCGTTGTCGAAAAACTTAAGTTTTTGAACAGAATTTTACTCTCTTTGTGTTTTTAGGAGCGCTAAATCAAGAAGGTGCTTGTTACTTACTTTTCCAAAGAGGTTTTCATAAAAATACAAAAAAGATCTTGTAAAGTTTTTCAGGAAAATTATTTTAAAAAACTTTCAAAGGATGTAAAATAGGTATTTGTTTGATAATATTGAAAATATTAAAACTTATTTTTAAATACAAACTTATTAATATATACAGCGATAATTTCCATTTTGTTTCTTTATTTAAATTATAAAGCTCCAATGTCGTAGCCTAGTTGGTTAATTCCTTGCCTTAGATGTGAAAAGCTGCGGGTCCAATCCCAGGTTTAGCTGTGCTAAGTTCCTCACTTATGTGCATATCATAATTAATTAAGGTTTAGCTTTAAAGATGAAAATCTGCTTGTCGGAGAAGGTTATAATCGCTTTCGAAGATGAGTGAAGTCTCCAAGCCGCAATTTGGCCAGGCGTGGTAAACTATGGACTACTCGTCCTTCATAGAGGAGGTGCGAGCTCAGCAGAGAGACGTTATGGGCTGATACGTAATATAGGAGCTACATTCAATGTTTATGTAAATCTATATATATAAGAGTAAGTCTTGACTGACTGACTGTTTTTTTAGGAATTAACGTAGAGCCTAAACCGCAGAACCTAGACACATTTTTTTTATAAATTGCGTTTGAAAACTACTCGCTTGATGTAAAGCGACGATGTGATCTAGGATGTGGCACGCTTGTCTAGAAGAAACCGATTTACTCGCAGTTTGAAAAGATCGAGATTTTAGGTATCGGAAAATAGAGACATGAAATTTGGAAGGTGTTTTCATTACCTATACGTTGTGGCAGTGGACTAAGAAAATATTTTAACAAATTAATTGAATCATAATTATTAATTCATGAATTTTTTAACATTCAAATTAATCGTGGGCAACTATTGATATAAACTAGTAAACAAACATTGCAGCCATATTTGTCCTGCACCATAATTATTATTTGCGTAGGTACTTACACATTGTTTACTGGGAATTTAATCCGATAAGCTGATAAATAACTACTCCAACGCTACCATTATGCTAAAGTATGTATATATGTAAACGGTGCTATGATAGGTTAGTTTGCTGCGTTATCCCGCTGATATGGAAATTTATACAAATCACACTAATATTTTAAATTGGAAAATTGGTTTGTGTATATATATTAGTTACAAATAAACGTTTCACACTTATTCCCCACAAGTATTTCTCCCGTGTCGGGGATGCCATTCACAAAGATACTTAGACTCGATGACAGATGTTCAAACTATATTTTATTATTTGACGACTGTCGTAGCCTAAATGGCCAAGAGCCGGCGGTACCGATTCGATTTCCCACAGGAGCAGGTGTTCAAATGCTAAGTTTGGATATAAATGCCTTTTATAAGAATGTTGCATTGCATGGCATCTCAGATAGTGAAGTGACCCTTGTGAGAAACTATACGTTTTATTATATTAAATCATTTACACGAACATATTTTCAGTGAGTGTGAACATGTCCTGCCTTGAATTGTCTCTTGATACATATATATTTTAAAATGGTTTGGAGTGATGTATAACGGCTAAATTGCTTCTCCATAAATTGATATCAATATAAGTGACTTGAACAGGTGCCGCTATTTTGCGCGGCAGTTCAAGAAGAAAAGTTTTCAGCGCAGAAATTGTTTGAATTATATTTTCAAAATATCCGCCACGCTGTTTTTTTTATCGCCTAGCAACCAACCTGACAGTGAATACAAGAGCCTAATAAGAGAGCGGAATCCATCCTATCTATTCAATAAAGTAATATCAATGTTTGTAACTATCCAATAACACTGAAGTATATTGATGTTTTGCGCGGTCTGTCTTGCGCGGGTGATTTGTTTGTTTATGATGCGGATGCCTATATTATTTTTGGATGTCAGCTGATTCAGCAGAAGAAGATGTTTTAAAGCCCGCAAGCCTCCCCTACCTATCTGCCCCTTCCACCGCCACAGGTGGGCCAGAGTTGCAGGCGGCAGCTTCCTCTGCCTGACCCGCCGGAGCCTCAAGAAACTTTTATTTCTAATTTTATAACATCCAATGTACAAGATACAGCCACAAAGAACCAAATTCAAAATTTTCCCGTGGAAAACATGGTACAATGTCAGCAGTGTTCCCAGCCCCAATTTTTTAAAGGAGAACGGGGTCTCAAAATACACAGTAGTAGAATTCATAGAACCCAAGCACATTCAAGTATCGATCGTATTACAACAAATTCAACTTTCTGGCTAACTCTTTCAAAATTTAAGAACAATCTTCCTATAATCAAAAGAATCCCACGTGGTGCTCGTGTAAGCGTAGCCAACTGCCTCTAATGCACGAACGATTAAGAACGTTATAATTTCAGATAATACAAACTCCCTGGAAGCTTAGGAGCATTTGCTGACATTTCCTTAGAGGATTTTACATATTCCAAAGGATTCATCTGACAGAACTTCTTTAACAAGCCGTATCAAACAAAATTGCTTACAAAATTCGAAGTCTTGTCCGATCTTCTCTTGCCCTCTTTCAGGTCCAATGCGTCGTAAAAATTCACCCTCTTTTAATTTAGTTGAGGAGAAAATGGCTGAAGGGGATATGAGGGGATCGGCAAGACTTTTGTTTTCAACGGAATCTATAGCACCAGACACACCCGAAACTCTGCTGGCTCTGAAGGAAAAACACCCATCTTCAACAGCTAATACAATCCTTTCAGATCAACTAAATGTTGATTCTCTTGTAGCCACAACCGACGATATAGTCTATGCTCTAGGCTCCTTCCCTAGCGGCTCTGCCGGCGGACTCAACTCACTCACACCGCAACACCTGAAAGATTTGACAGGAGCAGGCTGCGGAGAGACGGGAGATTTCGGGAAAGGTACATGATAGCATAACAGACATTTTTTACGGAGCTAACCTAAAAAAGACGGAGGCATTCGACTGATTGCCGTAGGTACCGTGTACCGTCGTCTTGCTGCCAAATTATGTTGTAAAACATTAAAGATGCCCTGTGCAATGAGTTCCAGCCTCTGCAACTGGGGTTCGGGTCTCGCGGTGGCTGTGAGGCGGCGGTGCATGCTCTACGGACATATCTTAGTCATCAGTGTGGGGAAGTGCTGGTGACGGTGGATGTTAAAAATGCTTTTAACTCCGTTGACAGGACCGTCCTTTTGAGTGAAGTTAAAAACAAAGCTCCCCACATTTACAGTTTTATCCAACAGTGCTATGGTACACCTTCTAAATTAGTTTATAAAAATAATTTAATCTCTTCGGAAGTAGGATGCCAGCAGGGTGATCCGCTTGGGCCGGCGTTATTTAGCTTGGCTATTAACCCTATCATTAAGAGATTAGGATCAAAATTCAACGCATGGTACTTAGACGACGTTACTCTAGCCGGCGACGGCCAAACAGTTTATAATGATCTGAAATTATTAACCGATGAATTTTTTGAAATAGGCCTTACACTACATTTTTCAAAATGCGAATTTTTGTTCCATCTTATTCATCAGCCAATAAATTAGACACTATGAACATTTTAAATCAAATTGCACCGAACATAAAACTTCTTAATAACGAATCTCTTCGCCTGCTAGGTTCACCTATTTGCAACGTATCTCTCTCTCTAGTTTTGTTGATAATAAAATTAAATTATACCGAAACTATTCAGATCGCCTTCAAAAAATAAATAGTCATGTAGCTTTTTTCATCATGCTATATTGTGTTTTCGTGCTAAAATTCATGTATTCCCTGAGATGCAGTCAGCTTTGGAAACATGCGATACTTTTACAACAGCTTGACTGCATTCAAAGGGGTGCGCTCACCGCCATTCTCAATATATCTTTCGATGATCGATCATGGCGCCAGGCCTCGATACCTGTAAGGTTTGGAGGCTTAGGCATTCGCAAAATCTCCAGTGTGTCTTTGCCAGCTTTTCTTTCATCAACCCATAGCTCGCAAAAACTTGTTAGAAACACTTTAGCTTCTTCAATTCCAAATTTTCAGTTTAGTTTTTTTGCTGAGGCTTTGGAAAACTGGCAAACAATTTGCCCAAGCGGATTCCTACCAAAGAATCCGTCTTTCCAACGTCAGTGGGATGGGCCGCTCTATCTATTAGAGTATGAAAATCTTTTAAGTTCATCAAGCACTTTGGCAGAGTGTGCCCGTCTTCTTGCTGTTGCCCTTGTTGGGAATCCGGACTTTGGCTACACACACTATCATCAAAAAATATTGGCACCCTATTAAAAAATAACACATTCCGCGTGGCTGTATCAGTTAGAGTAGGAGCCGTATGCCAGGTCTCACACAGGTGCAGCTGCGGTTACATGGCAGACCAATATGGCCACCACGCACTATCTTGTGTCAAAAGTGCTGGGCGCATTCCGCGACACGCCGACTTGAATGGTATCATCCGTCGGGCTCTAGTCAGTGCTGGCGTCCCGTCGGTCCTAGAACCTAATGGACTGATGAGGGACGACGGTAAGAGACTCGACGGTATGACCCTTATCCCTTGGAGAGTGGGACGGCCCCTAGTGTGGGATGCTACCTGTGTAGATACACTGACTCCGTCCCATCTTCCGACGACCACGATTGAAGCTGGCGCTACCGCGGCTAAAGCCGAAGCCCTTAAGCGGCGTAAATATATGGGTCTAGATAGGACCTATATATTTGTGCCGTTTAGAGTGGAGACACTAGGTACGAACCTAGTGTCTCCACTAGGGGGGCATCCGCCATGTCTTTTTATAAAGACCTGGTCAAGCGTTTGGTGGAAGCGTCAGGTGTACAGAGTGCTGGCATTTTTTCGGCCAAAAATTGAGCATTGCCATTCAACGTGGCAATGCTGCCAGCATTCTGGGCACCTTTCCCTCCACCTCAATAGGCCTTTTAGATTAATTTTTAGTTTACTTTAGATTTTAATTTAGTTTTAGTTATTATATTTTAAAATGTTATTTAAGTTTATGTAAATAAAAATATAGGTAATATTTTTTACACGACCTAAAGCCTTTTTTAGACAAGACCTTCATGGGGTTGGCACCATGTAGACCAACATGTAAAGAACATTTACAGTTTGAAAACAACAAAAAAATACAGATACATAAATTTATACACATATATATAGAAAATATATAATAATACGAGCTAAAAGAGGCAAGGCAAGATCTGGGATATTTCTAACATTAAAAAATCCACTGAAATAATATTATAGGGTAATAGTGATAATCTACAGCGGTGAGTTTTTTTTTACATATCAACCAAGTATTCAAAAATATAAGTCAGCAGTGTTATAAAAATATCATAATGATCATCTATTATTATTTTTACCATCGTATAAGAAAATATTTAAAAAAAATATAGTATATTAAGTCGTTATTCTATACTTTAAGCTGCAGACTAATTGTTATTGAGACAAAGTTTTCTATGCCGATAATGGCTGAAAATGATCGCTGATATTAAATTTAATGAGACTTGAAGACAATATAGTAAAATTCTTAGAAATTCCTTTACAATGACAAAAGTACACAATTTGTAACGTGAAGGAATATCTAAATCAACTAAATTGTTAAAATAATTTTCGAATGAACGATGATGCTATTATTATATTTTAGGGGTTACAATTTTCTCATCATTCTGAATAACCTTAAATAAAATAAGCTACAATATATACGAACATTTTTGTCTAATAGCTGTTAGGCCAATCAATAATTTCGACTGTTTTATTTAGCTCGTGTAAATGGATGTCTAATATTCCATTTATTTGGACTGAAGCGACAAATATATGAGTACTTACATAATATTTACTAATATGTCCAGGCACACATGTCAGTGTTATTATGTTATTGTTAAAAAGTACAATAAGAACATTATAGATATATTATAAAGAGCAAATTATTACTAACTATAACTTAAACCGATAGACATGGAAAAATCGAGAGGAGGCCTTTGCCCAGCAGTGGAACACTACAGGCTAACAACAACAACTACAACATTAAATTGCAGAACGGATTACATATAGACCACTTAAGATCACAGATAATCAAGAAAGGAAGATACGATGGCGCTAATGTGTCAACGCATGTCACTACCCAACTAACCCAACAAAAAAGATGTCACTGAAAAGCTGTTACCTGCCGGTTTTATCGTGTAATAGAATTATTGTTTTGATAGAATTTGACTCTTTTCAAAAATCGCCTAATCGCTTTTTGTTAATTTATACCAATAATATAAAAAAGGAAATATTTGTATTTATGTATATGTGAGACAAATAAGCTTAAAAACTGCTGGACTGATATCAAAAATTCTTTCGCCTTAAGAAAGCTTCACTATCACTGAGTAACATTAGTTATTTTATTACTAGGAAAAATTGGAGAGAAACACCGCGTAGCCTAGCTAGAACATAATTAAAACCATAAAGATTATCCAATAAATAAATTATTGTATAAAATACAACTTGGAAAAGTTGTATTTTATACAATAAAAACTCAAACGCTCAAACTGAACAACAGACACAAGACAAGTATATCCTTCCAAACCCCTAAATCCCACCGATTCCAAATTCCCCAATCGCAATACTTATGTACCAACAAAACATATTACGGTAATATCAATAGCTAGGCCTTCCCGTAGCGCGATGCGATATGTGTCACATTGACACTGAGCCGCCGCGATGCGATGGGGGAAAGAAAAAAGATACAATAGCTGCCAGTAAAAATGACGTATTGACACGGTTATATGGCACGGCTGATTTCTGCCTCAGCGTGATAGTCTAGGCATTTGAGCGATGTAGTTAGGGGCTGGATGTAGGCACTCAAAAGAGGAATTCTATTTGGGATAGATGAGTGGAATAATAATAATTTAAAAATGTGACAACTGTTTTCATTTAGGCAGACGCTTACGCATTTAGTATTTTGATTTAAAACTAGTCTGAATGCGAAATAAAATTACTAAAACAGATTATGATTTCTACTTGACAAGAATTTTCCAAATCGAACCAGGGGTGTGTGACTATAAGAAAAAAAAATAGAATAATTAATCTACTTCTTTTTTTAAGTCTGTTAAAATAAATGTAGGTGTAGGTAAGAGTACCCATGGGTTAATAATAAATGTTGCTCCAAAATCTTGCACCGTATACTCAAATATTTTGGAGAAACACAATCTTGTATTTTGGGACCCAAAAGCTTGAAATAGTTAACATGTTTGGTTAGCCGCTACAATGTGTCAAAAATTTTTGTCGAGAGAACAAAAATCCCGTGTAAAATATTGTTGATTACAAAGTAGATTCCGAAGAACTAGACAATGTTTGTCATGTCAATGTTTGCCAGCGTTTTACTGAGGTTATTTTCGTGTAACGGCTCTCTCATATGGTAGTTTCAGATAAAGTAGGTTAGATCTTGTCGCCCCATAGGAAGATAATTTGCGATAAGGCCGCCATTAGAAATCTAGCATTGTTTTTATCAATAAATAATTCTTATTCTACACCACCTACAAATTTACCGCTTGAAAACTCAACCCTTCAAGTAAACAAACGAATCTTCCGCGACACACAATATGCAAACATGTTTGTCTGCAATGTCAACCCAGACCGATTACGTTTTCGTCTGAGGTTGAATTTATCGTGTTTCTCTCACCTACCCGCATTTCTTCGGTGTCTTTGTAATCAGTCGTGTCCCACCGACAAATACCAATACACATAGAGAAATGTAAAACTAAGCAGAAATCAACTTATGTTTTTTGTTTTTGACAATATTGTCTAATAAATATATGCAAACACTTCTTTTTGCCTGTGTGTATTATATTTATGTATATATATGCACCCTAATAATTAGAAACGTAGTACAAATTATTATGTCTTTTATAGAAAGAGATATAATAAGCATATCTCAATTATTGTTTCCCAGCAAGGCAAATCGGTTTCTTTTAAGCAAGCGTGCTTTTACGCCACTTGCGGTCAAACGCAAGACTTTTATATTATAGACTATTATTACAATTAAAGTTGTTTACTACAAAAACCTACTAAACTATGTTCCTAAAACTTGGGAAGATAAGAGTCGGCATTGTAAAGGACTCCATTACAATGTGACGTCACTATTAACAAATTAATTGGCAAGAAAATTTTTGTGTTACTGTAAAATCAAAATAAAATCTAAAGCCGAATCTTATCTTTCCAAGTTTCATACTCAAAGCGTGACGTGTTATATCCCGGACTGGCACTGTATCCCATTAAAACAAGAGAAACGAAAATGTGCCGTGTATTTCTCGCTCTAGAATTCTCAAAGAGGCTGCCGTAACTGTGGCATCATGATGAGCATGCCTTTGCGTTTTGTTATACGTCTCGCCTTGCACCTCTGTTTGCGAAAGTGTGCGTTTCGCGACACTTGTACGAAAAGCTGCTAATTGGAAACGTGGCAGTTTTCAGTTTCGCCTTTTAGATTATGTGCTTTTAAAATTTGAATGTTAGTAAACCCAGGTCGGGTGTACTGGAGCTTAAATAGTTTATTAAATATATTATATATTATTATCCTTGCGATCCCTTAAGCCTGGAAAAATGTTCTTTTGAATGTCAGTTTAAATGTTGGTCTCTCTCATATACAGTTCATAGTTTCCACCCAATCTTGATGAATTTTTGATCGTTCGGTTTATTTTATTGATTAAGTAGGTAGGTATTTCTAATGAAAAGGTGGAAAGCTAGCTACATTACACCAAATTTAAGTGCAAGAGGGACATCGAAAAGTGGGTATAATATCTTAAATATAAATCCTTGTGAGTAGTATGATTACTCGTTAAGAATAACGTTCTAAAATATAATTTCATATTTACTCTTTTTTGCTTTTAATTGAAGCATTAAAAATCTATTAGTTGTAATACAAATGTCTTCAACAGACGCTGTCACAATCAGGTTTGGACGAGACGAGAGTTTGTAAGTTAAACTTTTGGCACGTGCATCTTGTTTCCCGATTTTGCTGGTCAAAATAATTCAATATCCAACCGCTGAAATTCATAACCAAAATCTATTTTGTTCCTTAGTTCTACATTTAAACTGAATTGGTTTTTATATAAAGGTTAGTGGGATTACTGAATTATTACTTCCTTTGTACAACCTGAATTTATTCTTCTGTGGCAAATCAAAAGTAAAGCTATTAAAAGTATGAACAGCATCACATAAACTTAAAAAGATTAAACCCGTCAAAATGTTCCCTTTACTTTATTCCTATCGAGTTACATTATTACTAGATACACAATTGTTAAATTATTTTTAATACACATAATATGTTATTTGTTTAATAAACATATATGTGTATTATAATTTTTTTAAATTATTAATTCCTTTCTTAGTACACCCCTACACCCTATATAACCCCATAATACACCCTATAATGAATATTGCTTCCAAATTATGTCTCTAGGCTTCTAGCAAATATCAGTAATACATGACTTACTCTTTTATATCATTACTAGTAGCCATGACAAAATGAAATATAAATCTTTGAATTTTGAACCCTTTTTTGGCCTCCTTAGTTGTTGAATTTCCTAAAATACTACACTTCTACACTCTGCAATGAATGCAACCGCCAAATGTTGTCTCTAGGTTCAGCGGTTTAGTCAAAGCGTTGATTTCTAGCAAATATTAGTCAGTCAGTCAGGACTTACTCTTTTATCTATATGGAGATTTATAAATTCTCTAGCTTGTGCTTGAATAACAGTTCTACAATGACATCATAATTATACAACAACAATCAGTATGTATGTATGTCATCAGCAGTGGACAGTTAAATTCAAGCCTAAAACTTATTCTACTATAATCTACCATACATCACAATCAAGCCTTAGTAGGATCATAAGCCAATAAGTAGTCTTTACAAATCCAGTACCTACGTATGAAGCCCATATATAAAAAAATATATATAGCTTAAAAGTTAGAACGTCACCAGTCTACCTCTGTAGAGTTGCAATGATAATAACACATCATTTTTGCAACGTCAAAAATACAACATCAAACAATGAATAGTTATCATAAAACTGCAATTATTGTACCCAATGTTGCTTTATCCACCATTACTTACAAACGCCCGAACAAATTTGAATGTATCGTAACATTATATCACGCTATACACGGATTCAAAAGATACTTGACACTAAATATATTTAATAAATACTGTCAGAAAAGGAGGAAATAATATAATTATATTATATTACTTTTACAACGCCTATTTCAGCCAATTGCGTAGAGCGGTCTGCCACAAGACATAGATCATTGTTTATATTAATCAATTCGGTATAGTATTAACATATTCTGCAATCACATACAAACTATCAAACAATACATGTTCCATGGTTTAACATACTAACTATCAAGTGATATATGGCACAGGTCACCGTAAGTATTTTGTGGCGCAGGGCGCGGTCATATAAATAAACCATGGGCACGATTATAGTTTCTGTACCAATAGATTTTATGGCATCATAAAACAGTTTCTTTTTTTAATTTCTAACCGACTTTATAAAGTAAGAGGTCCCCACGTCGTTGAAGCTTTTTTATGTGTGATTCTCGATATATCACATATATCTATGAAAATTGGTAAAATTGTTTCTTTTTTATCGAAATAGCTTTAAATTTTCTTTGATTTAATTTTATACTTAAGTATATATAGGTTAAATTCTATAATACAACGTATGTTTTCTTATTCTCGTAATCGATAGTAGGTATATAAATTGAGAGTAAAGTTAATTTTTTTTAGCGGAAACCTATCATGCAAAGTATCACAGAATAGGCTTTTTGATATCAAAACAAATTTTCATAAAACATAGATAAAGTGTAGGTTTCAGATCTCTAATTTTTTTGAACGGCAGTTGACAGAAGAGGCGAGTCTATTTTTTAAATATACATAGAACAGTTACTTTAAAAAATCACAAAAATGTATAAAAATACGTACCTTTTTGCATATTTTGGGTTCCTTTAATAGGCGAAAATGTAACGCGAAATAAAAGGTATTTTCCCAGTTGGTTGTTATTTCGTCTCAATCGAAGCAGATTGATTTCTAAAGATAATTCGACGATTTCATCCTCCGACGAGTCTAACCACTAATTAAAAGAAGATGATTGACTTGAGCCTAATTGGGATACAATACAATGAGCCTAATTGGGTATAGCTATACTAGCTGTTATCCCGCGCCACGGTACGAGAAGTAATATACGATTTAAATACAATTTAAATAAAGGCATTGCCTAGTTTGGGGGACTCAATATTATATCTCTAATTATCTGTTAATATAAGCCTAATCACTCTTGTAGCTACATTACGTTTCTGCTAATAAACGTTTTTTTATTTATTTATTTGAATATCCCTAGTAATAACAAATGTTATTACTTTGCAATGTGTGAAGTGATGCGATTATGTTTTACGTAATTCTGGCAAAAAGTCTGAAACAGGCGCCCACAAAACATAGGCAAGTTCAAGGAAGCTTGTTGCCTAGTGGAGAATGTCATGTAGAGTTTTGTTTTTTATTCCTGAGTACATCAAACTTTGCTAAGATTGAAGAACTAATACGAACAATGAGCGAGCGGAGAAGCGGAGCGAGCGATCATTTTAAAAAGTGCTCGCTCGCACTTTTTATTTTACAGATTATAGGCCCCGCAGAAATGCAAACTTACTCATACGCACAGGAACTTATCATATTGTCACTAAGAAACTAGTTAATAATTGAATTTTCTTGGTTGTTTATTGCCATCCTGCAGAAACCTGCTGGTATTTCGGAATATAAACCATATGTGTTAATCCAGTGTCTAAGCTATCCTGGTACCAAGTTTAATTTAAATCCGTTTAGCCGATCGAGGGTCAAGACGGAACAAACACACACACACACACGCATACAAACTTTCGCATTTATTATATTAGTGTGAGTGTGATAGATATAAAAGAGTAAAGATTTTCTCTAGAAATCAACGCAGAGCCTAACCAGCTGAACCTACAAAATTACTACCAACTTACACTACGGCAGGCGCAGATAGAACTTTATCAGGCATTTCCATTTAAAAATCAAACCACGAGACAGATAGTGTTAAAATTAAAATGGGTCCACATAAGAATGTGGACCCTCTCGAATAAAAAACGAATTTTACTAATCGGGCCAACCGTATCCGAAAAAACAAGGTAACAAATATGAGAAAAAAACGAATTTAATCAAAATACCTCCTTATTTTGGAAAAAGGTAAAAAAGATAATGTGTAACGATGTATACGATATATTTAGATTAAATCAATCATGCTGTTATGCATTAAAGTACATATTTAAAAGTTACAAAAGTGTAAAGTGAAGGATTTCCTAAAAATAATTTTGATTCAATAAATTGACAGTAGAGAGTCCTGAAATAAGTACACATTTCTAATTACACTGTCGTATTTTTGAACTAGCCCAGCATGTTCAGTTGCCCACTGCCGATATTATTTAGTATTAATTATTGCAAAATAAAACTACGTTAAAATAGGATTAATTCATTCATTTCTTGCGCATAATAGATAACCTTTAAGAGTCTTCCCTAGAAATAATACAATCTAGCTTGAATCATTTAATATTTTTTTTAATTCTACACAATAATTGGTCTAAGAATTTGTCCATCGACACTTAAAAGAAGATTTTTTTCTAAAAATAAAAAAGATTTTTTGTCTATTTAGTTAAATGGGTTCATAGCTAATTAATCTGTGTTCTTTAATAGAGACAAAACATACAATTTTATTATTTTAATCACTCACCTCACTTGTTTTCAGCAAGTTTTATGTGCGTCACTTTATTTGAAGCACTGTAACACCATTGTAAAGTGTTAAAACCAACAAATGAATAGCATCACTCACACAAATCAGATTTACCCAAAAATGTCACTCATACACAATAAAATACATAAATTAAAAATAAACTACAAATAGTGGGAATTGAAAAACAAACTTTATGAAACTTTTCTGCCAAAAAGTTTTCATTCACTTCAATTGGTCGCTGACAAAGTGTTCGAAAATTGATATTAAAAAGTTTTAGAGATGGAGTTTTTGTAAAAATAAAATAGTTATATTATATACAGGCTTTGCAGGTACGTGGCATTCAACCGCGGTTCGCGAACGTGGAGCACGAAGTCGGAGCGACAGTGTTCACTCGACGAGCTCCGAACGCGGTTTGAACTTGGAATTGCGGAGCGCGCAAACGTCAAACCCTGAGTGTGACTGCAAGCTTGGATATTACAAATATGAAGTAGATTATTGACGTAATTAACTGTTGACATTATTAATTATTAATTATTAAAAAATGGGGTACAAATATGGCGTCGCATAAACTTTTGCAGCCAAACATTATGTCGTAAACACTGCATTGTTTACAAATAATGTGAATTAGAGGTTCTTCATTCTGTTGAAGACTTAATTATTCGACCATTAAAAAAGGGGGAGACTTATGTTTTTCGAGTATATGTATGTAAGTATGTATGTAAATTTCTTTGGCACTCACTAGAGCCTAAACGACTTGTTCTATTTTTATGTGAGCGGTGTCAATAGATTCGTCTTAGTCGTAAAAGTGACCCTGGGTACATAAAAACAAAAAAATATTATGATACACAAGTTCAAAGATTTAGCAGTCGAGTTTTTTGAAGTTGCTTCTAATCACTTGTTTTTACCCCAAACATGAAGTCGCCACTAGGTAATAGAAGGCTGGGCTATTTCTCGCTAAAAGAATTTCACTGGCAGTTTCACGTGGGAATGCATCCAGCAGCGTCCACGAATATGCGACACAGTCGTCAGTTCTTTATTATTTTTGTTACAGCATTAGGGTATTTTGAACCCCCGACGCAAAACGACGCGATGTTGTAAGTGTGACGTGTAAAACCCTGCGCAAGTCTGTCACAGACGGGGCATCGTACATCCAGAACGGATGAACCAATTTTGAATTTTTTTTTTGTTTGATAGGTGAAATAGTAGGTTTTTAGTTCTTAGTTTTATCTCTATGTTTGATGAATAACAGTCTAAGATGGCTGCCGCAACAAAATGGCGGATGTTTAGTCACAAATCCCTCAAAATGGGTATCAAATGGATGGGCTCGACTACTAGAATAGGTACTATACACTATGATAGATTTCAGATCCATGATGTCTGCCACCACAAAATGGTAAATTACATTTTCTTTTTTATTTAGTGTCGCAGTTTTGAAATTATTACAAAGTGACCGTTTTTTTCTTGTACGGTCTACACGGGACAGCCGACTACAAGGAGGAGGACCTTTAAACCTACCTTTTTTTCCCATTTATTCTTAGTTAACAAAATAGTATACCGGACCTTTTTAATAAAATTTATATGCGAAAAGTATTACATATATTATTAAAAACCAAAAAATACAAATCGGTCTAGGTAACTCTGAGAAATATGGAAACAGGTAAATAAAAAAATACCGCTAATAAGAGGACTTGCTCACTTTTTAGACGGACAAAAAAGGTCCTATGTAAACGTTTACAAAAAGTACATGACAGTTTATGTAGGCTAACCTAAACAAATCCGAACGCTGCCGCGGCTGAACCTAGTTAATTTTAAATTGAAAAGTGAAGAGTTGGTAGATAAAGTTGAAATGTTTGAAGAGATCCGTTCCGCTAGTAGTCGGCTAATATCGGCTAGGCAAATATTTACCTACAATCTGCGTTAACTCGAATGTACCTAATGCAAAGTTAAATCAAATCGTTCTGTTGCGTGGAACTCATTAATGAGTTTGAGGAGACTAGTTACACGCTACGGTTTCGCTTCGTTTCTAGTTTGTGGATGTTATAATTTTATGTTATATTTGCTTAAAGTTTAAAATACCCAAAATGTAGAGAGGTTTACGCGTTAAGTTTTTTTTTTTTAAATTTGTATGTATTCGGTCTGCAAATTTTTACTGACCGAGCAAATTAAGTGCTTGTGACTGTGCTTCGGTTCTTGCAATTTCTTTTTCTTCTGTTTGTATGTTTGTTTCTTTGTAAAAGTCTCCTGAGTTTTTGTATACTGGTGGAACTTAGTGTACGGGTTCAATGAATTTTCAGAATTTTTAATTCGTTATGATTTTTTTTATTGGCGTCGTTCTTCCATGATTGGGCAGGTTTACTATGGCGTTATTTATATATTTCGTACATACATGCGCATTGCGCACAACATTTATTAAGATTCCTGTCTCTATTTTATGAAAGTCGTATTAATATCGTGGTGAAAATTCGCAGAACAACTAATTGTAACGTCGTACACAAATATACTGTTGAACGAGGTCCTTGTAGTTGATACAAAATTAGCAGTGATAGTGACATGAGGCAATTACTTACGTTAATAACTGACTTAACTCAGTACTAATGCTTCTTCTAAAAATTATTTTTTATAAGCTGCTCAAAAAGACTTAGATTGTCTAGATCCAATTTTGATAGAACTTTTTTGTTGAATTTTGTTGATCAATATTTTTAACCATGTTTTGCAGTATGAACACATCCACATCTACATCATGTATATCTGACACAAGTCTCATGCAGTTAAGCTATCTATAATAAAATTGTCTAACAAATTTAACACCAAGAAGTAACAAATGGTTATCAGCGATTTAGAAAAACCCGAACTGAAAAACTTTGGACCACTGTATCTCACCAAGTAAAACCTTGTACAGCCTATGGCCATCTAAAGATACAAACAAATCTCATGATACCTCGCACGTCAAATTTACTCTACTGGTTTTAGCCTGTAGAGGGTAACACATAAACAAACAAACATACTAACGTATAAGTATACACTCGAAAGACATAACCCTCTTTGTAGGCTCACTATAAACCTCGATACACTAACAAACATATCTCAATTCTTATTCCGTTAGTAAACGCACGAGTAAGTAATAATTTGCTTATTTCATTTCAAACGAACGTATTATCTATCGTTCGAGTTCATCTTACGTATATTACTCTACTAGTAGCTGTCACCCGCGGCGTTGTCTGCAATATACAATAAAAATATAAATACATTTCAAACTATGGGCACTTATTTGACCCTCTTAGAGGTTGTGTTTCCAAAATCCATTCTTAATACACCCCTACAGCGAATACACTCTATTTCATGTCTCTAGGTACAGCGATTTAGGCTGTACATTGATTCC
This sequence comes from Ligdia adustata, assembly GCA_947049295.1. Taxonomy (NCBI): domain Eukaryota; kingdom Metazoa; phylum Arthropoda; class Insecta; order Lepidoptera; family Geometridae; genus Ligdia; species Ligdia adustata. The sequence continues at coordinate 3,350,129 of OX346223.1, forward strand.
TAGCACATATCAGTCAGGCCGAACTCTTTTATATATGTAGATTACAATTATCCAGTGTAATACTCGTAAGAATAATACATCAGTGAATTCGACAGGCACGTGTGAGTCTACTTATATATTTGGAGGTATTCATTCAAAACAGGAATTGTTTGACAGATAATTAGTTACTTTTTAACTTTACTTTCAAGATTCGGTATTCTTAAAACTCATAAAGTAAAGACATTCTCAAAATGTAGTGTAGTTATTGCTTCTATGTTTTCTACTCAATTTTTTTTTAAATATAATATGGGTCAATATGGGTCTTCAAGTCCCAAACTAGGCAAAGTCTGTGCTATGGTAACCTGATGACTGATATACATACTTAGAAATACATATATACGTACTTATATATACCCAGACACAGGTCAAACAGACCTGGTCATGCACACAAATGTTTGACCCGTCCGGGGATCGAACCCGGGACCAGCGGCGCACAAGGCAGGGTAGCTACCAACTACGCCAACCGGCCAGTATTTAAAATTTATATTTAGAATTGATTCAGACAAAACGTCATATCACCGATTGATTTCATACAAAAGTGTTGTACAATCTAAAAAATTCATTCTAAGTAAGTCTTGACTGATTGACTGATATTCGCTAGGAATCGACGTAGAGACTAAACCGCTAAACCTAGAGACATAAAATTTAGAGGGTACATTCACAATAAGAAATTCAACCCCTAAAGGGGGGTCAAATAGGGGTAAAAAGTTCGAAACTTCTTTATATTTAATTTTTCGTTCGTCAACGTCGGCAACGTCGAGGATGACAGCTCCTATTGCTTTATATAAACTTTACTCTCACTTTTCGCCTATCTCGTACGCTTCCCGTCCAGTAGTTATTTACGTTCAGGAAGAGAATTTCCAGTGTCCAGAAATGTCCAGTGCGTTAAACAGTCTAGTTTCATCTTTGTGAAGTCTGATTACATCTAGTGACTTTGTATGACTGTAATGACAGATATTTAGCACTACGACTATACAATAGCTCATGATAATAAATATGTATAGTCTGAGAAATTAAAACTATAAGCACTCTATTGTTTTGTGTTTAGTCTATTTCATAGTTAAGAAAAATGCTGAAATAATTTAGACTAATTTTTTAGGTACTAAAAATATAAAAAAATCTATAAAATTAAAAGAAAAGCTAAGTACATAATACTGAAAGGGCTCTATTTTGTGAAAATTTGCATTGATCACGCGTAACATTAAACTATTGAAGTACGTAATATATGTTGTAAGTATTCCAATGAATATGTTGTCTAATGACCTGTAAAATTTACAATAATTAACCAGCACTAGACTGCTCTTTCTTGAATGCTCACCAAACAAACTAAACGAAGTTACAAAACAAATTAGCAGCACCATACCGCTAATGTAACACTAACTTCTAATGTTCTGGTATTTTACTGCACTCTGCTAAATTGGAATTTAGTGAAGCTATCTCATTACTAACTGTTCAGTACTAACTTTTCTGGTGCGGCTCAATACACCTGCGCGTCAGCGACTGCGAGATTTGAGAAATTTTTACAGTCACTTTTTTAACCTGACTGCGAAAGAAGGAGGGTTGTGTTTTTCGAGTGTATGTATGTATGTATATTTCTATGGCACGCCATAGAGCCTAAGCGACTTGTCGTATTATTATGTGAGTGGTGTCAAAAGATTCATCTTAGACGTGAGAGTGACTGGGTACATCAAAATGAAACAAAAAAAGGAATTAAGGATGATACACAGGTTTAACGATTTAGCAGTCGGGCTTTATCGTACTCGCTTTTAACCACTTGTTAAATAATATTGAGAGTATTTAAGTCGGCGCTGGAAATTAATAATACATACTGTTTTATTGACTAAGCGAGCGAAACGTCTCTGCTTCGAGTCTGGCAAATTTTTTTTCGTCCGTCACTTGGTATAATTGCATGTGTTTGTTATGTTTCCTGATATTTTTATGTGTATTATTATTAGAGTTGTGACATACAGATTTGTTCATGGCATTAACCTGCATTCGAAAAGATCCTTTATTACCGCATACGTAGTTACACCTACGCGCGGGTTTGACTGTTGCAATAAGAATACTTGGGAATTACGATCGCTAATAACAATTTATAGCTTTATATTTTTCTGATATTTATACGTTCGTCTGCAAAAATAATATTATTTTCCAGATTATCGTATTTTAGTAATGAAGTTTTATCGAAGCCTTAGTTTTGGATGGTAAATTGTTTTCAACAAATCTTTAGTAAAAGCGTAAAAATATATCTACATGAATTGCGAATATAAAATTGCAAGTTGCAACCCTATATTTCCTAAGAAAATGACTTCAATCAAAATAAAAATGCAGTTTGCTACAAAGTACGTCATAATATCTTCCCCTCACTTTTGCATCGTGTGACAGTAAGCTCATTGCGCTGCCTTGCTGCAAATTGGCAAAGTTTATTTTCAATTTAATCTACTTACATTTCTATTTAAATGCAACAAAGTTGAAATGCTGACAAAGGAAGCCATTTCTTTTGAAAGCTGAAATATTGTCTGCACTTTTGCGTCTATCAAATTTATGACGACACTTGGCATCTTCCAATTACATTCCACCTTCAGCACATAAGCAATAGTTTCATTATATTTCTATTTTTTTACCAGCCTGGTGCTAGGCCGTTTTGGCTGAATTATCTCCATCAGGTTTCCAGAAAGATCTATTATGCCCATTACGACGTACGTAATGGGCATAATTAATTAGTATATTATTTTTAGTGTATGTCCTACGTTCTTTCGTATAATATAATCACGTGATTTTGTAACTCATAATCTTCGTTTCGACTATAAAGATTTATAGTTTTAGTTTTTAGTTATTATATTCTAGCTTTTCTTGATTTTCTAACTATGAAACATAATGTTTGTGTACATAGTACGATACATATTCTCTGGTAATATAAAAAATACGCTTAGAGCATGCAGCTAGTATTTTTTTAATGACTGTAAGTACACAACTATCTTTGATTAAGATTATTTGGTCACTCGCATGTTCTACTATTGTTTGTTTTTTTTTTTGTTAAATACTCTAATTTAAATTTTAACGTTTTGAAATTTCGCACTGGTGTCTCTTCTATGTCGCACGATGAGTTCTGACAAGGCCCCAATTTAATAGTGCGCTCACTTCTATATAGCGGTCACCCAAAAATCAAAAACCTGACCGGATACAACGTTGCTTAACATGCGTGATCATTTGGGAACATCTCAGCTATGAGCGCTACAGCATCTTAACTAACACGAATATAAATCAATGTTTCTAGTAATTTTTGAAAGTTAATGATTTTTTAATTTTATCTCTACTAGGTACTAATTTAAATTAATTACATTCACTTTATATTTACCATGTCTTATTTGTCTAGTAGATTATACGTCATTTTACTCGTAATATAATATAATATGTATCTAAGTGCTTTATAGGAGTATTTCATTATGAGAATAGTTATTAAATTTTCAAGACACGATTAACAAACAAAATACCAGTGCAGCCGTTTCATTAACCCCTCTCTAAGACGATAGCATACCATATCTGATGTACTTCAAGTAATCTCAAACATTTAAGGTATTTTGTATGTGTTAAATTAATTTTGTGGTGACCCTTCATATGCAGGTCTGGTCACGAACGCTTAAGACCCAAAACAAGCGTGACTCAACTCTCAAACATGGCGTGTACATGACCAGAGATAAAGTAAAACAATTTAACGAATTTTTTGGACAAACAATAAGTAGCTAAGAACATAAAGAGAACGTACGTAGACGTAGAGTTATCATTTTGAAAAAATATTCTTGAGTAACGTTTCACGCATGACTGAAGAAAAGGCATTTCAGGGATTTTCATGCTTTTTGTACTTATACGAATTCAAAAAAGAAGACGATTTTATTATTAGTGGATTTATCCTTGAATTGGTATAAATTTCACAAAGGGTATATATTTATTTTATAAGTGCCTGTCATATTGAAGTATATTGTTTGAAGTATTACCTACTTGATGTATTTAACGTAATGAAATATTTAGTTCTAGTGTTATCTGCATCGTGCAAGAACTCTAGTATAACATAGGTGGTTATAAGGCCATTAAATAATTTCATTTAGTTTAGTTTGGTTTGGTTTGGTTTGGTTTGGTTTGGTTTGGTTTGGTTTGGTTTGGTTTGGTTTGGTTTGGTTTGGTTTGGTTTGGTTTGGTTTGGTTTGGTTTGGTTTGGTTTGGTTTGGTTTGGTTTGGTTTGGTTTGGTTTGGTTTGGTTTGGTTTGGTTTGGTTTGGTTTGGTTTGGTTTGGTTTGGTTTGGTTTGGTTTGGTTTGGTTTGGTTTGGTTTGGTTTGGTTTGGTTTGGTTTGGTTTGGTTTGGTTTGGTTTGGTTTGGTTTGGTTTGGTTTGGTTTGGTTTGGTTTGGTTTGGTTTGGTTTGGTTTGGTTTGGTTTGGTTTGGTTTGGTTTGGTTTGGTTTGGTTTGGTTTGGTTTGGTTTGGTTTGGTTTGGTTTGGTTTGGTTTGGTTTGGTTTGGTTTGGTTTGGTTTGGTTTGGTTTGGTTTGGTTTGGTTTGGTTTGGTTTGGTTTGGTTTGGTTTGGTTTGGTTTGGTTTGGTTTGGTTTAGTTTAGTTTAGTTTAGTTTAGTTTAGTTTAGTTTAGTTTAGTTTAGTTTAGTTTAGTTTAGTTTAGTTTAGTTTAGTTTAGTTTAGTTTAGTTTAGTTTAGTTTAGTTTAGTTTAGTTTAGTTTAGTTTAGTTTAGTTTAGTTTAGTTTAGTTTAGTTTAGTTTAGTTTAGTTTAGTTTAGTTTAGTTTAGTTTAGTTTAGTTTAGTTTAGTTTAGTTTAGTTTAGTTTAGTTTAGTTTAGTTTAGTTTAGTTTAGTTTAGTTTAGTTTAGTTTAGTTTAGTTTAGTTTAGTTTAGTTTAGTTTAGTTTAGTTTAGTTTAGTTTAGTTTAGTTTAGTTTAGTTTAGTTTAGTTTGGTTTGGTTTGGTTTGGTTTGGTTTAGTTTAGGATAGTTTAGTTTAGTTTAGTTTAGTTTAGTTTAGTTTAGTTTAGTTTAGTTTAGTTTAGTTTAGTTTAGTTTAGTTTAGTTTAGTTTAGTTTAGTTTAGTTTAGTTTAGTTTGGTTTGGTTTGGTTTGGTTTGGTTTAGTTTAGGATAGTTTAGTTTAGTTTAGTTTAGTCCAGTTCAAACCAGTTCAAACCAGTCCACTCCACTCCACCACTGCCGTTATGGAAGTCAGTATTAACATTTTTTTAAATAAGAAAATCTTTTGTTTGTCAATTATCTTATGAGCCTTTTTAGATAATTGTAGATAAAAATGATTGCATATTTTCGTACGAGAAAATCAATTGTCTTCATTTTTTTGGGTACCTGTAAAATGTATGTTGTGTACGAATTGGCGGGGACTTGACTTGACTTGACTTCTTGTTGCACTGCAGTGCCCCCAGATGTGTCCTTGCACAGCATTTTAAAATTAACTAGTCTTACGTACGAAGGTTAGGCAGTAAGTATTAACGCGCATTCGGCTACAATTCACTATTTCGCAAATATCGTCTATTTGAAGAAAACTCGAAGGTGTTCCCGCGGTATATTGCATTCAAGAATTTCATTGAATATTAATTCAGTTCGTCGTGAAACGCAAGATAAGACGAGAGAGAATTATCTCCAAGGTTATCGCCGAAGATCTATAAGAAACAGTTATTCAATGGTAAATCTTGACCATTACTTAATACCTTTTTTTTATATTCAATTCAAATCCTTTATTTCGGACAACAGTAGTCCAGAAATACAAAACAATATAACTGATTACAACGTAAATACAAAAAGCCAAAAAAAGTCCAATCAGCACTATAAATGAAAATTATAATATAAGAAAAGGATTTGAACAAATAATAAATAACACAACGTCAAAACAACTATTAATAACTAAAGAAAAGGAACATATTTTATTAATTTACATTAATAATTAAATTATAACAACAAACACTGTCAAGAAAATTATTAAAAACTTTTCTTTGGAAAACTGGTCTTGCATTTAAACTTAACTCTGGTGATGTAAAGCGACGATGCAACCTAAGATGGAGTATGCTTGCCTAGAGAAAACTGATTTACTTGCGAAAGTCCCAAAGAAACAGGAAAACATTACCGTACTTTTGGATACTCGGTTAAAATACTTAGTTATTTTTTAAATCTCAGAGATGACTGATTTATAAAATCCTTATTTAGGTGTTTATCATTACACCATTCACCTAGTGCACTTTTACATGACATAGGTCCATTATAACTGACACGCAATAATTATATTGTTATTTTAACAAGTCTTTATAAGCCGCTTGTAAATGTTATCCGCGGCGTTGCCCACGAAATAAAATGTTATCAAAACGGTTTCAATCTTTGACTTTGGGATTTAATCTTCAAAAATCTTTTGTTAGTACACCCTTATAATGAATACACCCTCCAAATTTCATGTCCGTAGGTTCAGCGGTTTAGGCTTTGTGTTGATTTCTAGCGGAAATCCTTACTATGGTATATTATAGAAGAATATATTATGATGCACTGATTATCAAGATAAAAAAATATATATGACACAAGAAAAACTTATTACACAAACTGGACTCCGCGGTGTTATCCGTGTTTCTCTAATTTTTCACAGCCTGTGTTACTCAGGGATAATGTAGCTTTTTAACGGCGAATGAATTCATGAAACTGATCCAGTAGTTTGTTACATACAAAAATACAAATCGGCATGATTTGTATTTTTATAATATATGTATAGATGTGTAAGTATATAAGAACGTTTATTCCAATAGGCGCTTCCTAAGTCTGGTCTCTGCAGTGCTGTGAGGTAAGTATTTTCAATGCAGTGCAGGTTTTCAATACAGCTTATTGCATTTCTTAGCACCTGCTGTCTTTGCATGTTTTACGAAACTCGTATCTTATTTTTTTCCGAGTGGACCTTATTCGAATAAACCCAGCAGCAGTGATAATTATATTATTCTATGTAGGTAAATTATACCGGCATCATATAAAACGTCATTCTCTAACGTTTTATGCATTGATAACTGATTATGTCAATTTGATAAGATATCCATTTAATCCGTTAGACTTTAAACGTCAATATAACGGTTTTTGAGTCGTTGCCTTCGATATTTATATATTTAGCCCTCGATAATGATCGGTATGAGCGTTTATACCGGTTCGAATTTCAAAACTAACTATCGATATAGAACAGTACTTGTGGTGCAGGCGCATCGACATAACGGTTGACAAAATTTTATCGTTCTATACATTATAGCCATGCAGGTAGAGACTGACCTGTGACAAGACTGACCTAATAATTAATTCAATTCAATAGCCGATGTAGTTACCCGCATTCGAGGCGTCTTCGTCTGGTTTTTTATTGAAAGACTAGTAATTCTTCTAGAATTTACGTGTAATAATTGTGGATTATTAACAATCTATGTCGTTTATGTACACAAGTTTAGGCAAGAAATAAATATACAGAATAACGTGGTTTTCGTGTTCTGGGGAAATGTCCATAGACCTTAGTAAAGTCTCCACTGATACTATACATACATGTCATAACTTTAACTTTATGTCAAAATTTCTTTTAAAGTTGAATTAAACCTAGTTGTTTAGTCGTTTCAAAATAAGGCGTATTTTTGTCTTTCCCTGTCCCGGGGATATACGCTACGCTAACGCTAATGCTACGCCTGGCAGTGATCATTAAAAAGACTTTGAATGGTGATGGCACACGCCGGTAACTTCATTCCCAATATGCAGTCTATTAAGAGTCTCTTCATAGCGGCCCAGGCGTCTCAAAGAAATTGGGGAACATACATTAACCCCCTAATTTTTTTAAGTCAAAAAGTTCGTGCTTATGAGGTTAAATTTTCTAGTAACAAATAGATATTTGAATATTTAGGTGACTGGTATCAAGTGCTCCTACATTCACATAAGGGGCTTGCAGTAGGATAGTTTGACAAAGTTTCCAACTTGCCCGTCGCGTCGATAGTTGGCCTCGCGCCATGTTTAGTAACCAAGTGGAAACGTGTCTTCACTTATCACTATACATTTTGTATGTTACTAAAAATGTTAAATTAAGAAATAACATAAGTGTCAAATCCTTATAATCCAAATAGATCTCTTTTGACTATTCCATTGTCTCCACCGCAAACGGCACAAATAAATACTGCATCCCTAAGGCCGCATATTTACTGCGCTTCTTGTCTGCTGCAACTTCAGCAGCTGCGGCGAGAGAAAGGACAGTACGACCAAGGTGACTGGGAGCGACAGTGCTGACGCACGTGGCGGCCCAAATAAGGCACTTGCCGTTTTTTCATGGCACCAAAGTCATACCGTCCGGTCTCTTTCCATCAGATCTGCTAAGGCAGGGCAGCTCAAACAAACACGGGACAACAGCCGATATTAAATCTCTTCGGACTATGACGTAGAGAGCACGGTGACGAGAAAACCGACCTGAGCAACGACGACAGCTCAATGTATGATGGCCATCGGCTTCCACCATGGAACCGCAGGTGCATCGATGAGGTTCACACACCTTGCAGCCCAGACGAAGAGCAACTGCCACACGTAAAGAGTTGTCGTCCATTCAAGTGCCCAGATGGGGTGAAGGTAGTTATGTAATAGTTTCTATTTAACATTTATTTATTTAAGTATTGTTAAACCTGTTTGTTATAAGTATGTACTATGAAGGAGTATTAAAGTATTAAAGTATTAAAGTATTTATTTCTTAAAACACAGTATTTGTACATAAAAGAAGGAAAGAAAAGAGAACAAACTAGATTACAATATAATTATGACAATCCTTAGCCTCAGATACCTATGCTAGGCAGGAGCCTGTGATATAGGTATCTGCGCTTCCTCGACATTGGTCTATATTTTAATGTAACCTATTACAGTAGTATTATACAGAATTACCTGACAATGTCCGAATATTTATCTTAACAATATTTAAATATCATATCACATGTAGCAGCAGAGCAATCAACAGCAATTATAAAGTGTATCAGAGAAATCACAAAAAAAAAACAAAAACAAAAACATAAGTACTAGTAATTACATATTTTACAGTTGCAGTGTATATTATATTGTATTAATTTAAACATATCAAAGTAACAATATTATTAGTGTTTGCTAAGCAATCAGACACTAAGTTAATTGTGCTTAATTAATTTAGTGTGTATAAGAATTAAATATCTGTATCTGTTAGAATACCATAAAAGTAAATAAATAAATATATTAAAGATATTATGTCAAACTATTTACCTGAAGTAAATGATTTGAAATTACTTGAAATAAATAATCTTGAACCTTGTGTCAATTGTAAATAGAGTAATTCTTTGTACATCCTTGCATAACGCATCTCAGTATAAATTAATATTGAAACATTACATATTTGTTAGTAGTTCGTGAAATTGAATTATAACTATTATTTTTAATTATAACCAATCAGACACTAGGATAATCCGTTCAATAAATTAGTGTATATTAAAATTTTATAATTTAAATATTTATTAGTACTCGTAATTCACATAAGGAAAGAAACAAATGTATCAGATATACGACAAATAAACTGAAGTCGTTGAACTTGGTACCTCAATTTGGTACCTCAATATATTACTTAAATTATTTCATACAATTTGATTAGTCTGGATATGGAGATAGTTAAAAGAGTTCATTAAAAGTATGGAAAAATTAGTACAAATCAATATTGTATAAATAACCTATTGTTACAAGTGCAACAAAAAATAATTACATCTTCTATGTTGGTATTGTAAAAAGAAGTTCCGTATCATCATAATTTTTTGCAAGTAAAAATTTTGTTAGTGTTTTTTTTTAAATTATAAGTATTTAAATGAATTAGATTTAGTGTACGTGATAGTTTATTGTACAAGAATCCCCCAAGAAAACATGGAAATCTATGAATAAAACAAACCCTATTCCTAGAGTGACTGAACACTTGGTCTTGACGTCGTTTGTTTAAAGGAATACCTTTCATAAGCAGTTATGTATCTGCTTTTGGAAAACCTTTTCAGAAACAAATAAATATTAACAATGGAAAACTTTACTATTACCTATACAGATTCCAGAAAAATATGAAACAACACAGACATTAAGATTTTGTTACGACCTTGAAATAGACTACAATTTTCATAGTCAGATAACAAATCACGATAAGTATACTAAAACATTAAAAAAAACTATTTTCACTAGTAAGCTAGGCTAGCTAGCTGGGCTTTATACGTAGCTATGGATAGGTCAAATTCGCGTGCCTAACAATCGCGTATGCTTTGCAGAGATAAGCTTAAATTAAAGCTCATCATCATAAAAACTGGTCAGCTATTCGACCCTTTTTATTAAAGTTATATTTAATACCTAAATACACACTCGTATCATAAAGATTATTTTTTCGTTTATTTTTGTAATATAATGTAAAGGATCTATTTGGAAGAAGCCAAGGGGCACCCGCGAAGGGTTGCTCTACCAGGTTTTGGCCTCTAAGCCTGTGTCAGAGCGGCTACAGGAGATAGGTTGTTGTGTTTTATGAGGACAACACAACTGAGGCGGGCTGCAATGTCGCAAGACGGCGCAGCCGGGATGGGGCCGCGGCGGGAGAGGACTGTCGGTATTGAGGTGAGCTGCTGTCGCTACCTTCCGCATCCCTGACAAGGTCACCACCGTAGAATGGTGATGTGAACAAAAAATGTGCACGTGGTGGGGACCACGTGCACCATTTTTTGTTTTGTTGTAACCGATGGTTAAAAGTTAAAAAAGAAAATTACCGGGAACATAAAAAGTTCCAGTAGGTCTTCCTACAAAATCTTTTAGCGAAAAGAGGTTGTAGGTATGATAGTTACTAAATATCATAGCGATTCAATATTCTATGCCAAATATTGCCAGTGACTAACTAAAAGTTTAACAAAATGTCAAAAGTTAAATTAAATAGGTGAGCAATCGTAATTATATGATATATAAGCATACCACAGATCTACAAACTTATACAATAGAAGAACAAACAAAAACTGACTTTCATTCTTCATACCCGTTCATTAATTTATGACTAACCTACCCGTTCTCTGACGTTTTAAATGTGTCACGAGTACATGGAACATAGATCGAAAGGGCTTCATTGAAGCGATCAGGACAATATTTGTGGGGTGCTTGTTTTTAAATTCTACACACAAAATGTTTGCTACGCTCGTTTTGCCTAGATTACGCCACTATATTTTTTTTTAAGAATTTTCGCTCTTGGTCTTGCGACGCTCAACCCGAGACAAATAATTTATCTAAGTATGATCTCCTGAACTTTTCGAATACAAACAATAATCATTTGAGAAATAGTAGGTCTACTCGTATATTGCGTTCATTGCCAGGTTGTGCGTGTTTCTGTCATCGCCTCGGCAATTCGCAAGTAATATAATGAGCTTACTTTTAGGGATTCCGTACCAAAATAAATATACAAAAAGAATGAATTTTTTACATAAAGAATTTCCATATAAACTAGGTAACTTCAACCTTCCTGTTTCCTTCGCCGTTTAAGCATGTCGTTATTAATTCTAATATGCTCATAAGTGATAAACACAGAGGTGCATGCCTGAACCTGGATTTGAACCCGCGCCCTTACGCTCGTGAGACAATGGGTTTACCGACAAGGCTACCACTAACTTATTACTGGCTACCGTTAACTTACTAGGCTACCACTAAATTTCAGAGAAAAATATAAAATCGCTTACAATATGAAACATTTTTGAAAGTGCAGGACATAAAATGAGTATGTCCGGTTCGAAGCGGCGTCTTTTTACACCACTTAACGACAAAAATTGTGTTTGTAAAAGCTCAAAACCAAATAATATATTCTAAACTTTTCCTTTTTTTAAATTATGCTCTGGTTTGTTCACTCTTCGTAAGTTCTCCAAATATATGTCATAGATAGACCAGACAACTATAACTTACCTAGTAGATTGTAGGAACCGTGGTTTATCAATATTTGAAGACACCGTTTATTATCTATTTCATCAATCTTAATTCAATTCTACCGTGGACCTACTGTTCAACCCTTTATATACTTACCTACTCACTTATCTACGTAGCATCTATATCAATAGCCCAGAAGGGACAAGGGTTTTCATCAGCAAAATTAATTTCATCTTTACCTAAACCTCGGCGTCGTATGCTGATACTGGTGTATGAACGAGTAAGTACTTAAATTTTGGTCATTCCCGTCGGAATAATAGATTTTTGACTAAAGCTACATAAAATTGACAAATATATTAAGCCTAATCAGATACGCTTGTATTTCGTTTGTGATAAGACAACAAAGAATATTACAAAGTTACTAATGCGGTTCGTTTAAAAAAATCATTGTTAAATTTCCATAACAAAAAACTTAATCGATGGTATAAACAAGAGTACAGCAGAAATAACATTTTATATAGATAGGTAGGCATCCGAGTACATTGATATGTATTGCTCTTAAAAGAAAATACACGATATAAATGAATTAATTAATATAGATTTTTTGCACATTAAACAAAAGATATAGCACGACAAATCTATACATTTAGGCAATGATAGTAAATTGGATGGCTACCTTTGGGCTACTTTAACTTTCTGTTTTTTTCGTGATGTAAGTCAGCCTAAGTCCTTTCCATCTTTATTAGTCTTTCCATCTTTAGTCCATCTTTGCGCCAAAGGACTATTTTCATTTTCGGCCAAGACGATGTACGTCTACCAAAGAACTCTAAATATTCGGTTAATATGTAAATTCTGTGAATTGTAGTGAAATAATGGCATCCTTGGCAGTTTTTGTCTCCTTGGATGACTCCAATAGTCACATTGGTCTATGAATTATACCGTCTGTCACAAATAACAAAATTCACAAATTTCCTTTTTGCGTAAATAACGTGGAAAAATTTTGACCCGAAATTAATTTTGTACACTGTGATAAGTTTCGTTATTTTGAATTTGGTTGATAGATTAAAGATAAATAATCCTTAGCACAATTATGGTATCATACACACTCCTGCAAGGAGCTCCATACATTTGTATAACATCTCTTCATCAAAATAGGTTTATAGTTCAGGCGTGAAAACTTAGCAGGCACACAGACAGAAAACCCTGTCTGGCTACTTTCGCGTTTAGAATATTAAGTAAGGATAATGCAACGCTGTTTATATGGACCTCTATGCATTGTGAACAGTGTCTCTGCACTCATCGTTATGACACCAGAAGTATATGTATAGGTAGGAATCATACCAAGACATGCTCGTCTTGACAAGGATAAATGAAAGACGCGTTCTGTCTTTAAGAATTCATCAGACCTTGTAATACCTAAATATAGATAGATATCTCCTTTTCTCTCGCAGAATCAAATACCCACTCGTTTTGATATCTAATAATGCTGATTCCTTCCAGCCTATTTTTACACGAGTGCGGCTGAAGCGAATTTATTATCTTGCGATTATGGCTTAGATAAAAAAACGCGCAATTTGCTAAATAAAATGATAACTTAATATTGTGGTATAGTATTTAGTGGTCGATAAAATGATCATTCGTTTTTTAATTAATTTTGTTCATTATTCTAGATAGTTGTTTGAGATTAAGCAAATTTTAAGTTTCGCTGTTTTTATCGCTTGGTCAATTATAGAATATTTTTACAAATACCGACTCACATAAGACAACCTATATTCTCTCGAGATCTTAAATGTATGGTCTTTAATAAAGGTAGAGTAGGTGTCTCCACGAGTATGATGCTCCAGCATTCATTAACGATGGCATTCCTAGGCCGGCCACAGAATTCCATTGATATCTTAGTTCCCAAATTGTTCGTATTTATTATATAAATGCCGACATCACTGTCATTCGATGTTTGTTTTGGCTGCATTGTTTTTTGCTTTGGGCAATAGAAAAAAATGTATTCTGATTTCGCTTACCTAAGTTCTTGCTTAAATATTTGATAGGTAAATCTGCTTTTTCTGCTTGTAGTAAGTAGCAGATGGAGGGTTTTGTTTTTCTAGTGTATGTATGTATGCATGTATATTTCTGTTTTACGCCCTAAAGCCTAAACGGTTTGTGTTTTTTTACCTGCAGATTTTTTAACCACTTAATTTGAATATATTATCCTGTTTGTTCTCCCAAATCTTTATTCTGCAGAGAATAATCAGAAGTAAATTTTTGATTTATTCCCTAGATAAAATCTAAAAATTAGAATTACGTTTTTAAACTTTGTTTAATTAAATAAAATTATTATTAACGCGCAAGTTTGTAAGAATGTATGGATGTATGTTTGTTACTTTTTCACGCAAAAACTGCGCAACCGATTTGGATGGAATTTGTTACGAAGATAGCTTAGACCCTGCATTAACACATATGCTACTTTTTATCATGTATTAACGAGAGAGAGCTGCAGGGCGCAGCTAGTAACATTAGTAAGTTTCTTGTTCCTAAGATTACTTACTAAGTTTTTTTTTTAAATACGTTAGTTACTATGAAAACTAATAATAATAATAATTTATAAATAATAATTTACAAATTACTAAGTTTTATTATAAAAATCCAAGCGTTGCCATTTATTTACTTTTATAGATATTAAACATGACTATAACGGCCGTTCCCAAGCTCGTAAATAATTATAATTCTAGGTTGGCTAATGGTTAACGCCGCTTTAGCATAATTTTAACAATAAACTGGACCTAATTTATACCTTATTGCTTATCACGAAGAGCAGGTATGATGCTTTAAATACACATTTTGTAAAATATATAATGGAAGTAATATCACAATACCTTAGCTTTCTACTAAAAGATAACTATGAGATGTTGCTTTTAATTTTAAATTCTTATTTTGAGCTGATTCAAGTAATAACAAGGTTAAGTTAAATAAATAAAGAACAATTGAATCTGGTTAGATTTTCTTAGTATTCAAAACTTTTGTTTGGAGTAAGTTATCAATTTAGACATATGGGGAGACAGTGAAATATTGGATAAGACTATTATGAATATCCTACTTATATTATAACCGCAAAAATTTGAATGAAATTTGTTTCGGAGATAGCTACACACTTTAATATCCACTTCGTTCACACATGCGATATCACTCAGGTGAACAAAATGGAATATACCGGATTAACAATAGGCTTCACACATTCGTGGGTAGCACCGCGGGGTGAAGACAAATTTTTATAATAAAAAAAAACAAATATTTATACAGGGTTATCGGTTAGAGGTGTACTAACTTATTTCGTTGCATGGCCTAACGATCAACTTTCACTATAGGGCCAACACTAAATTCGAGAAAAAAACAGCTAGATATTTAGTTACATACAAAAAGTTGATCCGTCGTCGACAAAATGTATGAAACAGCTGTTTTTTTTCGCGAATTTAGAGTTGGTTCCATAATAAAGGTTGTTCCTTTGGATGTGGGTTGTGACCCCCTTTCGGCTTAGTACATCCCTAACCGATAGCTCTGTATAATTGTGTCTTATAGTGCACGAGGTCAAATTGGTATCGCGAATATGCCCAGTTGTTCCAAAATTACTTTTTTACTGTACTCACCGTCTAAACACTGATGAGTCAATTTGCGAATCGGTCAATATGCTGCTGTATTATTTCACAAATGCGTCGTTATGCGATAACAACCCAGATTATATAGGTCATTATGAGTCAGAAGATCTTTAGTAATGAAATAATTTTTAAACTACATACTTATAAATACAATATAAATTATCACTATACTCTCAATATTATCTCAATACTTACCTATGTATTAGTTTCATTCTAGTACTTAGACTGAGCGTCCCATATAGAGCAACTAACGACACTAAAATAACATTCATATGCTACTTCGTGTTTAGATGTAACGTCCGTGATTTGTTAAGTAGTACTTTAAACAATTCAAAGCGCTTTGGCTATAATACATCAGTACGGAATATAGTATTAAATTGTTATATTCGATAGCGTTATACAAGTTTCTTGGTATGTTTGTTGCGATATGTATGTACCTACTTATCTATTTTGGTAACGGGACATACTTCACAAGAAATTCTATATAAATCGCCCTCAATTGCCCTTATGTTAGCGTGTGTGCTCCTTCGCTCCAGCAGGACTTCGCAACGCAGTGGTCTCAAGATGAGATCATTGGTAGGGGGACCTCTACCGGTGCCAATGGAGTTTCATGTCGGTACCTAGTTGTGAGTACGCAATCGTCGACGTCAGCTTAGCTAATAGCGAGGAAATCACGGGGGAGCTACACACTTAGGAGAGATACGTCCTCAGCCGTGGAGCGTAATTTACATATTACAGCTTAAAAGACGTAAGCGTGTCTTGGTGCTTCAGCTAGTGCTACTAATAATGTTCTAGTTCTGTCTAACTGTACTTGCTAATAGTGTTGTATTGTCACGCAATATGTTTACTGCTTTACAGCACTGATTTTGCTATAATAGCAGCATTTCCCTATGCAATGTTGATTTAGTTTATACGCAGTTTGCATTTCAATACAATGGGTTTGACTTTGACATTAAAGGCAGATTTCCGATTATGTTGATTATAATTATATTAACTTTGATTATGTGGCTTTGCAATTAAGGGTTCTGTGTGTAAGCAATTTTGCCGTGATTACAATAACTGCTTTGAAATGTTTAATAATATTTTCATCCTACTATCTCGGAAAGATTATTTTTGCTATTCGATATCTGAGTGCTACAGGATAAAGTAAATTTGAATTTAAAATATCGTGTGCACTAAGTTTGTGAATTAAAAACCTCATTCAACCTATTTACTTTTACCTATAAGGTGCCGAATTCATCATACAACCTTTTCTATTTTGTTAAAAACTCAGACTCGGAACCTTTTTGCTGTGTTTTTTTTTTTTTTTAATTTGTTTTGCGCGCACCATTTTCTTTGCACGTCATATTGTTAGAACCGTATGTTAAAAAAAGTGAAAAAACTAAAATGAGTGATAAACTTTTTTTATTTTTCGTACGTAGTCATTTACTCGCTGAGGTTGAATGAAAAGTTACGTGCTGCACTCGACTGCAAAGATTTTACACCTTGTGCTCTTTTAATTCTCTCGCTGACGCTCAGGATTCTAATTTTTTAATTTTAGAATCCTTTCTTGCTCGGTCATCAAAAGTGAGCACTCGGTTAAAAAGCAACTTTGCACGAGAAACGTTATGTTGTACGTCTAGAAAAGCATCGTAAAGTTTTTTATTAAAGAAAATTGCTTATCTCAAAACAGAGTTTTACAATGGTATGATATTTTCAAAAAATGAAATACTTACGAGTATATGATGGCTAACGTTTTTGTCAAACCGAAAATCAGAGTACCAAAATATTTTCGAAAGAAAAAAACCTAGGTCTTATTTAGGTGTATTATCTAGGGATTATTAAGAGCAACTTTCACTATAGGACCACCCTGAATTAAAAAAGAAACAGCTGTTTCCTAGATTTTGACGACGACCAATCAACTTTTTGTATGGCACAGGTGATATTTTTTTCATTTCAGGTCACGCCTTACCGTTAACACGTTACCTTCGATTATTTTTAATTGTTCATACATAATTTTATCGCGTAACTTCATACAAGTTATTATCGGAAATATTGTTACTACAAACTTTATCACAAGTAACTAATATACTTGGATATTAGTTAATATATTATATATTGTTATATTATAACAATATACAACGTTGCAGGCTTGCACCTTCATAATTATAATACTTACAGAACTTCATTTGACGAAAGTTCAAATACCCAAACGGACACTCGGAAGGTATTTTAATTAAAAGCAGCGATGCAGCGGCTTTCTTGCATTCCGGGACTATAGCTACAAGCTACAGTTCCCGGGGTTGGCTCTTCGCCAAGTTTGCGTTTATTAAGTCACACACCCACTAGGAGAAATTTTGTTGCAAGTTTTACACGACATTTTCCCGTACCTCGAAATGGATTGGTAGTAATGTCAGCTAGCTGGATACGCTTTTTCCTAGTCGTGGATTGGAGTATTTGGATTATTTTTAGATAATTAGTGATCTGTAGGGCACTGCTCATTTTTAATCAAGTTTTTTTTTCCATTTTATGGACTTCATCTGAAAATGTAGCAAGAGCAACTAGCTAGCTGCAGCTGCAGTCGGATTTGAAATTTTTTCTACTTGAATTACAAAAAACTCAAGTTTTTGAATGTGTTTGATATTCAATTTAAAATCTACAATCAATTTTTAATCTAGGATAAGAAAATAATCTTCCTTCAATTAACTCATGAACAAAATATTGACAACTATTTTGTGCCAAACATATAGCGGTAAATGTTCCAGATTTCTAAATAAAAAACCTTATAGATTCATGTCGTACGACTAGCGTCACAGACGATGCTAAGTAGTGCGTTTCAGTCTTCCGCTGTATTGTCCACAGAATATTGTAGAAAATATTCTACGCCTATTAATCGGATTTTTACGCCGTCCGCTTCCTCACTATTTGTGGATGTTTTCGTTGGTTTTCAACGTGGCCACAAATAAGTTGCTGTAATTTTTTAATGACGTTATAAAAACTATATCAAAACTTGAGAGATGGGATTTATGATATAAAATTAGTTTAAAATAATTAGTCATTAATTCCTAAGTTGAAGGGAAAAAATCTCATTTAAGCAAACTTTTATTTTATGTATAATGTTTGTAATACAGTTCAGGGTCAAATCTTGCAACTACATTTGAAAGCAGTTATCTACAAACTATTGATATTATCTTTGTATTATCTATCTCATAAAAGTTTAGTTTGGGATAGTCACAGAAAAATAACTAAAAAAAATAATTACAATATTAACTACAGAAAAAAAAATAAAGATGGCTTACCTTCGGATAACCTAAATGCTCCGAAGTAATCGTTTGTAACTCAAACTTTTTAGACAACATACCTATACGTCTGGGTTTAATTTATTCGAAAGCCAAGAAACAAAGGTTTCGGAGGGTTTTAGGAAATCAAGGACGGCGTCCGACTTTTTCCATCCCAGACTGAAATGAAGGCTTTACGGAATGGAAATTTATTGTCCAGAGCACTTATTAAACCGAATCTAAAAAGGAAGTATTCAGTTTGTCAGTTTTTTTATCTTCCAATTACTCGGAGACGTTTAACGCTTACGTATCACTATTTTTATTTTATTTGCTAGAGTTTTCTTTATGATTTATAATGAAGATTTTTATTGCTAGAGATGTATCTGTCTCTATTTTACTTTTAATTCTGTCACATTACATTAGTGCTTAAGGTATTTAATGAACGTCTGAAATATGCCAGATTAAATAATCATAAATCAGCGTACTTTAACACATTGATTTATAAGTTTTCGTTTATACTTTAATGTATATAACTTTCATAAAAATTCTAGCAGCTGTAAGATAAAATACAAAGAAGTTTTGAGCTAGGTTTTTAAGGAGGTAAAAATCGAGGGTACAAACCCTCCTGGGGATGAATTTCCAAAACTCCTTACACTTAGTTTTCCTTACACCCTATAATAAATACATCTTCTTAATTTCAATGCTCTTATTTCTGTTGTTTAGGCTGTGCATTTAATTTTTAGAATATTAGTCAGACTCTTTTATTATATAGGTAGAAGATCAAAAAAATTTGCATACTCAAAAATTTGCAAAAGTAATTCCATATCATCTTCAGCAATGATTTTTCTCATACAAATGCTTGTAAAACTGACATAAAATCCGCATACCCCTTCAATACGGATTCGGCATTAGAGTACATGACAAACAAATATCAAAGTTTCAATTACGTAGTTGCGAACAGTCAATACTCCAAGTTCCTGTCACGTTGTCGATATACCACTCCGACTTGCGAAGGACAGACTTTATTAACAGAACGGACGAAGAGTCTCTGGTTAACACAGATTAAACAAGTTTGTAAAAATTTGCAGGTGTTTACTTGATTGACAGACTGATACTGATATGTACTCGTATGTAGCCGAATAGAAATCGGCAGGCACTTAGATAAATAATATTAATTCTGTGACATTAAATTAAAAACTAACTATTAAACGATTATGATCATATGTATATCCAAATTTTTGAAATCGATTCGTGACTAGCCGGCGGAATAATAAACACACACAAATTAACACTTAGATTAATTGAGAATCTTTCTTTTTTTGAGGTTGGCTACGAAGTTACTACATAGGTAGCAATGTCATTGCACAGGCGAGTTGCGGTCGATCGCAAGGTTATAATAATTATGTATTCATATAGCAGATTCATAATTATTTTATAAAAATTGGACTAGAGACTTCCATTAGTCGTCTGGCGCCGATGAACTTTTTCAGTTATTTCGATTTCAAAATCAAACCTCTTGACCCATTTTTCATAAATTTAAATGGGTCCCATGTGGTACGAGTAAATTTTTTAAAAAAAAAAAAATAATTTTTTTAAACAACAAATAGACATTCAGTTCGGTAAACTGTCTCCGAGAAATCCGATAACAAACATATATTTTTTTAAATGTAGTCGAATTGAGAGCGTCGTTTTTTTTTTTCAAGTCAGTGGAAAAGTATTTAAAACGTACGCAGCCAATACAAGTATCATTGTAGTCGTTACGTATTGTACTCGTACACGCAATAAGCAAAAAATGTTTGGAAGCTTTTATCGTAAAAGTTTTTTACAGCCAGCACTTTTGTGGTTAAATAAAACAGATATTATTTGCCTTTTTGCGCACATCAGACCGTTAGCAACCATATCGCTGTGAAGACAATCTATTTATTGTTTTACTAGTTATGCGTTAGCGTAGCATTTTCATTTTGACAAGGTACGATAATGATGTATCACATGTTGAAAATTGTATGAAATGGCTCTGAACTTAGATCAGGCTCTGACCTTAGGGAATGAGAACTGCTAGTAACGAAGTAATGGCCTTTGCTGAACAAAGATCCACTTTTAAGTTTCGTATGTTTTGTAAGTATGTTGGAACAGTTTCGATTTGTACTTTTTGTTCGGTTTTAATTTTAGACGATATTACTTGGTTCTCGAAAAAATATAAGCCAAAATATAAGAAAAAATATAAAAATATAATAAAATAAGATTACGCCGGCTCAAAAAATATTTACAACGCAAATTATGATTATTTACTATGAGTAACAATTTAAATTACCTATGAGTCCACGAAACATCTTACGGAAGAAATATTTCATATAGCTATGAAAAAAATCTCTCGCTGTGTAATTACAACATTAAACAAGTGAAATTTAATAATTAAAAAACCTCAGACTTTTGCCGCCAATTTGTGATTGTGGTCGCCTTGGATTTCAAATATTTGTCATATTTTTTGTATTCTACTAGACAAGCCCTTTCATTTGACACCTACCCATATAGAGGGATTGAAAAAAAAATGATTCGCTATTTTGTGACAGGAGGCACCTTGGGCCGATTTTCATCAAACATAGCTAAGAACACTCCCAACTAAATTACGTAACATACAAACAGCCTACGATGCTACGATGCCACAGACACACACGCAGACACGTCAGTCAAACCCATAACACCCCGTCGTTTTTTCCTCGGGGGTTAAAAAATGGAAACCGGCTTTAATTCGGCAGGCGCCCATTATACAATGCAATTATATTGAGTAAAAAAACTACCTGTTGTTTCGTTATCTATTAGATTCTTTTTATTACTTTGTGCAAGTCGGTGTGACAGTTCTGTCACGGTTGTTATTCTACTGAACTTCAATTTATAAATACGCTAATTTCTATTTCAAAGCTTTTACTCGTTAAAATATCCACTTTAACAGACTGAAATTGTTAAACATTATATAGCTTCATCTCTATAGAATGACCTTTTAATCCAAAAACATTGATTTATTATTCGAAGACAAGACAAATACATAAAGAAAACCTTTTATCCAATCCAGAAGATCTTCACTTTTAGAAATCGCTTTAAAGCGTCACACAGAACGAAACAACGATGTCACGCTTTTTCTTTCTAGACCATCACAGCTGCTTTAGTTAATTAATCTTTATTAATTAATTTAATATTCAACTGCACAAGTTCCCAGAAGCTTTTCATACATAACCGACATATGCTACTCAGCGCGCTCCCAAATGTTGTCTGGTTTAATTAATATGTCTTCTGCACCAAATCCACGTCTAACAGGGACATGAAACGAACTTCCTAGATAAATATAATAAGACAAACATCGCTGTATTACTGATATTACTAATTATGTTTAAAGTAATTATGGTCACGAGATAGAAAGTTACGGAGAGAAAAAACTAAATTCTTGACAAAATTATATTATTGTCTTACTAACTGTATATCTACCAAATGTCGATAAAGTATATAGTTGTACACAAAAAATGTAGGACGAGTTGCATAATGAATATATTATTTATTTTGATTATCTGCAGACATAGAGCTCAAATACTTAGTAACTTAACTTACAACTTTAAAAAATCTACAACCGATATGGCCGCTTACTCATATCTTCTGCGAGTCATCCTAAATTGGCCGTAGGCATGTAGGTCCAGTTGAGAGATTCGGTCTAGTTTGTAAATATAACTAATAGGATATATAATAAATATAACATAAAAGCGTAACTCCAGATAATTTGGATGTTACATACAACTTTCTCGTATTGAAGTTGAGTATAATACGAGTATGCTAAACGTATAACATAGAATATATTCTAGCACTTGTCATCTAACGAGTACGAACGGGACTATTTAATATAAATTTTTCTTTGACAATACAATCAAAGGCATACCTGAGTTCTCTTATAAAAAGCAATATGTTTCCTTAGAAATTTATATTATTTTCATGTAACAATATCGTCATGATTTTGATCTTAGTGCAAGGGCATTTGAAGTAGATTTTTATCCATATAATATAATATTTAAATGAAAACTAAAAATGAAAATCGTATCGCGGGTGATGCTTCATTCATTCTTATATAAACTCTTCCATACAAAGTCCAGAACTTGTATTGTTTTGATTTAGAACGATCTCTCGCTAAAAAGTAATGTCGAGCAGCTTTGGCCGTTAATTGGTCCAGAATAAATATCGGTTCTTCTTCATTTGTTTTAAATCCTAGATGCTTTGCTAGTATTTTTGCTTGAGTGTATATATCTCGGTCCTCTCTCAATTCAGTTTATGTAATGTTTTATAAAATGTTAAAAAGTCAATTTAGATTTGGTAGATAACTTTTTAAAATTTTTGATTTAGAAAACTGGACTATAACACTAGGCTGATTTTGATAAAATGTATGTGTGACCAATAAAAAAATATAATTAATACCTTTTTATACAATTTCTAGCTAAACCTAATGTTTCAAATTAGTCCAAGCATCTCGGAAATCGGAGAACAGATATAAAAATACTTTATCAAATTAAAAACCTCCTTCTTATTGAAGTTGGTTAAAAAGGTCTTATACTTTGAGATCTTCCAGCGTCCATATGTAAGTGGTCGTAAAAATTACAAATCTGTCACAGATGCCTGAAAAAATGCTTGTTCTCTCACGGCAATATTGCTTCACCCACTCGTAACACGATCAAGTAATGGGCGGAGAATTTATTTAAGTTAGTCTAAGTAAGTCCGTAGCCTGGAAAGTTAGTGATAGCCTAGATAATAAACGCTTGACTACTGAGTGAGAGGCAAGGGTTTATCTGACCAGTTTACCCAGGCCTATATCTTTTCACGTATCTTCTATGTGCATTTTAGAATTACCTATATCACTTACTTCAACGGTGCAGGAACACATCGTGTGGAATCAGAGCTTGTCAGAAACGCTTCCTATGGTAAGTTAGGAATTTGCTCCTTTTATGGGAGAGACCGTGTCCAGCTATAGGACGCTATATGTTAATACGGAAAATATTTTTTATCCTTTTCGAATTGTTGTGATCCAAATAACTTCACGAAAATAACTCGTATAAGTATTTATTATCCAACAATTATTTATAAAATGATAATGTGATAGGTATTGGTACCTACCACATCTCCTAAATGTTCTATTTTATCGTTTTATAAATACTGTACCCTTCTCAGACATGGGTTGTGTTTGGCGATAACGGCTTGGCGTAAAAACTATCGTGGGAAGGCAAGTAATCAATCAATCGGGACGGACGTCTCGGTGGTGGCAGGACGCTTTATTGAATGTTTGTACGGACACTTGTTATATCGTTCGCGCAAGAAATATACAGTCTATTTCAGTTGATAATCAGCCAAATCGAACTGTGTATCGATTAACTAAGTAGTGTCTAAGTGGTATATGGATGTGTTAATAATCATTACTTTTTACCTGACTGCGAAAGACGGAGGGTTTAGTTTTTCGAGTGTATGTATGTATATTTCTTTGGCAAGCCCTAGAGCCTAAATGGCTTGTATTTTATGTGGGTGGTAGGTAATAGATTCGTCTTCATCTACAGGTGGTCATAGGCTGTACTAGCATCCCACGATTTCACTTGCCAAGATACGTGTCTCTAAAGTTCTTGCATTAGGATTTTTTTAAGTCAAATACAAATACAAATCCAAATTATTTATTTATAGAACATACGCTACAAGTCAGTCAATATAAAATTAAATTACATAAGAAAAATTGCAACCAAATAAATTACCATTACATAATATAATTAGAATTACCATCAAATATCCAATTTTAAATAGTCGTCAATGTTACAAAACAACTGCTCTTGCAGCCAGGCTCTCAGCCTGTTCTTGAAAACAGTGGTGGAAGGTGCACTTCGCACGGCTACAGGGATGCGGTTGTACACAGCTGGACCAAGTATGTACGCTGATCTTTCAAATTTGGCTAGACGGTGAAACGGCGTTACCCAATTGTCTTTGCGCTTGTTGCTTCGCAAATTACAATTACAGTTTACACCCTTTTGTTGAAAAATATAAAGGTGCAAATAGGTGAACAATGCTACCTGAACAATCAGTTCACAAGGTAAGGGAAGAATTTTACTTTCCCGAAAAAGAATTTTACCGTCCCGGACTCCAAATATGGCGCGCACGGCTCGTTTCTGCATTGTGAAAGCTCTGTCACGATCGGCAGCGCGGCCCCACAGCTCCAATCCGTACGTGATGACACTGTGGACGGTCGCGAAATAGCAGGAGCGCACAACGTCACGGGTGGTAGTGCTCGCAAGATGTCGGAGGGCGAAACACGAGCTCGACAGCTTCCCGCATAACTCTTTTATGTGCGTCTCCCACGTCAACGCGCTGTCGATGTGAAACCCTAACAGTTTCGTACATTAAACTAGTTGGAGCGCGGACTCGCCGACTGCTACCGTATACGTTCTTGTCGTGTGACCGTTCAGGTTAAATGCCAGGAAGCAGGTCTTGTCCCTGTTCAGCGCCAACCCGTTCAGCCTGAACCACCTTTCGAGTTTGCTCGCCACTGAGTTTAGCTTCGACTCTAAGAGAACGTGCGTCGGCGCTTTGATAACCGCAGCGATGTCGTCTGCATACATGTAGATTTCAGCATCGTCGAAGGCGTCAGGGAGATCGTTCAAGAGGAGGCTGAACAGGGTATTGGACAAGCACGAACCCTGCGGAACACCCATGTCATTCTCTAATTCGGAAGACATAACGCGGCCTTTGTCTCCTACTACGACTTGTGTCCGTTTGGACATAAAAGAGGTCAGCAGGGCAAGCGCCGGTCCGCGGATACCATAAAATGCCAGCTTGGTAGCGATGAGGCTGTGGTCAGCAGTGTCAAAAGCTCGCGACAAGTCGCAGCACAGTAGAGCAACTTGCTGCCTCGCCTCACGCGCGTCTAACACTCGCCGCACCACCTCCCTCACCAAGTCAGTAGTCGCGCGGCCGGCTCGATATGCATACTGCCCTTGTGACAAAATGTTGCGGTCGGTCACAAAGTTCAAAATCCTTCTGTTGAGGCCAACCTCGAACACTTTGCTAACTGCAGGTACGAGAGATATGGGACGGTAAGACTTTGGATCCGCTTTTTTCCCTTTCCCCTTATACAGTGGACAAATCTTGACTTTTTTTAGTGCTGCGGGATATATGCCTTTCCTAATACATGAACAGAAGAGACGGGTTATAACAACTGCTATTGTCTGTATTGTGAGTTTTAAGATGCTAGGAGATAGCCCGTATAGGTCCGTACTCTTTTTTGGAGCGATGCGCTTGGTCACTATCGTTATTATCTCCTCCATGGAAAACGGTTCTAACCTTATAGAGACGTCGCTCGCAGATGCCTCGCTAGCGAGCGTAGCCAGTGCACTGGCTTTGTCAGCCGCAGGGGCTCCGCACCTCCTAGCCGCTGTTACAAATTCGGTATTGTGGGCGTCAACTACCTCTTTTCTTGTATTGTAAACTTGGCCGTTTGCATCTCTTACTAAGTCAGTAAAGTCGACTTTCTCTCGTGTACCGCGGCCTAGCTCGGTGTTGATGACGCGCCACGTGCGCCTTGGATTCGCTTTTATTATATTCGAGTAGTATCCTACGCGTTTCTCCTTCAGTTTAGAATGATACGTAATCCTAAGTTCCTCGCACTTACTACGCAAGCAATCGTTCGATGGAAAAATTTTCTTAAGTCTTTCAGTCTCATGCAATATCTATCTGAAGTTATGTATTTCATCGTCTACCCAATGATTCTTGTGCACGAGCTGTTTCTTAACCGGGAAACATGTATTAAATTTGTCAGAGAGTATCGTCACTATACTATTGCCCAGTGCGTCGCAGTAGCCATTTGACTTACTATTTATCAGGTCCCAATCGACAGACTCCAGGGAGCACCTGAAATTTTGCTCGTTGAAGGCAGAGAAGCTGCTGCAGGTGCGGTGTGCGGGCGCGGGCACGGCGGCGATGTTCCGCGCCAGGGTGAGGCGCTGCGCGGTGTGGTCGCTTAGAGGCCGGGTGTCAACGCATGAGATGCCGGTCAAACGTTTTGCCGATAGATTAGTGTATACGTGGTCCAGCAGTGACTTGCGGCCGCCTACATCATCTCGCGTGGGATGTTCGACTAATTGTCTAAAATTAAAACTCTCTAAGATATCTACTAGCCCTTTTTGGGCGCTTGAGTTTTCCAAGAGGTCTATGTTAGCATCACCCATATTGACGCAATCGAGACCATCATCTATTATTTTACATAGGAAGAACTCAAAGCGTTCGAGGTAGTCCTTATGGCTGGTTCCGTTAGAGTGGTATACATCGACTACAAAGATATCGTCGTCTAGTAAATGTACGGCGCACACATCGAATACTTGTTCTTTCGTGAGGTCACAATAATCTTGCCTGTTAACAGCCATCATACCTGACCGTGCATAGATACAACTTCCACCGTGTTCTACTCTTTCTCTACAACTAAAGGATACTAAGTCAAAATTACACAGGGTAACGGACACTAATTCATACTTTCGCAACCAATGTTCCGTAATAATGATTAAGTCGCAGGAAAGTTCCTTTGTCAATTAGAAGTCGCTTGTAACCACTTGTTTGAAGTCAGTTTTAGCCTCTTTTGTATTAGTTAAGTGGAACACTTCGATTCGTATGGTTATTACGAGTGTGGCATGATATCTACCTATGTGTAGTCATTTGTGAAAAATCAATTTTTACTGCCTGGAGACAGCTGTAAGTTTTCTAGTTTGTATTCCCAATCACAAGCTTCATTGCTTTCTAATTCCCTGACCCTTATCAAATTCACCTCTATCTAGAAAATATTTTACGGATAGGAACATTGAGAATTCGTATCTAACATCTAGGTACTAATAGATAATTTTATATTAATTACTCAATAACATATACAAGAGTAAGTCCTGACTGACTGACTGATATGACATAATCAACTCAGAGCCTCAACCGCTAATCCTGGACATAAAAATTGGACAGTGTATTCATTCTTATTTACAATGTAGGGGTGTACAGAAAAAAGATTTTTGGAAATTCATTCAAAGCAGCGTTGCACGCGACAGCTACTAGTCTCCTTTTAAATATGTAGAGAAATACTTTAATACATAAAATATAACAAATAGTAAATATACATGAAATTAGACTTAAAAACAAAAGTGTTGCAACGCTCTTCGTACAATAAGCTGAGATGCTTCGTAATGTTCACCAATGTCGAGCACAGTCAGCCTAGTAAGGACATACATAGGTGTCCATAAGTGGCATTAGCGTCTGAGCACTACCATACGCTAAATTAATAAGATCATCATCATCACCATCAGCCAGAAGACGTCCACTGCTAAAGCTTCCGCTTTAGAATTCCATTCTGAAACACAAGCTGTTGCATTTCATCCACTGGTTATTTGCGACTTTTACTATGTCTTTTGGTTCGTGGTTGCCAATCAAAAATCTATCTTTCATTTTGGTTATCGATTCTCCGAGCGATATGATCCGCCCATTGTCATTTCAGCTCGCAAATCCTACGAGTTATATCAGTACCACATTGCGGATTCTATCGCTCGAAAACACTCCAAGCAAACCTCTCTCCATTGCCAGCTATAAGACGCCTTTTAATACGCAACTTAAAATCCTACAACAATGACGAGCCACTTTGCTACGAAAAAGAAAAGGCTTGTATAAAGTCCGTCAGCACCGTGTCTTACTGAGGATTAATATCCTCGAATCTCATATAACACGATAACGAGTGACCCAATGTCCTAAACTTACCTACTTCCTCGCGTTTGGCAGCATACAAATGTGGTCCGACCCTTCGAATGTCGCCCCAATTTCTCTCGCATATATCACACTGGGTGCAAAATATCGCCAAAATCATTTTTATTGTCCGAATAAAGGACAAATTTTGTATTATTGGTTGGGCTTTTTGTATTTTAGCCTCATTCTGTAGCCCAACCAAACCCTAAGGTTTCTTACAAATATGTTATAGGCAGAGGATGTGCTTGATATTTCATTACAAAACGCTGTTTAAAAGTAGAGTAAGATGGATAGATCAATTTTTTTTTGTTTACCATTATAACTGGAATAAATTGTTGATTTTGTCCAAATATTCAATATATTGAATTCTTTTCGCAGAGTAATTTATAGTTTCTGCACGGGTTATTCATTAAGTCAGCACCTAGCTGAAACTTTGCAGTCCAGAATAAATATGTTACCAAAACACGATTGACGAATAGATCATTTTTTTTATTATTTTATTAAGTACCCAACAATTAAAATTGCTGATATAAAAAAAAATGATTCTTTGTTAATCGTAATTTATTGACTATCAGACTGCAAAGTTTCAGTGACAAAGTAATTATCATTGTAAGGGTGTCCATACAAAGAATTGCCCCATTAACTGGGTTAAACCGTGAGAAGTGTAAGAATGATAATAATGCCCAGCAAGGAGACGGAATGGTAGTGCAAAACCATACATAAAGTTTATCATACCATAACCATACTTAGTGACGAAATGTAAGCAATCCTTATATTTCGTCCCTAAGTATCGCTCGTAAAAGTTAGCTGAGGTGTTTGATGTGATGATCACCGATGTTAAAGAACATTCTGCCATGAGTAGTATTTATAAATGAGGACTACTGTGGGGTGGATGGATCTTGCTATTGTAAGTCCTGGTTGTTTGTCATAAACCGTAGGCCGTTTCAGTTTCAGACTCATCAGGGCGGTCTAGAAACTCTGATAGAAAGGTGAACCAATCCGTCTATAAAAAGATGATGACGATACTGATTTTCTAGAAAACCAATTCCCATAATATTATGGGAAAGTATAGAAGTATAGAAGAATAATATTATGATCTTGGATATCCAAGATCATCATTCAACATTTATAGAAAAAAAACTGTAAAAACGGCCTCTTCATGTTGGTTTGGGCTCTGTATAAAATATTCTGACTTAAGAAAGATTTGAAATAAATGGTAAAAAATAAATGGAAGTAAAAAAAACAGCTATTACATAATTATGTGCAGAAAAACGTCGGGTATATATTATGAAAAAAATGTTCATTGATAATATTAAATATTGATATACATATTTGCATACTCATTGAGTTATCAATCATTTTTGATTAACGGGTGAGTACTTTTAACAAAGTAGGTACTTTGCTAAAAGTACGTGTTTTTCCTACTACCCATCTAATTTTCGAATGTTTACTCAGGAAGGGTTAAAGGGTAAGGGTGTTTTATGTAAAGCATTAAAGGATTAGTCGCTAAGTAAAGATCTGGAATAATAAATACGGATTTATTTCGAGCTTAGTAGGTTTTACCAAGTTTTAGGTCTAAATTAGAAAAGAGACAGGCGTAGGTTTCATTTTAAATTTGCTTTTAGCTGTCTTAGTTACAATTTTCCTATCATGATATTTGTGCTTTCCGAAATAGATGGTAGATAGATAGAAAAACTATGCAATATGATAGCACACAACTAAATAAAACGGTATGCATCAAAGACATTTGAATAAAGTGTAATAATCACCGGCGCTCTTATCGCTAATCTTTTTTGTACTTAACACTCAGATTCTGTGTCATTTACCAGAAAAACAATACAATATAGACCAAATTAGAAGCCTTTAAAAATAATAAAAAGTAAAAAAAATAATAGTAGGATGAATCCCATTGGAAGAAGAAGAGAAAATTATGAAAATGAAAGGAAAAATAATTTACGGGCGATCTGAGGTCGGGAAGGAGAAGGGGGTCAGTTTTAAGGGCAAAAACGATCAAAAAGTATCGGCCCTGGTCTAATATGTCTTTAATGCATACTAAATACAGCAAAATACAATCTCAACAAAATATTGGTAGTACATTAGGCGGCCTTATTGCATGACAATCTCTTGTGAAAACCACAGGTGTACCTATTAAAAACGTTGTACCGCAAAATAAAACAGAAACAAAATAATAGTAATATTAAGCACATACTACATAGATACACGTATTGAACAATTTCGAAGCTCTTTCTGAATTAATTCGTATTAATTCTATATTTTTACACAGAGCTTAGCTATTACGAGTAGATTATATTATATAGAATAGCTCTTTAAGATTTTAGCCAATAAAGAATTCAGCCTAAATTCTTAAGTACCTATGATTACAAATTGTGAAATCTCCACTGTAAAACCTTCAAACGACTGCCTTTTATGCCCTAACAGATACAACCTAGAAATTTTAGATAGATAGATAGATAACTTTCCTGAATTATGAATTTGTCCAAACATTAGATATGAGTAGGTAACCTAGCTCAAATTTTAATTAGAAAAGATGTGAATACAAAAGCAAGTAAATTTAGGTTCATTTTGACAGCGGTGATGCGGCGATTATTCAGTTTGCCGATATAGAAGAGATACTAATACAAAGAGTCACACTATTTTCTACTTATACTTCGGTCCCTGACGTGACGTAACTATTAGAATAATTTGTACCGATTAGGTTCAAAGATACTCGTACTATGGGACAGAAGTGCTAAAGCTAGATAACAAAAACTTTATTTCATACCTTAACAGAACAAGGAGCTCTTAGAAAAAAGCAAAGCATTTTTTTTGACTCTTTTAAACTACCTAGGTATTCTATTAGGCAAGGTATAGTATACACAAACCACGACCGCTGCCTTCTATCTACTGTCACAATATACACGTACACGTCATTTGCTTATTCCTTTATCTAGCTATCGCCCGAACAACCGTTAGCTAACTACCATCAAATTGTAGCAGACTGAAAGGTTGTTAGGGTCCAAAGTTGACAAACATGGTCCCTTATTCATTTTTCAGGCCTATTCGAAAAACTTTTTCGATCAATTACAGCTCCTAAATCAAACAGAAGTTAGCCCAGTTTGGAATTTATAGGCTACATCCGTTTTTCAAATTGGGTCGTAGACTTTTGAATGCTTTTATAGATAAGTAGATTAAAGGGTACGTAGATAAGAGTCAAAATAGAATAAATAGTCCTGGAAACAGTAAAGTTTCGACTGTGCAATTTAAAATTGATACTAGTAATACTTTATAAAATATGATAAAACCATACAACAAAATTATACATGCATTGCTAAAGTCCAAAAGCATCGTATTATCATACAATTAGAGCTTTTCCAGCCAGCCACCCCACTGCAGGGCAAATGCCTCCATACCTTCTTTATATTACTCATGGTTAAGAGCTTTTTCCACCATCACACCATCTCCGCTGAAGTCCGAGACACGCTCTGTGGTTATCATTGTACGTTGGAATTAGAGAACGTACGAGTACGATACGCGGCAGTTATGTCCGTTTAAGATCCACTTCAGTTTGGCGGCTTTAAGAGCAACAGAATGAGAGATATAGAGATTATGCAATTAGAGAATTGACTAATGACAGGTTTAAATACATATTACTACTAAAGTCGCAAGACTTTTAACAAAAACAGCACTACAACCGATATTTTTTTTAAACTCAAGAATGTTTAAAATTACACAAAATATGTGAACCAAATCTTAATGAAATCAACTAGTACATGAAAGCAAACATCCCTCCTTTTTGGCAGAAATACCCCTTAGTCAAAAATCCCCACTAAAATTTGTCATGAGTACAAAATTTCAGGAGACATACTAACATAATTTGATGAACCCAAATCAAAATCCTTCGCTTGCTCAGTCAAATAAATAGTTTTTGCAGCTGACAAATGTTATAACGATAACTTTTTGAAATATAATTGATGGAAAACCATGTTGTTTCAATATCAGCAGTTGGTATTCTTCTAGCCACTTTCTCGACGAAAATAAGCTTATTATTTTTGTATTTCAGGACCTACGTCCCAGAAAGGTGTCGTATCCGAGAAGCTAAGAATCGCAACACTGCACTGGAGATACCCTTAACTACTTAGTTCGGGAATTTAACCAGCAAGTTTCTATCATCGGCCAGGGAGTAGAAATCGAGCATAGAAAAATTATTTAGTTTTGTTAAATTTCTACTTTAATTGATTTGATTGGAGTATCCGGGTAGGATTATCGTTTAGTGTGTACTCGTATACGAGTATAAAGGATACCTATGTACTCATCATCGCTATGGGATAAGCCTGGAATTCCAGAGAAAAGAGTAGCCTAAAGAAAAAAGTGCAGCCATAAAGTGAATCAATTTATTAACGGTCTTCAACAAAATGTTCTGACAAAATTTCTCGAATTTAAACGACGCGACAAAATTAAACCACAAAATTAAATGTCAAACTAGAAGCAGAAACGCGTCATTTGCTTGCAGAAACCAAATGTTTCCTCAACAGGCAAGTGATTACGCAGCTTTAGATAAAACACAGGTAAAACTGAAGGACAGAAACATAGAACTAGAACTATTTGGCCATATGGCTTATCTAGAACTTGGATTAAGTCTGAAGTAACACCATAGCTAGTAAATAGCTGTTGATTTATCTTTAGGTGAAACTGCTTAGAATCACGCAAGCACAGTATTTCAACATGTTTAAGTCGAAACAACAATAAAACTATTGGTGTGACTGTTTTCGTCTGGGTTGTTGTATAAGTACGTGTAAAATATTACGCCAATTTCTAACGGGGCGCAATAGCAATAAAATATAAAATGAATAACGAAAAAACTCCACCAAAATCTGGTTAAAACAAATTTATTACATTTAACGAAACTCGTTCAAAGATACTTGTTTAAATAAAAAGATATCCAGACAAAGCGAAATCCATTGTTTTTGTAAGCGAAAGGTTTTAAAAGAACTTTAGATTTGCATTCAGAAATCTAATGAAAACCAGACTTCAATTTGTATATGCAATAATAAGACATTATTTCTCAGCGTCTGTCTAGACGTTACTACTTAAAGTGCTTATTACCTCTTCAATAAAAAGGATACCTGAAAAATAATTAGGAATTTAATTTACTAGCTATACTAAAATAGAAACAGGGTATTTGAATAATCAACGAATACATTTTTTCGGCCTGCGTATATAATATCAACTTAAATATAATATATGTAGGTGGTCATTAACCTTCACTGCCCTAAGATACTAAATTTGTGCCCAGTCCAGGTATACTACGGATGCAATCATCGACTAGAAAAAGTATTTGATATATAATTATAATCCTTACTAATATTATAAATGTGAATGTAAGTTTGTATGAAACTTTGTACACATATTTTTGGAAGTATGAAAAGTAACATAGGATACTTTTTAATTAAAAACAAAACATATATTTTTTTTAAATTGTCCACGCGGACGAAGCAGCAGTAATATTATAAACGCGAAAGTGTATAAGAATATGTGGATGTATGTTTGTTACTCTTTCACCCAAAAACCGATGAACCGACAAAAATTACCGAACTGATTTGGATGAAACTTTGTACGGAGATAGTTTAGACCCTAGATCAACACATAGGCTTCTTTTCATCTTATATTGACGTGAGTAAGACCGCAGGGCGCAGCTAGTATTATAATATATCTTTACTAGTACCTGTCACCAGCGTACTTTATCTTAAGCCACATCACCGTTTTCAATGTTGCCGTTACATATAAAAATTAAAACTTATATCACATAACCTCATGTGCTGGTATTGAATCGATGATTATCGAGTAGTCAGCGAAGTCGATCGCCGTGCGAGAGGTACGAGTTTGATTTCACGAAATATGCAAAATGAACCTGAGCAAATTTGTCTACCATTCTGACGCTCGACTAAATAGCTACCCTCAAGCAGAAAAATCTGAATGTTCCGTCAGCTTTCTTTGACAGCCAGAGTATTTCAGGCTAGGCATGTAAAGCCACAGTGTCGTAAACTTCTGTGATTGTGGGAGTCAAATACCAAGCTGTCTTAACTAACAAAATAAATTAAATAGTTGTCCTATGCTGCTATTGTTTTTATATTGTAGTTAATTAAAATGATATGAGTTGCGTCTAAACTAAAATGATACGTCTAATAGTTCTGTAAATTACCTTACTGTTTCAGCAGGAAAGTGGAAAGTGTGACGTGAATTAGTGATGCGCTATAACAATGAAACCAGTCCGCTCTTTTTGTCTTGAGATTCAGCTCATTTCCTTCGAGGCATACTTAATTGCAACTCGCTCATTATACTTTCCCATGACTATCTGCAGTTTTGCGTTCACAATAGCATTTTGGATATTTTTATTATGCTTGTGCGTTCTGATACGATATATTATTTATTAAAATAACTGCACAGAGGCAACTGGTCGGGTTCATATTTTTTTATATGTTATAGATTTAATTAAAATTACATAAACCATCAATGTTAGTAATGGTTAAATTGTAGGAGTAGCGACGGAATAAAAATGGTTAGACCCACATGGGAACTTAAAAACTAGAACTAAGACTTTGTCAATACGATTTCAGTTTGGAATAATCACGTCAAATATACCAAAACTAAATGTTGAAGATTTCTATAGAATTACCAAATCAATTAATATCAAGGTAAAGTTTGTTACATATTTTTTATGAAGTGTACCATTATTCTGCTACGAGTTTTGAAAAAACTGCATATTGAAAGTAGGCTCGTTAAAAACAAAAAAAAAACAAATTGGTCCCGGGCGTCTCTGAGAAATCAGGAAACATGTAAAGAAAAAGAGTTAAATTTGATCTTGTTCCGAGAATTGAGAATCTCCTCTTTTTTTGTTGTCCTATATATTTTCTTCTTTTAACTTTATTCTATCTGTCAATGTCGTTATATTCTCAGAGGGTGTGAAGGTAGACGGTATCATTATTGGTTATCGATCACTCTTACTCGTAATCTGCAAATCCATTATAGGTTAGGCTGTAAAAATACGAATTTTGCAATGTACAATAATGAAAGCATCTTTATTTTCGTATCTTAAATTAACTAAGTAGGTAATTTTGACATTGTTTATAAAATCAATCATTGTGTACCAGGCTGGGTTTTTCTTCTTATTTTTACATTTATTTATGCGGGACCTTTTGTCACAAATATCTCTATGCTTAAATTGTTTCTTAAAATCAATGTGAAAAAACAGTTTCAGTTACGGAAAAAAAAACATTTAGATACTTGATTTTTTTGAGAATAAGTCAGCTCTTCCATACTACAACTTTATCGGTCGTCGACAAAATGTATGAAACGGCTGATTCATTTTTCTCGAATTCAGAGTTGGTCCCATATTGAAAGTTGGTCCCTCAGGATGAGTATGGTAATTTTTAATTCTTACAAAATACCTTCGTATCTGGAATGTATTTAAGTTGTACTCTGTCTGTGGGTAATACTGCGAAAATTATCCCGTTTGACAGACAAACATATCAACGGACATACCTTACATACTTCCGTTTTTCATCCAAGTATTTCATGTTTAGTTGAGGGCACATGACCAAATGCTGATCCAACCAAAAAATATTTCTATCCAGCATTACAATCGTCACTTAGACTGCCTTTCTAATCAGACGTACCTTCTTTTGAGATTGATCCAGATAAAAATAAATCTTTTTATCAATCAGTACCTACTGACATTATATGAAACAAGATTGAATAGTCTCCAACGAAAACCTCAATACTCTTTCATTCCATTACCTAGACGTCTACGAGTACCAAACTACCGAACATAAAACAAAGAAGGTTTCTACGGCGCTGAAACTGGATAAATGAAAACCAAATACTGTTAAATGTCGGTCTTGCTTCGCTTTTTCATGTTATATAGGCACTAAAGTAAAGTTGGCACTAGCGATACCTACGGACTAAACGATCTATGGTAAAAACATCAGAACTTACCTTTCTTTTGGACAGTCGGATAAAAATAGATGGGCTTCGTCTCTACTAAATTATAATGTCTAGCACATTATGATAGAACCAGTTTTCTCTCTTCCTTTAAAACTGACATTGGGCTGATTTTGACACAGTTTTTGCGTTTTATTTAAGAACTCTCAAAATTACAAGAGGTCTCCATAAAGTAAACCTCTTGATATCTGATCCTCTGATCATCAAGAATCACGTTAGAGCCCCGATTTTGTCAAAAGAGTCCCATTTATTGATTACTCTGAAGAAATAACATTCTTTGAGCTTCGATCAAGTGAATAAGGATACTTTAGTACCCTTACCTGGGGTAAAGTGTCCTTGAACAATGTTACTTATCTCGATTAGATGGTAAGTTCCATGCTACTCGGTTCTAAGCATAGCTTGAATTTTACTGTTAGAAATAAGAAAATAGTTCCTATTTGTTATAGTGTAGCGAAACCTCGGGAATTATTACGATAACTGTAAAAGTCGCTTTATTTGTTCGTTTATTAATTCAAAGAAATTCTGCTAGTCATGCGCAGATGAAATAGTATTTACTGATTTTTCACTAAGGCAAAGAAAAATCATTGTACCCTTCATGCCGAACAACTTTCACTATGGGACCAACTCGAAATCCGATAAAAAGTCAATATTAATCGCTCGATACATTTTGACGACAGCCGATAAACTTTTTCTATGAAACAGCTGATATTATTTTTCTCGTATATCGGATTGGCCCCATATTGGAAGTTGTTTGTTTCTGTAAGTCCAGTGACCCTTAAAAATAACTTTGTACACTTATATTATAACCTTGTTTGCATATGATTGACAAAACATCAGCTTGTTCATCAACTGATTGTTGTTGTGTAGGAACTTACTTATTCATTTTCGTTTTACTTCCTCTTCAAAACGCTATGGGCAAATTAAACATAACTGGCATTGGAAATGCTTTGGCGCTAAGAAAATGTTAACTTTAAAAGATATGTTTCAATAATGTATTTAGCCCCGGCCAGGACAGTGTACATGATACGATAAATACATTAAGGATTATTAATCATTAATCTATCAACTAAATTCAAAATAACGTAACTTCTCTCAATACAAAATTAATATCGGAGCAAAATATACCTTATTTAGGTACGTAAAAACGCGATTTTCACGTTTTTGTTGTGTCAAATTTGAAATTTTTGAAGGGTGGTACAATCGAAAGAAATGTTTGTTCACAATGAAGTAGGGAATTGATGCAGTTTGATTAACACATAATATTAACCACATCTTAAGGCATTTTTTGGTGGACGTACACCGGCCGAAGACGAAACGAGTCTGTTATAAAACTTATTTGATGATTCTTTGGCGCTTTGGCCACGACACCAGCACCTTATGGTGCTGGTGTCGTGGCCAAAGCGCCAAAGAGCAATTCTCTGCGTAAAAAAGAAATCAACGTCTATCGTTGATGGTAGACGAGATGCCATTACAAAAAGACCCAAAATTAATTCTTGACGCTAGCGTATTTTTTCCTTTCACACCATTCTACTTTGTCGGCACGTTAAAATAAAGCAATTTCCTGGAAAATTGCGCAGCGCAAAATACCAGAGTTTTTAGCCGATTTTCGACATGATCGAACACAATATTGCAATTACTGTTTCAATGGGCAACATCGCGACGGATTTATGTTCTTTACAGGCTTTAAAGTCCCTATTTTAAAGCTTTTACAATGTAAAAATATGTGAATAATAAGCAGATTCTTCAATTAAAGAGTTCTATGAAAGGGAATGGATAAAACTTTTGGAATTATACTTACAATAGTAATATTTTTTCTGTGTGGTTTGAAAGGTTATCACGTAATGTACCCACTTAGTTGAAAAGGGGTCATTTGCAAGCATTCTTAGCATCCCCACGTATAAACAAGATTTACAATATTATCTGCCTGGAATTCGAAGGAAATATTAGCTGGTCCATATATTTTGTTGACACTTTTCTTAGCTGTTTTACAAGAATTATAAGATCTTAGTGAAATTTTATCAATTTAATGAGTACTGTCGTTACTCCGTTTTAGCGTACTCAACATATACCACTGCACAAGATCCCTATCTAACATGAAATTTCTAGCAAATACAAATGCCCACAACATAGGTAATTAAGTTATTAACATTTAAATTTTACCCTTATCTTACTCGACATTTTGTCAAAGGACTTGTAATTAAAGGTCTAATTTAGTACCTACATGTGTTGAAACTTGAATCTAAATAAATTTAGGCTGACTTTTTATAACCCCCAGAAAAATACAGTAAGGTATAACATCTGTTTGAGGTAAATAACGTTAAATAAATGAGGTAAATAATGGTTTAGTAACTGGGAAAACGGACAAACCGACATATAAAGCTAATGACGTCACAAACTCGCTCGTAAGTGACGTCATTAGCGAGTGATGAATACATTCGTACGTTTCAAAAAAAGAACCATAGATGTCTGTACTTAAATTTACTTAATTGAGGGTATTTTAGTTAATAGTTATTATTAATAATACAAGTGGGTCTAATCTAGGACTATATCATCAATTTTTAAATACATAATAATAAGAAATTCTTTTTTGTTTGAAAGGGTTTACTAATCTTGAGATCCCATCAAATATCATTATCCCGCTCCATTACATAGTATACCTATTTTTGGTTTTTAACTTAAAATAACTGAAAGGCACCTCACGAATTGAATTTTTTGGTTTAGTATATATGTAAACAGCTTTGTAGTTGCACAGCTAGCTTTACTAAAATTGGGGCTGAGTAAAGCGTTCTAAAAGCGGTTGAGCGCTCAGTCCTGCCAATGACAAATACAATTACCTAAATAAGATCTACTTCTGATACTGACTGAAGGACGTATATAACAATACCTTTATTGTAAATATTTGTAGTCATAATTTAGACAGAATGTATAGTATTGTAGACCACAAGTAGACAAAGAGAAAGTTTGAACATTCGGGGTATCGAAGTGAATCTATTTTGAGAAAAGGTCGTAATACCTAGGTGATTATATCCCAATGCGAACCAATAACAGATGATATAACCAATAAAAATAACCATCGATGATATTGAAAAAATCTCCTTCATCATATCAGATAGATGTAATGACGGTCTTATTAATATAATAATGTAATTAATGTGGAGTAAAATATTTTGAAACTATAATTTATTCTTTGTTTATCTAGATTATTTTATGCAGGTGAATAAAATGCAATAAAATGGCTTGAGAGTTTAAAAGAAAACGAATTCATAGTTATTTGCGATGCGATGATGAAGTTATACACATAAAGATATCCTTGTCCTAGAGTGATGTCATCAAATATGAGATAACTACGAGTAATTTCTTAAATTAATCTTATATATAAAAAAACACATGCAAAATACGCAGACTTGGAGTCAAGGCTGAGGCAAAATCATTTATTAAGGAATTATACAATAGGATTAAGGATAAAACAGCTCGTATCTAGATAT
Organism: Ligdia adustata; assembly: GCA_947049295.1. Taxonomy (NCBI): domain Eukaryota; kingdom Metazoa; phylum Arthropoda; class Insecta; order Lepidoptera; family Geometridae; genus Ligdia; species Ligdia adustata. Next base: position 3,390,249 of record OX346223.1, read on the forward strand.
CGTAGGGCAGTGGTTAGCTATTGCAATTCAGTAGGTATGGAAAAGCGGCTATATAGAGTAATGGGCACTTTTGCACCAAGTACAGTCCAGAGTGTGTTATTTGATTTGTAATAAAGTACTCTAATATAAAATGACAATAAAATAAATAATGAATTGGAAATAATATATTTTGTACTAACTTGTTAATTTTAAACGATAGGGTCTCCAGACAATTTTATCTGAGACTGGCGGCTCTGTAAACAATTGATCATTCCATATCTCGACCTATGTTTATAATAACTATAGATTTCTCATATAAAATAGCGTATCGCATAAATCTTTGACAATCTTGAAGCAGAGAGAGATAATCCTAAAACTGATTTAGAATACCACCTAATATTATTTACTTGTCATACCTTGATAATGTGCATCACAAAAAATACAACACTTGTGATATATCAAACGCCATATTTTAAAACAACTTTCAGCAGTTTATTAAATGACATCGTCCCACAAATATTTATCTTAATAAAAATATTTTAGATCAAATATCAGCGCAGACCAAATTACACTAGATCCATCATTCTGATCTCAGTGATATTAAAAACTTTCGGTCGTCGATCAACAATGTCAGGGTTCATAGACAAGATTGACGAAACAGATATTTGAAGAAGTCTCTAAAAATAATTTAGCTTCGACTGTTCGTTTATGTTTTTTGAGACCCGTTATCACAAACAAAGAAAGCATATTTACAATCAGAGTATTTTACATAATTTAAATCATATAAAAGATCTGTTCACCCCTTTCTGGTTTCGTCTATGATTTCAAACCATACAAAAAAATTGTGAATCTTTTCGCCCTTTTTAAATACATAAAATGTTCCTAAGGTAATACCTATTTAATGGAATATTGAATTGATATTAGTTGAACACACACGCTTAGCACAACGTGTTAAACATAACGTGTTCATCCATTAACGTTGCTCGAAGGTCGTGAGATGCGTCACTGCATTCCCAATTCTTCCGTTTTACATAAAGCAGTCATTTGAAAGATAATTTCTTGCGTTCACAGCGAAAACGCTGTTCGGAATACATTTATTCGATTAAATAGAATTAGAAAATTATAAAAGTAAAGAGGGACCATTGCGTAAAAACTTTTTACTTAAAATGCAGTTATCTGGGGCCAGTACCGCAATCTTTTTATCTTACTTACTGATAAGTTATTAATCGATTAACAACCTCTTAACAATTTTAGTTTAGGGGGACAATTTAGGCAAATAATTATTTATAGAAGAGGTATTTCACAGTTAGCCTGAACAGCAAGCGTTTTTAAATACATAAAATAATATATTATACTCGTAAGTGTCGTATATAGTATGTCTTAATTAATTACCTTCAATTATATATATAATTATATTATTAACCTTTTAAATACTTGTCATAGTACAGGTCAGGCATGTTTCGGGGTCACTCATAGCTCTAACTAAATGGCTTGAGTTTAAATAAGGCATAATTACCACTTGCCATTTTGTTGCAAATTTTATCGATGTGAGATTTATGACTTATTGTGTTATCTACTGTATAACCTAGAAATATATTTGTTTTAGTAATAGAATTCCCAAAAATACCCAACTTTGACTGATACTGCATTGATATGGTTTTATCAGAGTTAAGAATAATACCAATTGCGTCAAACCATTCTTTTAACAATTCCATAACTGCATTAACTTTATCGTCTAAATTAAATTTACATTTGTCTCTGATACCCACATGTGTATCATCTGCAAATAAATTTATATGAGCCCAAGTCGGCAATGCGTTGGTTATATCATTAATATAAATCAAAAACAAGACTGGCCCTAAAATAGAGCCCTGTGGTACACCAATTGACATCGTACCCTCTGTAGAAGTTTCTTCATTTACAGAGACAATTTGACTACGGTTCTGTAAATAAGTTATCATTTTATTTAATGCAGGGCCTTGAAATCCGTAATATTTCATTTTTAAAATCAATATATCATGCCTCAAACAATCAAAAGCTTTTGAAAAATCACAAAAGACACTGGCACATTTATTTGACTTATCCAAGGATTCAAGAATATAATATACCACTTTTCTTATAGCCATTTCTGTGGAGCGGCCTTTTCTGAATCCAAACTGTGACATTGTAAATAAATTATTTTTTTCAAAGTATTGGACAATTCTTGATTTAATAATAGATTCTAAAATTTTTGATAAAGCTGGCAAAATGCATACAGGTCCATAGTTACTAATATTATCGGTATCCCCTTTTTTAAAAAGTGGAATGACCCTTCCCGGTTTCAATACGTCAGGAAATATTCCGTCCGTTAAACATGAATTTACGCAAATGAATATTAATTCGAATAAATTATCGTTGTTTATTATTAGATTTCGTAAAGTTTTAGTACTTATATCATAAATATCTAATGTAGGGTTTTGTTTCATGTTACCTACTACCGTACCAGTTAGTATTAAACAAAACAAATTTTTTAATACTAACTCTGATCTATTTTATGTCAAAACCGCCATTTTGGCACAATCCAACCGTAATTCCGAGGCAATTCAAATAACAGACTTCAGCACCTGATATCTGTAGGAACGTGTAAGAGTCTCGAGGACACTGACCAAGATTAAGAAGGGAAGAACTAATTTAGCTACGCAAACCATCAATAGATAGCATTAGTGGTTTTGTAGTAATCGAAAGGGTCCGTTATGCCTGCAGGGTCCGTTTTGCCTTCTAATTCCCTATATATAAACCAAGATTATAAGATAAGATTTTGAGTCTGATTTTTAAGGAAATACTCTTTCTGAGAAGGGGGGATGAAACAATATTATGTGATGACGTATACCACACAATAACTTATACCTAAAAGTAACGCTTTGCGGTGTTTTTCTCAACACTTTTATATTTTAAGAGTCCGTATCATATATTTGGCTCGAAGACTATCAAGACCGAGAAACAAACTTAAAGAATGTATAGGTAAGTAGACATTAAAAAAGTTAACCTCTAAATATGCAAAACATTCTTGTCCCTTCCTCTGATGACAGCCCATTTAAAGCGACTTAGAAATTCTTTGGTAGTACTTCATTTTATGTGAACTTTTAACAATTTTGTGATTCAAGGATTTATACTTTCTTTGACTTTAATTGAAGATGAAGAAGGAAAATTGTGAATGTTTTATTTACTGCTAAAATTAGGTGCTTTTTGTAAAATTTCGCTTATACTTTATTATTATGATATTCAATTAAAGCGAATCATTAATTAATTTCATGAAGCAGTAGATAAGACTTAATGTGGTAAACTGTAAAAATAATTGTGTCTTGATTTAAAAACAGCTAAAAAAGCCAAGCATCATAAATTAGTGTAATTCTAATTATGATTAATCTTAATTAGCTCTGTGTAAATAATAAGTAAGATTTCATTCGCACGATATCGTATCCGTAGACTTTCCCTTTATTCGGGAGATTTATTCTCCTATTTTTATAGGTCTTGTTATTAGACACATAACGTATACGTTTGTCAGTTTGTTTGTCTTACTCGACACAAATTGGCCATGATGTATGTAAATATTTTGGAGTAGAATCACTGTAATAAGAAGTTAATATCTATTACTTTAAGTGAAAACTGTATGTATGTATTATTGTACAAATTTAAGATATAAAGACATTTTTGTGTGAAATTTTTGCATAGGATATTAATGTTTAGAGTATTAACTAATCTGATATCTAAATAATAATTAGCAATAAATAAATATTACGATCTGAAAGTCTTAGTATACATTTAAATGAGAAAAAACATCCTATAAAGTAAAGTATATTCGTATTTTAACATAAACAAATAAATAATTAGTATTAGTTTCGAGGCTTCGATTTATTATAAACGAATTTCACGTCGAATGTCATAAAATGACAAAAGCAGGGATATATCTAAACCTCCATAACTCGTATAAGCTTCTTTCACTGAGTAAAAGCTTCAAAACTTCATCAGGGATGAAATGATGAGTGCAAGACGTGTCATCGTTGAAGCCACGAACGGCTCATTTGATCCCTGCTGAAAGTTCACCGAATGTGAATGAAACTATAGTTGGAACATTCCAACAATCAGGTAAATAAATATATTTTCGAATTCCTAATGTAAGCTTAGATATAAGTAAGTATTGTTTAATTAAGACTGTCAAGTACCTTACCAGAAGCGAATACCATAACCCTATAAAGTACGTTCATCAAATATTCGTATCTACTAATTTTTAAACGACTATGTACGAGAAAACTTATTCGATGATTGTACTGCAGAACGAGGTCCAGGAATCGTAGTGAAATTTATCGTGACTTCCCGGACTATTTGCTGTAAATGCTGTGACTTGACTAGTGTCCACTTGCTTTCTTCACGGGTTTACGTCGCTATAAATTCTACCCATATATTATTTGCCTCGTTGTACAGTTGCGAATAAAAGTGATATTAAGCAAAAACACAACACCAAACAAAGAAAATAATATCGCTCTCGTATTTTATCTCAAATGATTATATTGTTTTAGTCCAATTTAGGTATATCTTGAAATGGGACTAAAGCATCGACGTGACAAAGAGAAAATATTAAGTCTTTTAAAGGCTGGTCCTTGAGACCGTGTTGTATGAAAACCGGTGAAGCTTGTGCCGGGGCCCAAGCCGGCACGGCGCGGGCGGCTTGTGTTTGGGGTGGCGAGTTTCTAGGTATTGTAAAACGAATTTTTAGAATGTTATATTTCATCTACACTAATAGTATAGGGAGAAAAGATTTGTATTTTTATATTTAAGTATGCAACGATTAAACTTAAAACATAGAATGTCTCTAACCAACGAAAGATCAACACTGGCTGTTTCAGCCGGCACTGTGTTGAGTTGGGACCGGTTACGTAGCATTTAGTAATACATATTATGATTTAAGTTTTTGTCTAAGTTATTTATTCTGTTGCAACTAAATATATTTATCTTTAAAAAAATTTATGCCGATAGAAAGCTACATTCACGAAAGCACATCACTGAGTAATATAGGCTATGTTTATTGCTAGAAAAAAATAGACATCCTTAGAATTCCTTCCTAAAACCAACCCAAGGTGTAAAAAAATGCGATAAAATGTCATTCATCGCACGCACTGCCATAAGTATTGATGATAGAACAAAAAACAATATCTAGGTACAATATTATAGAACATACTCGTATACTGATTTCTACAAAAGCCTTCGTGTAACCATATGTCAAGCTTACGTCATTGATGACATCGTTCAACGACTGTTAGGCCGTAAGAATATGGATTTATAGGTAATAAAACCAAAACTTACTATTGAAGTCATATTAAGATCGTTCATATTGATTTTAGTTTAACTAATTGAGCCTTAGATATTTGCTTTTATAAGAGCAAAACTTTCAAATAGCTAAGCACTTATACTTAATTAAGTCTTGATATTCCGATTTTTCCAATATAATATTGTAACCTCCAACGCATATAAGGGACAACAAAATTATAGACTCAAGTATTATCAAGACTCAAGCAGACTGATCTTGACCGAACCAAAGGTAAGTAGTATAAAAAATAAATAGAAATAAAAATATTCCACTAATATTAGATTTCCATAAAAAATAACCAGCGAGAGCAAACGTACCAAGACCAAATAACTACAATGAAATTGTTGAGGCCTAATATTGTTAAGTTCTTAAGATCTGGGCGTAAGATAAAAATTGTTACCTAATATATAATAAGTTAAGTATGGTGATCATAAGCAACAACTTATGTTTTTGGACTTTTGAAAATTCGTAAGAATATATAAATGATATATGTGTATACTTCATTCATTCATATTTCAATACTAACCAAGTTTTGAAACATGAACGACAGAATATGTAGCTGAATATGTATCATCAAATTTTTTCATAAACTTAAATAAAAAATGTAGTTCCCATTTTCACCGACGGTACAAGACACCAGGTGCTACCTAGAGGTGCTGCGAGTGAATATTTTATAAATCGAATCCGTATTTATACGAGAGCCTTTCGATTTCTCGCTTTTCTGATTTCTCGCTTCGCTTGTATTCGTTCACTTCACGGCAGCTTATTCGAGCTGGACGTAGGTTTAACGAAGTTTTTGTGCGATTTGCTCTCGATTTCTTTTGTGGGCTTTGCGTTTATTTTCCGTATTGCATTCGGCAGACATTATTCTATTTTGCTGTTTATTTTTTTACCAATTTCAATTGTTGACTTTGGATCTTTAATTACTTACTTAAATTCTAGACAGAAAATATTGAGAAAAGTAAATGAAAAGAAACGAGCAAGTGTAAGTATATTTCGAACGTCGATATAATTTTTATCTTATGTTGAGACCTCTGGAACATACTGCAAGTTTTTGGTGTTCTGAAAAGTATCTGCAAACTAGGTTTCACCAAAATCAATGTAGCAGAATCTTCTAAGACTTCATCTTCGGTCACATCATGGTCTCTTAGTCCATGAGATGGTAGCCTAACGCGCATGTTCGGTATATATTAGCTCTCTTCTCGCTACGCCTTGACGCTCTTACTTATAAATTTATCATTTTTATTACATGGAGAACTTAATATTATTCAAATATACTCGTAGTCAGAACACGCACAGTTTCATAGAATCCCAAGGTTCTGTTTGAAGACTAAACTTTGACATCCTTTTATTTTTGTGACTTAATTGTTTATTTTTAGTTATTCTTTCCATGCGTTCCCTTTATCCAATTTCGTGTCAGAAGCGAATAAAATAATCGAAACGCTTTGGGTGTATGGCAAATTGTATTTTATTTCGGTAAAGTGTGTATTTATTACAGCTATTAGAACCTCTAGGGACTCGAGAAATGACGTTGTTAAAGAATATCTAACAGTAGTGAAGAAAATATATTTTTGTCAGTAATTGTGTAATCTTTATTTTCAAGAGAATTACGTTCGTTGAATTTCAGTTCGTCTTGAGTGTTCGGTTAGGAAATCTTATATTTGTTGTGTTTTTTTTTCAATGTAGCATATTGTGTTTTATGCTCGTAACATTAAGTTTATTTATTAAAGCAGTTTCTTTAACACTCAAATCTCTTTGGTTGCTTTCACTTTGTATAATACGGGTCAGTGCTTTTAATATTACCCGTATTTTCATATCAGCTTTAAAATGTAAGTATATTTACGTTACGTTACATTACGGACACAATGTATCAAAGTGTGCAAATTTGACTCAGCATCAATATTATAGATTGTCATTATTGTTCCTTAAATAAAATTGTACGAACAGGAATTTGGGGTTAGCCGTTATCTTTCAAATATTCGTATATAATATTATTACACACGTATGAGTTTATACAGTTAAGGTATTTTAACTTATAAAACTGATTGGGCAGCGCAGTTGGACCACTGCTCTGCACTCCGTAAACTATTATTTACTAATAGAATGGTACTCCAATCTAACGTACCAAGTGAACACAATATTTTCGCAAAAAACAACTTCTCTGTCGTTTTTATTTCATATTTATAATTATTATTTTAAGTAATGCTTCGCACGTCTTAGCAAAATATAACTAAACTAGCTGACCCGGCCACGCGTTGCTGTGGCTATTTTATAGCGTCAACAACACGTGGTAATTATGCTGTTAAAATGTAGCTTATATGACACGTTCCTAGATTTACCATAGCAGCGCCATCTATTGATTACTTACTCAACCCAGTCGAAAGGTATCGACATCTGTTAGAATCATTTGGAGTTAACAGATAATTGTGACTGTCAAATAATAACAGACAAATAATTAGCAATAAATTAAAATCGCGACTATAATTTGAGATTTAAACTATCCTATCTCTCAAGTTGGATCGAACTGCACATGGTGTGCGAATTTTATTATAATCGGTTAAGTGGTTTAGGAGTCCATTGAGGACAAACATTGTGACACGAGATTTATATATATTAAGAAAGAAAAGATAAGTAAGTAACACCATCACATCTCTCTTTTTTGGAAAAATTCCTTCGTAATCTAAAATCAGACGGAGTAAAGCTTACAAGATAGAAAAAAAAACTCAAGTTTCATTTGCTCTCTCTGTAGATTAAACGTTTCCACGTAAACTGAATCATTACAAACACCGAGCTTAAAACAACACGGTCTATACATTTCGCAAATAAAACAATGTCCATTCAATGAATTAAACGGCCCAACAGATTTATATCCGAAGCAACAGTTCCACATAAATACGCAACGGATTTACCAAAGCGGCCGTAATAAGCTCGTGATTCCAGCCCATTTGGAACAAATTGATTGTCTTACCTTTCAAAATACGTTTTTTACAATGTTAATGTTGCCCTTCTTTAGCTTACGATTGTTAGGCTAGTGATTCGCTCCCGTCACGATATATGTGCGTTAAAATGACAAGTTTTATTTCGAGAACTTGTGTAGTAATTTCGGGGTAATAATATCGTTGTTATTTTTTAATTATAGTACTAAGTTTCTTGTATGTTTCTTACAATGCATTATTAGAGTGCTAAATTGTACTTGCAATTTTTCTTCTAAGTTTTTTATGTTAATTTATGTGCTTAAATAACTAGATTCACGTACCCATACCATTGTCATTGTTTAGGCGGGACATTTATTTTGACAATGTCTATATTGCTAGGCACGGCAATACGAGAAATACTGATATGTTATATTAGCTATAATATTTTAATTATTTACATTATATAAAACTTCATTATATACATGCCCGTGGCGCTCACTGCATTACCGCTCTGAATGTCTATGGCAGATATCCTTTGCCCTAGGCACATACTTTGATTATTTAAAATTAAACTCTTAAAAGATACTTACAATCAGTTGAAAAAAATGTTGTCTATCTTATTTGACCCCTTTCAATATTTTCATGTGCTGCATTAGGCATATTTTGTCATTTTCTTCAAGCATTAAAATTGAATTTTATTTCAATCCAAACTATAAACACATCATATTTATAAATTAAAATATAAAGAATCCCTATTTCCAATATCATTAAACGAACCAGCAAATCAACAGATCAAACTTTCTATTAAAGGTTTGTAAACCTCAATTTAGAGAAACCTTGTAATTACACCAGTCCGGGGTCAACATCGTAAAATCTACCCCTTATTAGTGAAGGAAACGGCTTTTTTACGGAGGGTTCCACTTAGACCAAGGAGAAAATGTTTGTTAAATCTGCAAGCTATAAAAATACAATACACATCTGAACCATTCACACGCGAAATTCAAGAACGAGATGGCAGTATACGTGTGCCATCTCGGTCGCACTTAGTACTTAAAAAATAATAGAGTCAAAGCATAGATCAAGGCATGCTAGAGTTTAAAAATTGGGAAACTATCGATAAAACACACTATATTAGGATATTACTAAATTCAAGCACATTGATAAGTTTTGTATTATGAATTAAGTATTTAATTGGGTATATTACTTCAATTTCCCGTAAAGACTATAAACAACTGTATCTAGTTATTAACAAGGAAATATTTTCAATTCTATTATTCTTAATGAGTGAAAAAAAAATCGACTCCAAAATTTTTTAAAGCACTTTATCTTAACAAATGAAACCGCTGGATGCAACCAGTGTAGATTAGCCTAGCCATTGAACTTGTCTTCATCTTGTATCATACAGTATTCTGAAGTTTATAGAGTCGGGTTTTTGCTGCTAACCACTTCTAAATATTGTTAACTATTTACAGCTACATGTAAGACTTAACGGGCAGCGACTATACTGGCGATCGTAACTTGCTAGACTAGAGTAACAACTAGCTAGCACTTGGGATCACTTGTAAATCAGTTTACTTATGCACTTATTCCATTTGCTTTTCTAACTAGTTTTCGATTTGAAACTTCGAGTCAAAACTTTGAACCTAAGATTATTTTATGCTAAGCTGAGTAAATGCTAAATTAGGGACAACAACCAAAATATAGACAAAAAAATAGCTGCTGGAGAGCTCCATTCATTCATTAACTATGCAATTTCTAAAGGCAATTGTCTGTAAAGTTCAGTTTATTTTTAAAGCAAATGGAGTAGAAGTGCGTATTGATAAGATGATGTCATACTAATAATATTACAAACTACAGCAAAAGATATTACTGTTCACAGAGTTTTTACCTACTACCATAGCTCACAGAGTGTTATTGGCATTACAACGTTGAAATGTTTGAAACGTTGGCTCGAATGAATACTAGCATTATGGTCTCGCGTTGCATGGATCAAGTCCACCGAAAAATGTTACTGTAACTCAACCAAAGCTTGATTTTTAAAGTAGCTACTCATACTTGTTTTACCGACGAGTATACCGAGTCATGTAGGCACGCGAAGCTCCCCTCAACTCAAAATATTCACGAGTTAAACACAAACAAAGAACTCTGCGACACCTGAAGGATAACTTTAGGTCGTCGAAAGTCATTAACATGTAAAAGCGTACTTTATTACCCATTCACAAAAGATTCAGAATTTCATCGGAGTTTTCGCATCTAGGAGGCAAACGCCGATGGAAAATGCAGACAGCGACAGCTTTACATTCTAAAATAGGGAATTTATTCCAAAATGGAAGATTTAGATGAGATTACTATGAAGCTTTTGTGGAATGTTCGGAGAAATATCATATCTTAATTATTATTTTTTTGAACAGTAACATGATAATAAATAAACATCAATTTTAGTTCGAATATATTTAAAAAGGTTTACTAGCTATGAGTTTCTCTACAAACATTTCCTCCCTGATTATGATACTAGGGTAAATAAATGTGTTTACAAAAATAATTGTAGATATTTAATATGTTTAATAGAAAAATCTAGTTTTTAGGCCGTACCGAAACTCAATGTCCGTGATTCGTGGTCGGTTAGCGACGGATAAGTTTAGGACATGTGTGTGAATGCTCAATACTGAAACAATGCTCCCACCTTGTGAAAGAATTTATAAAAATAAAATTTACTCCCGACATCGCTATTTTATGGTGGCAGTCATCTTGGAATTGAAAATTAAATGTATTATTGTGTTTAGTACTGTATTAGTCAAGCCCTTAGATTTGATACCCATGTTGAGGGAGCTCTGAAAAAAAAACATTGATCTGCCTTGTTTATGCGGCACCCATCTTGGACCGATTTTCATCAAACATAGCCGAAAAAACTTCCGACTAATTGACGTTTAAAAATAAAAAATAACGTAACCAAAATCGGCTCATCTGTCCAGGAGCTCCGATGCTACAGACCGACACACACGCGCGCGTCAAACATATAACACCCTGTATTTATGTCGGGGGTTATAAAAAAACTAAACATAAAAATAAAATTGTATGGAGACTATATGCTGGTGGATGCTTGACGCAGCAAAATGACTATAGACAAAACAATTTCCCGCCATGTTTTCCTGTAGGCAAAATTATAAATACCTACGCAGCTTTAAATTATTTTAATTAGTAAGATTATTACTAAGACGTTTAATTAATAAGATGTTAACAGACTTTAATAGGAATATTACATTAATTAATGGTATCCCTCAGAACAATAGAAGCTAAAATCTAACGTTGATGGTACAAACCTGTGCTTAATAAATAATTATGATTTTACATATTAATGAATGATTTTAAAAATAGCTTTGTCGTCGACTCTTAGCAACAAAAAAAAACGGTGAAAACAAAAAAAATACATTCTGTAAGTTTATCGAACTTAATTACCCTAAAAAAACTTTAAGTTGCCATAATTCATAAGCTATAGTCAAGTAATAGAATCATTCTAATAATATCATTAGATAGATAAGCTCGACATTAAATCCTAAGACAATTATGAAACTAAACCTGTGTACCTATTCTTGTATAGAAAGTAATAGAAATAGCTCCAGTATTATTCCATTTTTCTAATTCTACCTTCATTCATAGAAGCTAATTACGACTAAGCTCCAGAAGCGCGGAAACACGATATTACTTTACGCTGACTCCGCACAAAGTAGATAAGCCGCGTTTCCTGAGTGAAAACACTGCGACTTCCCTTTGTGATGAAATACAGTAGTGTAATAACAATTCTTAGTCTTGAACCTATTATTCTGAGTCTAGTACTCGTACCTAGTTACTAGATGCCAGTGCATTTATTTTCGATCGACTTTCAAAACAAAGGAGATACTGAATTCGACTCTATGTTATTTATGTTTGTTGCCTGATTTAAAGTAGACGGCTGGACCGTTTTAAAATATTTTTTTAATTTATTTATTTATTTAATAATAGGTCGCCCAACAGCTATACTTCTATTAATAATAGGTAAATAAATAGCAATAGAGAGCCAGTTAAAAGGCAACATGAGTTTTGCCGACGAGTTTGTTTGTAAGGTATTTTTTTGTAATTAAAATACAATACAATACAATAATTCTTTATTGTCACCACAAAAATACAACACAAAAAGAGTACAACAAACAAATAACATGGCACAAATTGCGGTCTTATCGCTAAAAAGCGATCTCTTCCAGACAATCTTTATAGGAATGGAACATAATAATAAAATTACATACCTTCTCTGATGAAATATAAGTATAAATCAGTGGTCCCAACCACTGATTTAAATTGTATTAAAATCGGTCTAGACGTATGATTTTTAAATCGAAAGAACTGCCGTAGTGTAAGTAAGTAATCACTTTTTTAAAAGAATTTGTTATATATCTCGTTTGTAGTGAAGTGACTTAATGAAACAGTGTAAATCGGATATAATGCGTTGCTAATGCTCTATTTCATATTTTTTTCTGATTTGGTAAATTATGTGGAACTTATTTTGTATATATTTTAATTGTATCTGCGTCTAAACTTTTCAATAAGCAAAAAGTAATTATCAAGGATAATTGAAGTCAAGACTTGATGTGTCATTTTGGCACCTATAGAAAATACTTTACGCTTTGCAAAATATCTAAATCTTAAGAATCTTACTCGTAAATCTAAAGGAATACTACCTATTCAAAAAGTTAGCCGCGATTTACCCCAAATCCATTATTCATTGCGAAAGGAAATTAGCCTTCGTTATGAGAAAAATGATTTTATTCTCATATTAATGAACGCCTCTTAAATGGCTGGCAGCTGATTTAATTAAATAATCATTCTTTATTTTAATCTATATGATAAAATACGAGTAAGTAAGGAAGTTTTTCTGTCCGACAGACTACACACACGTTAAAAGATAGGATATTTATTACTATTACAGTGCAATGGTACGGCGGATTTTAGGAAATTATATTTCTAAGCCGAAGACAATGTCTTGTTCATAGTGAACCTATCTATGTTCGTTATTTTCTTCCATATAAAAAAAATATTCTACTAATTCATTCATTTTCATTTGAAAATCAGTCATATTTAATTTTCATTAAGTATATTTAATTTCATACTTTATACTTACTTTTAAAAAAATGCATGCAGTAAACACCACGGAACTTAACTAGTTTTTCATTATGATTCATTGACCGCGTGTAACAAATCTTAAAAAACTTATGCCATTAAAGTCAAAGCAAAACTTTGTTCCATTTTTGGGAAGAAAAGTTACAATAACATCTGGGATACAATCACATTAATACTCGTATCTTATACGCAAAAGTCTGTTTGTGTGTTTTTTTGTTCCATTTGGAATAAAAGGCTTATTATTACAAATAAAAAGATATCTTTTGAGATAGATCTTTTGTAAATGTAGATTCGAATGGTATGACTTAAATACTGTATCTATGAATTTTGAACTGTATAGTTTTAAAAATAATTTTTGAAGGCGATTTAGCTTATAAATCATTGTGCGCTGTGTACGTTATGTTAAATAAAGATCTTTGAAAAATAAAAACAATGGTTTTGGAGGAAATTTGGCACGAAGATAGCTTATACCCTGGATAAACACATAAGACTACTTTTATCCCAAAAAAGTGTTCCCGAGGGATGATCAAATATCTACTGCGGGTAAAACTGCGGGGCGCAGCTAGTATCAGATGATAGTTATTTGTTATACAAGAGTGCAAAGTTGCTTTTTAACCGCGTGCTCACTTTTGATGACCGAGCTAGCGAAAGATTCTAAAGTTGAACGTTAGCGAGGGAATTAAAACAGCACAAGGTGAAATATCTTTGCACTCGATTGCAACACGTAACTTTTCATACCACCTCAGCAAGGAAATGACTACATACGAAAAATAAAATTTAATCACTCATTTTAATTTTTTCACGTATTTTTAACATAAGGTTTAACAATATGACGTGAAAAGATAATGGCGTGCGCAAAACAAATAAAAAAAAAAAACAGAAAAAGGTTCCGAGTCTGAGTTTTTAACAAAATAAAAAAAGTTGCATGATGAATTCGGCACCTTAATAATAATATAATTAAAATAATTTATTGTATTTTATTTTGTATTTTAAACTACTACACTATTGCTTAAAAAATATATCTTAAACATTATCATCATCATCAGCCAGAAGAAGTCCACTGCTGATCATAGACCTCCCCCTTAGAACGCGATTCCGAACGACAAGATGACAATTGCATCCACTGGTTACTTGTGACTTTCACTATGTCGTCGGTCCACCTAGCGGAAAGCCTACCTACGCTGCGTCTTCCAGTTCGTGGTCGCCACTCAAGAACCTTTCTTCTCCATCGTTCATCGGTTCTTCGAGCGATGTGGTACGCTCATTGCCACTTCAGCTTGCAAATCTTACGAGCTATGTCGGCAACTCCAATTCTTCAGCGAATATCCTCATTACGGATTCTATCACGCAAAGACACTCCCAACAGAATAGCTCTTTCCATTGCAGGCTGAGCAACTTTGTATTTTAAACATTCTGTTTAAAACCTTTCTAATAACTAGTCTCTTCTGGAATTTCCTTCTAAACTCATCTGGCATTTATAAAAGTTAAGATGAACAAAGCAAAGTGTGAAGTATGAAAAGGTATTCATATGCCCAACATATAATTAATAACATCTCCCATCTCCGAAATTACCAAAAACAAAATGACAAACAACAACAACAAAAAATATAGCAGCAAGATTACCTATAGACAATTTAAGATCTACAGATAATCTAAATGCTCCAACCCACCACCAGAGGGCAGCGTGCCCTCTGGTGATTATTTTTAAGTTTTTTTTTTCTCAAATTAATGCTTCTAGAAACACCCTTACTGACTGTGTTCCGAGTACTAATGTGATACGTAGTTTCATTAGATTATTTTTTTTTCTCAAATTAATGCTTCTAGAAACACCCTTACTGACTGTGTTCCGAGTACTAATGTGATACGTAGTTTCATTAGATTTTTTTTTTCTCAAATTAATGCTTCTAGAAACACCCTTACTGACTGTGTTCCGAGTACTAATGTGATACGTAGTTTCATTAGATTATTTTTATTTCTCAAATTAATGCTTCTAGAAACACCCTTACTGACTGTGTTCCGAGTACTAATGTGATACGTAGTTTCATTAGATTTTTTTTTTCTCAAATTAATGCTTCTAGAAACACCCTTACTGACTGTGTTCCGAGTACTAATGTGATACGTAGTTTCATTAGATTTTTTTTTTCTCAAATTAATGCTTCTAGAATCACCCTTACTGACTGTGTTCCGAGTACTAATGTGATACGTAGTTTCATTAGATTATTTTTTTTTCTCAAATTAATGCTTCTAGAAACACCCTTACTGACTGTGTTCCGAGTACTAATGTGATACGTAGTTTCATTAGATGATTTTTTTTTCTCAAATTAATGCTTCTAGAAACACCCTTACTGACTGTGTTCCGAGTACTAATGTGATACGTAGTTTCATTAGATTATTTTTTTTTCTCAAATTAATGCTTCTAGAAACACCCTTACTGACTGTGTTCCGAGTACTAATGTGATAAGTAGTTTCATTAGATTTTTTTTTCTCAAATTAATGCTTCTAGAAACACCCTTACTGACTGTGTTCCGAGTACTAATGTGATACGTAGTTTCATTAGATTTTTTTTTTCTCAAATTAATGCTTCTAGAAACACCCTTACTGACTGTGTTCCGAGTACTAATGTGATACGTAGTTTCATTAGATTTTTTTTTCTCAAATTAATGCTTCTAGAAACACCCTTACTGACTGTGTTCCGAGTACTAATGTGATACGTAGTTTCATTAGATTATTTTTTTTTCTCAAATTAATGCTTCTAGAAACACCCTTACTGACTGTGTTCCGAGTACTAATGTGATACGTAGTTTCATTAGATTTTTTTTTTTCTCAAATTAATGCTTCTAGAAACACCCTTACTGACTGTGTTCCGAGTACTAATGTGATACGTAGTTTCATTAGATTTTTTTTTTCTCAAATTAATGCTTCTAGAAACACCCTTACTGACTGTGTTCCGAGTACTAATGTGATAAGTAGTTTCATTAGATTTTTTTTTTCTCAAATTAATGCTTCTAGAAACACCCTACTGACTGTGTTCCGAGTACTAATGTGATACGTAGTTTCATTAGATTATTTTTTTTTCTCAAATTAATGCTTCTAGAAACACCCTTACTGACTGTGTTCCGAGTACTAATGTGATACGTAGTTTCATTAGATTTTTTTTTTCTCAAATTAATGCTTCTAGAAACACCCTTACTGACTGTGTTCCGAGTACTAATGTGATACGTAGTTTCATTAGATTTTTTTTTTCTCAAATTAATGCTTCTAGAAACACCCTTACTGACTGTGTTCCGAGTACTAATGTGATACGTAGTTTCATTAGATTATTTTTTTTTCTCAAATTAATGCTTCTAGAAACAGCCTTACTGACTGTGTTCCGAGTACTAATGTGATACGTAGTTTCATTAGATTTTTTTTTTCTCAAATTAATGCTTCTAGAAACACCCTTACTGACTGTGTTCCGAGTACTAATGTGATACGTAGTTTCATTAGATTTTTTTTTTCTCAAATTAATGCTTCTAGAAACACCCTTACTGACTGTGTTCCGAGTACTAATGTGATACGTAGTTTCATTAGATTTTTTTTTTCTCAAATTAATGCTTCTAGAAACACCCTTACTGACTGTGTTCCGAGTACTAATGTGATACGTAGTTTCATTAGATTATTTTTTTTTCTCAAATTAATGCTTCTAGTAACACCCTTACTGACTGTGTTCCGAGTACTAATGTGATACGTAGTTTCATTAGATGATTTTTTTTTCTCAAATTAATGCTTCTAGAATCACCCTTACTGACTGTGTTCCGAGTACTAATGTGATACGTAGTTTCATTAGATTATTTTTTTTTCTCAAATTAATGCTTCTAGAAACACCCTTACTGACTGTGTTCCGAGTACTAATGTGATAAGTAGTTTCATTAGATTTTTTTTTCTCAAATTAATGCTTCTAGAAACACCCTTACTGACTGTGTTCCGAGTACTAATGTGATACGTAGTTTCATTAGATTTTTTTTTTCTCAAATTAATGCTTCTAGAAACACCCTTACTGACTGTGTTCCGAGTACTAATGTGATACGTAGTTTCATTAGATTTTTTTTTTCTCAAATTAATGTTTCTAGAAACACCCTTACTGACTGTGTTCCGAGTACTAATGTGATACGTAGTTTCATTAGATTATTTTTTTTCTCAAATTAATGCTTCTAGAAACACCCTTACTGACTGTGTTCCGAGTACTAATGTGATACGTAGTTTCATTAGATTTTTTTTTTCTCAAATTAATGCTTCTAGAAACACCCTTACTGACTGTGTTCCGAGTACTAATGTGATACGTAGTTTCATTAGATTATTTTTTTTTCTCAAATTAATGCTTCTAGAAACACCCTTACTGACTGTGTTCCGAGTACTAATGTGATAAGTAGTTTCATTAGATTTTTTTTTTCTCAAATTAATGCTTCTAGAAACACCCTACTGACTGTGTTCCGAGTACTAATGTGATACGTAGTTTCATTAGATTATTTTTTTTTCTCAAATTAATGCTTCTAGAAACACCCCTACTGACTGTGTTCCGAAAACTAATGTGATACGTAGTTTCATTAGATTTTTTTTTTCTCAAATTAATGCTTCTAGAAACACCCTTACTGACTGTGTTCCGAGTACTAATGTGATACGTAGTTTCATTAGATTTTTTTTTTCTCAAATTAATGCTTCTAGAAACACCCTTACTGACTGTGTTCCGAGTACTAATGTAATACGTAGTTTCATTAGATTATTTTTTTTTCTCAAATTAATGCTTCTAGAAACACCCTTACTGACTGTGTTCCGAGTACTAATGTGATACGTAGTTTCATTAGATTTTTTTTTTCTCAAATTAATGCTTCTAGAAACACCCTTACTGACTGTGTTCCGAGTACTAATGTGATACGTAGTTTCATTAGATTTTTTTTTTCTCAAATTAATGCTTCTAGAAACACCCTTACTGACTGTGTTCCGAGTACTAATGTGATACGTAGTTTCATTAGATTTTTTTTTTCTCAAATTAATGCTTCTAGAAACACCCTTACTGACTGTGTTCCGAGTACTAATGTGATACGTAGTTTCATTAGATTATTTTTTTTTCTCAAATTAATGCTTCTAGAAACACCCTTACTGACTGTGTTCCGAGTACTAATGTGATACGTAGTTTCATTAGATTTTTTTTTTCTCAAATTAATGAATGCTTCTAGAAACACCCTTACTGACTGTGTTCCGAGTACTAATGTGATACGTAGATTCATTAAATTTTTTTTTTTCTCAAATTAATTCTTCTAGAAACACCCTTACTGACTGTGTTCCGAGTACTAATGTGATACGTAGTTTCATTAGATTATTTTTTTTTCTCAAATTAATGCTTCTAGAAACACCCTTACTGACTGTGTTCCGAGTACTAATGTGATACGTAGTTTCATTAGATTTTTTTTTTCTCAAATTAATGCTTCTAGAAACACCCTACTGACTGTGTTCCGAGTACTAATGTGATACGTAGTTTCATTAGATTATTTTTTTTTCTCAAATTAATGCTTCTAGAAACACCCTACTGACTGTGTTCCGAGTACTAATGTGATACGTAGTTTCATTAGATTATTTTTATTTCTCAAATTAATGCTTCTAGAAACACCCTTACTGACTGTGTTCCGAGTACTAATGTGATACGTAGTTTCATTAGATTATTTTTTTTTCAAATTAATGCTTCTAGAATCACCCTTACTGACTGTGTTCCGAGTACTAATGTGATACGTAGTTTCATTAGATTTTTTTTTTCTCAAATTAATGCTTCTAGAAACACCCTACTGACTGTGTTCCGAGTACTAATGTGATACGTAGTTTCATTAGATTATTTTTTTTTTCTCAAATTAATGCTTCTAGAAACACCCTTACTGACTGTGTTCCGAGTACTAATGTGATACGTAGTTTCATTAGATTATTTTTTTTTTCTCATTTTAATGCTCCAAAAGATATCATCAAATTTAAAAAGTTATCAAAAGAAAAGCTTTAAGGATATCGCAGTTTTTGAATTTACCTACTACATTTACTTCTTATTTAATACGGATACAACCTTACCATTACTCTCATATAAATAAATAAACACTGAACCTGGCTGCTATTAAACTTAGAATACCGTTCAACCATTTTATCACCGCTTTTACTGATGTTTTGAAGATATTTTATTATCCTTTATGTCCCAAACGGTTTGACAAAAGGCAAGTGGGACGTTAAAATCTACGTGAGAAAACTGTGCAGTTCAAAATATATAGTAAAAGTATTTGATAGCTTTATTGAACTTGAATACCAAAGCAGCAGCTTATTATTGTATATAATGAATGTAAGAACTTATAGGAATTTAGGAATCTTTACTTTACTAAGCCTGGTGACAGATAGATGGTGGAACGGACGGACAACAAAGTCTTAGTAATAAGGTCCCGTTTTTACTCTTTGAGCACAGAATGAAATGCAGTTGAACTTCAAACCTTCGGTTTTTTTTGGAAAATCCGTAAAAATTCAGTTACAATTGAGGCTGCTATCCCACTGGCGTTTTACGGTCGTTAGCGTCTCTCCAACGCTTACCGAGCGCCCACGACGTCAACGTCGTAAGTCTCTAGTGGCAAGTAAAGTGGTAACGCCGCACCAACGCAACGTTAACGTCGCGTTTGTTGGCAACGGGCTAGGCATGTGCGCGACGTCAACGTCGCTTTCAGCGGACGTTAATGCTTGCCACGCAAAACGTCGCGTCTCTACAACGTTTGCGCAGCGCCGACATTGGGCAGACGTGGGAGAGACGCCAAAACTCGTAAAACGCCAGTG
The DNA here is from genome assembly GCA_947049295.1 of Ligdia adustata. Classification (NCBI taxonomy): domain Eukaryota; kingdom Metazoa; phylum Arthropoda; class Insecta; order Lepidoptera; family Geometridae; genus Ligdia; species Ligdia adustata. Next base: position 3,410,466 of record OX346223.1, read on the forward strand.
GGATAGCGGCCTATCAGATAAATACATGCCAATAAAATAATGGTTTACAAAGTACAATGTAATGTATATAATGTATTTAGTACACAGGTTCAGCAAAAATTTACATATATATACAAACTTGATATTACTAGTACTTTTAACTATTAACCTAAAAAATATCTTATTCTTCGCAAAAATCGCATCAGTCTGAATATCAAAATAATATTCGTCCTTCATTAAAAAAAGACATTTAAACACAATTATTTAATAAACATCTCTAACCGAATTAAGCAAATATGTAAATCGTTAATTTTAACGAGGGACAAAAATCATTGTCCTAACTTAACTTTCATAACTGTCATAAAGCTTTAGGTAAAGTTTTATTGTGACGTAATTGGATAAAATGACGACATTTTTGTAAAAAAAACCTTAAATAGAAGGTTTATAAAAAACCGCGCTAAATTATATAATAAATGAATTTCAGCCTATTTTTCGCACCCTGCCTATTTTGCTTAGGTGCTGCTTTCTGTGACATACAAAATATAGTGTTATTTCCTTCAGTCAAGTGTTTGCATTTATTAGGTAATAGATAAATCTATAAAGGTGGGTGCAATTGAAGCTCAACATGTGAATGAACCCTTTGCATTTTTTTAATCATTCCCCCGTTACGTCTGGACACTTCATAAGCAATATATTCTACGAGTTTTACATATCTAGGTTAAATGGTTTAGGTTCTGCGTTCTGGTTCGGTCCGTCAATCACGATTTACTTGCTAACTCAATATAGAAAACAAAGCTTCTTATTGTCACCACGACTATACAACATCAGACAGTAAAATACAATAAAATTGTACAAAAAGCTTATTGGTAAAAAGCTAAGCCTAGCATAGATACTATTCACACAATTTAATTTAATCATACCCGTTCAAGAATCCGACAAGCAGAGATACGATAAGAAATCACCGGCACCCCTATCAATTCCACGGGCTCGCACAATACGCCTACCGTCGTACACAAAACGTCTACCGAAGAAAAACTTAAAATATTTTCATGTCTCATCTGACATATTCCATTAATAACCTCGAAAGGTGCGCATCGCCGTGCACGTCGAGCCTTAAGAGGTTTGACACCTTTTACCAAAAAGCTAGTATGACAGCCAGTAAAAAGCATAAAATCGTGAAATTTAAGCAAAAAATTGTGTTACCGGCGCTTGCAAGGTAAAATAACTTTTTACAATAGAGATAAAATTGAGATTGAAAGTTTTTAACAAGGAAGTTCGTTTAGCTTAAATTTAGTTAAAAATATACGTATACTCTTATCATCTTAAATGCACTCCTCATATGATTCTCAAAAAATAAATGTACATAGATTTCTATCAAAACTTCATTCGTCTGGTAGTTTGTTTGGATGTTATTATCCGCATAAAAGTCCTTGTTTCCAACAAATCTTATTTTTTCAGATTTTTAATAAAAGAATATTTTCCCCAAAATCAGTGCAGTTTGCTACGGCACTATTAGGCCGATTCAATAAAATTCGTCAGTAAGAGGCGAAACATAAACTCATAAGACTTCTGAATAAAAAAATCTATAAAAACACCAAATATTAATTTGGTTACGAGTTCGAGAGTTTATAGAACTACTTCTGTTATCAAACGCCATTTTCATGTTGTAATAAATACTAAAAATAATATGAGGAAGGCTTGTTTATCTGCAATCTTATTTGATCTCGTCTAAAAAAACTCTGTCAAGAATGTTGTAATTTTTGTTTTAACCGCAAGTATTGTACATAGTCTCTCTCATTTATCGATTTATTTTGATACTGCTCTATAAACTCTGACCCTGTCTTTATTTGACCTCTGTTATATACGCAAGACAGAACTCAAGGATAGCTTCAAAGAGTAGCATTTTTCAGGAACAAACGTGTGAGCCTAAATGTGCCTCGATACACATTTCTTACTCGTACAATTGAGAGATGGTGTTGAGGTGGTTGGATGATAGGACAACTAAGATTATTTTGTCAAATCTACAGTTATATAAGAGACACTGATGTTTTCGCTCCATTAGAATCACAACGTCCATTTAAAATGTCTGTGAGTTGGAAAGAAGTGGCTCAGATCCTATTTCTAATAGCTTTTTTATTTTGGTTTATCCTCTATCTATTGATCGCTGGTTCAGATCCGGCTAAAAGGACCATTTATATAAGGCTTGTCTATGATTAACCCTACATAAAGTTATTGATTGATTGTTCTTGATAATTGAATAATGCGATGGCAGAAATAATGATACACGTGTCTTGTGTTCGCGTCAACTGCTGTATTAGTACCGAAAGATTGGGCGAGCCCGTACAATGGGAGGAAATAATTAAGATAATAGTGTAATAGCAGCAGCTGTAGCAAATTTAGAAACTTAACTGCAACCTAAAATGTCTGTAGTGTGTATTTAGCATTACACTACTTTGATAGCTTCCTGTGATACTAAAGTTACTCAGCTTAATACGACCGATCTACCTATTGACTAATTTTATTCTTTGGTTTAACGCCAACACCAGCTCAATTAGCGAAGACTTAATAAAACTTGGGAGTGGAGTAATGGGGAAGATTTACTTGCCATTCTGTGCGCAAAGTGATTTATAACTTTAAAAAAGACGATAATTTATTTTAATTGCAGTATAGGAATTGGACACGACTCTTCTTATGTATTTTTAAAATTAATACTTATTTTTTTTCTAAATAAGGATAATGTTAATGGCATGAATAAATTGATGAAATATAAACAAGAGTTCTTCTCCTATTGCACAAACTCCTGTCTCTTAGTACAAACAAAATTAAATAGTATAAATATAAAAAAATTACAACAAAGTAAAACAGATACATACACTTTTTCCGATAACAATGGCTAATCTAAGGTAATATTAATAACACACTAATCAAAAAATTATAAACCTCACAATATTAACAAAATTATCTCATATATTATCAACTATGCCATAAGTTTTACAAGTGTAGCGATAAAACTTAATTGAAATATTGTAAACGATCATTATGCCAATAAATAACATAATAATTATTTTTTAATTTATAATAACTAAACAATACACATAAACTTCGCATTTATAGCTAGAGTCATAATATTCAACGGCACCACGAGTAAAACCTTTTTACGAGAATATCTTTGACGTCTCGAAATCACTCTAAAAGTAATTAAACTTTTACAAACCGCTTCAAAGTCATGTCTACGTGAAAAAGCCAATTTAATTTCAATTCGGCTGTCCGATACAGAGTTTCAGCTATTTAATTACTACGAGTACATAACATGCATTTGTTTGCAGTCCGAGGTGGCGGGGACTTTGCCGCAACAATCCATTTGAATTCAAATTAGAAAGAACTTTTAACTATTGGTTTTCAAACCAGTACTCTTAATACTAATAAGGACAGTTGAGCTAAAAATACAAAAGTTTTCGTAGTTAAGGTTTTCTGAAATAATATTATAGATTCATCAACTAACTGAGCATAGTAGCGTTCAAAAAATTAATGATATTAAGTATTTACGGTCTTATCGTTCGCGAGTGCATTGGTTACTTCTAGGCAAGCTCGCTACAATTCCTAGGCTCCATCGTAGCTTTACAAATATAAAAATAATGTAAGTAAAGTGGTAGTATACCACTTCTACAACTATTCAGAACTACAGAATTCAGGCAGAACGTTGCGATCGAACATACTTCAGCTAACTCTGGTTCGAGTAGTTTGTTGAAATTAATCTACATAGTTACTCGTATAGCGACTATATTACATTTCATTTACAAGATTAAAGCTGATTTTTTAATACGTTTACAGTGTCTCATTTTTTGAAAAGCTTGACAAACTCCACTTGGACTACATACTCTTTTTTACATCTCGGAGACAGCTGTATCGCTGGATCTATTTGAAAAAATCTTTCTTTTTGTTTAAGATACTTCCTCCTATCAAGTTGTCCAGGTAAAATTTTAAATATATAAGGTAAAATAGGTCTAGAGGATTTATTTCTAAATTAATAACTGAAAAAAATGTATCAGCGCCTGCCGAAATGAAATCGGTTATATATTTTTATACATAATTAATTTAAAAAAGTGATTTCCTACTATTATTATTATTATAAGGTAGCTTGCTTTTAACTGCATCTCGTCTAATATAAAACGATGTTTCGGCCTAAGATATAGCACGATTGGCAAGAAGAGACCAATTCACTCGTAATCGCGAAAGAGAGTTCTATAATCTGGAAGTTTGCACACTAACTGCGCGTTTGTCTTATTACGAGCCCCGATGCATAATACGAGTAGTTCGTCGAATGTGAAATTTTGTCTGTGAGATTTTTTCTAACTTCATTATTTTTGTCTCGTAATAAGCGCGTTTGAACATTGAGCATCTTTTGTCTTGTTTTATCCGATAGAGAACATCATAAGAACAGAACAAGACAAAAGACGCTTAACATTGAGACGATTTATTAATAAGGGCGTAAAAGTAGACGTAAAGCGTATAGATAGTTACCGTGGAATATAAGGTGAAAATAAAAAAATACTCTTCTCGCTAGCTAGCGTAAAATTCCTGCTGAACCCTCTTATAAAATCTTCAGCCTAAGTTCACTCCAGTTTAACTTCTATATAAAGAACAATAATCAACTCAGTTTTTAATTAGGAATCCTAGTAAAGTACAAATACATAATGAAATACATTCATTTACATTTAGAAACCTTTTACTGCCATATAAATAACAATTACTTCGAAGTTTAAACATTATTTATATCTCCAAATATGTGTATTAATAGCCTTACTTATAAACGCCTCGAAACTTGAAATAGAAAATTCAAATGTCTAGACTATAAGAAAGAACTAAATATAAATATTTGTTGTGCTGTTAACTATAAAAAAGATATAAATATTTGTCATGAGAACTATTCAACTAAGAACTAATATTAACTAATCGTATATAAATGAGATTTATAAGTTATTTTTTTTAAATTAATTCAAATGTAATAAGACTTGCCTGTAACGAACGTTATTTAAAGATCAATAAATATTACTTTACTTTACTAAGTTGTTAACATGTATTCTAAGAGATAAAACACTACAAATAAGCCATACACAATAAAAGAAGTTTTGTCAACATGAAATATCAAAATAATGTTTTATACAAGAGGTCGCGTAGACATATTCCGTCTTATCACTAAACGAAAACTAACGAAGGTACCAGGTTTAATCCATATACTAAAATAAAATCTTATTACAAAACTAAGTGTAGCGCTGGTCCGAGGATTATCCTCGGACTAACGTTATTCAACATCCTAGTTTAACTATAATTTTAATTGTGTCTTAGACTGAATTCGTAGACCTGTAGAGTACGCCAAGCAGTACTTCTTAATGCACTTAAGTTCTATTATTTACTCCGTGGTACTCGTAGCACTGCCATCTAAAGTTTTTCAAACCGATTTTAGCCGATTTTTTTTGAAAGATGAATATGAAAGTCGAGAGTGTTCTCAGTTACATTGATTTAAAATAGTCATTATTGGCCGCCAAAACAAAATATCGAATTACTTTTATTTTTGATTTGGTTGGAGTTTTTAATACTTGTTCAAAATTAAATTTGAACTACATAACCAAACATAACCTATTTTTATGAATCACAACCTTCAATAATAATCTTAATTAGACATACATATACTAAACATAATTGTTAAACGTGTTGTAAAAAAGTTGATAGGAGATTGTTTAATAGCTTTCGAAGATAAGTGAAGTCAAACAAAGCAACTATGTCCTTCACCCCCTTCGTAGGCGAAACCTGTGTGGTCGCTATGAGTTGATGCTTACCTTGAGACAAAATTATACTCTTTGAAGATAAACTTTAGGCGTAATCTCCAGATTTATTTACATAAAAAGCTAAAGACGTAGTAGTAATAAAACTTGACCTGGTTTTAGAGAGTGCTTTGTAGAATATTCAATATTAAACCCTGAATTAATTAAAAGTCGTTTAAGAGGCGTTTTACAGCCATTTCATATGTTACATAAATAACAAATGTTTTTCATTTTTTTCTGTCGTGGACTAACTGGACGAAGGTTTCAAAACTTTATGCTGTACTGAGCGCTTGCTCGACTATCGAGCGTAAAGTCATGGTTCATATCGCGGTTCAGGACCCACACACAAGTATCAAGCTCTGTCCACGTATTAAGTTTCGTAATTATTGGAGAAAAAAGTATGTTGTATCATAAAAAAAGTTTTATTGGCTGTCAATAAAATATACAGCGTCACTGCTAATCTATTCGCATCGTCTAAATCTTAATTCGGCTAATCGGCTTCTAATGGCAATAAGCAACAACTTTTGATCTTTTTCTGTAAAAATAAAAAAAGGTTTCGCTTTTCTATAAAAAAAAAATGTATGGAGCATCTGTTTTTTTCCAAATTTTGATTAGTCCTGAATAAAAGTTTATTTGCTCATCCAATGAGAATGTTAGGTGATTGGTGTGCCGTCTTCAGTCGATTAATCCGTTGTTTTATACAGTGACCCTATGTAAAACATCGGATTTATTTTCCTCAAATTTCAGGACATAGTGTGATTTTTGTACTGATGAGTACGGTAACCTTTTCAGCTTAGTTATAACCCACAATAGATAACTCTGTATTTTCCTAATCAAGCAGTTTTCACTTGAGTAAACTTGCAGTAACATAGTTGTGAGGCGTTCAGTAAGTTAGTTCTGTCTAATAGTTAAACAAGTATTCAACAAGTAGCGGACAAGTACGAAGTAGGAAGTTATAGTTTACTATTACGGTATCGGTTGAGAACAATTAAGTCTTTAGCGGTGAAGATCGAACGAATGAATGATGAATGAATAAATGAATGATGAATGATTCTAACTTTATGACTCACCATAGTAAATATTCAAGAGATTATAAACTCCTTATTGTAAATATACGAAATACAACAAGTAGTTATAAGCGATTTTAAAACAATGCGACTGCATGACTGACTGACTGACCATCTAATAGCCACATACGGGTATAAAGACGAGTCTAATGACATCTTACACATTAAAATCGGCCTACCGGTTTAAGGCCGAGGAGAGACAGACATACAGTACATACTTATTTGCATTCTAAAACATTTTTTTTTTATTTTGTCAGATTGTATGTCTCATGAAAAATAAAATTTTTTAGTCGTCAGTGATTTCAATTGGGGTATATTCTCAAAAAATGAGGAGATTATATTCTAGCAAATAGTCTCTAACCATAAGTTTTTATTTAATTTTAAAATAATGTGTCAACAACAATAGAAAACTATCAGTCTATGTGAGATACTACCTTATAAAATTGAAAGCAATAGCAGAATATAAAAAGTGCATAGCAATCCTTAGCGCCTAAGCAATCCTTATACGATTTAGAGTAAATTAACAAGAGCTCACACGAAAGCCGACAGCTAGAACCCGCTATTTGTAGGTACTACAATTAATGCAAATAATTAGTGAACCTCTCGAAAGTTAAATTAATTTAGTTTCACTGTTTTGCTCTGCGGTGGCAGGCTCATTCTAATTGGAAACATTTTAACCTGAAGTTACCTTGATAAAGGTGCCTAAGGAATACATTATATGTTTAATTAATGTATACTTATAGAATACATAATATTATATTTAAATAATGTATACATATTAAAGGCCGTGTCACGACAGCGCAGACTATAATACTAAGGTAAGTTACTTCGTTTATAATGAAGATGACAATTAAAAAAGTGCTGGAAGACTCAAAGTTCAAGTTAAAATTTCGCCCATTACAGTTATCAGCCTTCCCTTACTACTCGTAGGCTAAAAAATGATTACTAACCCAGCTGTCTATAGAATTGAAAAGGTAGAAATACCATCACCAATTGAATAAACCATTGAAAGTTAACACGTGCAATACCAGTATACCAAAGAGAAATGTTAATTTACTTATAGCAAAGCTTGCTGCACCGGATTTTATTCAGGTGTGAATTGCCGATTTTTAGAATAACCTCTACAGGTTTACGGCCCATTTCAATCACTAGGCTTTGACAATCAAAAGGAAAAAATTTTGAATGATAGTCATGTGAAATGCAGATATATGTACTTAGAAATAAATATTAGGTATACCTTATAATTTATCGCGAATTATTGAGATTTTTGTATACTTAAAATTGGTTTTAAACGGAATCCGAAGTGTTGACTACATTATATAATTTATTCCATGTTTTGAAATTATAGATTAGATTATTTATATTACTATTCCAAAGGATATTATTACTGGGTAATGGTTTTCCTTTCAACTAATGCTTCAACCACCCAGTACTCATTGCAAAATCCTTACAAACTATTTTAGTTTTTTTAACGTAGTGGAAATTGTGTTTTGGTAGTATGATGCATGTATAATTTATATTATATATGAACTGGGAATGCAACTACGAAATGTAGGTAGTTAAATGACGCGATGGTAAGAAGTATCGACAATATCTTGAGTTCTATTGGTGAAACCTTTCTACTGCTAAGCCGGTACAAGTTACGGAGTCTTAACATGAAATCGATAGCCAAAGAGAAGAACGCTGTAACTATATTATTGACAGAAATTGAATCGGCAATTTAACCAATTCTATTCTAGAGGTACATATTAAACTTTTTTTTATATCTGAAGATTGCACCAACTTGGTTCGGTAATATGTTTTGCTTTTTATCTGACTACAAAAAATAGGGAGATTTCAAATTCATCAGATTCTTGTTGTATGTGTAATGTTTACGTTGTTATATGTTTTATTTCAAATGTGGGTACCCACACATAACTTTCACCTTGCAATTAGAATAATAAAGCCAGTTGTCACCAATCCTTTGTTTGAGTCTCATCTGCCATCCCGAGATCTGATTTATATACTAGTATGTTCCATTATGCAGAACGCCTAAACCGTATAAAAAACTAAATTTGTTTAAGAGGGCAAAATTTCCAGTTAAATCCATATTTTAACGAAATATATTTAGTAATTTGATTTTAATTAAAGTACTCAGAAAAAATGAGTGAAAAATGTGTTACGCCTCATATAAAGAGGCATTCGATTTCAATGCTAGAGGATTTACGTGTATTCAATGCGACTCAATAGAGATGCGAACTGAAAGAAAGGGGATTTGCTATTTTTAGTTCCACTATACCCAGCTGTAAGCTAAGCTTCTCTAAATAGCTTCGACGACTATTCTGTGGATACGAGTACCACTCAGTAAAAGCTTAATACCTAATCAAATGGATTTAAGTGTAAAAGAAAAGTATATTGCATTGATAATATCTATTTCCGTACATTTACAGATTACCACGTTTAAGTTAATTCAAAACTTGTAGGTACTCTTTTGAGTTAGATATGACGTAATCTTACTCAGGAACACGTCGTATTTTAACGTTTATTCAGTGTATCAGTTTATATGCTTGACAATGCTAGTTGACTAGTGCGCTTTTTTTTAGTGGTGCTTCAATATTTGACATTGAAAGTTGATACGTTTCCAAAACCTTTTTGAATATATTCTCTGTATTATCCGGCTTTGGACCTTGGATGAACTTTTAAGCGTAAAGATCAAGATTATACATCTTATATAATATATATAAATCTCGTGTCACAATGTTTGTCCTCAATGGACTCCTAAACCACTTAACCGATTATAATAAAATTCGCACACCATGTGCAGTTCGATCCAACTTGAGAGATAGGATAGTTTAAATCTCAAATTATAGTCGCAATTTTAATTTATTGCTAATTATTTGTCTGTTATTATTTGACAGTCACAATTATCTGTTAACTCCAAATGATTCTAACAGATGTCGATACCTTTCGACTGGGTTGAGTAAGTAATCAATAGATGGCGCTGCTATGGTAAATCTACGAACGTGTCATATAAGCTACATTTCAACAGCATAATTACCACGTGTTGTTGACGCTATAAAATAGCCACAGCAACGCGTGGCCGGGTCAGCTAGTAGTACATTAAAAATAGGAAGCTGCACAGAACATAGATAGATAGATAGAACAATAAGTAAAGTACAGAAATTAATTCATATACTTTTCCGTGTTCATAATCACACCAGTAAATACAAAACATAATGTAGTTAAGATATTATGCGTATACGAACATTTTAATAATCTGTATATGTATAAAGATCTGTATATGGATAAATGTATTGATCTATATCATTATAATACTCACGTTAAAAAATTTATTTAATATTAATAAAGCTCTATGAAAATATTTTTGTATTAATATACTTATTCGCAACAATCTAGATACAGTTCAGTTAGAGGAGTTCTTTGTAGATAAAAAATATATAAATTGAAGCCAAGTAGCTAAGATCATTTTTCTTTTAGATTGATCGCTTATGGAAAAAATGTATCGCGGTCGCTTGGACTCGACGTTTATAATTAATGTTTTTTAATTTAATTTTGAAAAGAGATCGCAAGTCTTTTTATACTTGATTAATTAAATTGATTATCTTGGTTTCCTCAGCAAAATTTATGGTTCATGCTGGGTTGCATAATTGAATTCCATCATAAAACTTTTGTCTGTGGCATCGTAGCTTCTGAACAGATGAACCAATTTAGACATTTCTTGTTTAAAACGTCAGTCAGTCTGGAGTGTTCTTAACTAATTTTGATGAAAATCGGTCCAAGATCGCTGCTGCCACAAAATGGCGGATTACAAATTTTTCATAATACCCTCAATATGGGTATTAAATAAAAGAGCATGACTATTAGAATAATATAACACTACGATACAATTCAAATTAAAATGGCCGCCATTACAAAATGACGAGATACAAACTTTTTTCATAAATTTGTAGTTGTGTTAAGAACAAATGAACAAAGTGTCTTCCCCTTAATAGAGATTTTAAAATTGACACATCATCATCTCAGAGGCACTATTTTTGTAGAAGTTTAAGCTAAATTAAAATTACTATTTAACCGGGTTTGTGACGGGTTCTTTGACAATATATTTAAATATTTTTGTATCAATTTTTTATTTTTTTTCTGTTGAGAAAGAACATTATTTTATTATATTTAATAAATGTTTACCCCTAGGACGGACAACACCACGTGACATATTTTTCTATGTCTAGGTCTTTTTTTTTCATTTTAAAATTGTTAAACTAGTCTTCCTTCCTTATACTTAAGTGCATGTCAGGGAACATATCAGGAGAGCATAAATTACAATTAAATTAAAATTTACCCTTACCAAAACCAAAGTATGAGGTGATTTGATAACTGCCTACAGGCTTTATATATTTCCATCACATTACGCAATATTTCTTGGACGAATCTTTATTCGAAGTGGGCAACTTCTTTTATTTCCTGTTGAAAACTTGCAACAATGTGCGTGAGGGAAAAGCTGGCAACTTTTCCGCGACTCGAGTCCTAAAGTGTTTAGTGGTAATATTATGGGTTCCGTATTTTCCTCTATTGTTTTTGCGCCGCTGGTTTGCCCATATTACGTCCGCAATTGTAATTTCATGGAGATATTTTTTTTCTACAAGTTGCTCATTCCAATTGGTAGAGAGATACTTACTTACTGTCACACATTTGTACATATCAACAGCGGCGTTGCCCGCGACATACTCATACAATGGAATATAAAGAAGTTTCAATGGTTGTATTTTGACCCCCATTTGACCCATTTAGGGTCTAAGTTTCTAAAAATCTTATGTATTAATAAAATCGATGTGTACACACACCCCAAATTTCATGCCTCTAGGATCAGCAGTTTAGGCTCTGCGTTGATTCCTAGGAAATATCAGTTGGTCAGAACTTACTCTATTATATATGTATACAGATTAACCTGATATGGCAAACACAGATTTGGATTAAGTTTGGTTTATGCATCATTCTGTGACATCACAGCTCCTAAACGGATGAACCAAACCTGTCCCGTTAATCTTCGTTCATCCATTTTCTCCAAAGTTTTATAATATTAATAGATAAACAAATCACTTTATCACTTACAAACTCAAGCACAACTTAGTCACTCTAAGTGATAGAGGCTAAAGTTACCGCAGTTATCTCTAAATGAGGTGACGACACCTAAGCTGGGTTGCGCCGCAGATTCTATATCAGTTGCTGAGTAACTTAAACTTAAGTTTGCTATAAATTGTTTACAAACCACAACCATCGGCTTTGCTAAATTAAATTCTATTATTATGAAAATAGCTATTCTCTTGTTAGTGTTGCATCTCTACCTATTCTGTATTTTTAATTTTATGTTATAATGATGTTAATTTTTTATTGCGTCTATAACCATTTACCTAATCATTAATGTGTTCATACAAAACCATCACTAAGGGCTTAATTATTTATTAATGTAATAGATACATTTTTAAATAACCTGAGTCAATTTTTCTTTTTAAATAGGACTTATTATATCTTTCGAGCATTATGCTTTGCACGTCGTTTGACAGTGTCTTAAATAGAAGTCCATGCAGATAATTAAAAAATACTGCCCCAGGTTTGGTGCTAGCTAACGGCTCTTTGTCTAGACTTAATCAATTATGTATTTTTCTTTATAAGTCGGTTATTTTTAGGTAGGTAACTAATCCCAACTGTCTTGGTGTTCACTCCGATCGTATTGATATGCATATTATTTATATACCTACTATTTGTTAAATTAATTAATCCGCAATGACGTCACCGGACAATTCGCGACATCGAAACGACGTGATGTCATTAACAAGCAGTAAAGGCCATACGGCAGACAGCACGTCATAATTTCATTAAAACTGGTAGATTTCTGTTTTTCTTTACCCACGCCTCACGTCAAGAGAGCTAATGTGTGGCAAAAGTCTGTAATCAAAGAAATTGAAAAGGTTAGATCTCCCTTACTCCAGTTTCCTGAGAACTAAAACTAAAGTCTTGAGAGACCTATAGTACCTAAACAGATTTTTTATTAGACATACTTGCTCATGTTCAACCACATAATAGCGTTTTATCAATTGAGGCAAATTGATAGTCAAACGTAGATCTAAAACATAAAAAACTCTCTTAGTTATCAAAAACAGCACAGATTTATTTCTCTTGGTAATTTGTGTTTGACTAAATTGCTAGAAAAAACTAATATCTTTTGTAACTTAAGACATTGTAAAAGGATTCAGACGACATGCATGTCGTCAAATATAAAGAAAAAAGGCGTAACACTATAAAGACCAGGTAATCAAGTCTGTTATTTGAATCGCCTCAGAATTACCATTGGATTGTGCCAAAATGGCCGTTTTGACATAGAATAAGCCACAGTTAATTTCTATCCTATGTCGAAACGGCCATTTTGGCACAATCCAATTGTAATTTTGAGGCGATTCAAATAACAGACTTGACAGAAAAGTCCAACTATAGTTTCGTTCACATTCGGTGAACTTCATCAGGGATGAAATGAGTCGTTCTTGTCTACAACGATGACATATCTAACACGATCCAACAATCAGGTACGCTTGAAAAACAGCCTGTTATTGGGCTGGGTTGTTTGCATAGAATTTTACGCAAACGTTATGTTTTCGTAGATTAATATTACGAAGTACATATTCAGCTGACGTCCATCGCGAGGATAACTACATATTTATATTATTATAATATAGTGATTATTTACCATAGCATTCTACTAGTCGAGCCCTTTCATTTGATACCCATATTGAGAATTGAGAAAAAAGTTGTACTCCGCTATTTTGTAGCGGCGGCGCGGTCGTCTTGGACGGACTTTCTTCAAACATAGCTAAGAACACTCGAGACTAATACAGCTTGTAAAAAAAAATCAAAATCGATCCATCCGTTTGGGAACTACGATGCCACAGACACGTCCCATTTATAGCACCCCGTCGTTTTTGTATCAGGAGTCAAAAAGAAAGCTCTTAGCCAATTTTATTCACATCCATACTAAGGGTTGTGTTCTGCATATTTTTGGCAAATATTATTGAAATCATCTGGTAAATGGTACCAAACCTGTTTTGGGGGAAATACTCACTCAATCGAAAGTCAAATCACATATTTCTGAAAAATTGCTGAACATGTACACCAAACATCGTTAAGACGAGCCCTTATGCGATCAGTAATATCCAGACATACACACAGAGTCTAAAGATTTTTTTTGTTTTGATCGGGTAAATAAATACGCTGAATTATTAAAAATATAAAATAATTTCAGGGTGCTAATGTTATTTTTCTGTTAGCATACTGAACAGAATAAAATACTAGATATAACACATTTTCCTGTTATTGACGATTAATATTACCTACTTCAATAAAATAATTATTAATATCATAGCGCATTATAATAAGTATTCTTCTTAAACTAAGTATGCGACTTGAAATTGAAAATTTGTTTATTCGGACAACATAATAGGTCCATATGTTAGTAACCAATTCTTAGGATCTATATTAGTACAAGTTGACAAATTTTTACCTATCGTATACACTTATTATAGATGAAAATACCTACAACTTTAACCAGAAATCTCATCCGGTCGAGATACTTACAGATATTGAAGGGAAAAGATTTTATTAAATCACTGAAATAAAATCAGACAGAGAAAAATTCTTTAAAAACTGTGATTACCGAGTTCTATTACGGCAGGCGTTCTTTTTGTATTATTTCTATATACAAAATCAAACTTCTGGACTGATTTTGATTAAATATAAATGAGTCCAATCGCGAAGACCCTTTCAAACAAAATAAAAATATTATTTCAAATCTGTCCCGCCGAGTATTAAAAAACATACAGTCTAAATGTATCTCCTCTTTTTAGGAAGTCTGTAGAAAACAACAAAATCCAGTATAATATTTCTATCGCCCGTATATTTTCGTTAAATATTACGCCCGACAGCATAAATTTTCTACCGAACAATACACGATTTTCTGTAAAATTATTCCCACCGCTTTAAAATGTATCTCTTTATTTATTTTGAATACGACACGACACCCGTTAAATTTTTCATGAAATTGAGCAGATTTATAGCAATATAAATAAAAGTTTAAATAGACAGTGAGCGGTTACGCGGAGGGAGATTTTGAGAGCAACGCGTTGCAAACAAGTAGTACTTTATCAAAAATGAAAAAGGGCGCAATATGTACGTTACGAAAGTGTCATCTATGTATGTATATACAAAGAAAATATATTATTTATGTATTAAAGACGTTCTCCGTAAAAATGGGTATATTGAGGGACTGAATATTGAATTTTCTCAGAAATTATGAGTTTGAGTTTGCGTCCAACCCCAGAATCGGGCACAATATACTAGCATACCTACTAGTATCAACTGACATCATTAACGATGTGTCCTACTTCTCACAGTTTCTGCTCGTGGTACGCCGAAGTTTTCGTCAGAAACATCGTAATATATTGAATTTTCTTGGGCTAATATTATTATGTTTGCACCCCGTCGTTGCTAAACATGTTGTACCAAACAATTTGATTGGAGTAGAGGTTACGGAAATTCTATTTATTTGGCTTTCACCGCGATTTAGACAACTCACAGGCTTTTAAGACGTGACATAGATAAAGTTAAATTTACCTGCCTTCTTCTTAATGTTTTTAAGCATGTGATATTTAGCATAATTTTTTACCGATTAAAAAATAGGAGGATTTCAACTCGGCAGATTTTTTTTTTATTCATGTTCCCCGATTTTTTTGGAATTGCTGGATTGATTTGAAAAGTTGTTATTTTGTTCGTAAGAGTTTGTAATACTTCTCTTTGAAATTGGTCCCATATAAAGTTTAGTGTACATAGATGACATTTTAGTAACTTAAATTATGCGTGCCAAACTGTAGTAGCTGTACACATTTTTTAAAGTTCCTATTGCTTGTCATCGCTTGTCATGGCAAAGGAAAAATATACTTGAAACTACTAAGAATAAGTTTTTTAACTATAAGCTTTTTATTACACTTAAATAATTCACACACGATAGATTAACTATTGTAGGTATACAGACATGAAAATTCAAAAATAAATTTATCAAGTAGATAATAAGTCTATCTTATTTAGGACTATTTGGCTATAAAAAGAGCATAATAAAAAGTCCCTACGATCATATAACTAAATTTTTCATCCCGCATTTAGATAACACATGGTGATAATGTATTTATTATTCATTGTCATTGGTGCACATTTGTTGAATTGTTCGTCTAGTAAAAAACAAACAGCGTTGTTAGCTACGCGCTCAATTATACTTTAACTACCACCATTATTTAAATTTAATATTTTGTTTTCTGTATGTTGAGGGTAAGAATTGTTGTGTTTTGATCCACCAACGTGCTCGAAGAACACCCCTACACCTTACAAGCGTGTTTGTAGTTACTATCGCTAAATTTGATGTCTGAGATAAAAACATTACTTTGACTTACTAAACGCTCTCCCCGCAATTTTTCTCAAAGAGCCCTAAATTTTCTGACGCTCTTTGCAAAACCATTATTTACACAATATAATAACGAGAGCACAATCCCTTTGCTCCGAAAGCGTCAAAATGTGTTCTTAATTTCTCTCAGGGCATATCTTGTGAATGTTCGGTACCTAGTATTTCTTATTCATACAGCTGTTAAACAACCTTCTTTGTGGCTTTGTACGCGCAATGTTGCCTTGCCAGAAAAAAAGCATTCGTTTAGTTTTAACGCTTTTCTTTCTTCCGTTGTTATGTAGAAACAAGTTAAGAAAAGAAAGCCTTCAAAGATTTATGATTAAATAGAATTTTGTTGCGGTCCGGTCATTACATTTTATGGTACTCTTTAAGGGTTGTGTCAGTAGTAAGGATGGGTTAGGGGTTTGTCGTACTTTTATGAAGGGCTTATTTTACGGCCAACAAAACGTATATTTATCTATCAAGGTGGACAGGTGGAGTAACAAAACGTTAAGCTATGAAAAGGGGTTTGGTTTTGTGTTTGTTGGTTATAATAAAACTTTACGAGAGCCAACGATTTCACTTGATTGACATCTATAGTGTACAGTGCGGTTACTATATGTACCAAAGATAAAACATGGCTAGTCTTGCCAGGAGGTTGGAAAATATGGAATACACTGGGGGAGGCATACGCCAAGGAGGCGACATCTGTATAGATAACAATGCATTCTAAACAATTTGACAATTATATTATATTATTAATGTTGAATAATGTAGGTATAACTAATTTGACATAAAAATCAGTTTAATATATAATATAATTAAATGTAAAATTTAAGTATAAATATCATTACTTACGTTTGATGCATGTAGGCGAATAAATGGCTCTACTTTTTACTCTTTTCAGTTTTGAATACTTACCATCTTTGATATATGTGTTTTCTTTCTCTTGAAATCAAGTTGACACAACATAAATTTTATCACAGTGTGGTACTCGTTTATATGCAATAATGGAGTATCCCAATTTACTTTCTGAACTTTATACGGGAGGCCCGTGACCAGCAGTGAGATGCTATATTAAAATTACATATGACTTAAAATATAAACCCGATTATTGCCTTTATTTATATGCAATAAGAAAGTTTCTTATAAATATCGCAAAGAAACTGCGGCAAGGATTTGACTACTGTAGCACTCAACGTTCTTTAAAGTCTCACAAAATAAACGCGAAACTTTGTTTATAGTCAGAGGCGTGACGCCATTCGGCCTTACAAGCCCTCTTCGAAGGCTCAGAATAATGAATAATTTTAGCATTTTTTGCTCAAGAAACGCAAAAACCCAGCGAGCACAGAATAGAGCAAATTTATATACATTCTATCTCATTTAACAGTTAGGTATTATACTCATAGCGCGACGCAATGCACTACGATATGTAGCTTCCTATGTAATCGACCCAGCATGCGAAGAATCTGTGCTTCAAGTCCGGCAATATAGTACAATAAATTGTTGTTAATATCTTATATATTTGTTTGTTTGTACATCAAACAAACATATATCATGAGGTTATAATGAGATGTGATGAGACACTGAATGGATTGGATTTTTATCACTTTTTGCACCAGTGGCACCTTCTGCGCTCCTATAACAAACGATACGTAGTAAACAAGCAATTTACTAATATGACGTTATAATATCATTTTGTGTCGCATGAAGTCTATCGCGTGAGTATGAGTAACGAACTCTTGATTAGGTGTAACTCAGTGAAAAACGAAACGAACAAACTTACAAATAATAAAATTACAAACCCTAGTCACGTTTTGGAGAGCGTGGAAAAAGAGATTTTATGTCATTGTGTTACAAAAATGAACGAACCGGTGGAAATATAATAGTGCTATTAAACTTGATTCATGTTTGCCTCCTCGCGACCCTGTCAGTACAAATTGGAAACATTTTTGGTAAATTATGATTGGGTATCAACTAAATTATAAATTGGTACCTACCAAATGGGATGGCTTGGATTGGCACAGAGAGTATCCAAAATAGACCGTCTAAACAAATAATACTTTTAACAAAAAATTTAAAACCGCCTTTAATTCGGCAGGCAAGTTTATTAGTTGTTCTGATGTATAATCCAAACTTAATGCAATCAACCAGAAAATGTCTTCTTTTAAACAAATCGATTTTACTAATTGTCTATTTCCTTTCCTTTTTAAGGTGACGAAATCTGTTGAAAGCAAAAATAAGAGATGCAGCTCCTGCCAGGCTCATTGAAAGTAAAGCCCCGTAAGGCTTCCCAGATCATAGCATGAGGAAAAGTATACTTACTTTTTCTATTGTAATAAATCTATGTCGAACGAGGAAAGGGTATAATTATTATACTGAATACTTTTAACACCATATTTTTTTATTGTTAAAGGTTATTAGGGCAGAGCGTAAGTTATTTAAAAGGACGCTGATATTGTACTTTATATCAAAATTAGTTGTTAGCACAACTATCTATACTAGAAAAATATCGATGAAAACTAAAACACAATACCTTTACTGAAGCTGTTCAGTATTTTATTTAAGGTATTTTCAGGAAGACGTGTTTATTTTTACATTTCTATTTGATTCTCTTCGTTCTGTACTTGGTAAGCGTTTAATTTCCCTACAGGGTGATATATCTTGCAAATAAAAAATAATATCGACTGAATATACATTCAGGTACTACGGTGGTCAGGAGTTTGATTACCAGCAGCACCAGTACCATGAAGCAGGTAGTAGAACGATGAGATTGACCACTTATATTTGGGTCTGGCTGGGTGCATGTGGGTTTGTGAATGTCGTAAAACATTCCGAACATTACGCGAGCCCTAGTAGGGTGCTACGAGCATGAGTGATTATCGTTTTATTAGTAAAATGTTGTTACCATTATTTGTCTACTAACTCTACCCTATGACATATATTTAATTAAATTTGTGATAAACAAGAGTCTGAGTTCACTAATTGGCAGTGTTTCATGGACACACAGTGGACCTCTACCACGCCACGCTAAAAGTATATTGCCGTGCCCTGCACGGAAAGGAATACAATTTAAATACTTTTTAGTCAATACTAGACCAAGATTATAGACGTCGTTGGCCTACAGTGCACACCAGCACATGTCACGTATACTAGGTACTACGTAGGTGACTATGGCGATGAAAAGGTTAACCTGACAAAAACAGGCTCAGTTTTCCAGCTTCTTTACTAGTTGCCTATCAAGCTACACCTGCTAGCTTCTAACTGTTCCATTGAAGAGAGCACCAAAACCCTGCCATATATTTTATAAACGAGACGCAATCAAGTTCTTGCCCTATCACGTTCGATAGCTTTACGCACGCTAACAAGTAATCAGGAAAGGGGAACAAGAATTATTTCTACCTTTTAGGATGGCGTATACGGAGGCAGCGTATATAACTTGTTACAGACATTTTAAACAATTTTATATATCGGGCACTTCTTTGAAAGAAATTACTTTTTTGTATATAACATAACCAGCTGCTTTATAGACTTAAAATAAAGCTCTTTCCTTCCTTTTATTTTAGTCTAATTGTGTTTTTTTTTCACATAGATAACACATTATTTACTAGGCTATACTGTTTTATTTTCTGTCTTTTATATGACTATAAAGTTACAAGCTTCTTAAGCAGCTTATTTTTGCGCTGATACGATGCCTGTTAAAATACTTTAGTATGACGGAATTCAATAATTCTTTTCAAAATAATAAATCGTCTAAAATTTTTGAAATATTTATTTTTAATTTGAAATATTTCTTTCAGTAAACCATAATACATAAAACAGTTGTAAGTGACCAGGGATTCCTTTTAAGCATAAGATGCCTGTATTAGGAGTCCCTGCTCTTCCATTTGATGATATAGAATAACATTATTATAGTGTACAAGTATGTGTGGTTATTTATTATATTACTGTTTTACTTATGTGTATGACTATTTACCATATTGATCCTGTAGTAGTAATTCAATTTCATCATAATTAAGCGGTGTTATCCACTCTATCTAAAATACATCTAAGTGAAGCGATTGACACCAATAACCAAAAATTACGTTACAATTTAGTGGGTGAATAGAGGTAGGCCCCGGAACGAAAATTGTATCAGAAACACGAAAACAGTCAAAGGTCGGTGATCCTCTTAAGTTAGGCATGAAAGCGGTGAAACTTGGTTTCATTTTGACAGCTTCGAAGCGGCGAATTGTCAAATCGAAACCAAGTTTGCTTGCTCTAGTTGTCATACCTTTAATGCCCGTCTTTAGCCGATGGCTTTTTGCAATTTTCGGGCATTTATTTTCCTCTATTCTGTTATCTAGATCTACGACTGCATCCGCCCTTTATTGACAATTTATGTGTTTTCCAAAATCCCTACAAGGTGAATGCGTATTTTGTTAGATTTGTTTTTGTACTATCTGCAAGTTGTTTACCAATGATAAGGGAGATAGCGATTCTTTTTTATGGAGCAGGAATGGCAAAAACATGGTGACGATATGGAAAAGATTGGTAGCCTTATTTTTATGCAATGAGGCCATGAAGCGTTTTAGGCCAGTAAATCTTACAAAAAATAACCTGAAATAACAAAACGCGATGCAAACCTGTTTTGGTATGTTATTTAGACTCCTTATGCAAGTAAAAAAACAACGTTCACAAGGAATAATTACTAAAACTTGTATAATTTCGTATCTAACTTAAACATAACATACATAATACACAAACAAGAATTCTTGTTAATTATGATTGATTTCCTAAATATTAAGATTCTACCATATTAACTAGGAACAGACCCTTTAGGTTACAAAAAATCTGAATTTTCGATCTAGAATTTGGTATCGTCTGTTGCATATTCTGTTGGTAAAACAAATCGGATAACAAATAAGACTTTAAAAAAATTTAATACCTAGTTATGCATCCCCTCGCCCTTCTGCTCTGATGTAGAGACGGCTTACTCAGCAGTACTTGCACTTCTGTGGAAAGCTGACTAAGGTGTCTCTTATCGGACCACCGAGTAGTATGTAAGTTAATGTTAAGAATATAATCCTTTGTGTCAATCATTAGTTTTAGAGCCTTCAAATCGGCTACACGTAGTTTAATTAGTTCTAGAGCCTCCATATCGGCTAAACGTATTTTAAGTTATTATTAAAGCCTCAGTATCGGCTATAAGTATTTTAATTTAGTTTTTAAAAAGAAAGTTTCGTGCTCCCTAAATTTAACTACCTACTTCAAATCGGCATGCAAACCTTACGATACAAAACAGAATGCCATAATATTTATACTCAAAGAAAAATAAAAGTTATTTTGATAATATAACTACTAGAATGATTTCGTAAAAATTAAGAAACTCCTTCTTTTTGTAGTCGATTAAAAATGAATTAAAGAGAAAGAGTCCTGGCTGTAAAGTTTCGGAAAATCCAAACCATTGTTTTAATACGAGCCATATCTAATACTTTGTGTTAGGAGCCCAAAAAAGCAGTCGGCTGGAATCTGTCAAGAAAAATAAATGCGTCCCTTTCCAGGCCTATTCCCGAACCCTATGCAAATTATGATTGAATTGCGGCGAGATGGAACGGAGAGTATGTTTCATCTTCGCCCTTGGTATTTCCATTGACAAACATGCCAGTTTCACTTAATAACATTTTGGTGGTTTTATTATGTGTATGCCTATTGAGATCATGTTTACTGAAGTGGAACAACTTATATCAAAGAAATTTATATACAAAGAAACAACCCTCATTACCGCGCGTCGAAAAAAGTGTAACAACTATGATGATGCGCAGGTGAACATGCGCTGCGGGTTGGTGTTGCCTACAATAGAAAATTTTACCGTAAAGAAAATTAAAAAGACTTCTTTTTATAGTTTTTTTTTTTATGTTTGTGATTGTCTGTAACTCGCCCGATGTAAAGTGACGAAGTGGCTGAAGATGTAGTACGATGCGATGTAGCTGTTCGATGTTTGTACGCTTCCATAAAAGAAACCAATTTCATACAAATCAATTTTGAACTTGGATAAGACCAAACATTATAGATATCTGGAAATAGAGAACCTATGTTAGGAAGTTCTACAATCTGGCAGTTCGCACAATTAAAGTCGACGCAAATCATTTTATCCGAGTCCGTATATTGTAGCTATTTTGTAACCAAATAAATATTTTTATGCGTGTTGCTTCATGGCATACATCTGCTGGGCACGGGTCTCCCTACAAAGAAGGTGTAGGTACGTCAAATTCCACTAATTGGACTAAATTATGTTATTCTCAAATTACTTAGTACCTACTTATAAGATTATTATCCTACATTTCGTTGAAAACATTCATTCCCATGAACTTTTAGCGAGGTATTTCAGCGTCAAAAGTTTTCTACGTAAAAACGAAATCAAACAAATACAATAACTTATACCTTCATATTTTATTATAACAGATACTGAACAGAACTACGTAATAATTATTTTATACATTGATATTTTCCCAAATCATCTTCATTAGTATTTTTGGTTTAAGTTATTTACTTTAATATACACACATTAACAATAAACTTACCCGTGGAAAGCAATCTTGCTTGATTTGTTATGTTTTTTCGTGCTTCAGTCACATACCACGAATTTACCCTTTTTTAAATTTATTTTTGCCTAATGTAACTCCGACAGATCAAAAGTTACATTAGGCACTGAACTGAAATGAGCTGAGGTTATGGTTGTGGTCTTATGTGAAACAGCAATGCATTGACGAGGTTTGTACTCATCTAGTACATTTAAATCTATGACTTATATACTGATAGGTGTAATCTGAAACTCTCATAGTAGTATTCCTCATGACCCTGCCAAACATAATATTTACTGACTTTAATTTGGCACCTGCATGCATATACATTTTTTAACAATTATTTCAATTCTTAAATAGTTTTCTCTTTATAAGTTGTGTCATTGTTTGGTATTTAGAGCAATTAATTTAGCTATAAGTACTTACACCAAACTGGGAAGTCCCTGGTTTCCGCGACCAAGTTCTATGACTAGTGCGGAAGCCAAAGTTTCTACTACGTTAAACTGTTAAGTTGTTTCAAATAAATGATTCATTGATTTAAGTAATAATAAAATGGGATCACATGTGAAGTAAAATATAAATATTTAAATCGGTCTAGTAGTTGCCACACTATTAGGTCACAAACAAAAAAACAGTCGCATTAAATACCTCCTCTGTTTTGGGAAGTCTGTAAAAAACTCATAAACTTGTCGGGTATCGTCAAGATTGGTTAGAAACGACTTCCTGTATATACGCAAGTATCAACATCTAGACAAACTGAATAGATAAAATAAAATAAATCCAGGCTCGAAGCTGAGGCACTAGCTCGGGCAACCAC
This sequence comes from Ligdia adustata, assembly GCA_947049295.1. Lineage (NCBI taxonomy): Eukaryota > Metazoa > Arthropoda > Insecta > Lepidoptera > Geometridae > Ligdia > Ligdia adustata. The sequence goes on from OX346223.1 coordinate 3,434,189, forward strand.
AATCGATAACACCGACTCGGAAAAACAAGACTGTTTACATACGTAGACAAGTTTTTTATGTTTATTTCGCTAGGCAATATATTACCTTGCAGTAAAACTCTTAAGAATACTATTAGATAATCAACAGTTCTTAAAAATGCGAATTTTCAAAACATTTTCATTCAACATAACATTTTAACATAATATTTTCAATCAAAACATTCCTTTACTTTAAAAAAAATTATTGCCGAATACAGAAAAACATCATCTGTGAAAATTTCAGTTCTTTGGCTATCACGGTTCATGAAATACAGCCTGATGACAGACGGAAGAACGGACGGACGGACCGCGAAGTCTTTGTAAAAGGGTCACGTTTTTACCTTTTAGGTACGGAAAGTAAAAAGTGTCAACATTTCATTTTAATTTAGCAAGAATCCTCATTCTGTATACGTACATGAAGATCACTTTGCAATAGTAAGAAAAAAAATTCTTTTACAAATAATCCAACGTTCTTTGATAAGTACATAATAAATTGGGTGTGCTAGGTGAACCTTCAACCTTGACCTTTGACAGCATCTGTTGCTGGACGGCGCGTGGCAGACGGCGCAGACTAAAGACGTTAGCTTGCTGAATTTAAATCCTGGAAAAATATATTGGTGAAATATAATAACACACATTGCCGTCGAGTAATTTCTCTAGCCTAGATGAAAAATTATGATGCTCATAAAAAACTACCACCTCATATATCTTTAGAGTTTTAGCAATACTACGCAATTTCATCGGCTTCATGCATTAAGAAAAAATAAAAAATAGCGAAATATAGCAGATTGATAAGTTAAGATAATTTAAAAGCTCTAACTCGCTACCAGAAGGCAGCATGCCCAGTCTGCTGAGGCATTACCACGCTGAGTGGCAATACGTTTCGTCCGGTAAACATTGTTTATGATATATCTTGACACATCGGATAACCAGCAGGGCCGCAGCAGCACGAATTGTGACAGTCCTACATTTTTATTTTTGCGTGCATCTGACAGCGGTTCCGCTTACGTAACGAGTACCTATAAGAAAACAGTAGGGATTCCTAATTCCAGGTATAATTATATTAATCAACAATATCGCCATATTCATAAACATTATAAAAAATCGATGGACTAAAAAAAAAATATTTTTAAACACAATACACATAGTTTAACACCGTAAAATTATTTGTTTATTGGACCTCGAAAAGCCCTTTTAGCGCAGTAATTCACCTAAAATTATTCGGCATAGCAATATTGAAAATTTAAGCATTCTTCAAAAAATATATTAGTAATCGAATTTGGTTACACGTTTTTGTAGATGCAGATGGCCTCAGATTTGTATAAAGAAATGAACAGAGCCAAATAAGCAGCGATACACCTAGATGTATCGCCAAATCTTTTGTGGATAAACGGTATTATGTCAAAGTCTACCCATGCTGAGATTATGTAGATACTCCGCATATTGAGTTTGTATGTTACTCGCATTATTTGAGCAAAAGTCGTCCCAACACGGTCCCCTATAAACCAGATTCAATTTCCTACGAGCGATTCATTACGGAAAGCCGCTCGCTCGTACAGGTTTATAGTTCGGGAAATGCAGCCATATTGACCGAGGTAAAATACTACCTACTTAATTTTGTGTTTATATAAGCAACACTACCAACACGCAATAAATACAATACCACAGATGCAATTAATATGTCTTTAAGAAATCGGATAGAACAAAAAATACAGTCTAATAACCTCCTACCATTAAATCGATATATTAGGTCCTTACATATTATGAAATTGGCGTTTTGTCGTACTGGCCACTTTGATCTCAAATATCTCTTCTTTGGTTAGGGATTCTAATTTCAAATGTATACAGCTATTTATTCATACATTTGTATTTCGAAAACCGTAATTCATTTGTTTTGTCCTCGTTTGGTTTTTTCTTTGCGTCACGCAGTTTACAAAATGGAAAACTTGAAATATCGCGTTATTTACGAGTACGAGTTCCACCGTGGTACCAGTGCTGCAGAAACGGCTCGAAGGATTAATGATGTGCATGGCGGCGGTGTCGCAAAAGAAAACACAGCGCACCCATATTCAATAGTAGACGTTTGTTGACCGTCGATGATGATGATTAAAATAGCTCCTTCCTTTCTTTGGGCGGTTAAATCTTTTCCGATGCCATCTTCTTGATGGATGTCATCGCTATCGACGCCCCAGCTTTTTATACCCAACTAGGCTTTCCAATATTCTTTAACGACTCCTACCAATGTACTGTGTGTAAGTAAATTGAACACATTTATTTGGTTTTTAGGTGTTTAGCTTGGTACGGGTCGTTGGCTTAGGATCGAGTTCTGTGGCTTAAGAAAAATGTAATGCTTTTAGAACGATTTCTCCAAAATGAGGTGAGAATATGCCATAAATTGTGATCTTAGCTGTTAAGTTTGTGAGTTTTTTGTTTGTTTTATCCATATGTGTGAAATTGTAGGAAGCAGGAAACGGTAAATAATGTAAAACGATTTCAAATGTTTAGGATGTTCTACACCTTTTGCTTTGGGTAGTGACTAGATATAATGAAAGTTCATACAAAAAACTCTACTCATTTGAAATATTTTAAGTTCTCCTGTTTTTTGGTAGATAGTATTGTTACTAATAAAGACTTGCCCAATATTTTAAAATAGTAAGGCTTGACTGACTGATATATCTGCTAAGAATCACATTAGTGCCTAAACCACTGAACCTAAAGACATGATTAATAAGAAATTATTATTGATTTAATAATTAAAATTAAAAATAAAAAAAAAATCTTAATTGATTTAATAAGAAAAGGATTTAATAAGAAATCATTTTTGAAAACACTAAGGGTTCGTAATAAAAAAATCTTTAAATTTCATTTTCAACGCTGCGGGTGCCAGGTATGCGTATATAAAATTAAGTCGTTTTGATGTTAAACTTTATATACCTACCACATAATATTTTGACGTGCATTACTGATGTATTAAAAACGCGACTGTTATGGCAGCCACCGAGCAAATAACTGACTCATGTTGTTATTCAGAGATAAATAAAAAAGTTAGGATATTATGTCACTATTCATTATCAGTATGAGTAGTTTAATGGAAAATTACGTAACAGAGATGTGACTAGACGTTGAAACAATAGCATCAAACAACCAAATCATTGACAATAGATCCTTCGATTATGATCACCTTAACTGGTTAGTATTACGATAACTGCTAACGCTGTCCTTTATAGCTTTAAGCTCTTATCCTTAAGGATTAAGGTTGAAATTTGTTACACGGAATCGACAATTTTGATAGCATAGTAAAACAAATAGTCAGGGAATTTAGATTGATTTTCGGATGAATTGATTGAAGTTGACTAACTATGGGGTAGGTAGGGACCGACATTGGCATTTCGACAATAACGGCCAAATATAACGTTACCTATAACCTAGTTTAATATTTCCAATATTCATATTACATTTTGAGACAGTTTTTAAATTTTGATATTGAATTTATGAAATAATTCAGGAGATTCTTGCAAGTTTAATGTAGGTACGTTATTAAGTCAAATAGCCTGTAAAAGTACCTGGTGCAAAAATGCTCATAACGCTGGCTGCAGTATCACGCTGAGTGGCAACGGCCTTTGCACCAGGTAACTTCCGGTCTCCCTCAACAGCAATCGATTCAATGAAATGCCAGACATCCCATGTACTTTTCCATTTTGGTAAATATTTCAGTTTCAACAGAGACTCTGGTAAAGCTTAGAAAAACCCTTTAAGCTGAATAATGTTCATAACAAAAATAAGACTATCTTTGATGGAGGTAGACATTTTTCAAGACCCTAGAACACTTAGAAATTTGTGTTTGTATAATAGTAAGTACAGAAATAATTTGAGACACATTTGACTCACCTCCAATTAGGTAAAGCCAAAAAAACGTTAAATCCATAATATTTTCTCGTATAAGTACAAAAGAATAAGTTCTAACTGACTGACTGACAGTTCACAATCAACGCATCATAAACCGCTAAACCTAAAAACATGAAATTTGGAGGGTGTCTTTGTTGTAGTGTGTAGGGATGTATAAGAAAAGCTGAGGTTTATTAGAGAAGAGAATGGGGGTTAAGTTTTATGTCGCATACAGTGCTCGGGTGACAGCTACTAGTATAAATATAAGTTTTATCAGCCTAAAGATACTGTAGGCCAGGCTTTAAGAATCGATCGGTAGTCTTATGTAATCCAAACCTGAGTAGAAAATCAAATACCGAAGCAAAAAAATTAATCACCCGTGTATCGAAAATTCCATTTCCTGTTTTGGCTGAACGCTGCGGCCAGTTATAGGTGACAAATATCCGTTTACCTTGTGTACGATGCTTTTAACTGCAGCTGGCAGTCTCGAATTCTCAGAATTAAATGAACGACAGAACATTTACATTTACAGTTTTACCAAATATGTAACGTTTATTTTACGTTTAACGTCTAGTTGTTTTTTTTTTATTTGAGCAGTAGGTAGGAGGTAGGTAGTAAATAAACTCTTTGAAACGACTGAAAAAAACTAAAGGGCAACTAGAAGTTTCATACAAAGACGTTTCAAATAAAGGATAGAATATTTACACCTTTTATTCATATAATTAATTCAGTAAAGTAGATAAAGCAATGCATAATAAATTTATTTAATATCACAACGTTCAACGCGAGACGTGCCATCTTTGTGGACACGAACGGCTCATTTCGTCCCTGATGAAGTTCACCGAATGTGAACGAGAATATAGTTAGACTTTTCCAACAATCAGGTACGCGTGAAAACGCGTATAAGGTATTTATTAAAATCAACCAACAATCAGAAACCCGTATTGTTAATCAAAATGAATCAAACACGCGTTAGTACTTAGTTCTGTAAATATTATTAAACTAGCCGACCCGGCCACGCGTTGCTGTGGCTATTTTATAGCGTCAACAACACGTGGTAATTATGCTGTTAAAATGTAGCTTATATGACACGTTCGTAGATTTACCATAGCAGCGCCATCTATCGATTACTTACTCAACCCAGTCGAAAGGTATCGACATCTGTTAGAATCATTTGGAGTTAACAGATAATTGTGACTGTCAAATAATAACAGACAAATAATTAGCAATAAATTAAAATTGCGACTATAATTTGAGATTTAAACTATCCTATCTCTCAAGTTGGATCGAACTGCACATAGTGTGCGATTTTAATATAATCGGTTAAGTGGTTTAGGAGTCCATTGAGGACAAACATTGTGACACGAGATTTATATATATTAAAATAGTAAATTACACATTTTCAAACAGATACATATTGCAACAGCCTTCTCGATACGATTATGACTAAGAAAAACTTACCTGTAATATGTAACAGTAGCTAGGTTTATATAGTTCAAAACCTTACATTGACTATATACTACTTAATTTTATTAATTCACGAGTTAAATTACTATTGGGATAGTAGATACACTGTAAAACACTACCAGTATATAAAGAGGTTTCATGGAATAGTTCAAAACGCTTTGCGTCAACATTAATTGTACGAACTGCCAGATTGTGGTACTTACTACTTCTATATTTCCTGATATGTGCCTTTTCAAGTTGCGAGTGAATCTTAGGCCGCATCGTCGCTCTACTCGTATATCAGACGAAAAGTCAAACACAATTCAATTTTCTATGAAAAAAGTTAAAATGTTTACAACAGTTCGTAGTCCCTTAGGTTAGTAACCTCGACAGAAACGAAATTACCAGATACACATCGCTAAAGAAGGATGAAGTCAGGAAAATGTCTGTACGAGCTAACACGACTGCCTCGTAACAGCCGGTGATTATCTGATAACGCTCAGTCTTTGTACTTTCATGTAGGTTTTAGATATACCTAGGCAGTGAATTTAGTTTTTTTAGGGTTCCATAGAACTACAAATAATCGCTTTGTCTGTCCGTATTGTCGTATCTATCTTTTAAGATTATGAATGAATTCGTAAATGTTTTGCATATATATTTTATTATTGGGATTTAATAGTAATTTTCGTTTATGTTCTAGTTTGTGGAAATTGTGATGAGGTCTATCCATCTCGTGGGAACATTAGTGGGAGAGCGTCCACGGGGTTTTCTGTCTTCAACTATGCCTTGCGCTGTCAAACGTTTCGTTAACTCGACAGAAACGAATGTGCACATTCCGCCCAATATAGAGACATGCATGCATGGTGGTAGGGCGTTTCCTATCGCTCGCCTGGCTAGCTACCGCTCTCAAGTTGTAAAATCTGTCGCCAATCACCTTACGGTGCGTTCCGGCAGGCTTCCTTGAGAACCAGTGTATTCCAGTATCGGTGACTTCCATGGTCGTGTGAACTTGTGGTTAAATGCCGCAAAGCTGGCTACACATACACCGACCGAATACACTCCTTCAATAGTAAACGACTGAGAAGAAGATTTTTGCTTTATAATTTTTATGTAAGGAGTGATTTAAAGCTGATGATGCGGCCTAAAATGGTGCTTGCATACCTAGGAAATACCGATCCACTCGCATTTTGACTCTTCGTTGAAAAATAATAATATAACGGTAAAGAAACGTACTTTCGCATTCTTCCTATTTTCCAGCGTAAAATTCGTAAAGAGCCTTTACCGAGAGCAAATACCTGTATTACCTACGTAAGGGCTCCTCAGGCACCTGATAGCGTTAGAAATTGCTAATACGTGCTCAAAATATAGCTCTAGAGAAGGAAGAACGTAATTAAACCTATCTATTTATCTTGTATACAGTATATATTTACTTAATAAGCAAGTGGGAAGTAAAGGCTTACCCTCACATCGGTATATTAAAGTCTTGAGAAGCCTAAAAATTAAAATACTTTTCTCTTCCACGTAAAAAATTTTCTTATTATATCGCTTTTAGACATTTATGCCGTTAGATGCCGTTACGCACATTCGCTTTTTCACTTCACGGTACCGCAAAGGAACAGGTTTTTCTTTAAAGTATGTCAATTATTCGTCTTTATCGCAGTGAATGGCTTTTTCTTAGATAAAATAAAGTACATTTTAAAATTTACAAAAAATATGCATTTCTTAAGTATGAATAACACCGTATGATACTTGTGTGCATTAATCATAACAGCCTCCGCTACCCCATCGCACTCGCCTTCGGCTTGTGTGATAAAACCACCTCGGCTATGATGTTCAAATATGCAAATTTGTATCAAATGTATTAAGGTTAGGTTACCTACTTAGTACCTTACTTTTATTTCTGAGCATACTAATAATAAGATTAATGAGCAGATGATTATTAATTTAAATAACAGCAAACTATTTTGATGATAACTTAATTTTTAATTTATATGATACCGGGTAAAACTATTATATAAACTGCAATATATTGAAGATCCTTGAAGAGCTAGAGACTAGCTACGGCAACACAAGGAATCCTACCACGGTAGCTAGCGAACAGAACATCAAAAAGTACAAACCAGTTATAATTATTCTAAAATCTACTAGACCTAGATGCTGATTTCCATGGTCGTGCGAATTTGTGGTCAAATGCCTAGCTGTGTTAAATAAAAAAAACTATTATCTGTAAAATTTACTGCGCTAATGACACTAATCATTTATTATTATCTATACTTACCTATACAATTTTTTTTGTAATATTCGTGACTTATATTCATTATTAAATTACTTTTACTTATCACATTTTGATTTGACATACCTACTCTTAAAATTGCAATTTTGATATGTAATCCACTGAAATACATATTTATAACATTTCAAGACTGTTGCTCGTATATACCTATGTCTACTCCATCAGTTAGAAGCAAATCAAAAAGAAAAAAAGTTAACGTTTCAATTGAAATTGAATTCGCTTACAAATCGATGCTATTACCAATGTTTGAATAAATATTCAGTTTGTTAAAGGGTCTAAATTCATGTTTCTAAAGAAATTATTCTGTATTTTTAACTGAATAAAAAGTTAATTTTGCTTATTCAAAACCTCGTTCGTTTTTAAAATCATTGTATCGAACTGAAGAGTCATAATTTCAATTGGTGTGCAGTAAAATTTTCATTATCTATTACTTAGCTGTAATAAAAGTAAGCAAGCTGTAGCAAGCGTGAATCAGTTATTTTCGACCAGCGTTTTACATCTTAGGCTGCCCCATTGTTTAGCATTCAGCAAGTTGCCGCAAAAACCAAGCCTTACTCAACTTTTAGTATGAATATTAAATCGGTTACTTATCCAGAAACTATGAGATAGCCTCACATTGGTTGTATACATTTTTTTTCTTATGTGATTGATACCTACCTACTACTGATATATTCTTCAACATTTTGTACAAGCTCAAGCAGAAGTTAATTCCTAAAGTCGATTCATCGATTTCATAAACGATAAACATATTTTATAAGGCAACTAAAAATTTTGTGTAAAAGAGTCCGTAGCACTATTGTAGCTTTTCCGTAGCTCGTAACCATCTCGTAGGCCGTCTACGACAAGATACCGCTACGGATATTTAATTAGTAAATTTTTAGGGATCCATACATAATAGGTAAAAACGGGAGCCTATTACTGAGACTTTGCTGTCCGTATCAAATTATAGTCAAGACTGTCTCGGAGCGTTTCTAGGTACTTTTTATCAGTACGATAAAATAATATTTACTAAAGCCAACTCAACAAGAAACTCGTATGTTTTGTACAATATTTTACGTAAAGCGGTCATGTTGTCAGCAAGAAACTCTGATCACAACTATTCAAGAAGTGCTTCTAGAAAATTCTTCACGTCTTATCTTACATTAGGTAGAATAAATATTAGTATTTTATCTGGTAACTAGGAAACTACTAATTTTGCTGATAAATATATGTAGTGTAGGTCAGCGAAGTAGGAACTGGGTTCCACAAACTAAACTATTAAACTATATACTTGCTGACCAACTCCTGAAAGATTCGAGTGTGATATTGTAATGTGATCCTGCAAATATTTTTGTAGTATGCCTCAACAATACTCACAAATTAACTTGTATTTTGCAAAGTATTTTATACCTATTTATTTTACACGCTACGAGTATCTAGCAACATTAGTTCATTGTCTTAAATAAAATAATTTAATATATGTTGTTATGTTGACCTTGAAAAGCTCCTATTTTTATTTCCCGATTCTAATAAAACACTATAAATTGATAGTATATATAGGTTTTCTATTAGTACATCTAAGAACAGAACATACTGTATTGATCACGTCACATCACAATAACTATCTACTCACTACTCGCGAAACATTTTCAATAAAGTCTCGGACACAATACATGGAAGAGATTACTGGCTCGTTGAAAAGATATAAGATCCTGCCACTCGAGCGTATTAAGGACATGAAATTGCTGTCATTTATAGTTTTATATGAAGGTCACGTGAAATGAAAATTTTTAACTTTTAATAGGAATACGGTTCCCTGTCAAGATTAGTACCTATAAGTAATATATGACATATTTAAACGGACCTATCGCATATATTGAATTGAACGAGCAAACCGTTTTGCTTAAAGTCTGACGATGAGTTATTTTGTCCGAAGGTGTATATTTATTTTGAAGTTGGTATTCGCGGTCGGGTTCAAGGCGTAGTTTACCACCGATTTGGATAATTCTTGTTTTTGTTTTGGGTTGTTGGTCTCATAATAAATTTTAAAAAATTGTTTTTAAAATGAAATAATCAAAAATTGAAAATATTGTACTAATGCATGTCGAGTCGATGCCGATTATCACTTTTTTACCAGTCATTTTTAGCAAATAATTAGGAAATCCAACTATATTTTTATAGTATATAGGTTGGCTGACTACATAGCAACAGACAAACCTACTAGGTAATTATTGGTAGGTTAGGTTAGATTAGATTAATAAGATTAGGGTGACAAACAGGAATAAATCATACTCAGTGGGTATTTCTGCTGCTATATAAAAATATAATTAATATTTTTATTATGACCCCGTTTGGCAGAGTATCATCAAAAACAGATGGACAGCGAGTTTGTATTGTGATCCACCCTTCCATTCCAATCGCTATGATAATTGAACAAATTACTTTTTTGACTTCGGAAAATTTCGATTAAAATTCTTTACAGAAGAAAAATATTCAAAACGATTAACAAACTCGTTCTTATTTGTTGAAAGGAAATTCCGCTATTTCATTTAAATTATTTCTTCGTAGGCTTAGGTACATATCATATAATAAGCATTTGGATAGGTAATTATAATATTTCGCCTAGGTAATATGTAAGGTTACATAGAATCTATAAAAGAAATATCAATTTCAATATTATTTCATTTGTTTTTAAGTGGTTAAACTTGTACCTTGATGCAGACTCTAATTGTGATGAATCTGGTGGTCAAGTCTGTTATTTGAATTGTCTAAAATAGATCAGAGTTAGTATGAAAAAATATGTTTTGTTTATTACTAACTGTGTCATATTCTATGTCAAAACGGCCATTTTGGTACAATCTAATTGTAATTCTGAGACAATTCAAATAACAGACTTAACCACCTGGTCAAGTTCAATGCAGCTATGGCGTGTCTGTTCCGCCAAAAACTTTAGACAATTTCTGACGGATCCTACTTTCTGGGATAAATATACATAAATAAATATTTTTTTCATATTTTTAACGGTAAAATTACGAAAAAGAAGGAAATATATATATATATATATATATACCTATGTAAAATATTTATTTAAAAAGATTAGATTTCTCCAAACCCCACCACTTATTCTTACTAGACGATACGAAGTTCAATGGGTTAGCTCGTAAATGTAGCAAATTTTACACAATCCCATTAAAAACAATGAAGCCTTTAGGTTTCTTAAGCCCTATTTCACCTGATAAATTCAACACTTACGCTACGCTTTAACAAAGTGTATGATGAAGGTTTCTTAGTTTTAGCTTGCGTTAAGAGGACCTCAAGAGAGGAGGAAGGAAGGAGGAGGAAGGTTTATCGGTATCCTGACATGACAAAACATCTCCGACACAATGTGTCTATTTGAGGGGCAGAGGTTAGGGTAGATGCGCACAATTTTCGGTCCGGACTCAGAACTCTGCGAATTAATATTCATAAATTCAATAAATGTGTTAGTAATTTGTACTCATTTATTTTTATTAATTTATTTCTTACATCCCACAGAACAGATTGGTTGTCATTAAAAATATTATTGATATGTCAGTTAGTAATTTCAAGTTATATTTGCCAATTCCCAGGTTAGGCTTTAGGCTTGAACCAAATAGTTCCCAATATAGCACACAAAATGAGAGCTAGCTAAACCAACATAGATAAAAAATTTAAACTTTACCAAAAAACGTAATATTAGGCACAAGCTACAATATTTGCGTTGCATCCATCACCCATTGGGATTTCTTCTAACTCAGACTCATCAATTAAAGCCGTTGGGCAAACATGGTGGTATATAAGTAAATGGTGGCATAATATTTCATCGAATCGGGAAAAAATAAAATATTTTATATAAATAACACAAAAATAATATTCATTAATAGAACACTAACTAAATGTCTACATAAGTTCGGCATTCATTTAATTCAACACAGCTCCTTATATAAAAAAGTTGAGCAGACCTGAACGAAGATAGACGTTCAAAGGGTACAAAAGGGCAGTGTTGTTGTTCATCAAAGTTCACTAAAAATATCAAGGGTCGCAAAGATCAGCTTTTGATCATATGTAACGTCTCGGCACAATTCAAGGGTCTCACAATGAATAGACGTAGGTACTTGCGTACCTACTACATATTACTCGCTTTGTATATACCAAGGCACAATCTAAAAGAGAAAGTATACAGTATACTAGTCGTTCTGTAAACTGTCGACATGCTTGACAACTGCAAATGCGATATTTGTTGCAATAAAAAAAAACAACCACTTGACTTATTTTATTGACCGACAGTCAAAAATCCATGCCACGATCAACGTAGAATCCATACACCGAGTGTTGGCAAGATTGGATGGAAAGTACTACTTGTGTACATACGTGATAGGTACGTAATTTCCCGGAAACAAACTGGCAGACGACAGAAAAATATGTCAGACCCGAAGCAGAGAAACTTCGCTCGATCAGTAAAATATTTTACACAGATTTTAGATTATAAATTATCCCTAGATTATATCAAACAAACGAAAAGAATGATACCTACAACCTATAACTTACCTATATCAATAAAAAAGAAATTTTAAATTCAGTTCCATTTACAAAGCTATCACTTTTATATATTTCCGTTTTCCCAGTGTTTTTCGAACGACACCGAAAGAGTTTCTTATCTTCAGAAGATACTCCTAACCCGTTTTAACTTATCTCATAACTTTCCGTTCCATTAACTTTGCGAAAACTCTTCAAGCTTGCTTGACGCTGTTTACCCAAAGCTAAGACGAAACCGCCACGAGACAAAATGTGCTGTCATTATTTTCAATCGAACTCAACTGCTTAGCTTTTGCCGAAAAAACTATTTTTAGATTACACTGTAATATAATCAACATAAATGGAATGAATTCACATCATTCGTAATGCAGTCTAATTTATAATAAAATCCACCGACATTAATAACATCCAGACAAACATTGATATATGTGTGATTGTTACAGCCAACGAATTAGCAAATTTTGGTTTTGTAAGAGTTGAAGCTTATTCGCTTCGTTCGCTCGGTTACTGGTTTAGATAATAATATAGTCATGTCACATCAGTGATTGTCCGATGTATACCAGAAAAAAATCTCATATTTGATCGCATAAACTCTTCTTTTCCTTCTGGCTCCTTTCTTGTAAGAATTACATAGAACGCTGCGGTACTGGGAAGCTCCAAAGGTAAAGACATAAACTGTTTACGGGCGTCTATTAACTCTTAATGGAGTAAAAACGAATAATCACCGTAATTCTGTGGCTATTGCTGAATTACCTGCGGTGAAGTGAAAGGATCTTACAACACTTACCTAATTGTTCTTGTGGTGTCATCTCTTCTAGGAGGTCGACTATCATTTATGTCTATACGTACGTACAACTACGTACGTATATACGTACCTACAACTTAACGTCATACGACCAACGGTAGCGCTCTGCGTTTATCACATCCCATCGACGCAGTTCCACGAATTGTCAACCTCGAGATTACGATATTTTTTGCAATTTTATACAATACAACGACAACCACTTGACCAATGTTTTATATTCTGTACCTAATCTTAATTAATTTCAGTAAATTTTGTGTTACCTATCAAATATTTTTGAAATCAGCCAGTAGATAACGTCGCAGTAAATTTACTAATTTCTGGGAAATCCCAATCAAGAATTCCTGATGGATGACTAAAAAGAACCCATAGAACATGGAACATAGAACCTACATATTATTTAAACATAAAATATGCACAACCTATCTTCTTGTTACATCATAGGCACTAACATCTTACCCATAAAACAACCTCTTCTATATTCAGATTCATGATTTCACGTTTCATCGCATTTTACGGCTTCAAACCATTATCAGCCATGAGCACGCATCTATTTTCTTTCTTTGTTCCTCTAAATTGCACAAGATACTTACATATTGCCTATAAGTACTTGCAAATTTCTAAATTGTAAAGAATTTGTTGTTCATAAAAGTAAATTCTACTCAGTTTAAAAATTACAGACTGTGTTATTAAAAAAATAACAAAATTATTGATCAAAAAGCTTAGTGTTTGAAGTCGATCAACGTCTAGTCAGTAGGTATCTTCTTATTAGTTTGTGGTCAGTAGCTGCAGCTTTGATCAACAGTCATAGATTTAGTAAAGTGGTACTAAGAGTCATCAAAAAGCTAAATACTACAATCCCCGCCGAGCTAGATGATAGAGCACAGAATACTATAAAAAGCTTTTTTTATATATAGCACCATACGGTTTGTATATTTGCCAGCGTCAAGTTTATATTTCAAGTTATTAATCAACCATGTTAAGTCAAATACCAAGTATTAAGTCATCGTGGTCAAGTTAAAGTCATATCATGCACCCTCGTAAAGCGGTGGCGACCAGGGTTTCTTTGGAGATTTCCCGCGAACACTAAAATCATATTATTCCGTCTTTATATCGCTTGCCCCCACTTGTACACGTAAACAAGACATAAATGGTTAATGATCCACCAATGTTACACATTAAAACTTGCAGAATCACTAGTTTTGCAATAAATACACAAACAGAGACGCCTTTTTTCTGCGAACGCGGGAAATGCCTTCTTTTTATGTTTAGATTAGGTAGTTGGTTTTACGGAACGTATCCGAACCATAACATACACAGAAAATATTTTTGTCTATGCTGTTGTGTTAAAACATTTACAACATGTCACTAGACTTCTCAGGCGGGGAAACCTATTTCCCACGCTCGCTCGCCGAAAAAATTACATCTTCGTCTGTTCTATTGCAAAACTAATGGGTTTTCAGTATTGTTGCGTAATAGTACATTGGATTATCTTTTAATAATTTCCTGTAAGTGTCACAAGTGTGTAAGAGATATAAAGAGGGAATTACGTGGTTTGCGTGTTCACGTTAAATCTCCATAAAAAGATTTAAAGTCTGTACTGCTTCTTACTTGGTTACTTGAATACTCGGCTACGTCGAAATAACTAAAGACAAGGCGGTATAGCTCCAATGACTTTAGCCTCGCCAATGGGCAAGTTTAATAAAATATCATTTGCCAATGTCAAAAGAGTGAAATGTCATTAGCATTACTGTCATTTTTTGCAATTTGGCATCGTCCGCTTGTTGACCGATTTTGAATACTTTTTTGTTCTGTATTTCTCTTCACTTAGTAAAAACTGTTCAAAGAAGACCAAATAAAATAAGAATGTCAGCAGAAAATTCGCCTATAAAGGCGTCAAGATCGCCTAGCGTGCTTGAGACCGTGGAGGATTACGATAAACAAGTCTGTGTTTCTTCCGCCTTCTTTTTGTGTATGTTTTGAATGTGAATTCATTGTGGTTTACTTCCAGGATACCTTGTTGAAGCATGTGGATATATCTATAGTGGAGTCAGAGAAGCGTGCGAACGGGACTCTACATGTTAGAGATCATTACACAGTCTATCTAATTGATCTGAAGTAAGTCATCCAATTCTATTGTTTTGCTAACAAATTACACCCTCTTTGTGATTCAATTCTCATAAATTAATACACGTTTAGTCAGGCAATTTATAATGTAGCGAAAGAGGTCAGGTTGAGCCAATTGATAGGGCAATTGGTTTTCTAAATTAGATTGAAACTTATTGGGAACATTATTTAAATCCTACAGTTTTCAATCGACAAAAACTAGGGGCGATTCTAAAGTCGTCAGAATTTTTCTTATATGAATGTTGGCCTGCTTACCTATTTAAAAATTCTTCTTGTGTTTCAAAGCAACATACTTAGGTGGCCTCATATTAATCCTGTTGCATTTGAAATACAAATAAATAAAATATGAAGAGCTTTCTAAAAAGTCTATTGTCTCTTTTTTAGTTGTTTGTTGTCAATATATTCAGGCTTGATAGTATTCATGTAAACTATCTGTCACCTCCTATAACAAACATCTAATCATAATAATATGTATTAAAATTAGGGTGTTAATAACTACACTAATATTATAAAGAGGTAAAAAATTGTTTGATGGAAGTAATGTCTTGAATAGTTAATTCTTGCACCCATGTAAAGATAAATTATTGCTAAGTGACAGGATTTATTTGATGGTTATGAATTATATTAAAAAACAGGTTAAACATTTGAGTGCATGAACATGTCTGTTTGACCTGTGTCAGGGGGGTTGTTGTATATATAAGTAGGTATGTATATCAGTCATCAGGTTACCATAGCCCACACTTTGCCTAGTTTGGGACCTGAAGACCTTTCTGTGGATGTTATCCCATATTATATTATTAATATTATATATTTTATTTATTTAATAAATTAAATTTATTTATTTTAAGGCCTCTCTAATTTTATATTATTCATTTACGTGCATGGTTGCCTAGAAGAGATTGCTTTAAGCGATGAGGCCGCCATCGAGAAACCTAGTATATATTTGTAAGCTTTTATTTGTTATAATATTTTATTGTTAAGCTGGTTTTTGTAATAAAGAGTTGTCTTATCTTATCTTATATATTTTCGATGTGTAATAATAATTTTTCATTGAGATCTTCAGCTTGCCAATGGTAACAGCCCTTCAGCATCTAAAGTTAGTTTTGCTCACGTTAACATGCTTTTAAAAATTACATTTGATTCAGTTTAAACAATAAAATTACAATCATTACAATTTTTTACTCAGAAAAGAACTACTGCTGAAACATTGTGCTGTGCTGAGATACATATTATGGTTAAGCCTAAGGTTACATTTGGGTGTTTTTGGTAATATAGTATAAGTTTACAGTAGTGCATATTCATTGTCAGACAAGAACTAACAGGGGCTATAGATATTAATGAACATAAATATTTAACAAGATCCAGACACATAAAATACACCTCACAACAGCAAGCGAGCTAGAGACCTAGACCTTTACCCTCCAGCACAAAGATGTAATCAAATGTTAAAAAACTAAACACAAACTGGTGGAGGAAGCAGATTACATAAGGGACATTGAATTGTGAAAGTGATATGAAATTAAACAGATAATCCGCATTACTATATTTATGAAAAAAAATAAGCATCTAGTTCTGATCTCCGCACCATTATTATTTCTCTTTCTCTCAGTATCCGACTTCCTCGACACGTGTTTCGCCTTAGCACAAGCTTTCGAGCGAGCGCTTGAAGAGTCAACATCTCCTGAGGATGCCTTGTGCTAAGGCGAAACACGTGTCGAGGAAGTCGGATACTGAGAGAAAGAGAAATAATAAGGTGAGGTAAGGAGGAACCACACCATAAAAAAAACATAAATATTTTTCAATTTCTCACGCTGACATCAAGACGAGGCGGAAAAACACTAAATATTTTGTATATACCATCTTATTTATTATTATTACTATTCTTGTCAGAGTAACAGATCCAGAGTTCAAGCTGGTGCAGTCCAAGATCAGTACCATCTGGCGGCGGTACACGGAGTTTGAGCAGATACATGACTACTTGCAAGTCACCTACCCACATGTGGTCATACCACCACTGCCAGAGAAACGTGTAAGTTTATTCAAAGGGTAAAATTTTACCTAGTCACAGTACTGCAGATTTTTTTGTGTTGAGTAATGTTTTATAGGCAGCTTGTAAGATAGTAAGATGATATTAAAAAGTTAGCAGGAAGAACTTGGATAGAAATTATATATAACAGGAATATTTGAAATGATAATGAATTAAGTGACAAAATGTCCTGTCAAATATTTATTACTAAATTGATGTGTAAAATAAAATACCCTGACATATGAAATATAATGCAAATAGACATTTTATTATTAGGAAACAGAAATAAATAAACTGTACCTGACAGCATAGGAGACTGCATAATTTATATTTGAATATTTTTTTTAATTAGCTTTTACTTGGGACAACGACTCATCTCTGTTGCATGCTGAAACAGCAATATTACCTATTAATCTCTCTTAATTTTTACCACTACGTTAAACACAGGTCCTATATGCATGGCGGAAATCGGACACGACTGACCCAGAGTTTGTGGAACGTCGTCGCGCAGGCCTAGAGAACTACCTCCTGCGGGTCGCCTCCCATCCGAGGCTGTGCTACGATGACCAGTTTATAAATTTCTTGCAACAGGAGCACGGCTGGCGGGAGACCATCACAGACAGTGGTGAGTGCTTAATCTGAACTATTGTTACAAGATGACAACCATGTTGCGTGAAGCCTATGACGTTACAAACAGATCTGTATTACTCATCTAAATAAATGCTACTAACTTTCATCTGCTATGCCAGGAGTTAAAAACGAAAACGCTTAAAACATCCGAAGTGGGACGTCAAAGCAAGACTTATAGCCCTCTATATAGAATATGATAACGACCGTAGCCTAATAGTTAACTTACCTAAACGAGAGCCTGAAACGGCTGAACCGAAATGAAAAATACTTTTTAGTTCAAAAGGGTTCACTTCTGAATAAGGCCTATTTAAGTTCATCGGCGCCTGCCATTATTGAAGTCTAATGGATTAATCACTTTTTTTAAAAACATGTTTTTTTTTATATATTTTTCCTAGGCATAATCTGGGATTGAAATGACGACGTAAATGTTAACTTTGTCACCTTCAGCACTCTAATGCGCTAATTCGCGACCATAGGTTTCCTAATTAAACCTAATTCCAATTACAGTAAAGGCAGTCAAGGTTTGCCACAAAATAAACCTGTAATCATGTAATCTGATATATGTAGTCAAACTTGCTATAATACTATCAACCTTGCTAACCTAGAAATAGAAATGGGTAGTCTTGTGAACAGTTTTTTTTTCATGATCGATACGCAAATATCATCAAAGTAAAATCACCATAGTCATAATACAATTTAAAAAAATGTAGACCCTGTATTGTAGTTTTGGAAAAATTATCTTGAAAGATTTCGACATTCTCCAGGCAAAAGTTTACAGTTCGAAGATTTGTTTTTCTTGAAGCAGAAAAGCTTCTCCCGCTTAGTCATTCAATGTTTTAGTGAAACTTTTTTTTTGTTATCCATTTCAAAGTAATCTGTCCAATTATTACTTTGATTTATTGGTCTAGTCTTGCGAGAAGTACGCCTTATGACGTCTCCTACTGTCTATCAATTGCAAGTAGATCTTGGTTTCCTTGATGACCTTTTTCTGTCTCCGATGAGGCTTCTTGTCATTAGAGCTTTAGCCGATTCTTTTGGGTGGCTCAAAAATCTTATATGTATAATAGCTTTTAGCACTCTTTCTGATTTCCTTTTCAATTGTAGGCACTACTAGACTCTGAGTCGCGTTTCATTTGTGTTATTTAGTAGCATTGATGGCCGAGTAGTTTATTAGTTTGGTCGGTCAAGAGGTATTAGGTTCGATCTCACACAAAACATACAAAAAGAGCTTGAGCTAGCATTGAAGGAAAACATCGTGAGGAAATTATCATCATGGTGGTAGGGCGTTTCCTATCGCTCGCCTGGCTAGCTACCACCCTCAAGTTTATAAATCTGTCGCCAATTACCTAACGGTGTGTTTCGGCAGCCTTCCTTGAAAGCCAATGTATTCCGGACGTAGCATGCTAGATCTAGGGCTACAGTTTGCCTGTTTTCCGTAGTCGTGCGAGCTTGTGGTCAAATGCCTGTCTGCAGAGCTTCCTAGTTTATATATATAAAGTTTCTGTTTCAGGCTATTTACTGCAAGCAGAAAACAAGTTGAAATCTTTATCAGTGTCCATCAGACTAAAGAAGCCCGACCCAGACATAGAGAGTGTGAAGAATTACGGTAAACAGCTCGAAACCAACTTAGGAAACTTTCTTTATACGAGGTGAGAATGAACATTATTTATAAAACAAGTAAAAATCTGGATAAAACACAGCTGTTCCATACATTTTATTGACATACTGCTGATTTATCTTCTTGAATTTTTAATTTTTTGACATACTCTGATAAATCATTCTGAAATTGTTATTTAGTACAATAGACTATGTATTTTCATTATAGGCATTGACATAAGTAAATTATAGGTACCACATTCGTGCCAAAAATATGAAAGTGTCTTTGTTCTGTTTATAGCTATGTAAATTTGGATCTTTTTTTTTCAGATCTAAAATAATCGAAAGAAATTATGCTCTTTGCAAGTTACATGCAAATTACGGAAAGCTGTTTAGCGAATGGAGCGTTATAGAGAAAGAAATGGGCGACGGACTGCAGAAAGCTGGTCATTATTTCGGTAATAAACTTATAGTTTTATATATATTGCATGTTCTAATTAGGTTTAAAGTACAGTCAAGAGCGATACATTTTTTAACCACCGAATTATTCAATACAATCAAAAAATTAGATAATTGAGCTCATGAAATTCACTTGTTATCTATATTAGTTGACCAACACACAATGTGGTCTTATTATTTAATTGGTGTATATAAACTTTTTCCTCTATAATATTAACTTGCAGCTGTCACCCGCGGCGCTACGACAGAAAATGGAATATTTAAACTTTGAACCCCCTTTGAAATTTGACCCCAAAGGGGTTAAAATTCCAGAAATCCTTTTGTAGTACACCCCTACATGCTATGATGAAGACACCCTCAAAATTGTATGACTTATTTCAGCAGTATAGGCCCTGTTAATTCCTAACGAATATTAGTCAGTCAGGGACTTACTGTTTTATATATAAAAAAGTGAATATTTGCCAGATTCGATAGCGGACAGCATAGATTCAGTAGCAGAAGACGAAGAGCAGTTAGCGGATCAGCTCAAGGAATATCTATTCTACGCGGGGGCGCTGCAACAGTTGTGCACCAACCACGAGGCGCTGCAACGAGCGCTTGAACACGCGCAGGATACTCTTAATAACAGGTACATTCGCGCTTAATAGCAGGTAGCATAAACTCAACAGTAAATAGCATAGACTCAATAGCAGATAGCATAGACTCAATAGCAGATAGCATAGACTCAATATCAGGTAGCATAGACTCAATAGCTGATAGCATAGATTCAATAGCAGATAACGTAGACTCAATAGCAGGTAGCATAGGCGCAATAGCTGATAGCATAGACTCAATAGCAGATAGCATAGATTCAATAGCAGATAGCGTAGACTCAATAGCAGGTAGCATAGACTCAATAGCAGATAGCATAGACTCAAGAGCAGATAGCATAGACTCAATAGCAGGTAGCATAAACTCAATAGCAGATAGCATAGACTCAATAGCTGATAGCATAGACTCAATAGCAGATAGCGTAGACTCAATAGCAGATAGCGTAGACTCAATATCAGATAGCATAGACTCAATAGCAGATAGCATAAGAATGATTACTATTCCCACAAGTAATGCGATTTTAGGTGTTATCTGTTTCCAAATATGTAATCTCTTATTAGTGCTTAGCTAGGCATTACATTGCGTTGCTGGTCAAACGCAGGAATGGGGACTTAGCTTCAAAATATAATTCACTTGGAAATTATAGAGATGTTCGATCGAACCGAGCTTTACCTTAAAAGTAAGTAGTAATTAGTTCTGAGGCGCATGAGTGAAAAACTCAATGGTGCATGCCTGACTGTCGCAAGAAGAAAAGGGTTCACCGACTAGGTTACACATTTCGGAGATTTCGCCAGTTGCCCAACTTTATTCTTCAATCTCATTCCATTAAAAGCGGAGAGTCAGCCATTTATCATCCCTATATCTTGAACATTAATGTGTCGTACTAAACGATTTTTCATCAGTTCAGCCAGAGTATAGAATTCACTGCCACCTGTCTTGTTTCCTGAAGGCTACAATCTGAGTTTGTTCAAGGTCCGAGTGATACCGGTATCTTCTAGGACTGCGTGCTTTATCTTCGGCCACATCGTCGTCTACTCGTAGACGAGCTGGTGCCCATACGCGGTCCTATAGTCAATAAAAAAACATCTTTGTCTTTTTGTATTTATAGAATAACGGAACGCAGCCGCGCCGCTGCGGGCAAGGCCGGCATAATGTCCCGCATCTTCGGCACCACCGACCCAGACATAGTGCGGGACCAGAGCACGCGCGCGCTAGACTCCAAGATCGCACAAGATAAGGAGGCCATCGAGAAGGCGTCTAAAGACCTCCAGTAAGTATACTAAAAGTAAGAGCAGGCCAGACCAGCACTGACGGACCGTATCTTCCACACCATCCACCTCCACCAGACATAGTGACTTGACACAAATATCACTCAGGACAAGGAGACCCCGCCGCAAACATTTCATGTGCAAAAGTTTCGCAGTGCTCTTTTTCTGTCGTAAAAAGATGTAAAATCGAATGTAACCCAAGTCAAAGAAAATAAATATTACCAACATCGATTACCGCACGCGCCGATACAACTTTTCAGTCATTTCGATTTAAATATCAAACCTCTGATAAAATTTAACTTGAGAAGTTATACCGTCTCGAATAAAAAAAATATCGGTTCAGCCGTCTGTGAGAATTCAAGTTAACTGAATTCTTAAAAAATGCCATTTAATTGTGTACCTCCTCCTATTTTTGGAAGTCGTTAAAAACCTTGTGATAAATTCGTAATAATTACGTTTATTTCAGGGAATTCACGAAGAAAGCTATTGTGGAGATAGACTACTTCCAACGGCAGAAAGACAAGGACCTCCACGAGTCTCTAGTCGGGTTCATCACCTTACAAGTGAAAGCTGCGAAAAAGGTAAGCTGTAAATTTCTTCAAATTTTGTCGGATACGGACAAACTGATAAGTCACAAGCAACACCTGGTTAGTGCCCACCATCCACCACCTGAGTGAACTGCATTTTTTTCCTGTTAAAAAACAAATTCATGTCTCCAAACTTTACCTTGATGACGTTGAACCTCAAACGGTATCTCTATACAAGATATTAAAACCATTATCTCTTTGCACTGCAAATCTAAATAGTTTTAACACCAAGGTGGAACCAGGTGGTGAAGTCTGTTATTTGAACCGTTTTGACAAAGAATAGGCCACAGTTAGTATTAAACAAAACATTATATTTTACTAACTCTGATCTATTCTATGTCGAAACGGCCATTTTGGCACAAAGTAATTCTAATTCTGAGACCATTTAAAAAACAGACTTGACCACCGTCATGTAGTCTCAGGGGGTGAATGGTAGGCAATAACCGGCATTACCCATAATTGTATTTATACATACGATCGTTTTTTAAAATACAACATAAAACAGGCACATAGTGGTCTTATCGCTACAAGCGATGCTCCAGACAACCTTTGTATGTATGTAAAAATTAAAATTATATTTTTGTCCGTTTTCCGACACTAGAGGATTATTATCAATATCATTAAAAATAAATCCTTCTAGTGTCAATGACCACAAAAAAGAAAACTTTGTCAATAATTGATTTATTGACAAAGTTTTCTTTTTTGTTCCCAATATTCGGCCAGTCACACTGACTAATCTAAAATTATATCCATCCTTTTCTCACTTTTCGAAGCAAAAAGAGAGGAGACTCTGAAACTGTCAAATTAGGTTAGTAAGTTTGGCCTGCCCGAATCGGGGTCATAATCTCCTAAACTGTAATTTATTTCTTTCAGAACCTACAAGCGTGGACGCAAATCAAAGAGTGCCTACAGAACATGCCTTGAGTATCGCCCAGCGCAGCGGTGGGAAACATACCAAAACGTACCTAAACACTATTTATATTCGCAATAAGTCTATATTACTACTTTTGTATTTCACTTGATATAAGTACCTTATTAATATAGAAAACTGAAGTTGAAAATGCTTACAAAATATTCAAAATTTAATCTACCCTCAATGTTGTACTATTTCAATTCGCGAAGTTCTCGACTGATGCAGGCTCCAAATCTTCGTTATGCCTAGACTCGAATGACTCATACATTTTAATATTTTAATCTCCCGCGCATAAATATATTGCTGTCTCGCTCGCAACTCGAGCGTTTTTGCTTGTGTGCGAGCATAATGACAGTATATTTGTTAGTAACATTGCAGAAGTACAAATAACTGATAATTGTATAATATCTTTGGGCGTAAAATAGCGCCAATTCGACCAGTCACACGGACTAAATTAAAACTTCCTATACATCCATCCCTTTTTTACTTATGAAAACAAAAAGAGAGAAGACTATTTTAGAACTGTCAAATTAGCCAAATCGGGGTCAATACGAAGTATGTGTTTTAAACTATTTTAACAAGTTATATCCAAGTTTGGGGTAATGATATCTTGTATATTTTGTATGTAGTTTCAGGCTGTACGAGTAGTTAACGCTATTAGTGTAGATAGATATTATAATATATCACTGATCGCCTCTACAAGGTGCTGGAAACGTCCCGCTATACAAAAATGAATGTAATAATATTAAAAAGATAGTCGTCGTGTTTAATCTTCCAGCGAATACGATTTGTACTTCGTCTACATAATCACCTAAATGGAAATTAAAAAATATCGTATAATTTAACCTTTTCTTACTAAATAACATTTGTTTTATTTAAAAAGAAAAAAGTACTTTTGTCTATTTTAGTACTCAATAAAATAAAATTAATATTATCCGATAATATTTTTTTTTATTTTTTCTTATTGTTTAGCGAAAATAATACATTAACTAGGTAAATAAAATCATTAAACATAGTAGGTACTCTAACTAAATGGAAATACATTTCACCAATTTAACAGTCTACTAATGTACCATAAAAATTACTACCATCCTGATTAGCTAAGTCTTGTAGAGGCGATCTGTGCGACGCATTACAAAAAGTTTATAAATACTTTTAATATAATAAAAGATCGTATATTTACTATTGTTTTTTTTGTTTTGCAGTTGAATATTTTAACTGATCGGTTAACGCGTTGTGAATGACACTAAAGTAGTTTTGCGATTAATTCGTGCAAATGTTCCGTAACGTGAAAATATAAAACGTGTAACAGTAAGGCGTGTCAACACTTGAGGCTGTTAGTCTACCCATCAAAGTTAACCTATTGTAGAACAAAATTTTGCAAAATTAAATATATATATATATATTGCTTATTCCATACAACTTGAGCGATCACGTGACCAATTTTTGTATGGATATCCAAAGAAATTTCGTTGGAATTTTGGAAATTGTTTTGCAATGGGTTCACTTTGATGGTCATGCTAACACCGTTAAATATTTTCACACGTTTCCCTTACACGTTGTATAGTAATTAATTTACATATTGCAATATGTAGCGGTGACTAACGTATTAATTGTTTTTGCAACGCAAAAAAAAATCACTTGCGCATGATTTTTTACATACAATATTTAACTAAGATTTTATTTTTGTTGATATATTCATACGTTACACACGATTACACCCCTACCTTGTTCTAAACTATCGTGTTCTTAAATATTGCGAATATCATCATATTCAATATTCTATTGAAAAACCACAAGTAAATGAGCTGTTAATATATGTTACAATTTTTCTTTAACTATTGTCCATTCCATATAGTTTGTATATAAGTTTTTTACTTGCAAAAAAAAAATACACCGTCAGTTTGAAAAAAAAAATAACTTTAGAAACTGATTGATATTATTTGTTTACGATTGTTTCACTTACCCTACCCCATAATCCCACCTATGGGAGTTTATTTGTAGTTTTTCTCCTAATCCACTCTAGGGTTGGTTAGTGGATTCAGCTATTTATTAAATGTATCCCACCAACACGGGTTTTTTTTTTATTTTCACTTCTCGGTGTGATAGCTGATGTGTAGAATTTTATACCTATTTAATTTTAAAAATCTTTATTATTGTTGTATACAACGTTATCGGCTAGTGGTGTGCTAAGCCGAAAGGGGGTCAGTGTATTCATCATTACATGCATATTTCATTATGAGACCAAACCTTATCTTACCTTAAAAAACCATGAAACAGGCAATTTTTTTTCTCGATTCAGATTTTTTCTCATATTGAAAGTTGTGCTTTAATATTGAGTATAACGGCCTCCTTTCGGCTTAGTACACCACTAGCCGATAACCCTGTGTAACATGCGTTTTGAATACTCAACTGTGATTATACGACCAACTTTTAAATCGTAATGTACCTTAAATAACTAGCCATTGATTATTAATAGGCTTATTTTGCGATTGTAGCATAATGAGATGTAGAACACCAATTCAAATTCAAATATAACTTTATTGTACACCAAACATATATCATATATTACATACAGACATCTTAAAAACAACAGTACATTGGGCGGCCTTATCGCCTAAAACGATGTGAGAGATGCGAGTACTTAAGGGGCGCGTCTGCTGAAACGCGTTAGAGAACTTTAAAAAATATAATTTATACGATTAAGTAAAAGATAAATATACAGAAACGCAATGCGGTATTTTAAACATGTACTTTTTGTTTTTTTTTAATATTGCAATGGAATTAGCCAAAAACGTCGAATCGAATCATTATGAACGTAAAATTTCGACATATTTGACGAATTTCATTACTTTTTCTATCACAAAAAGATTGTATCACGATAAACCAATCAACGCGTTTCTGTAGATCAGTCTTTTTAGCAGTTTTATACTATAGTAGTGTCACCAAATGTAGTGAATTCTTCTAATAATGTAGTAAATGCAAATTTAGCTTTGCTTTGACGCAGACGCGCTTCTGAAACGAGTATAAACGCCTGTTTTAACGAGGCTATATATATATTATGATTGGTCTAAAAAGTTTCTTCTTTCTCCAGTATAGTTTATCGAGTGAGTAATTCGGTGATTACAATATTGGTATCACCCTTATCTTTAAAGTTTCACTCTTCCTAATACTTATTATTGGGCCATCTCACTTGCGCAAACCTGTTTTGCTATGCGTGCGAGGGAGGTGGAGGAAGATAATGGCGACGATAAGGACAGGTATACTGACATTTTCATCTTATTAAGACTTTTTGCTTGATAGTGCCATCTATGTACCTAAATTTGCAAACATTCTAATGAAAAACTATACTGACCCAGAAACCTCGATAATTAAGCTAAATTTATGTATATTGAGTTTGTACGAAATATTAAGTTAGCGTATAATTTTGTTCCATGTTGTCGCAATACGATTGTATAAAGTATCATAGAGTCATTATTAAATAAACAAGCGATTATAAACATGCGTTTTTTTCCTAAACAAATAAATAACCGTCTAACAACAGATTTGGACATGCCTTAGACAAGTATTGAGTAAGAGTGTTCGTTATATTACATATTTGATATATTAATATTAATAAAGAAATCACCTATTATTTAAATATATTCAATCAGGCGAGCGTTATATCACTATGGCGTTATTTTTTTAAACTGTCTCGTCTCGGCACGGCCCACGGTCAATTTCACTTGCAGTGTTATATTTTGTATAGTCACGAGCCAAATTATACTTTAATACGCCGGTTTAAGAACTATATTTGAACATGTGTGTTTAGAAATTGATAGAATATATTCTTTAGGTATACACGTTCCAAATTAAACTTTAAGTCATTGACTTAAGAACTTAAATCTGTGTGTACAGCGATGATATTAATATACTATACAGATTTTACAATCGATTTTAATATATTTATGGAAGGTTGTTTAAATTGTCGACACTCCTAAGAAAAGAAATTAGTTTTAACCACGTTTATAAATATTTTTGTGGTAAGACTAAAAGTATGTTCTGTCAGATAGACATTCTGTTCTAAAATAAATTATTGTTAATCGTTTTTATCTGTCCTTCCACTTTGACCTACTAAACCCGACCCACTGTTTGAGCAGAAGTGAACTCAATGAAGGATTTTTGTCCAGTCTTATTAATATCTGCGTCTCAATATAGCTGATAACCCTATATAATATTTCGGTAATTCCACATTATCTCTGGTATGAAAATTGTTTTACTTTATATAAAATAGGTCATGCTACTTTCGCAGTTCGCACAATAATAGTAGAAGCGTTTTGTGCGAGTTCCATGGAGTTCTACCATGTATCTACCGGTGGCGTTTTCCAATATTTACCCATATCTACGTGTCCGAAGAATACCTTTGTCTGGCCGGTTGGCGCAGTTGGTAGCAACCCTGCCTTCTGAGCCGCTGGTCTCGGGTTCGATACCCGGACAGGTCAAACATTTGTGTGCATGAAGATGTCTGTTTGTAAGTATGTATATCAGTCATCAGGTTACAATAGAACAGGCTTTGCTAAGTTTGGGACTTGAAGACCTTTGTGTGGATGTTGTCCCATTTTATTATTATTACCTGTACGTCTACATGTACAGTCCGGCTTGTATAGTTTGTAAGTATTTTGATTTTATAGATAAATAACAAAAGAAGGTATTCGATCACCTGGTGACTGCTTTGTCCCTGAAAATATGATATTGTCACTGCCACCTGACTAATTGACGCTCGCCGACAGATATCGATTTATTGATTCCAGTGGTACGTAATATTTTGTAACTATTTGGTTATACTTGTAATACTTATAATTTTAGACATTTTAAGCCGCGCCTCTCCTGAAAACACACACAAAAAATAGGCCTCGTGCAAAATTTGCAGCGTACAGAAGATAAGTAAGTCAGCGAGCGTAGACGCGTCTTTGTTTGAAATCGAGCAATATTTGCTTTCACCTGTAAGTAAGTATGTATTAATATTATACTTCTGCCTGTCTCGACAGGTAAATAAGTAGATGCAGTTCTGCTAATTTTTAAGTAGGTATTCGAAAATATCTGAATTAGGGAACATTTTGCTATAAAAAAAGAGGTCTGTTAAGGCGCCATTCACCGGTTTAATGTAATATTTTGCAGAAACATCAATTATTCCAATTTATATCAAAATGTTTATAATATCCGAAATTAGTTGTATTTACACAACAATATCACAACGTCTTTATTATCTATAGATTATGCTATAGGTAATTAAAAATGTAGTAACCTACTTATAAATTGCAAATAAATATGTACAGAACTTAAGTAAATATTAGTTTATTTGACTTCAGTAATATATCCAGCATACAGACAAATTCTTTTGTCTTCCCTCAGTACCTAGGTATTTGAAAAGCACAAACTTAGAACTTTAAATATAAACTTGGTACCTTCCCACTTAGATTTCACTAAAAAAATATCAGTTTTATTGCTAAGCGAGTGGGTATTCATTTTAGTAAAATACGAAAAGCGGAAATCTACAAAAACAGCTGACAACACCTGCATCATAAATTATTCGTGACCGTGTCGATTCAAACCAAAGCTATGAAATGGGTCACTCCGATAAACTTCATCGTATCTTCGACAACTCTGACGAATAATCTCAAAAATGAATTGATTACTTGTAACTACTTAAAAAAATCCTATCTATAAATCTCAACGGAATTTGTTGTCATATAAATACCTAACCCAGTTGAATGAGCTAAATTATTTCCTATAAAATTAATTTACCAGAAACCAGGTAAGCACTGTCAGTCAAACCGTACGGTTTTTGGTTCGTGAAATATTCGTAAATACATGTAATAAATCTATCTTATTTTATTTAAATTGTATACTTACTTCTTTATTTTCTATCGCTACACAATATTTTTATTTTCTGAAACTTCCCTCATATCCTTTTTCCTATTCATTTCCAGCGTTATAAAAACTAATTGCATTATTAATGTTATAATTTTCATAAGCCTTGTTATAGTTTTCACAGCCATGAAGCACCAGCAAGTTAACGTGGACTATTGGGCCATGGGGAAGACCATGTTAACGTACGCATTGCTGGCAGCTATGGGCTGGCTTATGCTACGTCTTTTCAACACTGTATTTATGCTGCCACGACGGCTGAGGAATCAGCAGGATAATATTCAGAACACTCTAGCAGAACTTCAGGTATTGGTGGAACACGTAGAATTAGAAAGATGGATAAATGTAGAAAAAATAGTGAAGTTATGCGAAAAAAAGTAAAAGTTTAAAAATAAAAATAGTAAAAGTATAGTAAAGTAAATAGTGGAACAGTAGGTGGTAGTATTTCCGTGGCAGCCGCGCCTTACCCGGTATTTAAATTGTTATTGTATACCATAAAATACCTAACAAGTACATTGTTTTTGCCGTGATTGTGCTGTGTAAATAATACAGCATTATTTGCACTAGATATTCTTATTATCATAACTATATGTACTGCAGATTTATGGAACTGCGTTGTAATTACAACTTTCATGGGTAAGCATAACACTGATGTCGTATCTTTAGAGTAATGAACTGGTTCTCTTGTATGTTACTATTGTTGACATTTTTATATAGCGTTCATTACATTCACGTGTTGTTAATTGTATTTTATCTCGGGGTTTGAAACGTGCAAAATGGTATCGTTATAAAATTTTGTTTTCCCTCTTATGTTCATTACAAGCTGTATTTTTATGGAATCTAGTCTCACCATTTTTGTACCTATCTCTACAAAATCTACATAAACCTACGTAGACCACGGCGACAGAGAAATTAAAGTATTAAATATAATACATTCGATTTTAAAGTCTGCAATGCCTTTCGCAGAAACGATTCCCTGACCTTAACATAACTGAAGAAGATTTAGTTAATGCCGAAAAAGAATTCGAAGAAATAATGAAAGAGGACAGAGAAAAGAAAGAAAATAAAGTACTTGAAGACAAAGAAAATGACATCGATAAACCAGAAGAAGACAAAGCTAACTCGAACGCAACGCTGCAAGTTGAAGACAAGAAAACTATTTAGTATTTATATGCATGAGGTATCTTTTATATCCATTATCACTATTGGAAATGGTGCAGTCAAATAACGTACTTATGTATTCAATATTTTAATCACGTTTTATTGAAGAGAATAAAAAAAGATTCACATTTTCTAGACCGAATGTCGTGTTCATATTTAGTCGCTAGCTAAGCGTGTTTTCACCATTCTTACGTCACCTAATGGACCAAGTCTTCTCTAGATTATTTCATATCTAACTTCTGTATGATTTTAGTGTTCCGTACCTAAAGAGTAAAAACCAGTCCTTGCTTCCACCCAGCTGCATGTATCTCATGAACCGTGATGCTATACAGTTGAAATGTTCTCAGATGTTTTTTTTTTGTTCTTGTTTAACAACAAACACTAAAAACTGAATAAAATTATTGTTTATGAGGTCATACGACAAACTTGATGTTTTGAGGTTTTTTTGCTAGATATTAATAACGACAACAGATAGAAATTTGAACTAATTTTGTATTAATAATAGCACATAACGCTTGTTGGGCGAGTACTCGCGCTTGGCTTGATATTTGGGATACAGCTGAGTTATGTAGGCATTTCTAACACACTGAAAATCCTCGGTGGCTTGAATGTTTTAGACTGAAAATTAGAACTGTATCTCAACATTTTTTACTAATTTTGGTCTAATATATTGATAGGTACACGTAACTGAACGTTTATTTTGCAACAAATGTAGAGCGAAAACGGATATCGATTTTATTCACTCTCACTCTCACACTCGATACTAAGTATTAATACATTTAGATAAAATATTTTTTTCATATACATTATTTCTTAATGATAGAGTCTGTGAAAATGCATATTTCTGCAGTTGCTCATTACTTATTCAGCGAGCAACTTATCCAAATCAATACCGCTCTACCATGCTGCTATTTTGAACTACCCTTGAATATTTTATAACAAACATATACGCAACCCGGTGTCAATATAATACGAGGGTGGTTCGGTAGATGGCATTAAAATAAATAGGTACAAACTTGCAGAGGCGTGGCTTATATCCCGGAGCTTTCACCCCATCAGGGTGCGTATCGATTGGTCAAACGTAAACAGTTCGGGCCGTATTCGGCATTCCATTGTTAACATTCTAAAATTGCATCCGATAAACACGGCTTTCGTCCTCGTTTTGTGATAATAGTTATCGACAGAATGTGTTATCAAATGTAGTGTAAACAGTACGAACTAGTCAGTTCAATGATAATCAGTAGTGGCGACGTAGCTCGCTCCGCGGTCGCGTATTTGTTCAATTAGTTTGGTGATAATCGGTGATAATTATTGTTCTTCGGTGATAAATACGGCGAGGACTGGTGGTGAGGCGGTGCTGTAGTTTGCGATCATGACGAGGTCCAGCTATTACCGGCCTCTTGTTCCGCGAACCTCGATCAACTCTCTCGATACAAGAGATATTGGGTGAGTGTTTAAAATTTTATAAAGCCAAAAGCCCAAAATTAATTTTCTATATGTTGTTGATATATGTAGTTATGTTCTTAGTTACTGTAACTATTAGTAAAAGAAGTTGCTTTACTATAATACTAAAAATAACTGTTGCTGTTGCATGAAATTAACTCGTAACACAAAGCGTATGAAAAGCACTTTATATACCTACTATACTACGTGAAACCAAATAAGTCCATTCAAAACACATTACTATATATATGTATATATTAAATAATAGTAAGAACCATCGATATATATCTGGTTAAGATCGGCGCAGGACCGGAAAGAATGTTATGCCTATGTCCAGCAACTTAATATTTATGTATAAAGATAAAACTAAAGAAGTTGATTATATACCTGTGCTACTTATGTGCAATTCAATTTCTTATGAAATTCGATAACTATTTGTGACTACAAGTCGACGTAGCGCATGAATTTCCTTCTATAGGTACCTACGACGAATTTATTTTTGTAATATTTAAGAAACTACAATTTTTTTAGTGTCATGAATACGAGGTAATATTTAGCCTCGAAATTATTTAATTTAATTCCTCGATACCTTAATTACTGAACAACAGTAATTTCTAATTAACCTCAGTTAACAAAACGCACACTCTCTCAATTTGATAAAACTTTGAGAATTCGAACACCGCCAGTTTCTACGAAGCTTGAAATTTTAATATTTAAAAGGGTGAATGGCCATTCCTCGCGAGCCACCTACACATTATTGTCGACCTTCGATAGCTGTCCCGAGTCAGGTTTTCTTACCTGACATATGCCTAGGTACGTATGTAATGTAAGTGCGGAAGATTGCAACAAGCCAATAAGTCAAAAGACCTTTCTAACCGGTATGACTTGTAAACAATGTACTTTTGTTATTGTGCCTTAAACAATGACGATAATAATTACGTATTTATGGTCTTATTCTGTTTCAAACATCTGCTTACTTTTTTAATATGTATTTCATATACATATTTATACGACTGCAGGTATGTAAATATTATGGGTCGAATAAATAGACGCGTTTTCTTCTAGGTACTTACTTACACACTTATTTCTATGAATAATTTTCTATGGAATGTTAAAGACGTGTGTGTGTCCAATGAAATTAGATCCAAATTTTTAGTAGTATAATCTTTGGTTACAGTTACTTAATTTTGCTGACAGGTAGGTGACGTAAATCCGAAATATTAACTTTTTTCAGTTAATTTTATATACGCAAATTTCGCAAACCGAATTTGTAGGTCCCTATTTTTGAACTCGCTCGTACGTGTTCTTCCCCTGTTCTATTGAATTACATTTTTAGCTCTACTGCATCGGTCAAGTCATGTGATTTTCTTCTTGGTATCCTAATTCTCCACATCGTGGCAGAGAGCAGATAAAGTAGTCCTCCATTCTGTTCTGTCTTGGGCTATCTGCTTCACCTCAGCCCACGTTCATCCAATGATTTTACTTTTTTCAATTATTATGAAGCGTCGCCAGGTCTGTTTGGGGCAGCCTGGTTTGCGTTAGCGCTGGGGATTCCAGTCCAGGGCTTGCCTCGGAATGTGATCAGAACCTCTACGTAAAGTATTGTCTTCCCATCCCATGACATATAATAGCAACTATTATCTATCCAGTGCAATATTAACTGTGTTCTCGTTGAAATGGCTTTACGTGCAGAAGAACAAGACGACATCTCAATGCTCAAGACATAAGTACCAACGATCGTTGGTATTTGGTATGTGGTATAAGCAGCGTGCAGGCACTTGTCTGTTTTGAGACAATACAAAGTCTGTACCTACTCGTAATACTAAAAATTGTTTACATATCCCTTATTTGATCATAATATCGGTCAAAGTACATCTACTAATTACCAGTATGAATTCCTTGGTCGAAATTAGCGACATCTCATTCGAAACTTTCATCTTGAAAAGAGCCCATTCTATGAACGTTAATCTCGCAACAGTCTCGTGGTAAGTCCTTCAAGAAGTCTAATATTGCTTAGATATAAATTTACACGTAATCTTATAAAATCGCTATCACTTCAGATATTAGATAGCTATTGACTTGCCCTTTTATTTTAGTCGATTTGCTGCCACTCCAAGTTATATTGAACGAAATTTTATTACTATACGTCCAGATTCGATTATCGGTTTTTTATTCACTTAAGCCTGAGACGTTGATCTGGAAGACAGTATTCATTATCAATCTTAATAAAATCAGTGCAACGACACTTTACGTTACTGTCTTTTACTTTTTACGGTTTAACTGCTGCGTTATTGAAGGGTTTGTCTTTGAGATCCAGGGATGCGTTTTGTTGAGCCGCGAATCCCGCAGCTTCATATTCACGGATACCAAGGACCTTAACTGTCAAAACAACAAGTTTATATTTTACCCTCTAATCACTGGCTAGTCGAAATAAACCTTAGTTGAGTTCACGTGCCGATCGCTAGATAAACTCAAATAAGTACGTACCTATATTATGCGATACAAGATACAATAAAGATAAATTTATTTTAAAGATATAGATCAGATAATAAAGGTATGGATAATAATAAAAATGCAAAGAGACAAAAAGTATAACAAAAATCACATTTTCAAGATTATTAAATTTCTGAAAAAAGCTGCTATCGACAAAAATAGAAAACATCTTTCGTGATGTGTCTTCCCGGGCATCGGGGTATCAAATAAGTCCCGTCCCAACTGTCTTGAAGATTAACATAGTCATAAAAACACAATTTCTTCAATGATGTAAACGACCTAAGTATCTATTGTGAGTAATCACGTAAGATAATGATAGAGTTTATTACACTGTTTCATAAACTAATCCTACTTTAGTTTGCATAATTTAGCCTTTAGTGCTTATCCGAATTGTTCTGTCGATGACACGATGTAAATGAGTTAATTTACATAAGCACGTGGAAATAGGTTTCCAGGAAACAAACACTTTATTAGAATAAGAACATCGTTAATATTTATAAAATGTATAAACTGTGTACATAAAGGTGTTATCAATTAATATTAACAGTTTACTCATTTCGAGCGTACCTACATGTCTTACCTAATAAGTAGTTACAATGAGGTGTAATAAAATTTAATCACACTATAATGAAATCACGCTTTTTTACTTAAACTCGTATTGAACTTTGTATATTGTCTTAAAAACTGCCTATTCCTGAATTGTTAGTGGTCCTAAAATTGGAGCTCTTCAATATCTAAGTGTCCACGCAGTCTAATCCAGGTTAAGAAACCATCATCATCAACTTCAGTGTCGAGTGATTCGCACTGCCTGGTGTCCGAGCTTCTAGTACAAGAAATTAGATTTATTTTTAAAATAATAAGCTAAGGTACTATTGAATTACTCTTTTAAATTCACGACCGATATTCAGAAAAAATATTAGCTTTAGCTTATTATTATAGCGTGTTATCACGTATGTGATGTATATGACGTTATTAACCTGGTGTTGAAACATACTCGTAGATCTACGTTGGTTCAGTGAGCTTTCCATTTCCCGCTTGTGTTGAGCTGCAAATGTGCGGTGTAATGTTTATTCTTAACGCTTTTAGTATACGTACTAACACATCACTAACCGAGCGAGCGAAGAGAGACATCATTTTAAAAAGTCTATAATTATTTACCGTTATACTAAGAAAGAAGTAGGTACATAAGTATTTCAACCGCATGTCTTAAAATGTTTGTTACCTGATTGCTCGATGACGGGTGAACCGATCTGAAAACATCTGTACCTATGTATGAAAATATATTTCTGAAGTGGTCCCATTTATATTTTGTCAAAGTCGGTCTAGTAACTTGCTTTTAAAATAAAAATAACTTAAATGATTGCGTCAGCACTTGTCGAATTAAAGTCACTAATTATTTTTTTCAAAGGCTAACTGGTTCGTAGTCTTGAGTTTTGTATCAGTGCCTATCCATTTCGTTAGACAAACCACATCTATAAAAAACAGATTGACATCTACTTTGTAATAATACTTAGGTATGCTTCTCACATGTTCTTATTAATGTGTCTCGTGTTCCATCTATCAATTCTAATGAGATATGGCTAATTAGGAATCAGTTCACGTCACGTCAGCATATCATTATCAACATGCGCAAAACGTGTCAATGATAAAGGGTAAATGAACTGTATGTACTTAATGTAGCTACTGCTATATATCAGTTGCTTGCTTATTAGTTTTCTTTACTGTAAGCAAGGACATCTTGAAATATGAATCTCACAAATTTCAATCTAAATATGTTATAAAAGGGCGGGTATTTGCTAGGAATCAACGCACAGCCTAAACATGAAACATATTATAAATAATACATGAAATTTTGAGGGTGTATTAATTATGGGGTGTAGGGGTGTACTAGGAAAGGGTCAATTTGTGGTTCAAAGTTTGCAACCTCTTTATATTCCATACTATCTGGTATAGAATATAAAGAAATAGTAATTAGTGCCCCGCGGTTTATCCTTGATCGTTCCATGGAAACGCTTTAATTTTCCGTGATAAAAAGTAGCCGTTTAAGCGTATTAATTAATTTAAAATTAGCGTGTAAATTAATTTACACACTAATTTAAATTAAAGACAAATGATTTTCACCATATCTATCATATGAAGATTTCCACCACGTGAACAGAAAAAAAATTATAGGATCACATCACAGTTTGGAGATATCACTACATAGACCGGTATATTGATAAAGTATCCTCAATTAATTTTGAAAAAAGTAAATTGACGTCACACTAGAATTTTAAGCAGACAGCCAACAACAATATTTTATAGACTCTAGATAAAGTTGACTTAAAATAACATTGTTGTTATCAGTAGAAACAAATATAGATGTATATAAATGTAGATATAAGTAGGTGACTGACTTGTTTATTTAAAGATCCATCAGCAAGTAGGTAGGCGTAAAGTCAGAAGTCACCTTATCGGACAATACAAGGATTTTATTACAAGAACGTTTGTAAATATAATTAAATATGCGGTTATTTATAAGCATTATATTGATGAAATGAAATAATTGTGTGATATAATTTTTGTACTTCTCTATATATCAGGAACCAGCTGCGCCCTAACTAAACTGCGTCTAAACTATCTCCGTATCACATTTTATCCAAACATAGTATTAGTAAAGAGCAACAAAAAACTTTTGCGTTTATAATACTAACTAATAGGATGAAGAATGAGTTATCCAGCCAAGGAATATATAATTATAGTTTTGTAAAATACTTACCTAAAACATAAACATTTTTAATACGTCACAATTACATTACTCCTAATAATCATTTTGTAAATAATTTGGTGCCAATTCAGTTGTTACAAAATAAGGAAATTTCCTAAGAAAACAGAATTTATGACAACCAAAATATTTAACACAAAAATTAAATTTAACTGAAATTTTAATCGTGCCCAGCATGCTAACTGCATTACCACGCTGAATGGCATGGCAAGCTTATACCTTGGGCCAGATAAAAACCGGGATCCGGTCACGCGTTGAATCGATCAAACGCTCCGATAAGTTTTGGAAAATAAGATGAGCTCTACTTATTACATATGTATAAATTAAAAGTTTCTTGAGAACACATTCATAGAAACTTTCTGTTTAATGTTTAATCAGCTTAAGAAATTAAGTTTCTTCGTAATATTATTTAGTACCTAGGTACTAGGTATTGCGAACAATCTGTTCGGGCGCCTGTTAATTTTCATAAAGCAGCATAAATATCCAAAACCAATAGGCGCCAGGATCGCTCCTGATATTTCGAATTCGATTGATCGAGTCTAGCAAGATGATGAAGTGAGAGTCTCATTTTTTTTTCTTCATAATATGTCGATATGTTTGCTTGGATGTTGGTACTCGCGTACAGTTCGTAGATTACAACAAATACGAAACATAGTAAATACAATAATATTTAAAGCCAAATTTTTGATCAGATATATGATAGTCAATCATGTCAAAATTAAAATTATATAATAATAACACTTACAATTATGTTAGTATAGCATAATATAGTCAAAAATGTAAACCTATATCGGCCCCTCGTCCAAACGTTCCCATAAGACTAGCGGCATTACCTCGCTAAATCGATAATGAAATGCGCTGTGCGAGAAAATTACCAGATCGTGGATCACGCCCTTTCTCCTTCAGACGCCGACCCAGTTCGGACACCAACATCTTGGCTTCAGAGCCCCACGATCCCGCCGTCTCGACGGCGAACGGAACGAACTCGCACTGTGCCTCAAGGCAGGCATACTTTAGCCGCTTAGCTCTGGCCGATGACTCCGCGCCATCACCACCTTCTAAGTAGATACATATATATAGACATTACAAATTTAGATCGGTGACAGTTAACTACAAGTTCATGTTAAAAAAAAAGTGATTACATACTTTAATTCGGCAGACTTCGATACAAATTTTTCAGTCATTTCATTTTAAAACCAAACTACCGGACCGATTTTGAGTATTAGGTACTAGTCGTATATAGATTGGACTTCCTCATAGAGATCCTTCAAACATTAAATAATATTTTTCAAATCGGCTGAGCCGTCTTCGAGAAATCACGTAACAAACATTATAAAATGCAGTTGAATCGAGTACTTCCTTTATTTTAGAAAGTCTGTAAAAAAGGGTAAAGTCTGTTACTAAACTCCGCTAGAACGTAGTGGCCAGTTTCTAAGAGATGCATGTTATTGAGATTTCTTTGTATGGTAATAGTTTCAATTAATCAATGTCTTTAACGTGACTATGCTCTTAACCCTCAATAATACAACACAAGAGGTTGTATAAATCTTGTGAAGCGACGGAGACACATCCAAATCTGCCTAATTCCTGCGCTCGTATACTCTTATTGTCAGAATAATTCGTAAGCTTGACTAGCGAGCTATATGCTGTATCAGCATTCTTTGGATTTTGCAATGATTTAATTATAATTTAAAGCAATGAGATATGAGGTATACCGTCACCAATACGAAATTAAGAACGCTTAGTGTGTGTTTCGAGAGGTGAACCGTGGCGTGGATCACCCAAGAGGTCGATTATAACTAGCAATATCACCGTACACGGGTTGTGTTAGTGAACTGTACTTACTCGTATATAGGCAGATAATATATGATAAGCGGTAGAGATGGGGGAGAGGAGTCAATTTAATTCAATTGAAATCATTTGTTTACCAAAATAGAAGAAAGTTCAGTTACACAATTATTATAATAGTTGTGCCTATTTTGCCTCGGCTAGGCATGTAAATGTGTAAAACTAAAAAGTTTTTTCAAATGTCAACTAGAATGAGAGAGGAGAGAAAACGAGCAACGTATAGGCTTTGCATATAGGTATATTCGAGGCAGCGAATATAGCCTCTGCCGCGTCTTGTACAATTGGATCCATCGATCTAACGTAGTGAAAAAATCCTATTGTCTATGGTTTCCCTTTAATTTTGTTGACTCAAAAATTGTTAACGGTTAGTGTATAGACAGTATTTTTTAAATACAGTATTTTCGGTAAGCAGAATGTTATTATAACAAACCAGTTTCTTCATTGGATCTTCCCAGAATTCGAGAAAACAAATTAGTTGATATATATATACTAATATGTTACATGCATGTATGGACATATATGTCAACGGCAATTTTTTTTTATCAAAATCGAATGTATCTTATAGTGAAATTGTTCATTATGATGAGTACAGTAACGCCATACCGACCTATTAGGTGGCCATTCGGTAAATCCGTAAACCGTGTAACAAATCTACTAAATTAAATTTGCAGATTACCTTGATGAAGTCTTTTGACTTATGCCATCTTTTTTTTTATCTCTGATTAGTAATTAGCCAAACCACCTGGGATTTAGTCTAGGTTTAAGTATATACTTACAGCCACTAAATTTTTATGATCACTTCACAGACCCGACCCAAGTAAGTAGTCTTCGACAACTCAGCGAACTAAAGCTCCTAAACTGGTTTACGATTGGGTAATTTAAACCTAACTCGCATTAAAGTTCCGAACCATCAGTTATACTGAAATGTAATGGCACTTAGACAGTTTTTTCAACGTGGTACTAAAACAGGGTTATTTGCTTCATTTTGGTTGATTATTTACTTCAGCTTCTAAACCTGTGAGACTTCTAAATCTAAATGTTACATCTACGCAGTGACCAATTTTTACTACGAGTGACTACTACATAGCTCGATAAAAGGCCGCTTAATTCTTAGAATTGTAGATGGAAAAAATAA
This sequence comes from Ligdia adustata, assembly GCA_947049295.1. Classification (NCBI taxonomy): domain Eukaryota; kingdom Metazoa; phylum Arthropoda; class Insecta; order Lepidoptera; family Geometridae; genus Ligdia; species Ligdia adustata. Next base: position 3,474,114 of record OX346223.1, read on the forward strand.
TAGTTTAATAGCAGTGATGATTTTTCATTTTTGGGACTGGAACGACATAAAAAAATGTTTGTATCAATAAGAACAATAACAGCCTTTTCAACTTAGTAAGCGACAAGTAATCCAGTATAGATACTACAGACAGATAAAAGCAAAAATACCGAGCCTTAGAAAGGTTTAGATTTACATCTAGGACTAGGGACGAGTCCCTAGTAAAACGACGATTCTATTTGGGTACTTTAAGAATGTTATGGACGCAAGTCTAAGAAGGGTAACGGACAAGACGGATTCTTGGCAAAATGGTATTTTTATTTCTGTGAATGCTGAGTATCCGATCCTTTTGAATTGTAGGTAATTCGAAGTAAAAATATAGCTTCGTATCTCGTAAAAGTTTTGGATTCAATTTCAAATATAGTAGAAAAAACGAGACGCGTGGTAACTTCAAGCCATAATAGCCATATTGCCTTGTAAAGTATTCAAATATTTTAGATCTAGCGTTATTACCCGACTGCGAAAGAAGGAGGGTTATATTTTTCGAATGTATGTATGTATATTTCTTTGGCACGCCCTAGAGCCTAAACGGCTTGTCGATTTTTATGTGAGTATTTCACATGCACTTGCAGATGATAAGGTCATAGGCTATACTAACTGCATCCCGCCATTTTACTTGTTAAGATACGTGGGTCTAAAGTTCTTGTTAACCACTTGTTTGATCAAAGCTTTATAAAAACTAAGACTGATTTAAAATACAACACCAAACAACTTAACAAAAGCATAAAATATCTTGTTAAAATATTGCACGTAAATCGAGCAAAGTCTTTACGAGCGAAGGTAGACCAGTTATATACAGGTCTGAATTAAAGTTCCTGTCTCACCATTTATGAGGAATTGATGACGAAGTTTCTTTCGATGTGAATTAAGTGTAATGAAGTACGTCAGCGATATGCTATGTCATATATACTTGGAAAGCTTTGCAGAAACTAAAGATTACAAAAAAAACTCTGTTGTACTAAAATTTACAATTTATTAGCAGATTTTCCTATGATCATCAGATATTTTAGGATATATATATTTTAAGATATAAATGACATAATGTCCTCAAAACATGTAAAAAAAATCGCTCGAGTTTATAGCTTTCTCCTAAGGACCATAGTCGACCATCCCTACAGTCCTGTAGGGACTTAAGCTAAAAAAGGAAAGACATAATTATGAAGAGTAGTGCATTTTCAGTTTTCACTTTATTTTTCATATACGGAGGTAAAATGCAAATGTGACATATCGCTGTGTGATCTGATAAATATTTTATTATGGCAGGTGTAGGTAGGTGAAGTAGTGTAGAACCTTTATCAATAGGTATTGCCAAGTTTCGATAGCCCAAGGACTCGTTGTTTATTGTATTTTTTATTAATTTGTAAGTTTTTTTCATTTTTGTGTGTCTTTTATTACGTGTGATTTTTTTAACGACATTAATAATTTGCAAATGTATGGAAAAACTTGTCTGAAATAAATATACATATTTGAATTGACTTGAATAGGAAAGTTTTACTAGAACCAAGTTCCTAGAAAATGTGATAAGCAGTTCTATATACGAGTATCTGTATTCTTACTCTGTTCGAACTATTCTTTGCTTTTTGCTTTGATCTAATTATACCATAAAAAATAAAATCTATGGAGAAATACGATTGTTATTTACTTTTAATAGAAAATAAGCTTGCATTTGAAAACTTTCCCGACACCCCTCTTCGTCGTAGCCATATATGTACCATATTTAAAAACGGTCTACTTATATTACTAAATTACCTATACATATGCTTGCCTATATATATCTTATAACATCAATGTCTATATTTAGTACCTACTTTCATAGTACGTATAGATTCCAGAGTGCTTCAAGCAGGCTAGGGCGGCCGTAGAGCGGCATTCGTAAAACACAAGCTGGAAGTAGGCGGGCAGCCGTCATTACCAGCCGCCCTACTTTCATTCAGGCGCTGTTGACACAACCCAGTTCTTCTGAAAAGTTTCTTACAGCTGCCACTACATTTCATGGTTTCAAAGCTCTTCAATCACAGTGAGAAAAATAATGTCACAGTTTTTTGTACATTTTGTAACAGTTTCTGTTGACATTTTTTTACATCATTTTTGATGTTTTAAGCAATATTATACTTACAAATACATCAAGGGTGCATTTAAATTCTAGGAGAGAGAGAATTCAAATACTTTTATTGTTTACTGACTTCCCAAAAAAGGACTCAATTCGACGGTTTTTGTGTGTGTTTGTCACCGATTTGAAATATATATTTTTTGTTCGAAAGGGTAATTACTTCAAGTAGTCATATTTAAATCTATCAAAATCCAGATCCAGATCCAGAGGTTTGCTTTTTAAATCGAAATAACTGAAAAAGTTTTATCAGCGTCTGCGATGACGGATATCCGTAATCACTTTTTCTAAAATAACTAGTACTAGTAACTATTTACTAAATCCTTTTCTATATTAATATTTTACTAACTGGACTCTGTGGTGTTACCCGCGGATCTATATTTATAGCCTATGTTACTCCATGACACGAGTAGTGTAACATTCTGATGGCGAAATAATTTTAAAATCAATCCAGTACTTCTTAAGTTCTAAGTTTATCCGTTGCATACAATATTAAAAAAAAAATCTTTCCTCATTTAAATATATAAAATCTACGAAGTACCTAGAAAATTAGAATTATATAAAGAAAAATTATACTAAGAAGAATTATATAAAAGAGAAAAAATATATATGTTCGAACAAAATACAGATATGTGAGTTCTATATTTAGCTGTTCAGGATGAAATAAAGCCGGGTGGGTATTACAATGTGGGTGGACCTGCAATACGTTTTCATTAAGCCTTTCCCGCGGCTACCGCAAGTTTTTATAATTTACTCTGAAAACATTCGAGTAAAATTTATTATTTTTTATTTTCTCTCGTTGCTATTTAATTATGCTAGATATTGTTATATTTTCTTTGTGCGGGTTTAATTTGTTTATTTACATATACGCAACCAAATCGAAAACTTAAAAAAATATTTGGATTTCTTTAAATTGTTTAATGAACGCCCTAATTATTCCTGGCAATAAAAATAGTTATGTTGTCCTTTTTTGTCGATAGCTAAAAATCGGCCAAGTGCGTGTTGGACTCGCGCACGAAGGGTTCCATTATTTATACAACATTAGTTCAATTGTCGACGCTGTCGTTGTCAACATCGAGCAAGAAAGGAATTTTATTATTTATTTTATAAAATGATACAACGAAATATTCTGCGAATATTTCAAGGGTTTCTATATACATAGATATATAGGGTACTTATCAAATAAATTTAAAAAAACTACTGGACCGATTTCAAAAATTTCGTTATCCTTAGAAAGATACATTACAACTGAGTAACATAGGCTTATTCATTACAAAATAAATAGATTCGCGAGTGACGCCGCTTAGCTTAGCTAGTGTAATAAGAACAATTAGCGGCACCTGCAGCCTAATCAAGATTAGCTTCAAAAAGTCTTCAGTCTTCGTATATACAAAAACGGAAGACTATAAAACATTACAACCATCTGATTGGTGTTTCTCAGATTCCAAATTCTAATAAGGGTGGGTTCTGCATGTCAGAGCCTAGTATATTTAAGAACAACTAGTAAATACGAGTAGCACCGTAGGAGAAATACAACACAGTCAACAAGTTTTTAGAAGTCTTTTGTCTTAGGGGATCCTTAAGACAAAAAACTTCTTAAAATTTGTAGAAAGAACCAAGATAAATTGTGAAACCTATAGAAAGTTGTAAACCAAGTTTCGTCAAGTTTGCTTATACGAGTAACAACATTCAAAAAACCATTGAAACATACACAATAAAATATTTTGCCACTCAAAGCGTCGCTTTGCTCGCCGGTCGATTATTTTCACGCTTCAAACCCTAAAAGCGATAAACAAAGAAAAACAGTAAATTCGTAAAAGTGTAGGCGCTGACACAAGTATTTATATTTTAAGAAGTTATGGTAAGTAATTCTCTGAATAAATCTTTACGCAAAACAGGATCCACACGTATTAAAAAACATCTGTTTAAGAGAAATACATCTTTTTGTCAAAACAGAATTAGGTAATAGATCTTGACAAAAATAAGCCCTATTTACATATACATATTTTTACACTGTATTATGTGTACAAATTATATAGTGCGGGATTAGTACATGCAACGAAAAAGAAATTATAGTTCTACGCATTAACAACCTCGGATAAAGTCATAAATTGGCTTTGCTCTCACCGCTCGAGTTAAGTTACCTAGGTACATCGGACTGAGTGCTTAGTGCGAGTCTTTCACCTGCTCGATCGTGTTGGCGCAAACTCAGTTTTGTACGGAATCAAATAAGCAACAAACATAGTAATAAGTATACTTAGTGTTCTATTTTCCCATTGTAGATAGACTATTAAACAAAGAATCTTGTATACTGTTTCAATAGAAAACGCGAAACTGATCATAAAATATCAAAATCGGAAATTGAATTTAGTTTATCTAAATTTATGATTTTGTTTGCCGATTCCGCACTTTGGAAAAACCATTTTTTATAGAAACCCATATCGGTAGTCTCGTACTGTCAGATGTATTGTCGGCAATCGTCCCGAAAAGCTAGAAAAAAACATGTAGTTATGGAACCGTGCACAATATTTCACAATAATCAGTCGAGAACAGCCGGACATGCGCCGGACAGACATACGAAAGCATGTTTGGATAAGATAAATCAGAGATATTTCGTTAACGCTTGCTTAATTCTTTTATTGAGCGAACTTAGTTAATTAGTATGGTTTACTTTAAAAAAAAAATAACAACAAACAAGCTAAAAATATTCATAAAGCCCATGAGAACCCATAGAAATGTTTAGTTATTTTGATTATAAAATCAAACTGTATCGCCAATTTAACAAAATGTCCACTTGGGAAGTAGTTGGACCTCATAAAAAATAATTTTCCAAATCGGTCTCGACGTCCCTTTCAAATCGAGGAACATGCCTTGCAACATGCATTGATTTCAGTTCCTCGTTTGAAGTGAAGGCGGCTGGCTTCATGAATTTAAATTAAAAGGGTTCTTCTTCTTAAAAAGTTCTTCAAATGTATCGCCCGAGTGACTTTGTCTAGACTAAACAAACGGCTATTTTAATAACGCATCACTTATTAATATTCGCACATCAAAACTCGACAAAAACATTGGATAGTTCTCAGTAGTCCATTAGTACTCTTAGAGCGATCGTGAATTCGTCTTACTTTATTAAGCCAGTCTTTGCATGGTTCCTCTTAAGGTTTTTAAATCATTTACTTACCTCTTATTTTTACTCGTCCACGCAAAAAGTAGGGTTATGATTTCCACCGTCTCTGTACGTATGCTTATATGCACAAATGATGACCTGGGCCGGTGAACGAAATCGTCGTAGCCCTGGCCCTCCTAAACTACTCATGGTATTTTACACGATTACGCAAAAACAAGATGATAAAATGTGTGATTTAATTTAAATAATATGTCTAATTTTTAATCGATGCGTGTCAATACATCTGTTTTCATTAAACTGCTGTCTTGTTTCGTAATTTTCGTAAACACTATATTAGTCGGGTTGTATGTTTTAACCTATATCTTATTCAATAGGTAGTGGAGTGCTAGCTATATTGTCAATGATTTAGAAAACGTAACTAACTTTCTTAGATCTCGTGTCTTCAACAAAAATGTATTAACCTGTATACATGACAATAGTTACAGGATTATTTAACTATTGTTCATTTGTTTTTGGTATTATCTGCAGAAATAAAAGCGAAAATTTTTAAGATTTAATTTTCATTGATTTGGTAGGTATGTGTATGTGTAAATAGTTTTGCAGAATGTTTTGCAAATAATGATTTTGTGAAAGCTCGATTCTAATTCTTCTGGTAAAATTGTTTACCTGAAGGTAAACAATACCTAAAATTACCTGAAGGTAAACAATTTTAAAAACAATTTCTTAATAAGGGTGGGAAATCAAATCATTAATCACTTGCTTTTGTTTACGCAACACTTAGTACTGTAGTATAATTAAAGTACCGACCGTATTATTTGTGGAGCGTAATATTCTAGGCAACTAATATTGTTTCTGGATGTCTGCCAAACGGCGATATCAAAGCCGCGCGGTCGGCCAAACCGCTGGGCACATAATGGCACACGTCCACATATCCACACCGTACGGAGCGTACTTGTATTGAATCTGGCGTTAACGAAATACACTTTAAATAATTAGGATTAGTTAGAACTTTTCACAATAAATACTTCAATAAAAACGAAAACTCGACTGCAATTCGGCAATCATTTTTTTTTTATTATTATTCCAAATTTCTAATACGTTTTTGATGAAATTTATATGGGACCAACTTGAAAATATACTCTTTTAAAAAATACCTAAAATACATTTTCTTAACGTTTACAGGCGTTGCTGTGAGATCGACAACATGCAAAAAAGATTCCGACAAATTGAGAAAGTGACGATGCTCCAACTACGAGTAACCTCCATTGAAATCTAGTCTAAACTAGAATTTTAATTAACGAGAAACAACTCACTAGTTCTAAGTGGCATGTTAGAATTCTCTTTACTAACATTTGCAGTGTGACGCTGCAAAAGCAATAGGCAGATTTTTTTTATTAGTCGTTATGTTTGGCACACAAACTACTATTTCGTTGTTTTATTTAATGCAGTTTGGGTTTTCGTAAATTTGCAAGCAATTAGTTTTATCTTAGTTTCACATTGCATTAAAATCAGCCGCGTGTCGACTGATGACGCTTTCAATTGATCAGGCAGACGCTAAACATTACAGAGCTAAAACCAACTATAGTGTGTATTCTACACAGGTTCCAAGTGTTGTTTATGCGCTAAACTCGTATATTGTTATTCTGGGCATAATTTTGCAACAACGAACGCTGTGAAGGCAAAGAAGTGTGAGTGAAGTGTGACCACCAGGAGTGTATTGCGAACGATTCAAAAAATTTTTAAAAAAATTTTGTACTGTTTAAAATACATAATTTTGAATTTTACATTTGAAATTCTACAGAACCATAAAAGATTAACACTAACCTATGTTTTATTGTATATGACTAACGCTCTTAATACCTCATCGGTTTTTTTTTTGATATTACATAATTCTGTAACTAATAAATGTATCCCGAATAATTATACCCCAACCGTTGTAAGCTTTCCAACTAACTGAATTACGTCAGTTGCTTACGCTCGGCTGACGTAGGATGAAGTACATTTGCTTATAGAATTGTTTTACCAACCCTACTAGCAATGGTTTTCTAATTGAATGAAAAGTTAATTATTATGTACCTTCGTTTTATTTATTTTTAACCAATTTCGATGTAACTGGTAAATTTTTTATTTGTATTATTTTAGTCAGAATGTAAAAGGTAAAATATTTTGAATTTAGTGATTATTTTTATTGCTTACGGGGCCCTGTTTCACAACGAACATATCGACGCGTAACGCGGCCGCGTTATTTTAAGTACGTAGATTTCACGTGCAACTATATTTACTAAGCCTTACTATTTATCGTACCGTGGCACGGAACGCGCTCGTTTTGCATCAGAATGTATTGTGTCAACATAACGTAAATACTTCATGCGTTTACAGCAAGGAATTGCATTGTTGTTTAGAGAATAAGGGTCCTGATTATTAAACCTCAGACACGTCGGCTTATTTACGTCAGATGTCTACGTAAGGTTGACGTAGCAGTAGGTAACGAGTCATCCAATCTCATCTTAGACGTTAACGATTTATGCCAAGAGCAGCTGACTCTCATCAATATAAAATTTTGTATAAGTCTAAGATTTGGCGCGCAGTTTTCTTCCGTAGTTTTCTGAAAATGCGTAGTTCTTTTATTTTCAAACTATTTATTGTCGGAGCTCCTCGCAAGGATTTATTTTATGTCGAGAATACCATAGTTAGAACATCTGCCCCAGCAGGGAAATGTACCTAAATGAGACTTCTGGCTCTCTAAATGAGTATACATGCTTATACGAGTACGTTCAGTGATCAGTATGACCGACATTAACACTCCGGAGAAAACGTAAGCAATTCGTAAGAACATTTTTAAAAGAAGAAAAGGAACATATGTAGATTGAGACCCTAATTCACCACTGGACAAATTGCTGGCTAATTTTCTTTTACCGTGATTGGTGGTGATTTCAAAAAGATAATAATGAGGCAGAGAATTCTTTTTTACCCTATCAAGATAACACACAATCTTAACCCAGTTTCAAGCTCAGAATAAATAGCGACACTATGAGCTGTGATCAGAACTCTGTCAATTTCTAACCACCCCACCAATATGCGGTAAAATGGCCGTTAGCGGTCGAAAGTAAGAAATTGTCATGTATTATAAAACTTGTCATAAGTTTCAAAAGTAATTTGATTTCATTTTATTAATCCGGTTATTTATATATATATATACATATATATATATATATATAATATATATATATATATATATATAATAAATGTGTCTGTGTGTATACTAGTAGCAAGTAGTAGCATATATAAAAATTTAATACTAAGATGTTTCATACTTTGCACTTTCTTGACTACCTTGAGAGTTGAGTTTCCTTAGTTTAGTACAGCCCTACACCCTATAATTAATACATTCTCCAAATTTCATGTCTATTGGCTCAGCGGTTTAAAATGCTTTAAGTTGTTTCCGTCAGTCAGTTATTAAATATTATAGTGGACTCAGTAGGTAACTTAGATCCATTGTTATCTTACAGTGAAAAATGTTTGCATGGTGGTACGAGTAGGGCGTTTCTTATCGCTCGCCTGGCTAGCTACCGCATTCAAGTTGTAAAATCTGTGGCCAATCACTTAATGGTGTGTTCCGGCAGCTTTCCTTGAGAGCTAGTGTATTTCAGACTAGGCATGCTCCATCTAGGGCTACACTATTGTTGACTTCCGCGGTCGTGCAAACTTGTGATCAATTGCCCAGCTGTGAAGGATAAAAAAAAGTGAAAATAGCTACATGGAACAGATTAACTAAAAAATTCACCTCATTTCAGTGTTATTTACATTAACTCGCGTAAGGATGAGTCGCTTCAGTTTCCAGAATTCTGAAATGAGCTGTTTCTGAAGCTCAGGTTGAAAATAAATAAGTAGGTCGGTTTATTCAGTGGAAGTATCTATCACTTCACTTTATATTGATCGCGGAAAACCGTTTGATGTCAGGTTTCCTCTTCGGGAATGCGTCATGAATAATTTTATAGTAAGTATTTTAGAGTTATTCTTAGAAGAACTTTTATAATCATGTCTACGTTTTAGTTTCCGTTCTTTGCTAAAAAATCGCATTAGCTAATGAAGCCAAAAAATGATACCATTCTATAAAGTTGTAACGGGATCAGTAGAACTGTACGGCATTTTCTTTTATACATCTTTAGTGTATCTATTGTCAATATTTTTTTCTTTATTCTCCCCTGACTTTAATTTTATTTTACTATACACATCCTGGTGATTCCTACCTACTTCCCTATATTTGTAACTGTATCAATTTTATGAACATCCATTATTGTAATTTAGTTCAGCTATTTCGGATCTGTTTTTCGTTTCCATGTTCCTCCAATAATTTCTATTTGAACAGAACAATAAATATTTAACTGAACTATTACAATATTATAGTAGAACAATAGCTTATTTCGTTCTATTTCAAACATTTAATAAGCGTGCTAATGACACAGGGTAATTTGATGATATACTCGTACAAATTGAGTTTTGTCGCGCGACAGACACGCTTACACTAATAACTTACTTATCCCTTTCAATGACTTTTCTGCCCCCTCTCACAATTCATGATTTCACTGGTTTTAGAAATAAATATTATATATTTATTTTATTTATTCGGGCCGAAAATAGTGACATAATAAAACTTATATCTAATTTTTAAATAAGAATATTAACTAATTATGCCACCTACATTTTAGTCCACCAATTACTATTGATTATATATAAGTGGTTTTTTTTACGACTATATAGGCAACGTTTGACCACGATCTCAATGATGGTAAGGGAAGATGCAATCGAAGGGGCGTTCTATTTTATACAGCTAATCTATATCTCATCTTTTAAATTCCCTAGTGCTTTTTATCATTCAATGAGGTAAGGTTCGTCTCGGTTAATACCACAAAAAAAGGTTGGCGCTTAGTTTTCGTTTATTGTGAGAGTAAATAAAATATTTTCCCATGATCAATATTGCGACGCAGCGCGAAGGTTGACCAATCTTAACAACATAAAAGAGAATCCCTATTTTTCAGTGTAAATGAATGTATTATATGAGTCATACTTATATACTTAGGTATTGAATTACTCTTATTCAGCGTAGACCTGAATAATATGTCTCTATTAACCCCTTATACTAAGTTTTAATTATAAATAACTCATAACTCACGACTGAAACCGACTAAAACACTTGGAGGTTATTCAACTACTGAATGTCACAAAGCTGTAAAATTGGAATGTCTCCGGAAACTTTTAGATTTTTTCCTGTTTACCGTCATTCACTACTCTTGTTCTAAAATTTCACGCGAATGATTCAGATTCTCGAATAGTTCTTTATTCACGGTAAATAATGGTGTCGATGTAAAATGAGACTAATAATTGCTATAATATTAACTACATTTATAAAGGCTTTTTTAGAAAACTTTCAACTCGACTTCAAAATTTTCCAAAAGAACCTAAGTATGAAGTGGGGTTACGCTACGGCCAATATAGAATTGTGGTTAGAAAAGAGGTGCAATCAAAAAATATGAACAAGGCTTAAACTTTATTCACGTAATTTCCTTCTCTAACGTTTTTATAAAATGTATAACATTTTGGAATCAAATATCGAACAAGACATTTATAATTTAAAGGAAAAAGCTTAAAATATTCAAAAAATTAAGAGAACGGATATATTTATAGGTAAACATTGCAATAAGCTAACGGCATTACTAAGGCCATAATTGCGGTCACATAATAAAAACTATAATCAGATTAAATTGTCATTTGTATATGTTGCTCAAATAAAAGGCATGCAACCCATTGCATGTTCGTATCAAATAATTAAAAATGGCTGCAGGATGCTGGAAGCTAAGCTTGATAGCGCTCTTTGCGCATTGCGCTATTACGAATAATGAAGTAGGAAGCATATATATGCGTAGAGATTGTGTTTGTACCTAAGCGTTAATAAAAATCAAGGATATGAGTCAATCCAGTATATAGCTAATAAACAGTTGAAATGGTTTTGACTTTAAAAATATCAAAATCTCTTACGAATAATTTGTGTCAGGCCAAACTTTTCTTGCATGTAAGCATAGATTTAAATGTACTAGATGCGTACGCCTCAATGCATTGCTGATACACGTAAGGCCACAGCCATAAATAACCTCAGCTCACTTCAAATCTGTGCCTGGTGTGAGGCCAACCGAGCGAAAGCTCGTCAAAAATATTTCGAAATGGGGAAATGCGTGGTAAAAGTATGTGACCTAATCACGCAAAAACATAAGAAATCAAGCGGGTATACTTTTATTGTTTATGTGTCCATAATAATGTAAATAAAGCAAAACTCAATACCAAAAAATATTAATATAATTTAGTTTTTGGTGCTGCCATTAAAAACATGGAGATGGGTTCCCACATTATGATATATTATAATAATGGGATGGATTCCAATGTATTAAATAAATTACTTGGTTACTGAAATTAATTATTGTATTTGTGTGATTTCCTTTTTTACTTACGCAACAAAATTTTCAGAGTACCTAATGACTGAGTATGCGAAAATAATCCGATTGCTAAAAAAAGAGACTTCCTGGGTTTATTAAAGTAGTAGTTTATTAAATCATTTCAAACTAGAACCAATACGCTATTCTGACCGTGTTTTTTTGTCAACGATTCAATGCCAATGGTTGTTGTAAGTAGAGATTTAACACACTATATCGTCAAAAAATAACCTTTTCATGTCAATTTTGAAAGCCCCGACTTTTATGTGTGGCAGCCATCTTGGATTTAAAATTATCTTAGTATCTACTAGTCGAATAAGAAGAATAGAGCGAATTGACAAAAACAATTGTATGGCGGCCATCTTGGTCCGATTTTCACCGGACAAAGCTAAGTATGATTCCTACTAATACAGCTTGTAAACAAAAAATCAAAATCCATCCCTTTGGAAGCTACGATGCCGCAACACAACACACACATACACACACACAGACACATCTTGCGTCGGGGGTTAAATATGATTCAACGGTTGAAAATTATATATTACATACTAGATGATGCCCGTGACTTCGTCCGCATGGTATTTATTATTGCTTCTCCGTAATTTACCGGGATCAAAAGTATCTTATATGTTAACCAGGTATATAAGCTACCAGAATACAAAATATCATTTAAATCATTCTAGCCGTTTCGGAGATTACCCCGTATATTATTTAATTAATTGAATTAATAATAATAATAATTTGCACAGGCATAATCTAGTAACCAAGATCATCCACCAGCAACTTGCTCTTCAGTACGGCCTTGTCGAGTCCGAAGTGCCGTACTATCGGTATGCACCGTTGCCAGTTCTTGTAAATGGTCGTGCGATGCTCTACTGGGACCGCTCTATCATCACGGACAGGACTATTGTTTGCAATAAGCCTGATATCGTGCTGGTAGACCGATCCCAGCGCAGAGCAGTGCTCGTCGACATCACCATCCCACATGATGAGAACCTCGTGAAGGCTGGAAAGGATAAGGTCAGCAAGTACATCGACTTGGCTCATGAGGTTACCGCCATGTGGGATGTTGATTCGACGATCATTGTTCCAATAGTCGTTTCGGCAAACGGCCTGATAGCGAGAAGTCTCAATCAACATCTTAAGAGGCTTTCGCTAGATGGTTGGATCAAGGGTCAGGTACAGAGGGCTGTGCTCCTCGATACAGCACGTATTGTTAGGAGCTTCCTCTCTCTGTAGTCCCTACCATCGGTAGCTTGGGTCCTACCCCGTTGCTGGTGGCACTCTAGGTTTAGGTTTTTTATAATATTTATTGTTTTATATTCATATTGTAAAATACTTAAATTTAAGAAATAAAATGAATACGAATAATATTAATTTTATTTGGTACCTATCTATTTATAATAATCTATTTAGTTGCTAGTCTTTTCTTCTCTATTTACTCTCTATTTGTTTATTATTTTATATTATTGACATTGTACTAATTATACATTCTTATTCAGGTTTTTAATACGCTCATTTTAAAGTATTTCTGGTGTTTATTTTTTTTTGTATATATATATATATATATATATATATATATTTAGTGACCCCGCGCGTCTCTAAAGGTGACACTGAAAATCAGCGCTGAAGAGCAATCCCCAGCATCATGCTGAGCGCTGACCTTGTTCGACGCACGGGACACAGCAACTCGACCTACTTTATTATTTTAAATGTCTGTCTTCTTTTAAGTAATTAGTTGTAGTAGTAGTAGTGTCCTGTGTGTACAAAATAAATGTGTCCTTTCGTTCTTTCTTTCTGTATAAGAAACAAAAAATTTAAGAAAACAGTTTTTCGGTTTTTAGTTTTTTTTTTTATTGTTGATATATTCGTTTCACTTCTAGATTTATTATATGTATTATATTACAGAAGACTAAAAATTTAAAAAGATGTTATGGCAGAACTAAACGTATGATGTAGAGAAGAAATATAAATACAGCTAAATTTTAATGAAGAAACGATGCAATTAATGGAAGTATTTTAGCAAACTTTTAAGAAGGAAACTTTTAAGTTAATTAAGAATATGAACAAATATATACCTAAATATATATTATATACTTACGTATAGGCTTGTAAAAAACCTTAAGACAAAATTTTTTTTGTGATTATTTTGGGTAAATGTTTACTGTTAACGCCATTGCATGATTTTATTTATTCTTTCTTGATTGGCCACCACACTCTGTGTATTGTGCCAGTTCTCAAGTTCTTATTGCATGATTATGTGTTTATCTTTAGCGAGACAGATACATGTTTATGTCCATATGATTAGTGATTTCAAAGCTACGTCGTCGATTCACCAGAGGGTTACAAAGTAGAAATGAGTACATACTTACCTACATACATTAAAATACCCTCTCCTTAGGCAATCAGGTAAAAAATAATAACATTAAATTTTCCACCAATACAATAAATATCATACAAATACATATATTGAGAGAAAATGTTATTGTGGAATTAATGCTTAGGTCGTTATCATTTTAAATTATGACTAACATTATTTTTTAAATAACAAGTTTACCATGCATATGGTGCATCTAATTAATTACATTGTAATTCTATATAAAAATAGAATTTCCGTAAATAATCGCATCGTAGCTGAATATCATAGGTATGCTCGTAGTCGAAGTCTTGTTTATACGATCCGACTACAATGCGTGTGAGCACGCCAAGTAAATAAAATCTGTCAGCTGTAAAAAAAGTAAATTCGATTTGGCTAATGTTCAAAACGCACCAACTGAAATCTTCCACTTACTTTTATTTCCATCATTGACGATAACTTAACCAAATGGTCTCATTTTACCTCAAATAGCATTATCCCAACCCATTTCCAGCTCAGGCCTGGTATTCAAATAACTGCACTTAATTCCCGGGAAGATTCCATGAATTTACACCAACCTCGTGGGTCTTTGCACCCATTAGGGCGAACCTTTGGCATTTAGGAAGGCAGTACTAATCTAAGTATTTGTACCCAATATTAATTACTATACAAGGTCATAGGAGAACATGGTCGTATGGGATACATTCCTGTTTTTTGTTGAAACACTTTAATGGTTACTTTTTTAACCAACTTCAAAAAGAAAGATTAGGAGATTCTCAATTCATCGGAGCTTTTATTATGTGTGTTACCCGATTTCTCAGAGATAGTTGAACCAATTTCTCAGATATAGCTGAACAGATTGGAAAAGGTTTTATTCAAAAGAGTTCCAACTGGTTCCATCTAAATCGGTTCAGTAGGTTTTTTTCAATCAAAACAACTTATAACTCATTTTTTTGCTTACATAGGTAGGTGAAATTCTGTTTTTATGCAATATTTTCCTTCCGAGTTGAAGTCGGTTTCTACTTATTTTAATGTAATATTAAATTACATGTATTTTATCAAAGAATTGTCAAAACATGTATTCATACATATCTTATTTTTTTATTTTAATGTATACATAATTCTGTATTAGCAAACTTTATTCTTATGAACATCACATTTCTTAATATACTTAATTTTACTGTGCTAGTTTTAAGAATATCTTTTTTAGCAAGAAATATATTATGATTTTTGATTTTGATATGAAAAAATTACACTCGTTCCGATCGTATCCGATACGTCAGATTAGATTGTGAATGAATTTCAGATCCAGCCATGAATATCATCAAATGAAAATATGTTCATAATTATTTTACAGAATTTCTTAACATAATTTCAGCGTTCCAATTCGGAAACGAATATAGCAGAAATAGCAATCGCATTACCGCCTGTCGCATCGCAATATCGTGCCACCACTCAAGCAAGGTATTTCCGAAAAAAATTAAGAGTATTTCACGAAAGAAATGTCCCGGAGCTTACGAAGTTTTGTACATTTTTGTGATGTTTTGACCGTCTCTGCCTCTGGGGGTTAAAGGGCGTCGTACTGAAAAATCGGCTGCTTTCCCTCGGCCCTTTTACATTTACAGTTATATGATTATAGTAGACACAATAAAAAACTAATCGGTCTTTTGAGCACGGAAATTTAGACAGAAATGTTTTGTTAACAGTTTCTAAAAACGATATAATTATTTGAATTTTTTAAAAATTGAACGCAATAACATTTTCTTAGCTATTTTTTAACTTACAGTGTTAACGCTTAAGATATTCTTTCTTACAAACGTATATTTAAAAATTTCTAACTACCGCTGTAGTTTCCCACGCAAGCATCTTGTGGGAAATAGACTGTTCAATATAAAATAATAGGATGTTTATTTTAGTAAACCGGATCTTGAGTGCAGAATATATTTAAGCTAATTCTCTATAGAACGGGCTATTTTGGTCCAGAACACTTTGTAGAATTCTTAGGGAGTATGTTGTGTGTTAGTGCGAGTTCGTACTAGGAACTCGCTTTATTTAAAGTATTCTATTAGACCCGTCAGTGAACTTACTTCTCTCTTGTACTTTTTATCTTCAATAAAAAAGTTTACCGGATTACAAGATTCGAGAAGTAACAAGTTCAAAAAATGTGGTCACCCAATTTTATCGTGGATCATTTCAAACCAAGGCCAGATTGTAATACAGGGTTGTCGGTTAAGGGTGTACTAAGCCGAAAGGGGGTCACTATCCTCATCCTAAGGAACAACTTTCACTACGGGACCAACTCTGAAAGTTGTTTCTTAGCATGAGTATAGGAACCCCTTTTCGGCTTAGTACACTCCTAAGCGATAACCCTGCATATTTCTTTTGTAAAATGTACCATTTCAATGTTCCGTTAGAGGATAAGTCATAAAATAAAAAATATATATGGCTCGGGTGACAGTTACTAGTTAAGGAATCATTTTTAAACCTTAACCTCTATGATGAATATCTACCTACACCCTATAAGTTTCATGTCTCTAAATTCAGCGGCTTAGTCTCTGCGTTGATTCCTAGCAAATATCAGTCAGTCAGTCAGGACTTACTCTATTATATGTATTGATTTTTAATATTATATAGCAAGAATACATACTCGTATTCTGTTTCTAATAGTCCTGGTGCTTAAATGTGTCGCATTATATATATTAGTTATATACATACAAACATTGTGCTGAAACCAGTCTACCCAGATCTACCTGACGACTTTCCATTTTACTATCAAAGCATAGTTAATTAAGCTTGTTTACTTAAAGAGCTAATACCGCATTTAATATAGGTAGTACGTTTTTAATTTACTGGTAAACAAAATCGTGCCAAAGGTTATATTCTTTGGAAAAATATATCTGGTGCAAATGTTAAAAAATATACCTATACAGTGGGGTTGAATATCTAAACATGCACAGCTTTTAACACAAAAAGAAATATAAAAAAGGAAATGAAGGTTAGGCATTTATTCGGAATCCATTAGCATTGCATTTAGTACCTGCTTACAAATAAGCTATATCTAAATGTTGTTGAATACTACGTTTAAAATACTTATATGCGAGTATGCAGCTAGTATAGCGTAATGTGTATTAATATATTATGATTCTAATACGTCGGCATTGACCGCATTTCGGTACGTTAACAGCCTGCAGCATCTAGCCACTGGGGAAATGCACCTACTTTCTTTCCCTGCATCTATTCGACTCTATACAGCCACTAACCGAGAGCTGTTCCATAACAATACACACACCATTTCATTTTATGCTAAACACATCTTTGCTGCCGGTATTTAAAGTTCACTTTCACAAGCCTCTGCTAGTCAGTTTCCGAACAGAGTGCGCAAGATCCCGTTTATTTTTCCATGGCGAGATGGGTGTAGCATTTGTGGTGTCGACGCGGCACGGTTAGTCGTCCGCAGACCGTGCGACTGGCTCGACGTCTCGCGTGTGCAGTGATCTCAGATTTGTGCTCGAATTTGGAACATGTGCTGTGTTTGACTTATAAAGATGACCGGTGGAATCCAAAGCGGCAACAAATGGTATGCGCTTGTTGGACACGCGTAGCCGATCAGGAGGCTATGCACTTGCGTGCGCTCCTGTCACTGGAAAGGACTCCCGGCATGAAGGGGCAACCGGTTTGGTGAGGACCCCATACCGATCCACTCTTATTAGAAAGCTGCTAAAAGTCTTCAATTAGATTTCGATTAAAGACTTTTAGCAATTAACTAGTTCTTTATTCTTAGCGTGTTTTGTTTATATTGTGCTTGTTCTCATGACTTGATAAACAATACGGGTACCTATATCAATAACTAGGGTATTGTATGTATCGTATGTATATATATGTATCCTAAATTAATCGTCATCTTACTAGTATGTCTCATTAGATAGATTAGTTTCACATAAACACCAAGAAATTGCTTTGCTTAGAATATTATTTTATATGCCATTGACACTTTGAAATTCATTGTGTATTCAATATTTATCTCATTACATACCAACCAATCATATTTGTAATTTTGCTAAACAAATATACCTAGGGTATTATGCATCCTAAATAAATTGCTTATCTCACCAGTATGGCTCATTAGATACTTTCGTTTCACATAAACACCAAGACATTGCTTTGTTTAGAATATTATTTTGTATGCAATCATTACATACCAACATGTACCTTCTTACTATATTTGTATATTATGTACCTACATAATACACAAATATAGTACAAGCCACCGAAAGAATATCGATTTAATTAATTTCTCACTTATTATTGATTAGGTACTTCATCACATTAAGAATTATTCAATCTAACTTAACTATTTCATACGTCTAATTATTTGGATTACAGAGTAAGTAATAGAAGAAACTATTACAAATGAGTTACGTAGTGGCGTTTGATGGAATGCTTTATAACACTAAAAAAATACATATTACTTGACTGTCCAATATTTAACCGATGACATTATGATAAGCATAAAATATGAAGAGTCTCGTATAGTATAGCATGTAAACATGAAGTAATTTTTACTTAACAATTTTATCTTACCAATGATATTAGCTAACGAAAAAATCTAATTGTCTATGCTCGCTACGACATATTTTTGTTTGATTATCTCAATAAGAGAATTCTCGTTCACATTTATTCATAAAGTTTGAGAATTCGCTAAATAAGTACGTAAGTGTTCATACGAGTCCTTAGAAAGTAAAATAATATCGTCTAGATACATTTTAACAACGATTGTATCTTTATTTACGTCCATTAGTCTATTGCCTTCATTTCTCGGTAATCCAAAATAAGAATTGCGTGCTTATCAAACTCTCATCTTGTAATAACATGTGAATAATGGATCTAAGATTTCTTAAGTAGCATAAGATTACTTGCTTGCATTGCTTCCGCAATTTGCTAGTATTTAACTGCCATATAAAGTACTATCTAAGTTATAAAATTGCAATACGTTTTAAGATTACCGTTGTTATAAATGTATACAAAGGTAACTTTACTGTTGGTAGTCACAAAGACATCGGAGATGACTAATAAAGCCAGTTATGCTCGCCTACTCGTGTTTGTTTATATTAAACAACTAATGCGTAAAAATTGATATGCAATTTTAATTTGGCAGGTATCGATACAAACTTCACAGTTATTATGATTTACAAACTCAACTACTCCACCAATTTTGATACATTTTGGTCCCATAAAATTGTCTATGAGAAATTGGGGCAATTTCTCAGGTAGGTAGTAGTAGGTAGTAGTTGTACTACGTACTAACTGTAGGTTACCTACGGCGCCATTTTCAATTCGAAATGGTCGCTCATGGTTTTTTTTATTACAAATTTGTTCTGCTGAAATTTCAATATCCTTAGAACAACCGTTGAAGTCACATCTTTGGTGTTATAAAATTACGTTAAATGAGAGCCATTTTATCTCATACGCGCTTCCTTTACACAAGTCCTATTCTAGATATATCTTAAACGTATCGTTGTGGCTTATTTGAAAACAAACGCTGCGTTTATAAACAAAGCTTACTGTAGTCTTATCTTTAGTCAGCATGTTTATTTTGGTTTGGAGGAAACAGCTGATAATGTCACTGTTTACTTAGCTACTCTTTCGCGAGGCTGACTTTCATGAACACATACATTGTGTTGTACTGAAGAAAACCGTTGTGCTATCGCGTAGAGTTGCTGCGATGTTAGAAGTGAGACAATTTAGGTTTTGTGTTGTATGCCGTTTCCACTGTACTAAACCAAGGTTGCATGCCTAGATTTGTTTTACATTAAATTTACGTATAGTTAGCGATTATATATTTTATAATCGCTAACTATACGCAATACCTTCGGGTGAGTGACAATAGCGTCCTGAAAGACATAGCGGACGACCCGCATGCTCCTGTATTCAGCCATCTAGTGCGAACCATGATTTCGCAAAAGATGGCTGCGAAATACATAACACATTGAGTAAAATACTGTTTCGTTTATAATTACTAACTTTAGTTCTATTTTTGTAAGTTTTTATTACTTGAGTAAGATACTAACAAAATTTGGATCTTTTTGCTGTCCGCAAATAAAAACATTTCATTTTATTTTTTATTTAATACCACCAATATTTCCTCGTTTGACATAATAATTTCGCCTCTGAAGTAGAATTCAACTTAGTTAAAATATTAATATTGATGTTAGCAAACTACCGAATCTGTCAAACAAAATAGTAACAGTAGTATTTCTGAGCTAATTCAAATAGCACACTGAACCCTGCAGGCATGACTTAGTGTTATAAATATTTTAATCATACTTATATGTATGTATGTATGTAAAAAATAATAATACTTACAAATACCTATGAGTAGGTATATAAAATTTATCAATCATTATAATGCGAGCAATTGTACAAATAAAGCAATCCTATATGGTGTCTCAGTCAAATTATTGTTATTACTTTCTTTTATAATAAAAATTAAATGTATATTCCAATCTAGTAACGTCTATACGGTATATAATATGAATTTATATATATTTGATAACAACTGAAGTAGTTAAAGACATGAGCTAATAAGTAGGTAGTTATGTAAATGAAAAGGTCACATATATTTCAGTTTTATAATATTAGGTTAGTTCCAGGTAAATATTTTAAATACTACACTTTGAAGTTTAATAAAGTTTCCAATGACGATACACTCAATTGGTCAAGATTATATTGGTCTAAAGGTTAACCAAATACAGCCTAAATACAAGTATAGCCAATTCAACTTTTTCCAAAGTAAACTTCCCGAATAAATTAACGATAGGTGTTTCCGGAAGTTTTTATTGACACACAGTTTAGATAAATCTTTAATAATAAATGGTATGAAACCCATATGCACGTATATATGCTTGATAGCCCGAGTAAACGTTTCAAGAACACGATCCGTTGATAGCTACACGTCTAGATAGGTTTACTGCGCAAATACTTCTACGAGCACCAATTTTTAAATAATAAATGAACAGTTATTTTACCATAAATCACTAAAGTTGTACTCATAATTCAGATCCTACGATCCACTGCCCAGAGGGCAACATACTCTGTTGCTGGCGGTATTACCACGCTGAATATATTTAGTAACAAAAAACAATGGTTAAGACTACGTTTCCTAGGGAGCCATTTACTGGCTGATTTCAATAAAATAAAATAAAACTTTATAAGCTGTGTAAAAATTGGTATATTTTTCTTATTAGGTCAATCGTAAACCAGCCAGCCAACCATCGTGTGGTTGGCAGGTATTAAGTTCGCATACTAATTTAAATATGTTTTTAATTTATATTTTTTAGGCTTAAACAGGAATCGTCAATAACTATCAAACGAGACAAGCTAAAAAGTACAAGTGTAAATGCAAATCGGTCTGACTGAATGCATCAATATTGAAACGCAAAAATACACAAACATGTCTTGGATGTTTACGTTTCCAACTGCTCACAATTCCTGTCAGTTTACGAGCATCGAGTCTTTCCAAGGCAAAGGTGCCTTGAAAGTATTCGATCAACTGTTTACTTTCCTTCTTTACAACCATTGCCTTGAACTCTGATATCGTTGCTTGATCTTAGTGCAGTTCGTTTCGTGCTTTGTCACTTGGCTCAAGATCGTGCCATAATAATAAATTATCACTCCAGGACGGTACGATTTCGTGATATAGGCGAATTTATATAAATGTGATATAACGTGAGAGGCTTATTAAACTATACAAGTACACCAGATTTAATAACACAATCGTTAAATAATAATAATAATACCTGCTCAACTATGCCCGGTTAGGGTTATAGGCTATCTAAGGTCAATACGTAAAATGTAGACAAAAACAAATTAAGTAACTTGTTTAACTTTCAAAAACCTCAATGATAATATATTGCCCCTGGCTATGACTATTTACAAAACGTATATGTTTTTTCTGCACATAACATAGTTTTTTCCTTCATCTTTAGTTACCAGTGTTACTGGTACCTTATGTAACATTTAAAATACCTTTGAGTATTTCAAATTGTTTCTTGTTTACATACATACATATGTAAACACATTATGTTCTTACTTGAGCTGAAGTCGTGTTTCTAAACCTTATTTAATATGCTTTCTTTAGCTTGCTTACTTCATTATGCATTTGAGATAACAAAGAGTAACTGTAGAAGAGAACCAAGAGAAGAGTATATCGGGTTGAATTTAAAATATATTTCCTAGGGATGTTCCTCGCTTTAAGGTAAAATCTTTACGTACCTATCTATTGTAAAGATTTTTTAAAGTATAGGTTCTTACTTCGTAAACAAGTTAAGATCTAGTTTGAGCTGTGTGGTATTTAGTATCATGTTCTCTCTTGGGGTGCAGCTTGCTTTTTCTTTTAGTAAACTTTATTTCATTATTTTTACCAACAAAACGTATTGAATCTATTTTTTAAATTATAACGTACCTATGTAAACTTATTTTATACTACCAGAATCTTTGATAGTTTCGAAACGTTATGAGAAAAGTATTTGAAACTCTATTTTTATTATTATATGTAGAATCACTCTTATCAATTTTACTGCGAACTAGACGGGTTCGATACCAGGTTCAGGCAGGCATCTCTGAGATTTACACTCATGTGCATACTAAGAAGACATTAGGACCCAACATTCTGACGCTATACTATACCTCACGTCAACAAACTTTTGTAAGAAAAATATATATGAAGAACTTAACTCACACCGTTATCTTCGGGGATTTTTATCTTGACAACCTATTGACCGTAATAATATTTCAAATACTTTGTTGGGATTGACCCGGATATCTATGATTGTTATAAAAATCAACCTGTAAATGGCGCCGTAGAAATTTTATCCCCTATTCGGATCAAATAATAATTGAACGATCTTCCTTATACATTATCCCTTTTAGTTATCATTTATGTTTTATTTTTAATGGCATTCACATACCTATTCAGAGACCTACTCCTAGGCATATAATATTTAACCCGGAAAAATCCATTGTATTCGACTTAATATAATTTTTTAATAGGTCTCATTGTAATTGCTGAGACACCCTTTGTTGCCAACAGCAGCCCGTAATTGTTATGTGACTTTAATTTGTAGATGACAATCAGCGTATATATAATTTAAGTTTTTTTTGTTTCGTAATTGCTTGTTGGGTTGTTTTTATCAAAGTTTCAACGGAAACCAACCTAAAATATGTAAAAGTTATTATAATCTACTCGTCATTTTTCGTAATGTTTAAATTGAAAATAATAATATGGGACAACATCCACACAAAGGTCTTCAAGTGCCAAACTAGGCAAAGCCTGTGCTATGGGTAACCTGATAACTGATATACATACTTAGAAATACATATACACATACTTATATATATAATAAACACCCAGACACAGGTCAAACAGACATGTTCATGCACACAAATGTTTGACCTGTCCGGGGATCGAACCCGGGACCAGCGGCGCAGAAGGCAGGTGTGCTACCAACTGCGCCAACCGGACAGTCGTGATACGAGTATAATATTTATTATAATTATCAACTTTATTTATTTAAAAGTTTATCATTTTAATGATTGTCATTTTCAATGCGTAGTTTTCAGTAAAAATAACAAAATACATTTAGGCTATCTTTTTAATCATCAAAGTATGCTGATCAGTTATTAATGTTAGTTATCTTTCAAAGTAATCTAAATAGCAGCTACAGTTTATTAGTTAGTATTTTTTGTTAGTAATTCGTTCCAATCTATCGGTCAGTACTTTTATCTACTAAACTTATAAATACTACCTACTCTAAAATAAATAGATACACATGGGGTAATATAACGCACTATTTATAAAATGACATAAGGTATATACAACCATACAAAACATTACAAAATTAAAAATTTAACTTACACTCTACTAACTTATCTATATGTACAATAATAATAATAAAAAGAAAAGACATAAAATATAATAAACACATATACTCTAACATAGACATTATAAGTTGGTGTGATATGAATTTAATAGTATATGGCTCAATGAACTTTCACTGCGCTCTGGCTCTCAAAAGAAAAGTGACACAAGTAAAGTTAGTAAACTAGAGAAGGCGTTTGAAAGCCGATTATTTATTGATTGAGGGCAAATTTTGTGTAGTTTTTAAACGACTTTATCGGTACGTATATTTTTTTTAAATATGGTGCCCGATTTCACTGAGACATCCTGAGAGATTTGGAAAATTCTTTTTATATTTTGTTTGGCCAGGTAGTCCAATATAAGCTTAGACAAAATTCGGTCCAGTAGTTTGGTTGTGTAAAATAAACGAAATAAATGTATCTAGGCGCTTGCCATTGAAGTGGTTTGATGCTTATTAAGTTTTCAAAAGACGCATAAATACGTTATGTTCGCGAGGTCATCAGGTAGCAGAAATACAGCTAGATACCTAATACAGCAATAAAGTATGAAATGCTCAAAGCTATTAAAAAGATATCTAATGCCACTAGCATGTTTATAACTCTTGATTCCAAGGTTCTATTAAATTTGATACGTACAGTTGATGAACGGGGTTTTGGTAACAAAATTAAGCCTAAACAAATATTTGAAGCATAAGTCCCTATTTCTGTCGTGTGTTTATAATAATGAAGCTGTGTCCACAATAAACTGTTTGTGTAGCGTTTACGTAGTTTCCTTTTACGAACTCACTAGAACTTCTTGTTTTAGGAAGCTAAAGTATTATCGGAAGAAATGCAAATCTATTCTTGAGTTTCCGTTCACAGTACGGCGAAGCCAGATTTAAACTGATAGCTGAAATTATTTCGTAGACTTTACTCATATTGGTAAATAACGTCGTAAACTACTGTACGGCAATACTGTAATGTATCAAGCAATTGTATTAAAAGGATTACTGGCCCTTCATGTAACAGAAGTATACTTTAAAACCATATGAAATACAGAAGGTGAACTTTGGTAACTGGTTAAAAATCAACATAAACATATTTAAATATGACATTTAAATATTTGGTAGATAAAAAAACATGTTACATGAACAACAATTTATTTACTAATTTTCTAAAGTAATTTAATTACATATGTTGGTAATGAACCAAACCAAAATCTTCTTATAATGTTTCTTTTTTCTCATTATAATTACCAATAACTCTGATATATTTTTGAGTAAAATATATAGTAAATAATACACCTTAGCATAACTGCTTACGCAAATTAAATTAATTTAACGAGCATGGTTTCATTTACAATTTAATAAAACTCGCCCAAAAAAGCTTGAAACAGTGCAGACAGATGATGCGACAGGTTCTCCTAAACCGGTCCACAAAAGTAAACTCAAAACGAATCGATTCGAATAAGTAAAAAAGTGTGGTCGTTGAACTCTATTTTATGGCCTATCGCAGACACAATCTAGTACAAGATGAATTTATTGTTGCTATTTTTATAATATAAGTACTTACTGATATAAGAGCTTGTGATGTTCTTGTGGAGTGTAAGTTTCAAAAAATTCTAAGTATTGAAGTTATTGAGCCACTTAGCTAATTTCCTTGAACAATATTTACTTTTTAAAGCAGAGTAATCAAGGCTAACTCACTCATTTTCCGTTGTTTTTTTCCAAAATGCATTCGCATAGTTTGGAATAATCCGAACTATGCGAATGCATTTTGGAAATCGAGTGCCAAACCAATAATGTGAATTAAATTAAATTATTCAATTAAATATTTTAAAATGTGAATATTGTTGTACAATACGTATTCCAAAATACTGAATTGACAATATTTCAAACTTTTGACTTCCCATATATATGACGATAATGGAAAGATTAATGAAAAATAACGCAGCCCTGTTTTTTTTATTTTACTCATAATGTAATAATTATGTTATAAGAGATTTTTGAAAATCTAAGTAAAGTTCGATAAATGTTATTCTCGTAAAAAGCTCCTAATGTTGTCATCAATTATATGTGTTTTTGTTCTTTGTTTGTTATTTTTATACTTTGTACGAGGATAACATTTTTCGAACTTTACTTTCATCAAAAATCTTTAAAAACATAATTGTTAGGTACATTCTGAGTAAAATAAAAAAGGGAGACATTATTTTAATTTGATCTTTCCATGATGGTAATAAAAATTGAGGGATCAATAAATTTGAAATGTTGTCAACTAAGATCAAAAATTGTGTCCCAGTTCGCGTTGGTTGGAAATATATCAATATTTTCTTTCACAAACTTGTATATCTATTACAAGTTTGTGAAGAAAAATATACTTGTTCAGGTCTTACTATCTAATAAAATATTCCAGAAGCGAGAAAAAATATGCTTCACAGACCGAATTCACCCCACGCCATGAAAAACGTCCTCCCTTCATCCCCTCCCATAAATATTTCCTCATTTATATACCGCGTGTGATTGTACATCACTAAAAGAGCGACACGAGCAGAATTCGATGAATATCATTATTTCTGATTTATGTACCTACGAGTACCAGAGGCTTTCGCGTTCAAATACGACTCGGTAGGTAGTTAAAGATGCATCATCAGATTTAATAAAACAATATCGTGCCACGGTTTTATGAAAAATGATTTGGCTATCAAATATATTATAGTAGAGTATACGAATAATTCGATCGTCGTTTTTCGTACTTATTTGGTCTCGTTGATATACTAATCTTCCTGAAATGCTACTCGTATACTGAATTGCAGGACACTATAACTGTTTATTCAATTATTATTTGTATGTATGTATATCATTACAGGTCATAATAGTATATGAATAGTAAGTAATGTACGTAATAAGATATTTTTACCCTTATTATAAATGTTATTCATGTTCTAGATATTGTTAGAGAAAATCAACTTATTACAGATTTGGCTAACGGGTCGTTCCCCTGAAATTGACATTTCTATCATAGCCTTAATTATTTTACATCCCCGAAAAAACATGCGATCCTATTTCTGTCTGACGTCATTATAAGGTTGGGCATCGAATTAAGTAGCTAATAAAATCCTAATAATTTAGTCTGCGTTGTCATTGGCACGCACATCCAATAATTTATAGAATTTACTAATCAATAGGAAAATGTCAACAGGATTAATAGTACAAAGTTGTTTTTTAACAATGATTGCACCTACGTGCTTAATGTTGACTTTTGACTAATGCTGGGTAGACAATGTAGTCATCCTTTATAACCAAAGAGTATGGAAACTGTATAAAAGAAATACTACTCCATTTTGTTAATTTGAGTTTAAATTCAAAAATATATTTTAATTTTTATTCTTGAGTAAAATGAGAGTATCATAATCAGTTTAACAACACCCAAAATACTTTAGAAAGCGCGATTAGCCTGGACGGTTGGTAAAATAGTCATGATTCAAATTTAAAAAATGCAAATATTGTTCAGTTTTCAGAAGTTTGCTATAAGGCTAATAAAATAACAATGTTTTTCCGATAAACTCGTAATAAGTCTCCTGTTTAGGCACTTGGTGAAACAAATAAATAAACGATTTCGGATATGGGAAATAAGTAATAGATTACACGGGGCAGTCATACACCGTCTGAATAGAAACCCTGATACTAAAACGCGCTCACACTAAACCTCTTTACCATACTATGGCCACAAAAACATTTTTCTTCATGGTGTATTCAATGATGGTATGGTTCAAATCGGGCGCAGATATTGCCGTATAGTTCCGTACCTATACATTTGAATGCAACTTGTATGCAAATTCTGACGTTACGAAATGGTGATTTGGTTCAATTTATCACCCGTGTACGACACCAATGTATATCCAATTGGGTTGGGCACCTGTGCACTATTGTGAACATCTGTAGTAAATATAACCATTTGAGGATGAATTTTAACCGATTTCTACTAGGAGGATATTCACAACTCATCGAAATATTGTAATTTTTCAAATAACAATATGATATTCGTTACGAGTTCCTTCTGTAATCTTAACAAATTTATTTCTGATTTCATTCAATTTGAATTATTTTTAATTAAAAAACATTCAATTATACATTTTTTTGTAATGATGATCAATTTGAATTATTAGGTATATGGGCTAGACAAATATTAATCGTTATTCAAATATACAGAGAAAACTGTACGCTGAATCACGGGCACAGCCTACTTCGGCAACAAATACTCAAAATAAAATGATTGTGAAAATAAAAACTAGCCCTAATTATGTCTAATCTAACTGAATCATAGTTTTTAATTAATTAATTATTATTTAGCAAAATATTAATAAATTAATATTCATTTATTATTATTTAATCAGGGACCATTCTCTGCGATGTCAGGATCAATAATGATAGTTGTTTTTTTTTTGTTAAAATGGTATAGTTTATAAGCGTTCCCATATAAAGTAATATTCCTTCTTGCCAAGAAATTAGGTAGGTACATTCTAGATAGAAAAGGGTTAAATAATGTTGTAATATCTAGGCGTTTTGTATGCTTTTAAGTATTATCAGACGTGTATTCAGTGCCAGGTACTGTAGTTTGTGCACTGAAGTCTGCGTGATTTCGCAGTTATTTAGCATTCTAGAGAAAGTTTATCTTGCGCAGTATTATTTAATTTTGTTTATTATGTTGGAAGGCTGCAGCTGCTATGCAACTGTTTCTGACTAATGTCTGCTTTATAAACAGCTAGTCTTAGGTATGATTTCAGCCAGAAAAAAACAATTTAATTGAGAATTCAGTATTAAATGTGATGTAGCAAGTAACTTTAATAACATAAACCAACTACGACAACAAAAAATATAGCAGAAAGATTACCAATATATTATTTAAGATCTACAGATAATCCAAATGCTCTAACCCACCACCAGAGGGCAGCGTGCCTAGAATTATGCTAGCCACGTGACCACGCTGAATGGCAATGCTTATACGTTGAGCCAGATAAAAACCAGCATTCTGGTCATGCGTCGAATCGATCAAACGCTCAAAATAAGATGAGCTCCAATGTGATTAACTTTGATTAATTATATACCTACAAACATAGCAAAGTCATAGGTAGTGTGCGCGATAACTAAGTAATAAACTAATACCTTATACAGCGCGTCACTCTGCTTGTCGTAGTTGCGAACATTACCGGATAGGTACAAAATAAACGAGTCATAATGATAAAAACTAAAATTAATAATGCAAAACAAGACATTAGAAGTGAACAATTCACCTCTTTTTTTCAACGCTATTGATGTCTTCTGTCTATATAGACATATTAATTATCGAAGGTGATATGTTTAATTTTACTTTTTCATTTACGATATCAGTCACTTATGCTGACACGTGAAATTTAAAATTGTTTCTTTGAGAAACACGAGTACGATATCGCAAATAAAAACCATCCCTACAAATACAAATGGATTAAACTTCTGCCTTTGTAATAGAATTTGATGCTAATCTAACTTCCAATATTATTTAAACAAGATGGGCCAAATGCGAACCGTGTTAACGTTCATCGCCCTCATTGTCAACAAAAAAGGCCGTCAGTTTTTTCGTGAG
Organism: Ligdia adustata; assembly: GCA_947049295.1. Taxonomy (NCBI): domain Eukaryota; kingdom Metazoa; phylum Arthropoda; class Insecta; order Lepidoptera; family Geometridae; genus Ligdia; species Ligdia adustata. The sequence goes on from OX346223.1 coordinate 3,503,738, forward strand.
ATAGCTTTAAGATCGTCTCGTCGAGTCACGAGCGAAGCATATTACTGTAAAATCGAGGCTATTAGTATAGCTGCCTCCGTACAGATGATATTATCTAGTCCTAGTTTCTAGAGTAGGCTTGATAAAGATAGTTTTAGTGGTATTCGATTTGGTACTTAGACATTTTTGTTTCTATTCTTAATTTCTGTGTAATTTTACCAACATATAATGCTATTGTTTTCCTAAAACGTACAACAGTTAAAACATTATATACTTAAACATCACTCGATATACGACTCAATATACGTATGAATAGTTTATCTAGCATATATATATTTTAGTTTTTGGATTTAATTAAAAAAATGTATAAGAGAGAAAAATATCAGTCATTGACACGATGAAGACGAAGAAGGGTACTTGGTTTGGCTTAGGGACTATCAATTCAGTACAAAAAATATTTTACTTAAAAATTTAATGTATCTTCTTAAAGTAGAAACAACAAACTACTTAAATTACAGATTGCAGCCTTGAATTCATAGTTAGACCAAATTCTTAAAATTTTACTTTTTAATGTTAATTTTATATAATTATCACAGGAAACAATAATTTATGATAGGGTTCATCGAACCCCAAGGGTACTGTACACACTGCACGGATCGTTCATTACTTGGACAAAGTTTAAACACATATTTAGTGGGTTTGAAATGGGATAAGTTTTCGGGAAGGATCTATGTGAAATCGACTGTTTAAGATTCATAATTACAACGTTTTGTTTAACTTTCATATTTATTCAATATAAACTGCAGTTATGTAAACTTAGTTTTACATTTGGTAGGCATTCCATTTTTTTAATTCTACTACTACAATGTAGGTATAGGTACCTCCTGAGAATAATAAGAAGAAATAATACTAAGAACAATTAAATTACTCTTAACACTTCTTTATTACTGATAAGAAGCGCTCATTGCATAATATGATTACTAAAGCACTTACTTATATTTAAGGTCCATTTATAGTTTGTGAAAGTTGATCTCGGCGGTCGAGTCCGACCATGACAGATTATTTTACGTCTAGCAATATATTATTGGTACCTAATTCCGCATTATGTAAGATCATGTGGTAATTCTATGTTAGAGCAAAACAAGGAACTCGGGACATTTTATTATTATAATATATAAGATTGACATATTACAATCAAAATAATAATTTAATATATATTTTTTACTTATACTGTTACACTGCTAGGTAACGGCCTCCCCCGTATCCTTCCATACTTCACAATCCTGGGCCACCTCCCGCAAGTCCAGTTTAAATGTGTCGACTGGTTCCAGGATCGCGTAAAAATTACAAATACCTACTGCTAGGTACTTAGTAGCAATACATATATTTTAAGTTTTACATTGTTAAAATACGAATAAAGGCACAAGAAAGTTGACGATGATTAAAATAAAGTCATATCAATTAAAGTTCTTAAAGTTTTGTTGTAATTTTATCAAGACAAAGACGTAACAAAGTACACAACTTATCTATTGCCCTAAAAATACAACAAATAGACAAACACAGTTACTTTTTAAAGGGCTATAATTTTATCGATAACAACTTACGTGCTTATAAGTTATTACCTTTAGATCAGCTGGCTAGACAAAACCATTAGACTGATTGCGATAATCCAATAAGCAAAATACGCAATAAACTTTTGTTTTCATCAAAAACTAGGCCACTAACACATCAATTACTGCAATGATCATCGAATTAACATACTGCCAGCATGTACCAGTGGATGACGCATCTCAATGAAAAAGGTCAATAGAAACCTGAGGCAGAAGTTAGCAATTAAACGCATCCTGATGGGTCACGATTATAGGTAGGTGCCGTCACGCAACACTATTGTTAAGTTTAGTATAAGTACCTTAGATATCATCTCAGATACATTATCTACTACAGACTGATATTTTTTGAAGTTTCATACTTGTAAAGTAGGATTCGATAGCCTTTAGTTTAGGGTAGGTTTCTGCCTAGGTTTAGTTATTCTAGCTCCGTCAAATGTATGAACAACTAGCTGTTCCCTGCGGTGTTTTCCGCGATAATACAGAATAAAAAGTAGCCTATGTGTTAATTCAGGCTCTAAGTTATCTCCGTACCAAATTCCATCTAATCGGTTCAGCAGTTTTTGCGTGAAAGAATGAAAAACATACATCCATTCTAAGTAACTTTCGCGTTTATAATGTTAGTAGGAGCAGAGATTTTGACTAAAGGTATATAATATTTTACGGTAGGAGTTAGATAGTAGGATGACAACCGAGTCAGGCACGTGGTTATTTGTGCTTGTATTGAGAACAAAAAGGACCCTATTTGATACCCGACAAACTCAGTTAATAAGGAGAGTGAGGTGACTTGGGTCACTTAAGTCGTGTCGTGGCCTTTTATCGTTCGAAAATCTATCCTATGTATGTTATCTCCCCACTAGATATAATTAAGAACAATTTTTAGATCTGAGTTTGAAAATGTATTTTTAAATTATAAGTAAGTAATTTATTATGCGGAGTCGACCGAAACTCAACGGAAGTGCGAGCAAACAGTTATAGCCTGCACAGTTTAATATCGCGTGATAAATGTAATCGGTCTCCGTGAACCCGGCCCTAAAATTACACGTTATTTCCACTCAAATCAACATTAACATCTTATATTTTTTATTGCTGCTTATATAATCTCCTGTGTTATGTATAAACACGAAAAGATACGAAAGATTGTTGATTATCTTAGTTTCAAATTTCATCTGAATTCATACTACGTTTCGCTGTGTGAAGGAAACGAACGCAGACTGTTTTACGAGTTGTTATAAATCCTGTTTTAAAGCTTTTGAAGTATAGATATTATTTGAAAACAGGAAAAATGAAGTGATTATCTCAGTTTTACAAGGTTTACAATACAAATGATAGAGAAGTGCTTGCTGAATGACACAAAAAGGTCTGAAATCTTACTTACGCTGTTTTCAATCATCTGCCTGGCTTCGATTATTTTGTGTTTGTGTATTTATAATAAAAATCGCGTGATACATTAGATGTAGAGCTTAGCCTTAACTCATTAAAATGTTATAATAATTATTCAACTTTGCTTTATTTTCGTATTAAATTTTTCGAGATTGTGTTATTTTTGTAGCGATATTATAATAGTTTAATAGTTACGTGTCGGAAACTACAGCTGGTATTAGTATGGATGAAAGGGGATCGTGGATAAAAATATTTTTGTGAGTAATGCGCAGAGCCGACGTTTCCATGAAAAGTATCTGAATCTTTAAGATGCAAAATGTTAAAAATTACAAGAAACTTTAAACGTTTGTTTATTTTGATTCCAGCCACTTATAAAAACATGTTTAAGTATTATTTCAAATATCAAGTCCTAGAGTTCTTAATATTTAATCTCTATCTCTTTATAATTATTTAATAGAGATGACGTCGGTGCTGAGAACGACGGAACCGAAACATGACATGATTTTTTAAGCTGATAAAATGATAACTTTGGGTTAGCTACCTACCTATCCTTAGCTAAAAAATTGACGCGAAATTAACATCCCTTAATACATAAATATGGGCTTATACCATACGATAATACTCAGCAAGCTAGTTGCTATAGAACAGATACACGTCTACGAAATAAATCACTGAAGTTTACGCATAAAACTGAACTTCCCATACATAGCTAGTATATTTCGCATTCAAGTATAGGCTGGATAAATAAGTGGAGGTTGCCTAATCTTAAAATCTCCTGGACTCTCGACTCTATAAAAGGGGGCTTTTCGACAGAGGTTCAGAATCTCAATAAAAATTGTCCATAGCTATCTCCAAGTCCCTTTTTTGACTAGGTGTGAACTTCCGAATCGCAAGAACATACATACATAGTTGAAATGGGTTTCTTTTCTTTTTATAGATAATTAAATCAATCTTCCTTGAGAGCCAATGTATTCTAGTCTAGGACCACAGCGCGCTGACTACCGTAGTCGTGCGAACTGGTAGTCAAATGCCTGCTATATGATGATCATATCTGTTTTCGACAAAAAGTAGACAAAAATAAAAGCATGATGACGTGCGTCTTGCACTAATTAACACATCTAGGTTATTGGGATATGATCTATGGATGTTAATGGATCCGCTCTAGTCCGTCCGTGTTATGGTAAAAAATCTGATTCATAATCCGTAACCGAGTCACCTAGAAAATTTTGAAAACTGTATCTTGCGGTACGTAGCTCGATAATTAGATGAAAACGTGATTCTGATGCGGGTAGTTGAACTCAGCTAGTAGTAGTTAGTAGGTCGAATGCCTGCTGTGTACTGAAAAGGTTGATTAGGTGATGCCAGTGTGACTTTTCGTTAGTTGGTTTTTGCTTAAAGTTTTTTTGTAGAAGCAATTTTGTAGTTACCGTCAAAACATATTATTTGTTGTGTTTAAAAAAAATATATTATACTAAGAAATAAAACTTTACGTGTTTTTGATGGACATTTTATTAGGTACTTAATTTTTTTAATGGCTGACTCGACGTTAATTATTAGTGATCATAAACCCTAACATTTATCCTTTTTAACGAAGTTTTTCTGCAGGTAGTCTTACGCAATATTCGTTTTGTCTTAATAATCATAGTATTTTCATTTAGAGTGCGAGACATGCCTTCGCTGTCGACTCATTTCATTTTTCTGATGAAGTTCACAGAATGTGAACGAAACTATAGTTAGACTTTTCCAACAATGAAGTACGCGTGAAAACAAGTATCAATAATCGAAATGATCATATTCATCACTATTTCAATCTTCTCCTTCACCTATACTTGCCTTTTTTTTATAAAAGGAATACTTAAAAAGACCCTCTTCATCGCGTCTTTTCATAGCCAATGAAATCCCGTCGACTTCCGATATCCGTATACCGATTTTCATTGCCAATTAACAAGTTACGACTGTGTACCCCAATGCTAAGTTTATTCGATCTGGTGGCTATGTCGCGAGCTGCCACGAACTGCCACGAACCTGACCTTGCGGCCACAGATTACCTAAACAACACCACAGCACAGGGTCATGGTGTTCACGCAAGGGTCGGAAGGTGCACTGCTGTTCCTTTGACACGCAATTCGTGCTAAACACTCGAACCACAATCAGCTGTTACGAATTTATTCTTATTCAGTTTCAAGTGTTAAGAATTACAGGTTTTATTATACGGAATCTCTAAGAAGTGTGTGTATATTATTTAGATTACCAAATATGCGCTTTATTTATATCTCAGTATACCCTCCCTTTTACTAGTTGGTTTTTTTTTAATTTCACTTCTAGAACCAAATCCCTTTCATCATCAGCTACCTAGATCGTCGAATTAGACGACAAGGGAAACAATTTAGGACAAGGGATAAACCCGCTCGCTGGTTCAACTACAAGAAACTGGACTGGGATACATAAAGACAACAAAATCAGGGTATGACAAAGGCAAGCTTTGTGCTCGTCTAGCCTGTGTTTATATTAATGTGATATGGGGATACTGCTTGTTTTTTTAGTTTTCCCTTGGTATTACATATATTTTTTTTACTTTTTTTTCTATTTACCTATCCAACCATAACAATCTGCATAAGGTATATTATAGCGCAAAAATACAACTAGATTGGGTTCGCCGAGTTATTCTAAATTATTTTCATTTTTAACTGATTTCCCCGTTTTCTCGGAAATGGCTGGAGCAATTGGAATATTTTGTTGTTGTAAAGAATATTCTTTCCAACTTGTGATAAATTATAGAATAAACGCTTTAGTAGTTTTTTATCAATATAACTTTAAATTTCCTTTGAGTATATATAAATGACAATATCGTAACGTAAGTTTTCCGTGCCGAATGGTGACTGTGACGAGGTGATAATGACGAGTTTCTAAGGAAGTATCCTTACTCAACGCACAAATTACGACTTAACGATATAGGATAGTAGATACAGGCAATGATACCATGATTATGTATGGCCTCGGATCTTCAGCTTTATCGATTAGTTATCTTGCGTCGGGTAATTTAATGGTGGCCTTGGCAAAGCTTTCTCGGCTTTCACGCCATAAGTTGATATAATTTGCACGCCACCTCAGTCTAGACCTGAAGTGTTTTCGTGCCTTATCGGCTGTGTATATTCAAATTAGTAGGTAAACGTCAACATTAGGTTTATAAAAGGTCTATAACTCACCTACTGGCAGATAGAGTGATAGATAAAACATAAACTACAATAGATGTAGTAGTTTTTGTTTGATTAAGTTTTTTATATAATTTTGTATTAATACTTATTCTCATCCTATTTTCACATCACAATAAACATAATAGTAGCCTCTACCTCTTTTAGTCTTGTAAATGGACAGTCATTATTACAAGAGACATCCCTTATTTCTTAATCAGGCTGCTGTCGGGGTTTTTATACACAAACACGCTTATCAATTATTACTAATGTAATTTTTAAACGTAAGTGTGACCGTAGGTAGAATTAATCCGTTACCAAATTATTTTTTCGTTACGTTACGTCGTCAACGATTATTTGCCTTTATAATATGCTTACCTTCAGTTAGAGATAATAAAAATCGTAAGTGCGAGACTCGCGCACTAAGAGTTCTGTACCTATTAGTTCATGTTTCTATCGTTATTAATATTAAACAGTATCAGAAAAAAATCACGTTTGTTATATATATGGGAGCCCCTTAAATATTAATTTTATTTAGTTTTTAGTATTTCTTGTGAAGGCGGCATCATTTGCAATAATTTCAACTGTGTAGCTTTCTCGGTTGATGAGATAACAACCTTTTGGCAGACGGACCTACGGACAGAGAAGTCTTAGTAATCCTATTATTTTCTTACATTGTTACCCTTTAAGTACGGAACCCTAAAAAATAATCATTTTCAACCTTAACCGAAGAAAAAGAATTAGGAGATTCTCAACGCAACTGTATTTTTAATGTGTGCGTTACCGATCGATTTGGAAAATTATTTTTTTAACTGAAAGGGCAAACTCTTTGTGTTTTATATAAATGTAACGGAAAACAGCCTAGTGATTTGGTTAATACATCAAAATTTACTGAAAAAAATTATATGCGCCTCTCGCGAGTTGAAGTCGGTCGTAAAATTTGTGCAATGTTTACAGAGACTGTACAATTGACGTAGAGGTCACAATTTATTTGCGTAGTTAAACTGCTTTAGATTAATTACAGTGTTCAGCTATCCGAGCTCACGATCTGACTGACCACCCCTACCCCCTACCCTACCATATCCGCAAAACACGATAAACAAAGGCGTCCACCACCTCTACTATGAAAACTCAATTTGTAGAAGCCGTTGAGTAACTACAGTTTGGTCGACTTTATCTATTTGGCTAAACGAATTTTAGAGACCGAACCTAAATTTCATATGTTACCAAATACGAGTAAATTATACCTACGTACAAAAGCTTAACAAAGACCGTAGTAAAATAATCTCGGATAATCAGCATACAGAATCAATAATCTGCAAAGCTGAAATATATTTATCATGCGATTATAATTAGAGAGTGATCTCGCCGACTAAATTCAAACTTATCTAGGTAAGTAACCAACATTTAACGTAAATTTGTCATTTTACTTTCATAAATAAACAAACTATACGTCAACAGATTTACAAAAATATCAGGTTTTAAAATAAAAAATTAAACTTTGTACTTAATCCATTAAAAACATAACGAATTTGAATTTTAGTTATATTCTGGTGGACAGGGTAGATAAGGGGCCCCGCTGCAAATAAGGTAGGCTTATTTTCTTTCTCAAGCCCTTAATTAAATTATTGTGAATTGTTGAGCCTATAAAGAAATTGACATAATATTATATCAGTAAATACGTCTGTACTTACTTGTCATCGAAGATGAAAGTTTTTTGTTTACTTTAACGTAAATCTTTAATAATGAATATTCACAAAAATAAACACTTCATAAAGTAATAGTTCAATCTGTGAGTAAATAACTAAATATGCGTCCTCGAAATCTATTGATTGATTCGTTTCTAGCAAGCATGGGGCAAATGAAACCTCCTGAGAAAAACAGGTTAACGGTCCGTTTTATAATGCTCAAAGATATTTTTACACGGTTCTGGAATGGGAATAGGCCGTTGCATTCGTCTGAGGCTAAAACTGTTTTAGTATTACGTCAATGCAGGTGGGATGAAATAACACCTGGAAATGGGTTTTGGAAATCTGCTCACGTAGTTACTGAATGGAATTTTACTTCCGTTACAAATATCTGCGTTTGTAAAGCCAGAGAACGTGCAGCATAAAATGTATCTGAAGTTCATGCTAGATATTAATTATGTCGGCAACTTGTCCTAAGATACAATAGAAGGCTACGTTAGAAACATTAAAGCGATCAGAAATACTATACCCGATAATAATAGTTCTCTTTTTCTCCCATACTTAGGTATGCGAGAAAAACTAATTATTTTCCTGTCATATAACAAAATTCCATGTAATCGAGTTGACAAAAGTCATGTCGCATTCCATTAGTAACCGAATAGCTTTGTAATTTATAGGCTACAGACTGTTATAAGGCTTGTTCACGATAACCCTGACCTTGGCAGAAATTATCGAAAGTGTAAGCTTTCTTATATAAAGACTTGCTTTTTGTATCGACTTAGTTGACGACTAATTTACTGAACTGGTGTTTTTCAACCTTCCTTTTGAAGGTTCAATAGTAAAATATTACATGAAATCTTCTATCCCAAATTAGAATATCTTTTCCATATCTAATTTTCCTTCTTATTTATTTTTATTTCATTTCATAACAGACATTGAGCCCATTGAAATATTCTCTAGGTAGCGGTACTTAACCCACGCCAATATTTATTTCAGTTGCTCTTCTATTCTAAACTCAATTGGCTCATATTACCCACTTAGATTCTAGAAATAAGTTTCCATTTGTGGCAATCTCAACAAATTTGTTTTAGTATCTTTCTAACTTGATTATCGCTCGCTTTAAAGCTTTTTTCTGTTACGAGTAGTAGGGCTATAGTCTAAGTCTAACCTTGCGCACGTTTTTTATTGTCTAAATGCTAGCTTTGTATTTTTTTTCGTGACTTTGTATTTTATATGTATTTACCATTCATCAGAAGATATTTTTTCATAAAAAATATATTTAGCTCAGCTAGGCATTTGACCTCAAGTTCGCACGACCAAGTCAGCGATACTGTAACCCTAGATGGAGCATGCCTAGTCTGGAACACACTAGCTCTCAAGGAAGGTTGCCAACATTAAACATTATCTTCATCTTACTCTTGTCTTCTTATAGACATAGCTACTTCCAAGTCTAACCGTCCAACTCCTACCTGTGCTTCTTATCATTGTATATCTCTCTTTAAAATTAGCAATCATGCATCTTGACCTTAAACATATGACAGCTCTTATACTCTCTTAAATTGTTGTTCTCAGTTTACTTGTTTCTCCTCACATTCGAGGGAACTTAGGGTTTGCTCCATTACAGCTAAAAATACATGCCCTACATTTTGGCTCATAATCATCGCACGTTCTCAGACACGTTCGTTTAGAATAATTTGTATAATTATACGGCACAGTAATTAATACACGTGAAACATGCTATATTAAAACCGCCTGCGGCTTTCCTTTCATGTTTTAATTGCAATTCGCAGGGTTAAAATTGTTTTCAGTTAATTTTTAAGCCTTTTTCAAGTAGGTACTTTTATAGTAGAGGGCGATAAGACGGGCAAGTCGTTAGCCTTGTGGCAAACATCACAATTACCACTTACAATGAAGATAATGTTTACTCCTTCTTCCAGATAATTTAACAAACATTATTTCATCTCATTTTCGGATAATGTCAAGAACTTTGAATTTTCATATTTGAAGTGATGTTTGTGCAGTTATAGTTTTGTAAGAGTTTGGAATAGGAAGAAGATACAGAAATTAAATTATTAAATGCTTATCTGATTCCCAGGCAATACTTTCGCATAAGCTGAGAATTTATAATGCATCATAAACATTGTCATAAACGTGGTTTCTCTGTACAAACGTGTGGTCAATGGCCGTCACGACGTCGCGTCGGTCGTGGATTGTGGTGAGCTAAAACTAGTTATAAGGACTAAAATAGTGCTCATATTCAACGTTCTAATCTAACACAATGTGATGATATCAAATAACATGCATCTTGTGGTTTAGTGTGCCCTGCATACAAATTCCAACATAACAGGGCCAGTATTTAAGCCACAAAATTTCAATCGAAATATCGTCTTTGTTCTTTTATCCTATAGCAGGGTCGTCTGGGGAATATTATATTATATCTAATGTTGGATATTTAAACAGATTATTTTTAAGCCTCTTTGAATACTGATTATTTTTTAAGTTATTTAATGAGTTTATATTTAATAATATTAGTTCATTCAGATTATTTTTGTACTATATCTTTATCACAGTAAGAAGATTTTGTATTTAATCACAAGTAGTTCCTACCTGCTTGTTTGTTATACAACCTCTAAAAGAAAGGTGTGACAATACTTAACGGTGTTATTCTACTAATTAAGTAAACCCATTGTAGAAGAAGAAAATTTTGCAATAGGTAGATTAGGTTCTCCATACAAAAATTGGTCATGTATGGAAGACGCAATATTTTTTTCTCAAATTTTGTAAATTTTGTTCTACTATGGGTCCATTTTGTTGGATAACTTACACCTATTAAGTATTGTCACATCTTTCTGCTAGACGTTGTATATTGCAAATGTGGGTGTGAGCACCAAATAGTCGACCTCGATTCCGACCTAGACCGTTCTTCCTAGGGCTTCGGTCTACTAATGAGCTAAGCTACACGCTAAACAACTAGTTAGAGAGATTAACGACTAATAGGATTTTGCTTTGACGTATTCACTTCTTGATATGTAAAAAGTTATTCGGTGATTTTCCTTTATAATTTTTAAATGTAATTATTTATATAACATTATTTGCGATAATTGATGACTGTAGCTGGTTGGAGTTTTTTAGTTTATTTAGTCGCTTAGTAATTTAAAAATATGTTGTTTCTCGAAATAAATAAGTTAGTTCAATAATTACTTAATTATCTGATTAAAGATGAACACATGCATTACAACAGCTGACGAATACTTTTAATTTGAGGTGCTTCAATTAAATTCATTCGCTGACTTAGTCAAGAAGAGCTAGAATGCAAGGTACCATTAATTACATACTTTTAGAAAAGTTACTCTTATATACTACTAGACTAGTAGCTGTCACACGCGGCGTTGCTTGCGGCAAAATGGAATATAAAAAGTTTTAAACTTTGAACCCCTATTCGACCCCCTTTGCGGTTGAATTTTCTAAAATCCTTTCTTTGTACATCCCTACACCCTGTAAAGAATACACCCTCTAAATTTCATGTAGAAAAGTTTCCTCTAGAAAATGTCAGTCAGTGAGAACATACCCGTGTGTACTACGCTATTAGGTACCAATTAATGCTACGAACTCTAATATTATTAAGTTCAAGTAATTTGTAATTCCTAGTATCGGTAGAGCTCATTGTAATACTCAAGGGTTTCCAATTTTGGTGAAATTATATTCGTTTTATTAAGATTTCGTAAGACAATACATTTGAAGTAGGTAATTATAAAGTACTAGCTGCGCCCTGCGGTGTTATCCGCGTAAATAAAGAATAAAAAGTAACTATGTGTAGTTACTTTTTATTCTGTATTATATAAAGTATGTGTTAATCTAAGGTCTAAGCTATCTCCGTACCAAATTTCATTCAAATTATATTAGCAGTTTCTGCGTGAAAGAGTAACAAACTTACATCCACACATCAACAAATCTATGCATTCTTACAAACTTTCGCGTGTAAAATATTAGTTGGTTAGGAAGTAGGATATACCGATAGCTGGAATGAGCTCGAAACAATACTACATGAGTAATACACTGTTATTCTCAACAAAAAATAATTTCTCTTAAACGAAGGTAGGTATTAGTTATTTACATATACAGGGTTATCGGCTAAGGGTGTAAACACACCCTAATGAACAACTTTTACTATGGCTACTGTTATACCATCTCGAATTGAAAAAATAATCAGCTGTTTCATAAATTTTGTCGACGACCGATAATTTTTTGTATAGAACAGCTGTTTTTTCGATTTCATAGTTGGTCGCATAATGAAAGTTGTTTGTAACGATGACTGAAATTACCCCCTTACTTAGGGGCGATAACCCTTGATACGAGTAAATGGTAGTCATTAATAGCTTGTCCTCTCTTTGATTAGTTGTGTCAAAAAAGTTTTTTGTTTTTGGCACACTTAAACCTAGCATAGGGTTCCCATATTTTATCTATGCAATTGCATTAGCGTTGAAATACAGTGTAGACTTATATTTTACAATCATATAATGCTATCTATTTTAATGAACCGGAACATATTGTTAGAGATGCGACCATTGTACGGTAGATTAACTATTGTAGTAATGCGGATGAGATGTCGTGACTCTACTATATTTACATACATACATACGAGTATAGGCAAGCATAGGCAACTTTTGTACCTTGTGTTGTATTTTCGTTGAAACACATATAGGTTTTACACTTTTAAAAGTTACAATATTATAGATAAAAGGAAAATTTGTATGATTTACAAAAGTGAATATACCTGCTGAATTCGAGAAAAAATCAGCTCTTCCATACAAAAAGTTGATCGGTCGTCGACATAATGTATGGAACAGCTGATTTTTTTCTCGAATTCAGAGTTGGTCCCATAGTAAAAGTTGTTCCTTAGGATGAGTATAGTGACCAGCTTTTGGCTTAATACACCCCTAACCAATAACCCAATATAACGTATGACAATATATCATTATAGACCAGCTACGTAGAAGGTACACTAATGTTCAATTAGAATTTTAAATGAGTGTCTAACGACGTCACTCCATGTGACATAGTTGACACAGTGTCATACCGTGTCACGTTCCGACAATGTCATAAGGCACTTCGGCGTTGAGTTGACAACAAAAGAAACTTGGCTCGTCATCGTGAGAAAGCTTCCCCTCTTTACAAGAATGTGCTATTAATAGATGCAGCGTGGAAAAACTCTAGCCATAAAAATTGACACCTCGCGAACTAATGGCTAGATTGAGACAGATCAACGCTTTATTGTAGATGCAAAACATAACATAAAAATACACTATTATAATTTCATTTGTAGTGCCACAAGTGGTGGCCTTATTGCAAAAAGCGATCTTTTCCAGGGAGCCTTTGGATTGACTTGTGGATTTAGACATGTTGTAGATTTATCTATGTTTGCAACATGCCCATTTTCTAGAAGAACTTCACTATAGCTGTATACTCTTTGGAAAAGACTTTATTTTTTCATTGTGATAATGGCTGATAGTTTTTTTGATGTTTCTTTTTTTCACTTAGAATGAAAAAGAAAATCACTAAATCATTGATGTTATTTTCTCGTTTACCAATGTAAGGGTATTTTCCTGAATTTAATAATAACTTTTATTTAATTGTCTCCATCCTTAGCTTCCCTGGAAGAGATCGCTTATAAGCGATAAAGCTGCTACTCGTAGCACTTTATTTCGTAAGAATTGTTTTCTTGTATTTAACTCTGTGTGTCTAAAATAAAGAATTGATCTATCTATCTACCTTTTCTACTGATATCTACGAGTAAAAATGGCCAAAAAGCGTGTCATGTATTAAAGCCTTAAACTGTAACTATATTATTATGATTAGGGCGGCTTTATAAACACCTTTGATATTTATTACACCCTAGTCACAAACTTCGTATTTGATATTTCATTACTTTGATGGGTTACTAGGTGACCTAAATAATTTAATATGTCGTTAACTACTTAGGAGTATTCGTAACAATAAAGTAGACACGTATAAGTTCACCTTGTAAATTTACTTATTTGTAGTATATTATAAAGTGTTGTTCTTCTTATTGGTAGTTTCAATGCTATTGCTATCGTACAATTTAAGCGGATCCTTAGTATGACTTTTACTTTAATTGGTCTCACAACTATCAGTTTCTAATTTAGTACTAAAATTAAATAAAGAAATAAAAAAGTTTCGGCGCTTTTTGTGCTGCGCTAGAATCATATTTTTAATTATTATGCGGTATTTTGTAATACTAAAATAATATGATAACCCTGTTTGTCAACGCTTGTAGCAATTTATCTTAAGTAGAGAGTACATTGCTCTCTCGTAAATTTAATGCAATTATCAGGTGATACTTACGAGGCGTTTTTTACAAGTATGTACTTCGTATGTATTTGTTTTACATGCGATGCGTGTAGTGCTAGATAATGTTGCGTTTCAGTCGTTTAGCCAACTACACTGTATTGACACTGTAAACAATTATATCTTCTATTACATAAACGTAATTAACATCTGCAAAACTACTAACAATTAAGTAGATATGTAATAAACATTTCGTCATCGTCTAATATTTGGGCAGCTTGAGGTTCTCAGAAAATAAACAACACTTTAATAAAACATGGTATATGGTACAGGTTCCACAGTCTCGCTCGAAACGTTGTAGGTGTACCTACTTTTATTGTGCGAACTGCCAGAATGTGGAACTTGCTCCTGGTTATAATCTGAGTCTCCTTCTGTCGTGTGTGAATCTGTTTCATTTAGGCATGCTTGCTCCATCTTAGGCCGCATCGTCGATTGCGGTCAGACACAAGTCTTCTCTTTAAACTCAGTGATCAAAATGCGATACCATTAGATAAAAGTGAAAATGACAAAGGTCAACGAAAGCATTTACTACCGAAGCTGTTTTATAGTCTATAAAAACTGGGAGCACTTTACGTATAATCTATTCAAAGGCGGTAAAACAATGAGGGGCCACTTGGATTTTTACGCTTTAGTCAGCTTTAATACTTTGTGGTAATAGGTCAGTTGGAAATTATGAGTGTTACATTCAAGTACATTAAATAGGCTAGGTTGAGAGACACTCAACATAGAGACAGGAGGGTGTTAGGATTAGGAATTCTTGATACAGCATATTATTATGGCATGTCCCCGTGGCATAAATAAATACGAGTATAAAGAAAAACAGAGTTGAAATCTCTATTTGATAGGGGTTGAATTTCCAGTATATTTCCCTATAATTAATACACCTTCCAAACTTCATGTCTCTAGATTCAGCGGTTTAGACTGTATTAGTAGAGGACTACTCTTTTATTTATATATATATAATATAATATATGTATATACATATATATATATGTATAGATAGAGATCATAACGGTCTTCATTCAAATGAATTCCTATACATAACTATAAGTCTCTCTAGATTTTGAGTTAGTATAATTTGACCAACATTAAAATCTTTTTTTTTTGTAAATACGAGTACGATGCTGATATCAGATCAGAGTGTTTGGTTAAGTTTAGAGTTTCTGATGATATACAGGGGTAGGCACTCGAAGTGTTACCAACTTTAAGTTGCTATAGCAACCAAACTGTTTACAATATGGCGCCCATTTTTTCACAGTCGTAAGTCTATTGTATTGTTCCTAAACATACAGAAGCTCATTGTTTTTCGTCGCTGCTAAAAAAAGTTATCCAGATGGAATTCAAACGCCACAGTGTCATTACTTTGTATTTGGCTGGAAAATCGCAACCAGCCATTGTAAATGCGCTACGACATTTACATCTGAATAAAATGTTTGTGTATCGGACCATCACGCGTTACAATGATACGGGTAGCATCAAGAAACGCCATGGAGGTGGACATCCAACAACAGCAACATCATCAGAAATGGTTCGAAAGGTAAAGGCTAGAATTGAACGAAATCCACGACAAAGCGCAGTTAAATTGGCGAAAAGTCTTAATGTATCTGCCCGGAGCATAGGACGCATATTAAAAAATAAACTACAACTGAAGCCTTACAAAATACAAAAAGTGCAAGTCTTGACACTTGCACAAAATGCAGTTAGCCTAGAAAGAGCTAAGGAGTTAAAGCAGTTGCACGTTGATAGCATGCTTGAAAATTTGGTATTTTCCGATGAAAAAAATTTTACGGTTCAGCAATATGTGTACAAACAAAATGATCGCGTATGGTTAAAGTCTAAATCAACGACAATTTAGACCAACGAATTGCTCTGCGAAAGCAAGCACCAGCATCAGTGATGGTTTGGGCCGCGGTAACTGCTACGAGACGTTCACCTCTCGTTTTCTTATATATAATATCTATGAAGATAAGGATATTTTACAGAAACAACCATAATAATGCGCATAATCTAAGAATGGATGAAAGACGAAAAGAGATACTATGTAAGCCTAAAACACGCCCAGCCAAAGTTAGAAAACAAGGAATTTATATTAAGATATGTATGTTTAACAAATTGCCCCATGCCGTAGTTAATCTTCACGCGAACGATTTTAAACGAAAAATAAAGCGGTTTTTTGAGTCTACCCCAATTTACTCGGTCAAAGAATTTATGAACATGAAGCTGACTGAATCTTCGTTCGTGAGTGAGCAAACATAATTTTATAAGTAGGTGATAGCTAAATTTTTAATAAGACTTATCGTCATTGTTTTTTCTTACTAATAATTTTAATTTAATACTTAACTTATACTTAATTTATATAACATATTGTCAAATCTAACTAAACTATTATAGTCAAAACTCACAAAGTAATAATGACTTTAAGGTATCTTATTATATAATGACTTTATTAAATTCTACTCACATTAATGTAAACTATTTTAGAAGTATTATTATATCAGTAATTTATCTATTAATCGATACTACACAATCTTATTTAAATTTTGTAATTATGTGAATTGTAAAGTTTTTGACACAGGTACATTTGAAATTTACTAAATTAAGTATTGTGTGAAATATTGTAATGTGACTTGCCTAGTATAACATAAGTGGTTATAAGGCCAATAAATTTTCATATACCTACTGGTTTTGCAACAAATTGCAGTAGAAATAGGAAAATGCCCGTGTTCATTATTGATTTATATGGTTTTCTTTTATCTTGGATTTCTTTATTCCTATGTCCTTTAATGTATGCCCGAGTTAGAGAGGCATTTTCGAGTGTCACAGTGCTAGGTTTTTTTGTCAAAGACGATAAACGAAAAGAGAGGCTGAGCTGTCATCGCCATGTAGACAAGTACAAAGAAAAGGTCTGATACGTAACTCTGTATCTACTTAGTCACCCGTCGTGGCTGCTTTGTTAAATAGGCGCTTACTTATGGTACTTTAATAATGACAATATGATTGATAAGAAAAATTGATTAACGCAAAAGAACACGTCCAATCCCACTAGCATATAAATACATATTATACATAATGTTTGTCTTTATAGATATAATCTTTTTAGCTTGAACATGATGATACTAAGTATTAAATAATTCTAACCTTTATTTATATTTGTCCACAGGTAAGTAACTTCATGAGACCAAACAATTTTCACAGCAGATACGCGATGGTAAAGTAGTTTCTTTACACTAAATGTAAGAGGAATAGTTATTTACTTATAGCAAAAGAAACTTGGTGCTATTTATGTACCTACTACGTTTATAATAATGCAACCATGTAGACCTCTAAAGTATTTATCAACACAGATTAATCATTACAGAAATAAGTCATAGGATAAACAGGTTTTCTCCTGCGAACTTTGCGAACCATCTACCTATGCCAGTATACGCTATAGTTTTTGTATGAACCAAGAAAGCTCAAGTTAAAGTAATAATGTGGATTTTTTAATTACTGTAATAGGTATCCATGTGTTCGGTCGTATCTATCTGTTGTTTCCGTCCTCTAACGCAAGCGGACATAGATCTGTCGTTGAAAAGTAAATATTTACCTCAGAATTTACTTGCCGTTTGCTTGAATGGCGGGTAAAGCTCGCATTAGGCACCTTCAAGCATAAAATTCTTAATCTAAATAGTCTCGTCCGGGCCTAAATTCCTCTATGTCGCAAGATTAAAGTCCTTTACTCGAGCTCTGTTCATTTTGAGAGGCGTTGATGACTTGAATACGGCTAAAAGAATTTAGAGGCGTGTAGACGTTTTTATTGTACCCAAGAGATGGAAGCTGGGGATCATAAACTAACAAATATAAGCTTGTTTACTTGCTGGGTAGTAATATTCTGCAAATGTTACAGTTATTATAACATCACATGTTCCAATCTGCTTTGGGCTTGGCTATTGAAATGGATATCTTTCTAATTGCATTAATGTATTTTTGGATGTCTGTTTGGTACATTGATAAATGCAAGTAAATATCTCTTTAACTTTCATTTTTAACATCACGCAATTATACTTACCTACCGCGAAGCCAATTTAGGGAGTTATAAATATCATAGTATCAGATTTCCTCATTTTTCTCTACAAAAGTAGAAGTAAAACAACTACTGTAGCGACAAACAAATAATTCAGTCGCACGGGACATTTATCGTGCCCAGACCTTTCGAAGGACGCACTTGGATCAGCCCCTACAATAGAATCCCATCGCTAAACTCACTACGATATTGTTCGTCTCATTGATTCGGTAAAATCTTATCATGGCTCAAGGATTCGAACAAAAATAACAAGAGATAGTTCAATTATAGACATACAAATAAACTATGCCTAAAACAACTCCAAGGCACGTTATAGTAAATATACGTATCTCTGCCTAACCTAACGCTAAAATCGGGTCATGGAAATGTTTTTAATATTGTCGACGTGCAACTTCTTATTTCCAAGGGCTGCAAGATGTTCTGTGATATAACAAAATAATAGGATTTATATTTTCAATTAAATCCAAATTTTGAAATTCCTGTTGCTCTGTATGATTAGGCACAGCGTATGATTAATTGTCGAATCGTGAAACTGACTTATGTGTGATAGCCATTTTTACAAATTATCACGCATGTCTGCACTTGTACAATAAATAAATTGACTTCTACAAGTGCTTTTATTACCAAAGACGAAATGACTAACTATGTCAAAAAAATAATAATTGAAAGATAACCTATAGACCATTTAAAATCTATATACAATGAAATAATAATGTATGTATATATAATATGTATTTATCTACAGATAATAATACATTTCATAACATTCGTTCATAGGAAGTGTGAGCAATAGCTCACACTTCCAATGAACGCAGTCACGTTTTTACACCGTAAATATCATTTAGGATAATTTATTTAGTATGTTTAAAATACGTCATAAATTTACGTACAAGTATGACTTTGCTAACTTTTTTAACAAATTTCCTTTTTTTACTATCACACTACTTAAATTGAATTGTAAACAATGCGTTAGTATAGGGTTTCAAATTGAACGTTATCGATTCGTAGCCAATATATTTAGTGTGATGTTTCAGTACGGTATGTAAACCGGAGTCACCTTGGCTGTTGTTGTACACTAAATCTTGAGTAAATCCATATATCTAGTACTATAAGTATTTGAAGTCGTTGAATGTCCTCAATATGTAGAATACTTTACTGTTGACGCTATTATATTTAAACAGATTTTCTGATTACCATTGACTTGGCTAGAATGAGTCAATGTCCTCGGAACACAACAAAACGCCTAATACAACTTTATAAGAAAGGTAGCCTGTGCTTTATATAGAGCGAGAAACTGTTCCGACGTGAAATACCGCCGCACCTTCGAGAGGATACCCAGCTTTTTGGCAGCTAACTGAGCTTTGGACTCAATATACGCACCAAAATTGAGCGTTGAATTCAGCGTAACACCTAGGAGCTCAAGGTGGTCGGTTAACACCTTACTTTTGTTAAAGATTAAACCAGATTTTTACGATGTCGACAAGAAATATTTTGTGACTATTTTCGTTTGGTGTAATGTAGTAAGTATTATTATAATCTTCTCTGGCATAACACTAAAGTTTGTCTCGTATTCATTTTTTATAAAGATCTTACTTATAAAGCTCTTAGAATATGTATTACCAGGCATGAGTTAGCAATATTCATGAGCTTATTTTCCTGTCACAGCATAGTATCGGAACGGCGAACTTTATTAAACGAAAAGCTTTCCGCCATTTTGCACCCTTCAGGTCCAGTATTCTTGAGCGCTTTGTTAGCTTAGTTTCCTTTTGTAAACTATAATTACCCGACTATTCATTGAATATAAAAGGTCTCTCATTGATTTACAATGCCTTTGAAAGTTTGTTCTTGGCTAAGTAATTAGAAGATTTTCTCTTGTTCTTATAGGTATTGATTTTCTCTTTAGGTATAGTTTTTTTTTTATTGGGTCGTCGGTTCAAAGTTATGACTTTTGCGTACGTTTATAAATAGGTAAACTATATGAGAACAGTTGACCTCGCGAATATAAACTTTAGTTTAAGAAGGAAGATCAATCAACAAATTATTTCGGACGCTTTGAAATGTATGATAATCAGTTACCGTAAATGAATGAACAAAGATTATTTCTGAACCTCATAAAAATATCAAAGCGTTCAATTGGAAGTCACCAATTAATTCCTGGAAAGCGAAGCAACGATTCTTTTGTCCTGCGAATGATTCAGACCAGAGCCCTGCTATGCAGACGCTCTAATTAAAATCATTAATGCAGTGACAATGGCTGCAGACGGAAGCGACAGGCTGGAACACAGAGTCGTCTGGGCTCTGGGTTCAATGTACTATACAGAGTCATTAGCAAACCTTCTGGACCCACTAGTGAAGTGTGATAAAATCTATCTATTTCGTATAATTTCAATTCTCAACGGAGACTATTAAACTAATCTAGGTACTTCAGAAAAAGTGTATAGGGACTCGTTACAGAATTTAATTTTTGTCTTGTTTTTGTCCTCGACATTATTAGATCTAGCTATTTTCTGGATCATTATAACCTACCTAATACCAATAAAGTTATGTTCATTATCATGTACAGCGTATATTTACGAAATCTATTTAGGAAACACAATTGTCTCGTCTAAGTTCATTAAATTAGTCAAATACGCGTAAATAATTATATGAGTGCACCAGATAAGAAAGTAGATTCTGGAATGAATGTGTTCACAAAGATTAAATCCACTGGCATTACTTCCGTGACAGACTTATACAGGGTTATAGGAGTTTATGGTCACGACATGATGTTTTCTTAAGTAGACGTTTTTCTAACGTTCAAGGACCCCGTATGAATAATAAAAGTATTGAAATCACCTGATAAAATTTTTTTTGTGCATAATGTAGTTAATAAACACTATACTGAGTAGTCTGTAGGTATAGCATTTGATCGATCTATTCTCTGAAATCCGAACTTTCAGATTATTCAATTTAAGACATGAAATTTGGAAATTACGCCCATATCGATAATTATAGGACCAATATTTATGCCAAGTTCAAAGCATGTTTATAACCCTGTGTATATACTGTTATGTATTCTCTGTCATGGAGCTGATACATACGTGGGAAGAACGGGACCGGGGACGGTGAACCCACCTGCTTTCCACATCGTTGCTTCCGCATTATTCCCACTAGGTACATAGACATGCCTCTTACCTATCTCTTGTTACGGCTTGTAAACAGTCTAAGTATAGTTACGAGTAAGCATTGATTTATCAGGCGATAACATAAGTTTTTTGGATGAGTGACCGTCAGTGGACTATTTCGTGTAGTGACAGTTTACACTCGTCCATGGCCTTGACTCAAGCGGTGGCTTGACAGGTTCTAATTAAGTTGTTTTCTTCTCAAAGTCCGTGTGTTCTGTCGAAGCCGTCAGATTGGCCCAAATCTATGATGGCTAGGTACATCTTACGTTTCTGTGGCTTCAATTCTTTTCTGAATTGTTTGTTGTAATAATTTAGGGTTTTGATAACCTTTAATAATAACCTTACCTGTTTATAAAGATAATTGTTCTCCTCTGCATTCTGCATATATACGACTTTCAATTGTCGAAAAATGTCGAGGTCAAAAAACAAGAGCTTATTCGATTCAGTTCAGTATTAATTTTACTATCGGATTTTTGCAATCGCTTGACTTCAGCACAATGACATACCCGTATGAGCATTATAAGAATGTCTAGGCCATGATCTGGAAGTTCATTGGAGTTGACATTTTCCTACTAAACCTAGTGTAGTTGCTACTACCAGAAAGCTATCATGTAAAATTTTAAAGAAAACACTTTAAAATCTTTGAAAATAGATTTTAAACTGCTTTTCTCGTATGAGTACTATGACTGTGACGTGTTCTTAGATCATGACGATATAATTACACACCTTGTAAATATTATAAACCTCAGAACCCATCCCGGTGTGGCTTCTAAAGTATTAAGTGTACCTGTAAAAAATATCTCCAGGTTCAGTCATCGATCGAGCCTCACCTCCTATTTGATATTCAGATGGTGCTCGTAGTTCCGTTTCGAAAGGAAATCTGTATTACAATACAATGTGCCCTTTGTTAAGTGGATTCTACTCAATTAAGTCGAACTTCCTTATTGAAACGTTGCCGCGTTGGTCGCTGGTAAGACGACGACGACGGAAATATATTTAGGGAATACTCGTCTTGTGGGGGAAATTCAAAGTCGATCGATTTGTCTTTGGGTTACTTTGAGATTTGTAGACATTTTCTAAATCAAAGGCGATTTTCCTGTTCAAGTTTCAGGTTATAAATTTTATTAAGAATATAACATAATACAATTTCTACACTGCCACACTTAGCTCCTCTCCTACCCTCACGAGATGTTGCCAGCTTTGCTCTCAACCAACACCATTCTGTTCAAGCTATCCTGCTGCTCGTATAAAACACTTTTTCCCTGTCAATCACACAGGCTAAATCTCATGATGTATTTAAAAACCTGTTAAACAATTATTTGGCCATTGAATTACTTTACTACCTCGCAGCATCACTAATGCTGCTAAATCATCATAAAGCCCCCACTTGTAGCGTCTCGCACTACAAACTGTCTAATTTTAGCCTACCGCGTGTGGGGCGAAGTTTTACACTCATCTCCGGTGTATGTACGAGCAGTAACGACAGTACTTTTCTTGTATTGGTTGAGTGAATACGAGTAGCTCTTTCTTTTCGGTAGCAGGAGAAACGGGAAATCTTCACAAGATATGTAAGGGATACGTGGAATTGTACCTACTAAAACTCCCTCAGTGACCTGTTCCTGTGCTTGAAGCAAAGGTTTCGAGATCTCCACGTCAATGCACGAGCCGTCAGACCGACCGACGAGACAGCATAAAATTGTCCGTCCGTCCTTATAACCATAGTGTTTTCCTATTACTACTGCAGCAGCGTAAGCCACATGGTGTCCTTATATTGGATCGGTTTATGTTAGGCAAGGATTTTTCAATGCCTTAATTTGCCCTAAAATATCTGTAACCTATAACCCTGTCACCTGTTACGACATCCAATTGTTTTGCAGTATTTAGTCTTACTAACTACTAGTAAGTAGTAAGTAAGACTAAATACAGATAGACTAGATTAGACTAACAAAATCGACTATTATTTTAGTAAAAATATTTCCGTTTGCTGTCCGTACCGAGTTATTTCGCCCGCTCACCGCCGAGTGTAGTTGTGGTTAATCAGGAAACACCTCGTCCAAACATTTTATCCGCGCCACTCATTCTGTTATTGAGTTCTCAGTACGTCTCAACACACCAATATTTATAACCAGATTTGCCACATTAAAGATCATTGCTCTAAGTTCAATGCAGTACGTTCAGTTCAGTCTTGCCTTACAGTTCTAGGTAATCTTACAGGGACAAGACAGCTGGATATCCCTAGATTAGAAATAGTGTTAGAAAGATACCGGTGAGGTCTTCTGGAGATCCCTTAATCAAATCACTGAGACAGGTCACCAAAGAGGTTATAGAAGGTTCAATCCTACATACCCTTAATCCATTAAGTTAAGATTTTCCCCTGTTATGTAAACGAAAAAAAAGTTGCTATTCTGACAAGTTTTTTTTTCCTATCATAGATAGTCAACTTTCAGGTTTATCTGAATACGTCTGTGATGAACAATAGATTCATCTCAATTAGTATCGAAGTTCAGAATTGCAGGAGCATCTAAAGGGCGAACTCATTCAAAGACACGCGGTCAATAGCCGAAGCCGGTTCGACTGTGCGACGCCAACTTTCACAAAACTTTGTGACATAATTGCTGAGACAATACAGCGGGAGCAAAGTACTAAAAAAATCTTATTCAAACTATCACGCGTAACGAAACGAATGCCAAATGCGTCAACGCAAACGTCCTTTTGCCAAAACGTGTTGAAACAATCAACAATCACTAGTCTTGATATAACAATGCTTGAACATCTTCTTGTCTTGTTTTCTATATATATTATAGTAGTATGGAGCCCTAAAAATGGTAGCGGGTTGATCGATTGTCATACTTCGTTGTATTTTGAACTGCAAGTAATAATACTTTGGACTTTCTGGTATTACGCAATTGGCTCCAAACTTGATTTTGGATCTTATTTATCCGAATAAAACAAATAAAATTCAAAAATTTGAAAAACTCCCGACTTTTGTTGTATTCGTAGCAACCATCTTGGATTTGAAATTATTATAATGATAGTGTTCTACAAGTCAAGCCATTCATTTGATAACCATATTGAGGGTATTGTGAAAAAAGTTAATCCGCCATTTTACCACCCCGTTGTTATATTGTTTAAGAAAACGGGTTTTCACGTGTACCTGATTGTTGGAAAGGTCAACTATAGGGGTTTCGTTCACATTCGATGAACTTCACCAGGGATGAAATGAGCCGTTCGTGTCTTCCACGATGACACGTCCCGCACTGAATTTAAACAACCCGTTGTTTTTGCGTACCTAAAAATAAAATAGAACGTGTAAAATAGGACTCTATAGAACAGTTCAGTATATACCTAAACGAATTACCGTCAGTAAATAGTCTCTATACGATCCAGAAGCGTAAAACCTCGACGTCTATAATTGTAGTCCAGTTCCAGATGTAGTGAACCCACGTCCAGGATGCTGGATGTCAGCCACGTCCTCTGTCAGGCAATTGTGTGGGGGCCGTTTGTAACTATTTTCGCCCAGACTCTCGCTAATGACAGTAAATTGCCCCCTCGACGATCACAAAAATAACACGCCAGAAATAACCACCGCGTGTCAGACGGTCACTTGCGTAGAAGGGAATGTTACCTCACCACCAGCCCTTTATGTTTTAAACTATCTGACAGATAGGCAATTGTTTCGTAAAAAAAGAAAAAACCAAAAACAAAGTAATAATAGGTTAGTATGCAAAGTTTAAAATCTCTTATCCGAGGTAGAGTACGCAATTTTAAACAAGCTAAATAAATGTAGCCAATTCATGTTAACTATATCACATCGGTCCTGGAAGTTTTAGCTAGCGCAGTGCAATGACTTTTTTATGATTTCGCTTATTCCAAACTATGTCGCTAATTTCTGAAAGTCATAAAACGATCCCACGGTTGCTTTACGATCTACTATCACGGCACGTCCCACTTTTTCTGAGGTGATTCGTGCACACGCCACGGATCGAAAATTTTCAAAATACGGTAATAATCGTACATTTATATATCTAATCCTATTGTAGGATCTACCATAAAAATCTATCCTATATTTTTCTACTCCTATTATGGATATTTACTTACATATACGATATATATTCTTTAAGACAATTACAAACATTGTCTTTCTAATAGAACGGAGGTAGAGCTATATGTTATCATTACGCATTGAAACACCTGGTAGCTTCCTATGTATCTTAATATATCGGAAGGCATAAAACCTTTAAATCGCATATGAAGACGGATGGCTTTGAAATTTCGGCCAGAAAAGCATCATCGAACTTTGTTTATTAATCATACACTTATATAAGACGGGATAAAGAACACAGACGCTTCGCTCGCTCGCCAATGTCATTCGAGCGCAGTAAGCAGATAGTGCGCAGTTAGCATGATGAAGCAGGAAGGTCTGCGAGCGGTCAGCGGGTCGGAAGCGAGCCGATTGTACTCCACGATCCGGAACCACCGTTACGTCCTGCCCATTCTTCTTGTTGATTCACGTCACAATAACGCGGTATTTTGATGGACGGATGTTGAAATCAATACGCCGAAATAATGCTGCCGGCATAACAAACAACGATACACTTGCTGTAGTGAAATCTTCCTAGCATGCTCGTAGAGTTTTTTTTTTCTACCACGTTCAAAGTTGTAAAATCTGTCGCCAAGCACATAGCGGTGTGTTCCGGCAGCCTTCCTCGAGAGCCAGTGTATTCTAGACTAGGCATGCTCCATCTAGGGTTACAGTATCGCTAACTTCCGTGGTAGTGCGAACTTGTGGTCAAATGCCTAGCTGTATAGTTAAAAAAACATTCTTGTGGATGTGTGGTTTGGCAAATGCCTCTTCCAACCAATAAAGTAGCAATCGTGCTTATAGAGTCCCATTGCTGTACACGGTCTCTATGTTGAGAGGTTGCCAGACAGTCCAGCGTGCTTTCGAATTTGTAGGTTTTGGACTTCACTTATCTTGGAAATCTATCAAGCTTCTCTGCCAGGTTTGCAGTGTATACGCCGTATAATATTATCATGCGGCATAGAAACACACTGGAATCGCATAAATATGGGGCAAGCTCTGGGAAAGTTAGTATAAAGACATTCTTTATGTTCATAGACAATAACTTGTTACTCTGATATTAGTTTGTACAGGTTACATTTTCACACGCTTATATATGTTATTGTAAATGTTAGCTTAGCCGTCGCGTCATCGTCATAAGATTCGTCTTCATCTAACATAGATTGAGCACGTTTCGGTACCTGCTTGGATATCTCTATTCACGTAAATTATATTTCTGATCTTGTGATAATTTAGCTAAACATGCATTATGACGCAACGATTCTCGTTTAATATATAAATAATAAAGTCAGGTGTTTCGACGCTTCGTAATCTATATATGTATATTAGCGGACCCGACAGACGTTACCCTGCAAAAACCTAGACACCGACTACAGCGCCATCCGCCGGGCTGATTAATGAATACACATACAAAAAGATTCATTCAAATCGGTCCAGCCGTTTAGGTGGAGTTCAGTGACATACACACGTACAGTAGAATTATATGTATATATTAGGATATAAAAGAGTAAGTCCTGAGTGACTTACTTACTGACTGACTGATGACTATCAGGTCACAATTATGCTGAACCTAGAGATGTGATATTTAGAGGGTGTATTCATTACATAATGTAGGGGAGTATTAAGAAAGGATTTTGGAAATTCAACCCAATTCCATTTTATGTCGCCTGTACTTAATGTCGCGTGTAACGCCGCGGGTGGCTGCTACTAGTCGATGATAAAATAAAGATTTAACCAAATAGGTCAAAAAGTTGTTGTGAGATATAAGAGTCACAATACACACATCACAACACAAAATAAGTACGCTCGCTAGATCAAGAGTTTGTAAAGCTCTAGGTATTATATGAATACACAAAATACTATAAATAATCCATCGTAAAAATACATAAGAACGATCTATAATCTCTGTTATTTGGGCAGTTGTTTTCCACTTTCGACCGATCCTGCTGACGAAACAGGCTTTAATCCAAATTGATCGTAGCATAACATAAAGATAAACATTTTATGCCGACGTACATCGAACTTTCTTCCCGCTTCAAAAGTAAAAGTCGTGATGTCTTAAGGGAAAACAACCGTAGAACACTTTATCTCTGAATTATGAGAGGAAAGCTTTTACTTAGTTCGTTGTGAAAAGTCGTCCAGGTTTATTTATCGTAATATAACCATCGTCTTTAGAAACTGTCGCGCTACTACACAGCACTGGCTTAATTTTTTTATCCTGATCGATCCTACTCGTATATATCCTCTAAAAAGTATATCCCGTTTAGACTTTGCTTTTTATATTATGTATCTACTTCACTGAGTCGTTATTCTTTTTCTTCTTTATATAGGCGGAGAGTTTCACCCTAGTGCCAAAGTTTCTACATCTTCCACATGACTTACGATTATTATTCGAAGACAATCAACCAATCAATTCGATATACACGAGTAGAACGAATGTGACGCTACAACATGAATAAGTATCCTGTCATACCATTGTGTACCAAATTCAGTGAGACTTCGTCGTATTTCCCTGCTTTATAAGGTAGTACCAAGTAGTACCAACGTCCTAACCTTTAACGACAGTAGTTTTACTAACTAAATTCGTACATATACATCACAATAGATGTGTTAATCGCTAATGTAAATCATAACAATAAATAATTCAAAAAGAATAATAAATGAAGAAGAAAGAAATCTTTTTAATCAAAAAGGTTTAATGAATAGTGATCCAGCACCAACTCTGGCATGTCTCATTATCTAAAGCCGCCCAAAAAGTTCTTTAAAGTTAATGAAGCCACGATCTCGGCCCGGACCTAATTCGAGCACCTTTATCTTGGTATAAGTACCTAGCTATTATGTAGATACCTCCTCTGTCCTTTCTCGTTAAGTCAGTAGGCAGTTTATGTATCTAATCTTTTGTGATTGGAAGAAAAAAGAAAGCTGTCTACCTAATCAAGTCTTTTTAAACACATTGCATTTAAAATATTTTCTCGCCGAGGTAGATATAATAAAAAACAAATTGGTAGAGCACATAATAATGGCAGAGCAGTTATACAGAGCAATTTAAAACTGCATTCCCCAGCACTAAACGTGATTTTATCAATGCTTTGACATACAGTACCTAAATGAGTTTTTGATTGGAAGGACTCCAGAATAAAAATTCACATTATAAAATTTTAATTGATATGCTCACAAAGCTTAAAATACAACAAAAATTTTGTAATAATTGTGTGTGCGAAAACAACTACATTTTAGCTAGAAGATGAATTAACTCTTTATTGCAGCCACACAAACATCAAATATACAGGAAAAATACTATTGTAACAAGTGATACTGTTTTTAAAGACTTTCTTTTGGAGGAATATCGTTGTAGGAATGTTAACGATAGAAACAAACAAGTCTATGACTGTATTGCCTGTGTGATTCAGTCTGAATTACGACTACCAATAATAGGCAAAGTTACTAGTTACTGCTATAAGCCCGTTTTATGCTTCAATTAAAATGGGTAGAAAGGCATCTATTAAATGTCAAAGAAAAACATCGTTCGAGCAAATAAGTTTACAAGTTCTTGGATACTCAACGAATATACTATATTCGTAAATCTTCATCAATAAATACTTGAAATAATGAAACACAGGGAATTATTCAAAATTATTATATCCATATCTATATCTGCCCGGACTTCGGTTTTATATTTTATCAAATCACGTATCTAGTTAAATACTATGAATCATCAAGACCCAGGTAGATGTCCCAAAGAATCTTAAATACCAGAGCCAGGCTAGTAAAAAATATAAAACATCGACATAGTCAGCGTCCTTACCATGATCGTCTGAACCATTAGTTATCCTTAGTCACGAGAGAAATAGACCCCAAAACTCTGTGTAACAATGTAGTGGACATTATAATAATTCACTGAACCGGCACAGAGATATCTTGTGTCAAAGACGTGAGTACGTAGAAAGCTTGTATTTCTGCTAAAAGTTTGTGTGACTTGAAAATACCTACCCAAAATAGTTGAACTTTTTGTGGTGTGTAATAATTTTAGGGTTGTCAGGTGACTCGATCATCAGGAGTCAATAGACCAGTTCCAGGTCATAACCCTGCACGTTAACTACTCGTATTTACTTACTCCATTCACTTTTTGAAGATTTCTAGAAAAGTGGAAGATATCATGGCATGATTTTGGCGCATGGTAAATGAACCTCCTGTCACTTCTGTCCAAGCTCTTTACTTAAAACAGTACCTATCAACAGTTTATTACTCTGATAGTTTAAAATCTTTAGGTGATCTTATTTTTTGTGTAGCTACAGACAAAAATCCTTATAAGGATTTTTGGTACAGACAACCTGATAATCATCTTTGTGCCAATGTATGCCTCATAATGTGTACAGTTCAATCTCATTTATTATATTAGAAAGTTATTAGTGATAGAATCTCTGCCAAATGACCCACGAGTACGCCTCAGCCAACACGCGACTACGACTTGCTCACGTTCTTTATCACGTGTAGCTACGCTGAATTATAAATTGTACCTACTTACCTAACTATGTAAACTCGTAGAGTTATCATTGTATTACTAATACCTACATAGTCACGTGAGTAGGTAGGTATAATAAATCCAGCTTTAAGATAATCTTTGTATAGTGAATGTCAAGCGAAATGGCTAACTAGGAACATCCTGTTTTCTTAGGCCGCAGCGATTTTTTCCGTATTAAATTTTAGTACCTATGTGTATAGTAAATAAAGATTAATACCTCTAATATTTTTGACTGCCTCAGATAAGTAATTTTGGGCTAATACAATAACAATGTATAACTGCGTAATTACCATAAGATATATACCTCTACTTTTAATTTCGTTTGGCCGGATTTTATTGTACCCCCTCAGCTGTCTTCTGATTTCGACGCCAGGACCACAGAGAATGTGTTTGGATTGATTCTTCGTCTAAGTCACTGTCGCAGACCCATTGAACTTTGTTTCCCATACATGGTTCCTATCTATAAACTAAGATTGATTCTTCGTAGGCCTATTAGTTTCTGTGACAGGGTCTGTCTATGTTTTATCTATGAGCGATAGAATTGAGACTTCGAGGAATAAACTGCAAAGTCATCATAGTTACCTACCAATGTAACCAAAAGCATCTTTTAAACGTTTCGGATTTATTGATAATTGTTGTGTGTTGTGACCGTAACTGAGCATATACTTTATATCTAGACACAGAACAAATGATGGTACAATGTGGATTAAGTTTCTTGTTCGCATCAATACGTTATTTTATCCTCTCATACACATTACATTCTTGTTCATTGTCAGATATCTGGGTGATGATTGTACCCACTACCGGTAGTTAAATGATTTTATTGAGCTTGCATCTGTTCGGTTTTACGACTAATCGTGGACGCGTTGCGTCTGTTATCCAACGTGTTCTCAATTATTTAGTTTTCCTTTACAAAACGAAATACATTACAAAAAATATAATAAAATAAAATATGCTAGTGTAGCAAATGACCGAGAGGAGCCCTGACTAGCAGTGGGATTTTATGGCTTGATATGAATGTATTTCAATCTTTCGCATCTAGCGTAAACTAGTTCCTACGCAAGGTCTCTGGTCATGTTCATCCCACTTATTCCGATTGTCGCCGTTGCATAAATCCGTGTGCAAAATTAACCCGACCCTGGCCTGGGTTCATCGTAATGAACCTTTCAGCCCTAATAAATAGCTCTAGCTAGCCGCCTGAGCCAAGATTGTTAGAAAATAGTGCCAAACGTCTTGTGGACACGACGTAATTAGCGTAGTTATTGACCCAGACTATTCAGCTGTTTGCTTTGACTCAGATCAAAGAATTGTTACAGAACATTTGTCTAGAATGAATATGAGCAACATGTAAAATGAAAAAATAGTTTCTCTAAATCGATTTTAAGAGCTTACCTAATTACTATTAATACGAGTAAATTGTTGTAATATAGTGCTACACGTTTTATAAGATTTACCGAATTAATCTAGTTAATAGTTCTCTATCTCTCTCTCTCTCTCACAACTCACATGTTCATTCCTTTATCACATATTTCGTCGAAAGCAACACTAATATCCATATTTTCTGTTTTTTTCCAGGACGACTTCGCCCCCCGGCGAGCCACTAGTGAGGGCGCCCGTGGGCAAGCCGCGATGTCCTCCTGCTATTTCGAGGCTTCGCGTGGAGAAGGTGGAAGGAGGCTTGGCAGTGGCTGGCGTGGTCGTCGCGGCTAACTGTCAGATCGTCCTGCCAATATTCGGATTTTTGTTCATGCTTGTTGGCTGTGTTCTTACTGGTAAGTTTTTTTTATGTACATAGATAACAATTACTGAGACTTATGATAGTATATGTTTCTAGCAGTTTCTCTATTAGAGTGAGTTTGAAATGTTCGAATATGCTATTTTCGTTTAAAAAGTGGCACATCCAGTCCTTAAAATATTTCTAGTTTGAAATACGCGGCAATTTGTATTTTCAAAAGAAAGGAACAGAAGAAACTAGATACGCATAATAAACAAATTTGAATCCTAAAAAACCGAAATTGGTTTTACTAATTATTTATATCCATATAAATAAATAGTAAAACCAAAAGTATATCTATGACCAACTGTATAATGCATTTTTTTCGGGGTTCCGTATATTTTTCAATGTATAATTTGTTTTCATTTCGTTGATGAATTTTTAGTTATAATATTATAGCGTAAGGTTTATTAAGGTACCGGTCGCCAGGTCTACGACTTCAAAATAGGGGTCGAGATTGTCAATAAACCGAGTCATATACCATATAGTGGTATATTTTATTAAACAAGTAATAATATTTTTAACGTTGTAATTTAAACCATTTCAGCGGCATCATATCGCGGTTGCGGTGAGAACGAAGAGCCGGATCATTATGCGGCGCGTATTGCGTTTACTGGCAACTCGAGGGTGCTTGGCCCGGTTTGCATCGTCGCTGGAGCTCTTATGACCATTGCTGGTATGAAAGTTCTTTTATTTACTATTTATTCTCTGACATATTAGAAATATTTCATCCACTTACGTAAGAGAAAATAAAAAACCGACATTATTAAATGACTTAGATATTAAATTACTTGAAAAAAGAATAGGTTATGAATTTGCCTGAATATTTTTTTTATTATGTTCCCCAATTTACCGATTTGAAAAACGTTATTATTTGATAGAGTAGGTAAACTCTCCAGATATACTTTGCAGGTGTAGGTGATTACAAATATATTTTTTTAATTCGTCCCAGGACTATGTTTATAAATTAAAACAACAAATACTTTTTTGTGATTTCAGGGATTGTATTATGCATACTAATGCGTACAGCTCAACGTCGCCAGCGTAGGTTGGCGTTCCACTGTCCTATCCATGGAGACTTCTATCCGCTTAGTCCTCAAATTAGCAGAAAATATTCTCGTAAGTACCTACCTACTATAATGTTTAATTACCCGTTTGTGATACGTTTTAGTTATAAGTTTGCTACGCAATAATTAGTTTTGTAGTAAGTACCTACTGTACTTCTTTTTGTATATTTCGCCATTAGAGTGAAGTACCAGTTAATGTAGGTACACATGATCTGCAGATTACCTGGTTCGATTAGTTATGCAAAATTTTACTTAAAACACCAAATATTCGCACTTTACTAGTTAATCTTCATATCACGGGATGATACAACGTTGAAGTGCAGGAAAAATTGAACGAAACACTTTCGTACCGTTTTTTCAGGTTATGTTAGCTTAAAAACGTTTTTAATTCTTTGATTATCGTCCCTCAAATTATATTTAATAAGCACCAACAATTAATTCTGACGTTTTATTCAGACAATAATCTATTTTCTGCACTTGACGGTAGGCTTGGTTGTTATTCTGCATATTATCTAGTTAATTAAGAAATTATAAATTTTATCCACTTTAAAAGACCAGAGAAAGGTAATCTGCACATTAGGTACCTTGGTAATCAGTTAGACTGATTTATGCACATTAACGGTAACTTAACATTCTATGAAATTAGAACAAACAATAAAATGTCAAATGGAATATCTGTTTGTTTCAAAAGATGTGATAACTTAGTAAGTTTTAATGTACACCACCGTCCAACAATTATTTTATTAATTTCTCTGGCATATTTTTTAATTATTTATCTTTGAATGAAAAACTTCCTCTTTAGTTCAACTATTTTTAAGAGTATCACCGACCCTTCACTGTTTTCGTGTTTCAGATAAAATTTTCGTTCCGGGACCTACCTCTTTTCACCTCCTAAATTGCAACGTAATTTTGGTTATTCGTATCAATCTCTTCACTATGATGTATTTTAGGTCCACACGTTTTATTATTTTGAAAAAAGTTATTGAATTCTGTATATAAAGGCTTTTAATAGGCATCGCATCAGCACAAAAATATTACTACTTAGGAAGCTTGCAACTTTAAAGTGATATAAAAAACAGAAATAAATAAAACGGTAATGCCTAGTAAATAATGTGTTATATGAAAAAGCTATGTGAAAAAAAAACATTGGAAACGGACAACATTAAAAGGTAGAAAAGAGCTATATCTTATTGTATAGGCAAGTTGGCGGTCTATAGCTATCTAACATGACCTACGTTTTGTATACAACAGGCAGCCCCGCTGGTCTCTGGCGCTGGCTGCGGAGTTGGTTAGGCCTGGTGGAGGACAGCGAAGCGCCGCGGTGTCCTCGCTCCACCGAGCCTGCATCACCAGCACGCGCAGATGCCCCGTGCCCGCCGCCATTACCTTTCCTAGTGCCATCCGATTCCGTTGTGTAAGTATGAAACATAAAATACAAAACTGTACTTGGATCTAAAGTCACTTGTAATGTTACTAAAATATATTAACTTATTTTAACTATGATAGGGCAAGTGCCTTTAATAACATAACAAAATGACTAACTACAATACCAAAAAAATTATAGCGGCAAGATTACCTATAGACCATTTAAGATCTACAGATAATCCAAATGCACCAACCCACCACCAGAGGGCAGCGTGCCTAGAATGCTAGCCGCATTGCCACTCTGAATAGCAATGCTTATACGTTGAGCCAGATAAAAACCGGCATTCTTGTCACGCGTCGACTAAAATAGTTTTTACTAAAATAGTTTTCTCTTTGTAAGTTTGTGTCATTATTTTGTATTTAGAGAAAAATTGTAAGTATTTGGCATAATTTTAATTTAGGTATAAGAACTCAAAACTGAGAAGACTCTGATTTCCGCGAAACTGTTCCACGACTAGTGCGGAAGCCAGAGGTTCTATATTACCTATTTTAAATCATGTTACAAATTGTGTATAATCAAGTCAGTTTTTAAGGACTAATTCACTATGGGTCTGGTCAATAATTAGAAGCTACCAAGCCCTAAATAACACAGTTACACAGGCAGACACATCAAACTTATCATAACACTTCTCTTTTGAGTCGGGGATTAAAAACCAACTTGAAATTTTGGATTTTATATATTACTAGATGCGCCCCGCGGTTTTACCCGCGATGGATAACTAATGATCCCATAAGAGCACTTCAATTTTCCGGGATGAAAAGAAAGTCTATGTATGTGTTAATCTATCTCCATACCAAATTTCAACCAAACCAGTTCAGCAGTTTTTATGAACAAACATTCATCCACATATTCATACATCCACACATTCTTACAAACAATCGTGTTTATAATATAAATAGAGAGGAAATAAGAGAACTACCTATTGCATGCCCTCGTTAGTACTTTTGTTTTTGTCTTGTCATTACAATATTTGCGTGCTGATTCTACGTGTAGGTATTAGTGGTTCTTAATGATGAAATTGATTTATACTACCTGGTTAAATCTTCAAAAAATTTGATTGTGGATATCAGGAATCTTATTAATTTGTGTGTCATTGTTCTTTTCAGGGGAATAGCATCAGTTCTAGGAGCACCGCTTAGTCCAGAACAAACGTTCGGTTCCATAAAGTCACTAGCTATATCCAGGGAAGTGGCTAGTTTCCCCTTGTCACGTTCACCAACTCCACCACCTTTGAGGTAATTTTATTCTTCGCTAGTTATAATTATGTCACTTTTCTATTGTACTCGCATAAAGCCTATTTAAGTTGTAAACTGAGTTTAGTTACAACTACTTTTTTAATAATGACAGTACCCAATGACAGTTATAGCTTGTAATATAATATTTTGTCGTCCTGTTTTGAGGTACCCACATAATGGTGATCATTCTGGAGCTAGTCTAATATACTAAAACAAATCTACGAGATGCCCTTGTGCTATAATTCAACTGTTGGTAACAAATAATAACTTGTTATTTGTGAATTGTCATTTAAATATAGCATACCTATTTCTTTTGCAGTTGTCCTCCATTCAAAGAAGAGTCGAAATGTCTTGAAGATAGCATCCCTAACGCGACTGTGATTCGCCCCGACTTCGACTGCGGATCGCCCACGTGCAACTATCGAGTTGTAGAATGTAAATTAACTACGACAGACGAAATACACTGCACTGTACCAACTCATGCTAGCATACACCAGATCTCAGAAAAAAAACAAAAACCTACTTCAGTATCGATAACGATACCCGATGAAGGCAAAGGCTAATAATTTATTTAATAAAATATTTACTAGACAGAACATCTTAGTGAAAAAATGTGAAATCTTCGATGTGAGCAATGGAATGGAATGTCTTCGGTTATTACTCGTATTTGGCGTTAAATGTTTATCTATGTACATTAAAATTCTGTAACATCAGTGCAATGTAAATAAATATTACACACGTAGATTTAAATATTGTTCTACCTTATTAAGGAACTAATTATTCCGGAACATTACATTGAAATTCTACAATTTTTCATAAAAAACAACGTGCCCATAAAATCGGAATCTAGGACACTAAAAACGTCATTAGATTTCTTTCGACAGAGTTAAATTTAAATAGTTAAATAATTATGTAGGTACATTTTTTATGTCAGCTTTAACTTTATTCTCACCAGTAGGTACATTGCGCCAAATATTGCATACATGTCCGAGCAAAATTGTTTTGTGTAAGTTAAGGGATATATTTTGTGAATTTATATGTGCTAGTGAAAGATATTATGTATGTAATGGCATGTACATGAAGTTAGAAATTTAATTGTGTCTGTTTTATTTTTAAAACAAGCATTTTTATATTATTATTTACCATATTTTCATCGCTCTTGGTTTCCGCTGTTATTATATTTGACAGATTTATATAATTCTTTAAAGAAGTATCTATTACATAATTTGGTAATTTTGGCATTCTAGTCTTAGTAATCTTTTGTATTACAGTAGTAATATGTAATTATCGAATCCATTCAAAGCATATAATCTTCGTAAGTAAATGTAATGTGTTGAAAGCTAAGTGATGGTATAATTTTATCTCATTAATGATAGTTTTATCTATTAAGCATTATAAATTATATTACAATTATTGTGAGACGCGACACGATTTTGATTTAAATTGGCTAATCATTCGCTTTGGTATCTGACTCTGTTGACTGTAGTATGTAACCAAGTGCGTCGCCAAGGGGTAGGTAGGTAGGTAGAGGCAGCAGCCCCCATAGAGGAACATTTTACCCTCAAAAAGATAAGAGCTTGTTACATATTGGACACAAAACAGTCTTTACTACAATCTCTGTTTATTAAAGATTGTGTGTGGAGTTACAAGTGCTTGTATTTTCATAACTCCACACACACACACACACAAAAGTTTGACTACTATAATCGGCTACCAATGATAGGATTAGCCAATTTATATGAAAAGCATTGGTGTTTTATCAATAATTTAAGCTACACAGTCGTTTGGTATGAAACTATTATAATCTTAACACCTGTTTACCTATTACCAGAACTCAATATTTCTCTTTGTTTCATACATATTTCGTAACCCTAGTAGATGTAACTTAGTTTAAACCTGAAATGTGATATTATAATTTTACAGTAAAAGTACTTTATTGCTGTTGTAGTCACTTTGTTTTCATGTTTGTATCCAAATCATTGATTTTCATACTTTTTGTAGTTTGTTTGGTAAAAATGCCAAAAAGGTTGCCAAAAGCATCATTTATCGCGTCCATGTATTTGTGTCACTGTTAGAAGTACCATGTTAATAAGTAAAATATTGTGCTCAGTAAAAGACAATTTAGTAGGAAATGAGAATGTAGAGTTATCGTAGAATATTCGATGTAATTTAGGCACTAAGTTTAAGTAGTTAGGTCGTAAATGAGTTTGTGATGAAGGCATTTATTGGCCAAGTTATTCAAAAATTATAAGGAATGTAATTTTTTATAATCAAAACCTAGTTAAGTGCCACGCCTAAATATTATATTACTATGTTAAGCCTATTTAATATTGTTATAATTTAAGGGATGAAATAAAATACAATATTGAGT
This sequence comes from Ligdia adustata, assembly GCA_947049295.1. NCBI lineage: Eukaryota > Metazoa > Arthropoda > Insecta > Lepidoptera > Geometridae > Ligdia > Ligdia adustata. The sequence goes on from OX346223.1 coordinate 3,541,655, forward strand.
TGGAAATTGCATTTTTTTGTGTACCTACCTACCTAGTGATGAATTTGGAAGGATATAGATTAAATTTAAAAATCGTTCGAATGGTTAATGCAGTGACCGGTATAAGTGCATACCTATATGTACATAATATGCTCTGTAGAAAAATCTATGTCAGTAGAAGGCGATAGCAGTTTAAAAACATTTTGACAGAAGACAACAATTTCAGTACACTCTAGGTACAAAAGGGGTACCTACTTAACAGCCATATAAAATCTATATACATATTCTTATAAAATACACTATCTGGGCTGAGCCGTGTTACCCACTGGTCACCAATTTTTTGTGTCTATTACTCCGTAATAATGTAGCTTACTAACGCAAAAGAATTTAAAAAATCAGTCCAGTACCTACCTACTTTAAAGTTTATTCGTTATAAGTTATACAAATCTTTTCTATTTATAATATTAGTACCTATAGATAGATTAAGTATTTATTGTAGACATATTACATACAAAAATATAAATTTTACATTTTAGTGCCAAAAGTGTAAACAATAATTTACTAATTATAATCCGAGATTCATAGCACCAATCTGCTCTAAGATTTAGAGCGATACTCTTTCCGTAAAATGATAAGAGGCAGTTAGTTATCAATCAGTAAAGAATTTCAAATGCTTGGTTTGGTTTCAAGGCTATGGCGGATCCAGAAATTCCATATCTTTAATTGAAGTGAAAAAAAATTAAAGTACACCTCGTACTTTTACCCAGCTCAGTATAACAATCAATCAAAGTTACAAAAACAATTTCACAGAACTACTAGTAAGTACTTATAGCTATGATTTTAACTCTAGCTATTTTAAGAAATGATCAAAATGGACTCTCCCAAATTGATATCCTGAATCCGCCCCTAGTTCAGGTTGGTTACATACTAGGTTCACGCAAAGTAACACTTTATATACTAGCATTCCAGCCTAATATTACTTTAGAATCCCAATTCATCTACAAGCGCAATAATTCATAAATACCGCCTAACCTGCCGAAGAGGGTTGCCATAGAAATGTGCACAAACAAATCCACGTAGGTAGGTATTTAATGGTACAAGATGTACAAAATGCTTTTGAAAAATGCAGTCTTTTCGCCATCGTGGCGTTAGTAGGGAATCGCATCGTTTTAGATGAGTATATACGTGTATAGTAAACGCGTTGTACGGAAAAACATTTTTTTTTAACTAAAACTAATCTGCGGATCTCTAAAAATTCAATAGTATTTTTTTGTCTGGCATTTCCACTTCCTTGCACAATCGCATTGGAGAATGCATGACAGCCATCTTGAATTGGAATTTCGTGATTGCTTTGTGTCCTTCTATTAAAAAGTAATCTGAAATTAAATATTATTTGCTTCCCATAAAAGCAATCATAAAAATTATTCGCAATTAATATAAACTATTAAATTTTTCAGAAGTGAAATTAATGTGTAATAAACTAAAAAGATCACCAATAAAACAAATCAGCTGTTATCCGTCAATCGATGTCAACAAAATTACATAATTTTGTTTAGAAAAACAGAGCAGTCTCCGTTGTCATTTGGAAATAATGAAAAATGAATCTATATTTCATTAATTCATAAGACAAATTGGGAAAGTGTAACCAGCATTAACAACATTGTCGACGTTGTGATTTTTTTGTATGATGTAGTCGAACACACGTATTTTCAGTAATGGATCAAAACAATATTATAGAATGTGGAGGATTTTATTTTATCCATAATTTTGACTCGGGGAACCTCGGTCATGTAGAGCGAGTGCCCACGGAGCTTATAGGTAAGCCTCAAGTCATCATTTACAATCAAATTACAGAGCAGGTATAGCATTATTGTTTAATGATAATTTTTCATTGTGTATTGCCAAGTTTTGTACCATTCATGGTCTTGCTGTTTTGTAATGAACGATTATTTGTCGAATGTTCATAAGAGCAGAGTTCCCTTTAGTTGTAAAGTCCGTAGTAAAAAAGAGTACATAGAGATAATGGTGTAAATTATTAAAACATTTAAATCAACCTAGCAGAATTAAGTATCATACCTATTATCTTAGAAAAATTTATTAGGAGGCACTTTTTGCTTCTTCAATTCACTGCTAGCTAAACCTATGTTCCAGAAATTTTAGTAGAATTTAAAAATCTATAAGAAATTAGGCAGCACACTTACTTTTATGCACTATGTTAGTAATAATGTTAAATAGCAAGTAATTTAATAAGAATGTCTAAATACCATAAATTTAGTTGAGTATACCCAAAGTGTCCCACTACTGGGCTCGGGTTGAAAGGAGTGTAGACATAGTCTATCACACTTCCTAAATTACAGTTTGGGGACATTGTTTCCTCACAATGTTTTCCTTCACCTTTAAGCTTGTGGTAATGACGAAAAACTCATAGGGCATGCCTGAACCTGGAATTGAATTGAACCTTCCGCTTGAGACGTAACGGGTTAAACAACTAGGCTACCACAAACTTTGAGTATACTTTAGAGTTATTGTTTAGTGGTTCAGATTAAGAGTATTAACCCACAAGTCCATGGTTGCCAGGCTAAGCTGGACACAGTACAAAACAGTATTATTATAAAAAATGTAATGATAAATCAACTAAACATTGTTTTAGCTCCAAGTTTTAACACAAAGACGAACTCATCAGAAACACCCGACTATGAATTTAACATGTGGACACGGCCTGACTGTGCCGGAACAGAGTTTGAGAATGGAAATCGGACGTGGTTTTACTTTGGGGTGCAAGCAAGCAAGCCCGGTGTACTGGTGAGTATTTCAAACAATACTAACAAGTAATGCTTATAAAAAAGTCCATTAAAAGTTATTACCAACCCTAAATCGGCCAGTCACACTGACTAAACTAAAATTTCCTAAAATGATATCTGTCCTTTTCTCACTTTTGGAAACAAAAAGAGAGGAGGCAATTTTAGAACTGTCAAATATTTAGTTGAGTATACCCACAGTGTCCCACTACTGGGCTCGGGTTGAAGGGAGTGTAGACCACGCTTGCTAAAGTATGGGTTGGGGGACATTGTTTCCTCACAATATTTTCCTTTACCGTTTAAGCTTGTGGTAATGATGAAAACTCATATATAACAAATTAGGTTAGTTTAGTAAGTTTGGCCCGTCCTAATCGGGGTCAATGACTTCCATTATTCAATAGAAAAATATTTTATGAAACTGGAAACAAACTGAATCACACAATTAATAAAATAAGAGAAATTAGTGCTTTCAGTCACAAACCAGACCCAACTCACCATTATTCTGGTTGAAACAACCAGCGTTAATTATGGCAGGCCCGATAGAACTTTATCAGTTATAAAAATCAAACCTCTGAACAGATTTTGATAAAATATTTTTTTTTGTTTTTAATTCAGTGAAAAAGTAACAACCATATACAATTATTTCAGTTGATGATGATGTAGCCTTTATTTTTTCAGGTTTTAGTATCCATTTCCTAATAATGCTCATTTACAGAATAATTTATGTACTTACTATTTTCATTTCTTCATTTAAGTAGCTTGATATAAAAACCAAACTACTGGACCGATTTCATAAAGTTTACATGAGACCAGATTAAGAAAGAGTAATAAAAATATCTGTGTTCGACTCTGGGTGTATATGTGCGTGTGTTTGTGAATGTTACATGGCATCCCCGATACCCATTCTCCAGAGAAATCCTAGTGGGGAGCTATAGGTGTAAAACGATATAAAAAATACTACTAGACCTGGACAAAGATCACCCAGATTAAGAAAGAGTAATATAAAAATCCAATATTTCCACGCATACCTGAGATATCGAATAACACATGTTAAAATAAATGCAATCTAAATTCAGAACCTAATCCATTTTGAAGAGAAGCTATAGGCTGCTACTATTCATATAACAAGCATTTAGTTTAGTGTAGCATCACCATGATGCTACTGTGTTTGTCTAAATAAATAAATCCTCTACGATATTTTGAATCAATACTCAAAAGGGATTTTTAATTTATATAATATTACTTTTCTTTCAATCACTTTACAGATATCCCAATAAGAATAGAACAAAAGATTAGTTGAAATGAAAAATAAGAACTTAACACAAATACCAACATCAATACAATTATTTGCCTTACTGACTGATTAAAGAAAATTTTGCCAGACATGAATCAAAGACACCCATTGTTATAAGCTCTCCGCTAGGATTTCTCTTGTGTCAGGAATGCCATTCAACATTCACAAACACACACAAAACATCTGGACCTGAAGACAGACATTCAAATTCAAACTCATTGTTTGAACACCTGCTCTGTCGGGAATCAAACCTGGGACCGCCGGATCTAAAAGCAAACATGCCACGGTTACATTGGTTGGCAATTGTATGAACGTCTGAAATTAAGTGTAGATTTCTTTCTTTACTGTACACTCTGGCTATACCATGTTTTTGTTAACAAGTAGTCTCCACCCAAATGGGCAACATTTAAATGAAAACTATTGACAAAAACATGATGGCACAGAATCACTTTTAAGGCAGCCACTTGTGGCACTAGACGTAAAATGTATGTTCACGTATTTTATGTAATATGTGTGTACAATAAAGAGTACATCTATTTATTTATGGTAGGTACGGCTTAATCTCATAAACCTGAACAAGCAAGGCAAGATGTACAACCAGGGTATGGCTCCCGTGACGCGCACCTTGCCCGGCAAGCCGCAGTGGGAGCGCATCAGGGATCGACCCGTGCACTCTGTAAGTATTGTTCAAGTTAAGTTAATATTCATGTTAGGTAATTTACCCATATTAAGTGAATGAACCTTCTTTACTCATATTAAGTGAATAACTTCAATTCAGCAGGAATTGTTTTTCAAATATTTTCATTTATAAATCAAAGTAGATTCTGACACTGACAGTGACTAGTTTTCGTTTAATTTACAATTAACTATTAAGTACCTTTTTAATGTATACCGCAAGGACTAAAGATTTGGACTTATTACATATTAAAAAACGTAATTATAGTAATTTAATCCTTAAGTTTATAATGATAACAAATCTAATCACATGCCGATTAACGGTAAAATAGGCAGAACATATATATTTAAAATAATAACTGCAATATTAACCTATTTTTGTGAAATAAATTTTTCATTTCATTTCAAACAAGAATAGGCTTTCTACGCGGTCGAGACGTCTATAAAAAATTGGGATATATATATATATATATATATATATAAAATGAAAAGAAATTAATATCTGGGATTATACGATATATGTTATGTGATGTTCTCTTTGCCACATTTTCTTAACTACCTCTGCTATCTTTCTTTCTTCTATTATTTCCATGTGAATCTTACTATAGGTATCTTTGATAGGTATAATAAAGTATTGCTACTATTTTCTACACTACAAGGCCAAAGAGGGCGTAGCTTATAATTGCTTCGCTTAAAGGTCGCTGTGCTATTTTGGAAACGAACCATAAAAGCGCTCGGCTATCGCTTTATTTAGCTTTCAGGCTTTGGGACACAAACGAAGTCATTGTCAGAATTATATTTGTGGTTGAAATAGTCAAAATTTAAGGCTTGAATTTACAGAAAATACTTACGACAATATAAGTATGATATTAAATGTAAAATGTGAACCTAATTTTATACGTGGGTGAAAAGGAAGGAAATTTGGAGTTTCACTAACGTCCGCTAAGAGCGCTGTAGCTCAAGTTTTTATACATTTAGGTAATTCTCGATCGGTCCTGTTAGTTTCTGGTATTTCAAGGAATTGAACCTTTTCCAAACTTTTTTATTATTTTCAGACGGACGACAATACATTCACGCTAACTTTCAAATACCGAACAGCAGAGAACCTCAAGGCGACTACGTTCTTTGCGTTTACTTACCCGTTCTCATTCGCTGAACTACAGATAGCTCTCAACTCTATCGATATGAAAATGCTGCCGCTACCGATCACGCAGTCTCCGGATGACATCTACTATTGCAGGGAATGTCTCATTTACTCACTCGAAGGTAAGAGTAATCAGCATAGGCAGCTTATTCAATCTATATCTGAGCCAGGACGTCCCGCCTCTTTGCCAAATATCTTCGTGTGTTGAAAAACTTCGTATGAAAATAAAGAATTACGATTTGGAAGCCGTAAGCTGCCAATTGAGCACACTCATCTACGTTAGTCTTTCTGTCCGAGACTGGTGCGAACTGGGTGTCCAAGGATCTAGGCAATACATCTGCTCTCTCAATTTCTGGCCAACTTTCAACACCTTGGTAATCCACCTGGTTGCGCTGTCTGTGCTTATAACTTTACACAATGGGGCTAAAAGTCACTGTAATAGACCAAGTTCAATCAAGAATTTATTTTTATTTAGCTACTTAAGTTGCGTTTCCGATTAATCAAAGTTTTAAGCCACGAGCCATATAATTCATCCGAATCTGTCCAACAAGTATACCCGAAACATCGTACGCGTAGTGATTTTCGAAGCTATTTTTCGTGCCGTTATAGTGAAACTCCATCTGTCATATTGAATTCTGATGACAAAAACTAAAGACAAAACTATTCGGGTTATTTTTGTATTAATATTTAAGGGCTATTTTTTAGACGGTATTGTCGATGGCAGAAGTTCCTGGACATTTTTTCAATAGGGTTGCGTGATTGAATCTGAAACTACGCGCGGATACTTTTAAAACTATTCGCTAACATAGCAACTCAACCATACGTATAAATACCTTATTTTTGAAGCACTTAGAACATACTGCATAGCAATAAGTTCTATAATCGCATAACAGCTATTTATAAGCCAGAACTAAAAGCAGCGGTTGCGTGTTATGGAAGCGTCGACCGTTAAGTTGCTAAAGTTTGCCTAATAGCTTTAGTGGCAGGATATCATTAATTTTATCTAATGACTTTATAAGTTTGTAATAAATGGTTGTAATTGTTACGAATGACAATATAAAAGCTTCGGCGCGTCCGCAAATGGAACTTTATTAGTGTTTATGGAACAAAACTTTTGAGCAAAGAAAATTACTCTCTTTACGTAAATAACTTAAGAAACCGATTCACTCGCGACCTCTGTTCACAGCTAGCGATGAGAAATAACAATAATAAATATAACACACAAAATCAAAGAGGGCGCTCTTTGATTATGTGTGTTATTTCTAATCGTCCATAGGAATAGTGGATCTTCGCACCTCGTTTAATATACTGTAATTTTTATTAGTTCACCAATTTCCAATATTTGCCCACTTCACTAAACATTAATCAATAGACGAGTGTTTTGTACAAAACTGGAACTGTAAGTATCATCTCTAAGCAGAATTACCTGACCAGTATTTGCTCCTTTTTTAGTTATTTGTTATTTATCAGGGAGGCGAGTGGATCTGTTGACGATAACGTCCCACCACGGCATCACTACAGAACGCGAAGATCGACTCAAGAATCTATTCCCAGACAACCAAGATAGGCCGTTCAAGTTTAACAACAAGAAGGTTACAATATTCTTTTATTTCTTAATTTAATTATGTTTTTTTTTTTTCTAAATCGGTTTCAATGTGTCGTATACGTATTCTTTAAAATTTATGAGAATGGTTTTATGTAAGTAGGTCTTGTCATTTTTGTTGTTATGGAAAAAAGAAACCACACCATAAAAATAAATATATTTTATTTTAGGGGGCATTAGTCTTTCTTAAAAAGAGTTTTGAATCAGAGCTAGTTTGTCATTAAGCTAGAGTTTTGTTTTGTGAGTCAAATAGCTTCTGGAAGGCCATCTCCAACATTAAAAATCAAGTCTCTAGCTAGGCGATAGCTACATTCTGCAGTCCTATGACCGCGCCCTGACCCTATCTTATCAAGAAACCTTTGTAATGGCCCAAGCCGAAATTAATTTTTATGTACCATCCAAAATGGCTATTAGCCCCCCAATATATTGACTCGCATGAAGCAATCTCTCTACACTACACTTTAATAGCTACCTAACTTAATCTTTAGAGTGCTTTGTAAACATCTCAATAAAAAATACTTTCATCGTGATCACGAAACGTGGCATATTTCATGTGAACGAAGTTTTTGGAGAATCATCTACATATTAGCCAATTAAACTAATATTATCGTAGTTACCTGCAATACCAAAACTCGACCATAAAATACTAAACTCCAAGTAACAAGGATAAGAGTAAATAGCAAAGGTTTACGAGCCTAGTTAATTATCGAAGTAAACTGCGCTCGGCTGCCTGTATATTTCTTACTAGACGACCAATCTGGGTCAGCGGCGGATCCGTAACGATGCCGGTTTATGCGCTCCGACACGCCATACTCTTATTTATGGCCTAAGCAATAAGTATCTGTGCTAAAAACCAACTTCGATAACGGAAACCGTAAATAATATATTAGGACGATATCAAACGATAGAATGTGTATAAATGTATCATGAATGTTATATTACATAGGTATTCATGTAGAGAACTTGTAATAATCGTATTGCTGTTTGTAGCCTCGGCATAAATTTTATGGACTAACTTATGGGAGTCTCAAAACATGGCTGACCTTACCTGGTTACAATCACTGCTCAAAATTCATCCAATTGCTGTTTTCCTTACATTTTAAGATAAGGAAAAACAAATTAAACTACTTCGGAGTAGAGTTGAAATGATTTTGAGATCGTATAGCAAGAATGTGAATTTAGTTATTTAGGGAATAATCATGAACCAATAATCCGCTTATGTTTTCCGCTTGGTTTTGGAATCAGAGCGAGAAATACAAAAATAATATTGGGTCTTAGGATGTGTTTTTTTTTATCGAATTTTTTAGTGATATCTAGATGAAACCAAACAAAATGAAGCGACAAAATAGTTAATGAATTTCCACAAAGTAGCACCGGGTTTTATATATTTTTTCATCAAATTATTTCCTTGACCTTGTTTACCTTTCCCAGGTAATCTTTATATCAGCACGGGTGCACCCCGGCGAGACTCCATCAAGTTTCGTGTTCAACGGGTTTCTGAACCTGCTTCTAACTCGCACGGACCCCATCGCCATCCAACTGAGGAAACTCTACGTGTTCAAAATGATCCCCTTTTTGAACCCCGACGGGGTTGCTAGAGGCCACTACAGGACCGACACGAGGGGTGTTAATCTAAACAGGGTTTATTTGAATCCTTCGCTAAGTCTGCACCCCACTGTGTATGCTTCTAGAGCGCTCATTAGGTAAGTCGATATGATTTGGTAAAAACAAATGTTTCATCCCCACTTTACATATATGGGAAACACTATTAAAAAAGATAACTTTATGACGCCAAAGAATAAAATCTATACATATAAATTGTACTTGTAACAAATTTAACGCATTTAGGTCATAAAAAAAATTTATAAAAAGTTAGGACGGGCAGACAGACAGAGCGAAACTGTAAAGGCTTTGAAGTACTACGAAACGCTAAAAATTAAGCTACCTCCAACAATTGCAACCGCAAATACCTTTATAAATGATACCTGACAACCATTTCTAACACGTCACGTATTACAAGACCGGCTGAACTGATTTTAATTAAAACATGTCTGAATGCCACAGCAAGGAAACCTGCATACAAATAAAAAGAATACGGGGGTGTATTGTGCATCGGAAGAACGATGACGTCAAAACGAAAATAAAATCGAGACGTCGGTGCAGGACATATCGCCCCCACACAGAATAAGAATTTCATTCACCGTTTCACGTTAATGTGTTATTACACGCGTATTATATCAAACCTATAACATCCCTCTTTTTACATCGGAAGCTAAAACCACGTGATATCGTAGTGGAGCATGTGACATCTTATTTTACATCGGAAGCTAAAACCACGTGATACCGTAGTGAAGCATGTGACATCTTATTTTACATCGGAAGCTAAAACCACGTGATATCGTAGTGAAGCATGTGACATCTTAGTTTACATCGGAAGCTAAAACCACGTGATATCGTAGTGAAGCATGTGACATCTTATTTTACATCGGAAGCTAAAACCACGTGATACCGTAGTGAAGCATGTGACATCTTATTTTACATCGGAAGCTAAAACCACGTGATATCGTAGTGAAGCATGTGACATCTTATTTTACATCGGAAGCTAAAACCACGTGATACCGTAGTGAAGCATGTGACATCTTATTTTACATCGGAAGCTAAAACCACGCGATATCGTAGTGAAGCATGTGACATCTTATTTTACATCGGAAGCTAAAACCACGCGATATCGTAGTGAAGCATGTGACATCTTATTTTACATCGGAAGCTAAAACCACGTGATACCGTAGTGAAGCATGTGACATCTTATTTTACATCGGAAGCTAAAACCACGTGATATCGTAGTGAAGCTTGTGACATCTTATTTTACATCGGAAGCTAAAACCACGTGATGTCGTTGTGAAGCATGTGACATCTTATTTTACATCGGAAGCTAAAACCATGTGATACCGTAGTGAAGCATGTGACATCTTATTTTACATCGGAAGCTAAAACCATGTGATACCGTAGTGAAGCATGTGACATCTTATTTTACATCGGAAGCTAAAACCACGTGATATCGTAGTGAAGCATGTGCCATCTTATTTTACATCGGAAGCTAAAACCACGTGATATCGTAGTGAAGCATGTGACATCTTATTTTATATCGGAAGCTAAAACCACGTGATATCGTAGTGAAGCATGTGACATCTTAGTTTACATCGGAAGCTAAAACCACGTGATATCGTAGTGAAGCATGTGACATCTTATTTTACATCGGAAGCTAAAACCACGTGATACCGTAGTGAAGCATGTGACATCTTATTTTACATCGGAAGCTAAAACCACGTGATATCGTAGTGAAGCATGTGACATCTTATTTTACATCGGAAGCTAAAACCACGTGATACCGTAGTGAAGCATGTGACATCTTATTTTACATCGGAAGCTAAAACCACGCGATATCGTAGTGAAGCATGTGACATCTTATTTTACATCGGAAGCTAAAACCACGCGATATCGTAGTGAAGCATGTGACATCTTATTTTACATCGGAAGCTAAAACCACGTGATACCGTAGTGAAGCATGTGACATCTTATTTTACATCGGAAGCTAAAACCACGTGATATCGTAGTGAAGCTTGTGACATCTTATTTTACATCGGAAGCTAAAACCACGTGATGTCGTTGTGAAGCATGTGACATCTTATTTTACATCGGAAGCTAAAACCATGTGATACCGTAGTGAAGCATGTGACATCTTATTTTACATCGGAAGCTAAAACCATGTGATACCGTAGTGAAGCATGTGACATCTTATTTTACATCGGAAGCTAAAACCACGTGATATCGTAGTGAAGCATGTGCCATCTTATTTTACATCGGAAGCTAAAACCACGTGATATCGTAGTGAAGCATGTGACATCTTATTTTATATCGGAAGCTAAAACCACGTGATATCGTAGTGAAGCATGTGACATCTTATTTTTTTATAATACAGGTTTTTTACGCGTACCTGATTGTTGGAAAGGTCCAGCTATAGTTTCGTTCATATTCGGTGAACTTCATCATGGATGAAGTGAGTCGTTCGCGTCTTCTCGAGTCGTGCTCTCGTGCCCAACTATAGTTGGATCTTTCCAACAATCAGGTACGCGTCTAATCCTGTATTATTAGACGAAACGAATTTTGCGTTAGTTTTCCAAATAAAACAAGTGACACCTTGTTTCAGATATTACCATTTCGGTTGCGAGAAGGAAGACGTAATAGAAGACATGAAGACTGTGACGTCACGCAGTATGCAAAACATCAGCGAAAGTGTCGAGGTACCGTTATAACAAAATTTAAAAAACCCTGCATCGCCATTTTGTGATGGCGGCCATCTTGTATAGTATGGTATTTTACTAGTACCATTTTTAACCAACTTAAAAAGCAGAGTTTTCGACTCGCTGCCTTGATTTCTCAGCGACGCCTTGATTAATTTAGAAAATTCATTTATGAAGAGTATATTTACAGATACCATAATATTAAATGAAATCCGTTATATAATATTTCTGTAGTTTCACTATATTTCTAATATTTCAGAATCTAATGGACACAAAAAAGAAGAAAGCCTCTCCAAAGGGAGATGTGTTAAAACGGGAAAAATCAAAAAGCGCAAACGGCAACAAATCGTCCACTACTATTAAACAAGCTTCTTTTGAGTCCAAACGAGACTTGAAAACTCTTAGCGGCGATGCATCGTTATTGGCTGAGCAGGTGAGAAATACATACACAATGAAAATATCTCTTTTTCGCGATTGTACGACAAGCTCTTGACCGGTTTATCACATATACTAACTAGAAAATTAAATTCTACTTGTCTGACTACAATTTTAGCTGCTCTATTTTATATAATTAGGCGAGATGCCGTTAAACACATTACTTGAGCAATATTACTTCAGCGTGGTAATGCCACTAAAAAAAATCAAATAAATACATCATCATAATAAATACAAATAAACCGTATAGATCCATTTAGCAATCGCTATATAACCTACTCGTAAATCTACCATCCAATCAGTAAGCTTTATCAAATTCTATAAACCTATATTCGCATACACTTATGACCTACGCACAGAATTCTGATATCGTTTACACTGCCTGACCGTATGTTATGCACATCGAACAAATAATTTTGAAGTAATGATTCATTTTCATTCATTATGAACATTTTGCAAAAGGTCAAAAAAGGTAAAGGTCATAATGTCGGCTATTTAAATTGTGTGTTAATCGCATCGTATTTTGCCATAGTATTGCTTGCTCTAAACGAATTTTATTTTAATATGTCCGTTTGTCATTAACGACAAAAGGCGGTACAATTCAATCGCTATCTTAGTATATATATATGGATATATACTAAATTGTCCCATGTCTAAATTTGGAAGTAGTAGGTAATGCATGATATTTGGTCCAACTACACCAAACTTCTCTCTGGGTCATCTCATATCCTTGAATGATGTTGATTGAAAAAAAATGCACAAATTGTCAGGTGTGTGAAAAGCGCTTCAAAGAACGATAAGATATATGTATAGAAAGTAGGAAATACCTATGAAGATCTTCTCAATCGCAAATGTTGGGAGACGACTGATAAGGCAGCGAATTAAAGTTATTTATTTACAATGAATTACTGACACCGTCTTTAGGTACGCATTTGGAATTGACGGCAACTGTTTTTTAATATCGTATGTACGTTGAGGCCAAATCAGCGTGAAATGCTTATCACATAATCGGTTATTTATTGGTACTGCAGGCAGTAATATAATGTATATATAAAAGTAATATATATATCACCTTAAAACTAAAACAGCGAGCTCAAATAAATATATAACGTGCCACACTCCTATGAGAATGAAACGTTGTGAGCTACTGGGGAACTACGAGTATCTCTCCACTAGGATGTTTCCTGTATAAGGGATGCCATGTAACATTCACGTTCATAAACAGGGATCCAAGTCTGTAATTTGAGTGTTCAAAATTACGATTGCTTGAATGATCGTTAGTGACAGATTGGGCCCCAGGTAGGTATTAGAACGACAAAGCGGTCGTCCATTTCGTAATGAAATAAAAGAAAGAAAGAAGGAACTCGTTTATTTTGTACAAACAGGACACTACTACTACAACTACGAGCAATTACTTCTAATGCATACTTCTCTGTTGTATATACTGATACGATTGTATATGATGCTTTATTTTTAAATACGCGGTCATTGGCAAGAAAACTTCGAGCGAAATACATTACAAATTACAATGTGGAATGGAATGCACTCCACTATTACTAGTTTAATCTATGCCAAGATTTTCTTTACTAACGCTAAGACATATCTTATATACAGACGTATACTACATATATATATATATATCCTATGAGAATGAAACTATAAATATATATATATATATATTTATAATTGTTAAAAATAAAATTAAATGTTATTACAATGTATCCGAATACTTAAATGATAAATCTTTAAAATAAAATAAATCGGCCCACTCCGCTCCGCTCCGATCCGCTCCACACTATGTAACATTCACCTCACCATTATCGTTATTTAAGATCTGTACCTAACATGTGTTTTTGCAATAAATTATTTGAATATTGAGTATATCAAATATATATTATTATTACTTCAAATCTCATAACATAATTTGTAAATTTATCATTATCAAATAGACACAAAAAACTCCGAAATCCAAATATTTAAAGAGTTCTATTGTGTATATATAGTTAGTGCTGATAAAACCAGCTAGTAGCACAATCTAGTAAATAAAAATAATGGGATAAATAAATGGATAGCATGCTATATCAATTAATTAATCATTTATCTATATTGATATATTTAATTAATGTTGGAAAAAGATTTTATTCGAATGTTTACAATATTGCGAACATGCCTGCTACAGAGATACAACAATTATTTGATTTTTATTTTAATATTGTATTTATCATGATATTTATTTCTTACTTTATACCTCATGTGTCTGTTTTGTTCGAATGTTGTGATGGATTTTTATTCTTTTCTTTCGTTTAATTTAATTTTAATGTAATAGAATAAATAAATAAATTTTACATCTCTCATATTCGGTAAGTCGGTCCTTATTACCTCCAAATGAGGCTTGTAAGTGACCAATTAACGGTCTAGGGTAATAATGTAGCTAGAAAAGCCCTAGGGCGCCAGTAATTAAAAATATAACTTCACTCTTTCAAAAAGTTCGCGCACATCTAACCATCATACTGGCAATAGACATCATGCATTCAGCCCAATGACAAAAGAGGTCGCTTCGCTATTCAGCCTTGTCTTCGTATGAGTATAATAGTCATCAATTTTAAATATCGAACGGCGAAGCTAATTTCGTTCTTGAAAAAAAAAATTATACAAAAATATGAAAAAAGGCGGGAATAGAAAACATTAACTTTAAATATTGTTTGTTTATGGTGTTTTTTTATAATTACGTGCTAATTAGGGAATAAAACATGAGTTCTGTGATGATGATATAAGCTGCACTCCCGATTCAATGAAAATGCTTCCATTTTTCTCAAGCAGCAATTAAATTGTTTTATTATTGTAATGTCGGTTTTTTTCTACTTACCTCACAATCGAGATGTAAAGCAGAGTAGTTAGCTCGGGTGTAAGCATCAATTGCACCCTCGAACTATAGGCGCCCTCGCTGCGCTCGTGCGCCAAAATATCTCGGGCTGCAATTGATGCCTTACAGCCCTTGGCTACTAATCTACTATATTTGACACAATTTATACATGATTTAACGTAATAATAGAACCTCTGGCTTCCGCACTAGTCGTAGAACTGTGTCGCAGGAACCTGCATGCATGGCAAATTGGCGTTATTACAATATGTTTTGTGACAATCTTTATTAGTGTATTTTTACACCCGATATTTTAAATCTATTAGTCTGAACATTCCTTAGCTTTTGTTTTCAAGAGAAAATGCCAGTAAACATTTCTGCTAACTCGGTAAATAAAATTCGTAACGGCAAAAATGCACGAAACTTCGTGCTGGAAAGGCGTCTCAGTATTATGTTTCAATACTTTAATAAATATCAATGATTGCCGGCTGACGGACTGATAAAGTAACTTGGAATCAACTGGCTGTTGGCACGAATACACTGAATTATTACGTCTGGTACTCTGAGTTGTATGGTAAAAAGAAATAATATCTGTTGTTGTTTAGCGCTCAGACAATTGGACGTAGTAAAAAGTTAAATAAATTCAAACTCAGTTAATATATTTGTGTTGGTACTTTAATTAACTGGCAATTTGATATAAATACTATATGATAAGTACAGTTTATAGAAAAAGAAATAATGTTTTAGAACGATGACCGGAGACGAAATGAGACAGCCACCACGTTTTTTTCCTTGACAATATAACTTATAAAAGGAAGAAGTAAGCGATCCAAGGAGTTCATTATTGGTTCTATTTTGCTTGTTCCTGATTGGTGTTAATAAATCGCCCACTCAGGAACATGTTTTTATTTCTACTTAAATATATTTCAAGTACTTAAAATACGATATTAATTCCAAATAATATCAGAACATCAACATAACAGACTGACACTAATTTACTTGTAGTATCAGTAATTCGATCACAAATATTGGGGAAAACAAAATAAATACATTAATATTTGGCGTAGATTTGTTTTTATAATAACACATTAAATAGAAATGTGCAAGCGAGTGTTAATCTTTTTTTTACAATTGGCACGAAGTCAGCTAATGCTCGTTGTAAACAAACAGGCAAAAAACGAAATGAAAAACAAAAAATATACTACACCCATCCATATGAAAATCGTTTGTTGCAATATATGAATTTTATTGTAGTCTAAAGAAAATTAAAACATGTCGAATCACGACCTAAACTGTCTTTGCATTTATTTTCAACACTGATAAACATAATCCAAAAAGGCTGGTTTCTGTCTCAAACCGGCCCCAACTTATTAGCAGTGATTAGTTTCCAAAAACCTTTGTTATCATTGATATTTTATTCTCGTCCAGGTCTACGATATGAAGTTACAAGAGCTGAACACTCAACCCAGCGAACAGTCTTCCAAAGCATCCAACGACACTAACATAGACGAAAGTCCTTCAATACTGAACGACAACGTGTTACGTACTTGTTTGGGTTCAACCGTACACGTTAGTACGAGCGAAGAGTTGAACCTAGCTGGAGTCAATCAGCCTGGGGTCAACCCTCTGCGACCCTTGAGGGATACACTGAAGAATAGTATCAGTTTGCTGATGGAATCAACGTCTTCTGTAGGGTGAGTCGATTTACTGTTGACTTCGCGACCACAATAAATTTGCGACTTTAAAACATTTTAAGCTTCCAAGTCACTACTACTGTTCTACCACTTACTGACTTGACTTATACTTATGCCCCTATCCCACTGCCATTTTACGAGCGTTGGCGTCTCTCTAACCTCTGCGGAAAGCGACGTTAACGTCGCGTACATGATACTGTTTGAGACGTACACTCAGAAACATAATGGATTCCACGGTTAACGTTGTGAGGTCGCAAGGCGAACGCTTGCCACTAGAGACTCGCGACGTTGACATCGCGTCTGCGGAGCGTTGGCGCTCGGCGGGCGTTGGAGAGACGCTAAAGCCTGTCAAATGTTAATGTCAAAACAATCATTTTAGTTTTTACTATATCGTACTTCCATCTTCATCATCATTACACCTTATTTACTGTATAGGATAAATCAGCTTAACAATAACAATGTTACTTGTCACCCGCACGATAGTGAGTCGTCGAGCGTGGAGTCACGTGTGAACAACATCCGCATGGGGTGGTGCGCCGCGTGTCGCGCCGCCGTCAACAAACTGGAAAGCACGATGCCCGGCATCACCACCATCGTACCGGGTTACAGCGCTATGGTAACTATACACCGTTACTTGTCACCCGCACGACAGTGAGTCGTCGAGCTTGGAGTCATGTCTAAACTTCAATGTCCGGCTTGGCGCTGCACTGTACTTGCCCAATTTTAGGCAGTCGTCAACAAAATCATGGCCGTCTGTTATGTTATCTTACTTTTCCCATCTCCCGTCCCATTTCGTGCTACCTCACTAGTTTTTGAGCCAACCAATCCTGACTTTGCCTCATCCTCACTAACCCATCCGCTCCCCTGCAGGCGAGCGCGGTATCTACCACTATCAACTTCCACTCAATAGAAGAGTACAGGGAACATCAACGGATGCAATACGATGCTCTTTCTGCAAAGGTATGCTTCAAAGCAGAAATATTCCCTGACAACGTTACAAGATAGTGTTGAACCTAGAAATGTTGAGATGCACCAATCCCGTGTGCTGAATATGAAACCTAGTGTCTCATTATAATGCTGAGTCTAATCACAGATGCACGAAGTTTTATTAAAGAAAAAAACTATATTTTCGGGTCTTTTAGATGCTAAGTTACTTATAGTTGTTTAACTTCTATTGTTACAAATAACCACGGAACGATACTGTATTATCGTATGTTATGCTGCACACATCCAAACAACAACTGAATGCATTTATTACTGCTGCGACAATACCTCCCTTTATTTTCTTAGATCTATAGTGTCGATTATTCATTCACTTGAACTGTTCACAGAATTTATTTAGTGCTTACTAGTCATTTCTTAGGTATTGATTAACACACGAATTTCTTGTATAAAACCAATGCGTGTTTCATTATGTGACCAAAACTATAGTTGGACCTTTCCAACTATGCTATCAGAGCCCTTAGGCCGCTACGAACATTAATATCGACACGTAACGTGACTGACTAAAAAAGAGGAGGTACATCGATTCGAGTGTTTGTTTGTTTATTACCTGATTTCTCGGACGTGGCTGGACTGTTTTTCTTTATTTTAATAAGGTTAAGAGTCATTAAAATTTAATCAATATCGGTTATGAGATTGGATTTTTAAATCGAAATAACTGATAAAGTTTTATTGGCGCCCGCTGTAATGGAAGTCGGTAAACACTTTTTTTTGAAGTGGTATTCACTAAGTCAATTTCAAATTTTTATCGTGCCATAGCACGGAGCGCTGTCATGTCACATCATTAAAATAACGTATTGCGTCAATATAATGCGCGCCTGATAAAAACCCGTATTATTAAACAAAATAACACTAATATTTCCTGTAACAGGTGGAGGGTGGGGAATCACTTAGAGACAGTCTCAGCCCCACTTCTGAAAACAACAGTGAAGACATATACTTCTGCACGAACTGCTTCAAAAGATATCTCTTGTCCGACAAACAGGAAATCGTAAGTAAGGCCCTTCCTATACGTACGAAGCTTTAGTTTATAAATGCTGTACGGACTTTTCGTATCTAAACGATCTGCCTATCTAGTGAGGAGTTATACGTACACATATTATGAGTGCGAAAGTGTTTTGTTGGTTTGTTTGTCCATCTTCTCTTCGGCAACCGAGTGATGGATCGATTTCACAGATAGAGTTCTAGGTCCGGAGAGTGTCATAATATGCTACTTTTTTTATAAACAAATATAACGCAGGTAAAGCCGCGGGAAAATGCTAGTGGAATATATTCATACTCATTTTATTGATAAATAATTTTACACGTTATATATATTATTTTGAATATATAAATCTTCAAAGACTGAGGAAGTTCTTATTGTTTTGGATTTTTAATGTGCTCTCCCCGAGCACATAATTTTTTTCCAAGACTATTTGTAAAATTCTTGTTTTGACTTCTCGGATAGTTACATAATATTTTTAATGAAAATCGGTCGTGTAGTTTGGTTTCTAAAACAACAAACAACTGAAATAATAACTCCATTTTGGAATTCAACTCAATTCGATAGTTTTTTTTACCCGACTGCGAAAGAAGGAGGATTATGCTCCTCGAGTACCTATATGTATGTATGTATATTTCTTTGACACGTCTAACCCTGAACGGCTTGTCGTATTTTTATGTAAGTGATGTCAATAGATTCGTCTTAGTCGTGTGAGTGACACACACAGGGTACATCAAAATTAAAATTAATAATTAAGAATGATATACAAGTTTAAAGATTCAGCAGTCGGGGTTTTCGAAGTCGCTTCTAACCACTTGTTTATGTTTGTTACCCCTGATCTCTGAGAGACGGTTCGATCGATTAGATTTTTTTAAAAGGTGTAATTCCCGATACTAAATGGGATCATCACTATTTTGTTATAATCGAATAGATTGAAAGATGTTTGATTTTTAAATCGAAAAACTTAAAAAGTTCTATCGACGCCTGCCGTAATGCAAGTTTATAATCCCTATATTACAAAAAAAACTTGTTTAACCATTATTTATGTCAATTAGTAGTTAATCTCGTCCTATATGTGAACAGAAGTTGTCGGATACGGTATCGTACGCCAGCGTGGGCGTGTCTTGCGGCGACAACTGCGACCTACCTCCCGCGCCGCCGGACACCGAGTGCACGGCCGACAGCACCGGGGATAACAACCTCAATGTAACCACATATCACCTATACACCAAGCTATATACATTCTACAGGGTTATCTGTTAGGGATGTACTGAGCTGAAAGGGGGTTACGATACTCATCCTAACGAATTTACACTATGTTAGCAACTCTGAATTCGAGAAAAAATTAACAGCTGTTTAATACGAAAAGTTGATCCGTCGTAGACAAAATGTATGAAAGAGCTGTTTTTTTCTCCTCCGCGAATTAAGAGTTGGTTCCATAGTGAACGTTGTTTCTTAGGATGAGTATAGGCACCCCCTTTCGGCTTAGTATACCCCTAGCCGATAACCCTATAATCTATCAGTGTTCCGCAAGCCAGCGCTCTTTTGCGACCATATATCAACTATCTCTTGCAAACCTTTAAAAACAATTTGTACAATGTATTGGACATTGGACAATTAATGAATTCAACACAAAATGAAATAGGCACTTCAGCTTAAAGCTGCTCGCATATTATTAAATAAAGAAATATATCTGGACATCCAACAAATATCGACTGGGTTTAGAATTCTTGTTTAAAGTTAACTGCACGTTTCTGCCAAAGGACTTGTTTCGTTTTCGGCCAGGACGGTGTACGTCTACCAAAATATCCCTAAAGATGTGGTTAATATTGTGTATTAGTGAAATTTGCATTACTTGCATACTACATTGTGTAAAAAATATCTAAATTCTGTGAATTGTAGTTTAAATATGGCATCTCTGGAAGATTGTTGTATCCTCGGTTGACTCATATGGTCACATTGGTTATGAATTAAACCGCCGTATTATTATTTTGCGTAAATAACGTGGAAATATTTTGATTCGAAATTAATTTTGTACACTGCGATAAGTTACGTTATTTTGAATTTGGTTGTTACGAGTACTTTGCATAACGTGAAGTACCGCCGTATCTTCTACAGAATATGAAGCTTTTTGGCAGCAAGTTCAAAGATTAAATTCATTATAAAATTTAGGATTAAAGTCAACGTGACTCGTAAAAGTTCGAGGTGGTCAGATAGTAGAAAAGATACATTCCGCAAGTTAGGAGCTAGCTGGGTTAGCAGTTTTAGCTCCGCCCTCGTATCATCATGGTATCATGTGCACTGTCCTGGCCGGGAGCTCCATACATGTTTGAAACATCTCTTTTAATATTTGACCAAACGAGAGAAGCGTCAAGAAACATGTTTTTTCGTTTGTATGTTTGTGTGCTTGTATCTTTGTCCGCAAAATTATCGTACTCGCGTGCAGGTCGTAGTTTTTAACCAATCTTGACGAAGCTTGGTGTGTCGGTTCTACGTATTTTTATAATAAAGAAATATTTTTGATCCTGAATATAAAAAATCGGACAACGGTTTGTTTTTACAAAGTTGTAAAAACTATCGTGTTCGTGAGGTCGACGGTTTCCAGATCTACTAGTATTATAAATCGATCGTAATAACTACTAAGCACGTAAAATAAATAGTAATATCGTTTTTTTGGGAGAAGTACTCTAATACTCTTATGATATAGATTTTTGATAGTGGGATATTGGAAGATTCGACATTGATAATATCAATTTCTTCGAATATCGATCGAAGAAATAGACATTCGGAAGTGTCAATCAATACCAAAGTGTCAATCAATACCAATTCATCATGTAGCATAATAATAAACAGTTATTTAGTAGTGCAAAAATGGTTATCGATTGGAGTTGTACCAAGCTGAAAGAAGATTTATTTTTATCTAACACAGCTTAGACATTTGACCACAAGTTCGCATGACTACGGAAGTCAGCGATACTGTAGCCCTAGATGGAGCATGCCTAGTTTAGAATACACTGGCTCTCAAGGAAGGCTGCCGGGGGACACCGTTAGGTGCTTTGAAGGTCACTGTACTTTCCACATTGAAAGTGGTTTTTCCTGATGAGTGCAATAATCTCTCATCAACTTATTACACTAACCAATAGCCTGTATATGAGAAACATCTTCTATCTTTCTTTCCTTTTCTTGCAGCCGGTATCTCCATCAAAAGAAGAGAGACCGAAGTCTCCTGGCGGCCGCGCTCGCAAGAAGGCTGCACCCGCGGCTGCGACGCCCGCGCCACCGCGAGCGCCGCCCAAGGAACCTGAGTCTGGTCTCTACCTTTATGTGGATTTACACGGACACGCTAGCAAAAAAGGTAAGGATTTTCAATGGATTGTAGAACATTTGAGGCATTTAGCATAAAATCTTCTTTGTCCCGCTGCTGAGCACGAGTCTCGTCTAATTGGAGTGAAATTGATAAATGCTCATTCTTAATTCTGCTGGTTCTTATTCAAAATTGTTCAAAAAGTTGCATCCGTAAAGTATGGCCCGATGGACTGAACAATAATCTAACAAAAATGCGCGACAATGTGTTTCCTCAATGACTAGTATATTTATGGGATGATAGTTTCATTTTCATTTCCATCTAGATGTGTCATGACTGTTTGTGGGTAACAAGCAAAATTAACATCAATAACAAAAACGACATCGCTTTTTTGTGATGGCGGCTATATTGGATTTGAAATGTATTATAGTGGATAGCATTCTACTAAACAAGCCCTTTCATCTGATATCCATATTGAGGCAGTTGTAAAATAACATGTATTCCATTTTGTAGCGGCGATCTTGGACCGATTTTTTTCATACATAGCTAAGAACGCTGACTAATTCTGTGTCTGGGTGTTTATTATATTTCTAAGTATGTACATCAGTCATCAGGTTACAATAGCACAGGCTTTGCCTAGTTTGGCACTTGAAGCCCTTTGTGTGTATGTTGTCCCATATTCATATTGTTTAAGAAAACGGGTTTCCACGCGTACCTGACTGTTGATATATATGAATCAAACATACGTTAGTTTTCTAAATAAAGTTGTCCCATAGTATTATTATTATTATAAATATCCCTTTCAAAAAAAAAATATACAAAATCTAAAGCGGTTCATCCGTTTGGGCTACGATGCCACTGACAGACACACACACCCTCACACACACATACATGTCAAACTTATAAAACCTTGTCGTTTGTGCTTCAGGGGTTTAAAATGACTTTAGAATTGGTTCCAACGTTCCAGTCCTTAATAACGTCCGATAAATAGTGTAGTTGTATAGAAATTAACAATAAAAATTATATCACAGGTATATTCATGTACGGCAACCACTTCGAGGACGTCGACAGCTGCGTGGAGTGCATGCTGCTACCTCGCATCATGAGCCTCAACAACCTGCACTTCCACTTCTCTTCATGCAACTTTACTGAACGGAATATGTATCTCAAGTGAGTTAACTCAGAACTTACACAAGTTTGTTGACTTTAAATTACTTCTTTATACATGACAGCTGGTGTTAAACCACACAGATATGAGAGCGAACGAAAAATTATAGCGCAATTAAAGCGTTGAATGGTGGAGGCATAAGGTATTGTATGTAATGACGTCACTAAGCTAATTACATATTGTCGAGTCATACAAACTGAACGTACTTACCAAATTTCATCTTAAACAGCAGCAGTAGAAGATAAATCTAGATAAAGCATTTATCTTCAACCATTTCTCATTTGACCTTGACCTAGCAACTTTGCAAGTTAATAAATAGTAAAAGCTTGTTAAATTACCTTTTGGCGTTATATACTCACTATTACGTCATCATTACTTTTGGCATGAGAAGACCATTATTCGCCAAAAGTAAAGACACTAATCATTCTTAATTCCATGAAACGGGTATTACAGTTCATACTCATTTATTTCGCGAAAACGTCCAATATTATTAAGAAAACATGGCGATTCCTATTTTTCAATCCTCTTCTCATAAGGAATTTTTCTACTGCTTCCAGAGACCGTCGCGACGGCATGTCTCGCGAGGGCTCCGGTCGCGTGGCGGTACTCAAAGCCACGGGCCTCGTGCGATCCTATACGCTGGAGTGCAACTACAACACAGGCCGGTTGGTAAATGTACTACCGACCGGCGCACGCGACCCTCCGGCACCACCGCCCGTCACCGCTCCGCACCCGCCCAAGTACACTCCGCACATATTCGAAGAGGTAAACCCTTTCCAGGTTTGTGAGTCTCTTGTCGGATAGATTTAAAAGTTGGTTGAATTTGGAGTACGATTTTTGGAAATAGCACCCGCGAACATCTTGAACTAAAAGTGTGCTGGGAATGTGGTGTATGCAGTGGTGATTGACGAATTAACGGTCGCGTCTCGATGTGTCCCGCGCTATAGGATCCGCTAAAGAGACGTAAATATTGTCGTTGTACAATCAAGATTGATTCAAGTTGTTTGCCGGTGATTGTATTTATTTTAAAGAACGTTGATTAGTGTGGGTACTTTATTTTAGTGATGTAGTTTTGATGGTAATTTTTATTATTTAATATAAAGTATAAACATATTTTAGAGCGCTTTAAAAACAGTGGCTGCGTTGCAGTGCGATAGTCACGGATTGATGTTGACCGTATATGGTATATTTGGATGACATTCCTGAAAACATTGATATATTTTGATGCAAATAATCTCTACGGTTAGTCTATATCTCAGACCTGAAAGTACATCTATGATATGCGGTCAGTATTCGTATATCACTCGCGTGTGCGAAACCAGCCCATAAAATACCGGTAAATAAATTATTAAAACCTCACTAGCTCATATGAAGCTCGTTTCAGGTCTAAAAAGTTAAATTTGCCAAAATGTCGAATTCTTATAAAGTTGATAAAAACGTTAAATCTTAAAATTTTGAGCTGGCAAAATGTTGAATTTGCGAAAGATTGAATTTTCATTATGTTGGCTAAGATAACAAATGTTGATTATCAAATAGCACAGAAACAGACACACTGTAGGGGAAGTCCGTGGAACAAAAATATAAATAAAAAAAAATTAAGAATAGGGAGATACTTACTTTTTTTTTAAGAAGTTATTTAAAGTTTGAAGTTGGGTTTAGTATATTTATTTTTTATAATTTTATTAATAATATTTATTATACACAGATCTAGATCAAATTTGGCACAAGATAAATTATAATTATAATAGGTTAAGCAGCCTATGCGCTAATCTAGACTAAATTAGCGCATAGGCTGCCGCCTTTATAACCGCGGAGCCAAGCAAGTGCTATTAAGCTAGCTAAACGATGTATGTTAGAAGGGAATTAAGTCTAGAGATAATGATGCCAGCATTCTTCTTCAATAACATCAGCTCTTTGAGGGCCAGCACACTGAGTGTGCGGAGTTCAACATTTTGGGATTCTACTTTTTAGAGATTCAACATTCAAGGAATTATAATTCCAACATTGTGAGAATTCAATATTTTGGATCTCAACT
The DNA here is from genome assembly GCA_947049295.1 of Ligdia adustata. Lineage (NCBI taxonomy): Eukaryota > Metazoa > Arthropoda > Insecta > Lepidoptera > Geometridae > Ligdia > Ligdia adustata. The sequence goes on from OX346223.1 coordinate 3,566,929, forward strand.
TTTTTGTCAGTTCAACATTTTGGGATTCAACATTTTGGTGTTATCAACTTTATAAGAATTCAACGTTTTGGCAAATTCAAATTTCTGGACCTGAAGGATATGAAGCATCATATCTCGTTTAGATTTTAAGATAGGTAAGTAAGTGTATTTCTCAATAAAATATGAAACAGTCAAATTAGTTTTTAAGTAAAATATCACATAAAAATGTGTCAAAAAAACGTTTCAGATAAAACAATATCGCGCAAAGAGTCAGGGAAAGTTTGTTAAGAAACATTCGGAATCGTACCGTGCATTTGCGCGAACAATGGATTATTTCGAAGAGATATGCCCTCGTCAGGTTTGTCGGTTACGCGTTCTTGTACTCAGTAGATGAGCGTATTCGTAAAGGGCACACTGGGCATAAATAGGGTCGATATACTCTTAATTATAAACATTATTTGTTATGGGATTACCTCTGGCTTTGCAAAAATACACAGTAGACATCCTACATAATACCAGTAGAGACATATTTTCGTGATTTTCGAGTTGATCCCGTAGTAAGTTCTTTGTATAATTATGAGTATAATAACCACTTTTTAGCCGAGCTTACTCTTTGTGCATATGTAATAGGTTATATTCTGAGTAGATTATGTTTGACAAGTATATATTATATAATGTACATAAATTAAAGTGTTTGTTTGTAGTAGATTTTAGTTAGTGCTTTTTTTTAACAGTTATCTCTTCAGAAATATTCAAAAAAGGTTTTATATAAAACACGCAACAACTTGTATAGCACAATTTAATAGTAATATTCACGTTTTTCTGACACAAAAATGAGCAAAAAAAGTAGCGCATTTGAAAATGATGATGCTTTGATAAAATTGTCTGTCGATAAATAAACTACGAAGGAGAATTAAAACAGGGAAAGACATTTAAGTTATAAGTGTTGTCTAGTACATTCCATTAATATTTTTATAAAATCTAAACAATTAGCAGATAAAGCAATAAGTAAAATACATTTGGTCCTCCATAAATAATATGCTTCTAAGTTTCCAAGGTTTCTTAAAATAAGAATGCCATACATCTCTTTTCTCTATATATTTTCTAGGCAAGCTTTCTTTGTCTTTGGCCGCATCGTCTCTTTACATTTACATCAACCTAAACGTCTGCTCAATAGGCAGTCCAATTCTTTTGTGGTAAGACGGTCTAAGTTTATACATTATGTTATGGTATGCGTATAAATTGGTCAATCCAATAAAACTGGGTATAGTTAAGACAACGGAGATTAAGTCTTCCTGTATTATCAGTTTAATCTCGTTTTTTTAGACTTATTTATATGAAACTCACGTGTAATAAAGGAGTTTTGTCAATTGGCGGTAAATATTTGGTTGTGTAAAACGGCATCTATTATCCTATTTATTTTGGGTTAGAGGATTCTCAGCACTAAAAACTAAAGTGGCCTCACATGTTGACTTTTTCTAAAGTTGCTTTTAACCATGGAATCAGTCATCTGCTACTTTGAATTGTGATAATATAACGCTAAAGTGATTACACTTCAAGGGTGTTCGAATCAGCAACGGATAAAATATTTTTAAGGGTCTAATCAGTATTCGCAGCGTTTACTTCGAGACAAACACTAAAATCACAGTACGAGTATAGAGTTTAATATACTTGTAGGTAAGAAGGGTAGGTTACTAAGCTGAAGAGATATTTGTGTATAAAGACATCATCTGTTCTATTTTGGATGTCCAATAAACGTTGTTCTATGAAGCACTGTTTTTTTTTCTATAATTCAAGTTGTGTCCAAAACAAAAGTTCATAATAGTGATCTCTCTTCGGCTTTGTGCACCTCTAACAGACAAACCCACATACCAATAGAAGTTAGACATGACATGCCTAGCAAACATCTTGGCCTAAACGCGACATGGAGGAGGAAAGTTTGTGCATTATTACTTCTGATTGACGAATCACTAGTCATCCCGGTGCGGTGCATCCAAGGTCCTTGTTGTTTGTCGACTATTGTATAAGTATGTCGTTTATCCGTTTACCATAAGCTGCTAGTAAGTTGTACATTAAGGCCGTGCCCCATTTGGCAAACAGTAAGCGCATGAACGCTTACCGCCGCGCAGCGACATAGTGAACTGTCTGAGCCGCCTCTAAAAGAAATAATGTATGTTAAGCTTTGTACTCTGCGTCTCAGCCGCTATCGAATGAGTCGGCGAGCGAAATGTCACAAAATGCGTAGAGTACGCGCTGCGTAAACATATAAGGTTGATAACTAGGCGCAAAAGGTTAGCTGCACATTTCGCCTAATGAGAACACGGTCTAAGTTTGTAATATGTGGTACAGGTGGGTCGGTCGTTAGGCGCGTCCATCTTGGACCTGACCGGCGCGCACCCTAACTCGCGCATCCCTTGCTCCGAGCATCGCAACCTGGCCGCCGTGCGCGACTGGCTGCGCACACACACACGCGCCGTCAGACCGCAGGTACGTACACACTTAAACACTCATACAAAAAGGTGTGTGACCTGGGAATAACTTAGGCGTGTCGCCAAAATCTAAATATATCAGAAGTGGAACGTGTTCCACTTCTGATATTACTGATTTATCAGTATATGGAACCCTTTCAAACGTTTCCGAACGAGCGTTTTTGTCTAGTTTTATCCGACAGACATAATGCGGTAAAACTAGTCAAAAAGCGGTCGACATTCAATGTTTTATCAGAATAACAAAATTTATATCTAAAAAACAGCTTCAGTCTCATGTTGCAATTAATAGATACCTATTAGCAAATGTGCAAAGCAATTTTGTACTTAAAATTATAAAAAAAATATATAATAATAGATATTAAAAGCTTTTACATTTTTTGTTCGAATATCCAAATTTTTTGGTAAAACAAAAATGTTATTTTCTAATTGTGGCTGAAACTGTTTTTCATAAAATTCTGTGTTTTCATCTTAACACAATTGAGAATGTGCCAGCGACGGGGAGTATTCATCAAATTCTGCTCTCCTTACATTCTGTATAAAGCCTAGTTCATTTCTAAAAGTATCCTAAAAGCGGGCGTGTTAATGTTGCAGTGGTGTTTTCTATCGGAGGTTGAGGGCTGCGTCGACGATACCGACGCATCCGAACATTCTAGAAAAAGTCCTTCTCCGGACACATTATGTGAGCTAAACATAGAAAACATTACCACACTTGCTTGTTATTTATACTGTTATCGGCTTTCGGGAAACGCATTATTTATAACACTGAGAGCACTTTTATGAGGGCTCTAATAGAAACTGCTAGGCCGCTGTTACTAAATTTTTCACATTTAAATAATTTTAAATTAATTTGGGAAATATTAAAGGTAGTTAGTTATTCTAGTGAAATGAATTTGTTCGTACGTTCACTCATTTCATCATTCACTTATTTTTGCATTTCAACTAGTTCGAATCTATGAACAAGTTGAATGCGTGAACTTAACGTCTTCCAAGGTCATTACATGTAATATTCAACACGTCAATCCAAGCGAAGAGGTTTTATTAAAATTATTATAAATGCGAATAAGAACAGTTTCTCTCTTAATAAATACCTCGCTTCGCTGCAAGTTTGACAAGCCATTTAAATGAATGTAAGTAGGTAAGGTATAAAAAGTCACAATTACCAGCTAGTTAATATAGGTATAGTCCCATATAGATTGTCGAATCGTTTCCATAGTTTGGTTTCGGAGATATGTAGATAAAAAATCGTAGTAAAAATTAGTCACAAGTGTTGTTTGAGTTCACACGTATGTTCATATTTATGCTTCACAAACTTTTGAATCGCTTCTAGAATTCACCTCATTTGAAATATATCCATAACAGGTAATTATCTGTGATGTACTTTTGATGTGATCGGTAACACGATGTCTTTTAATTTTCAGTGCTAAACCAATAAATAAAACCGAACAACAGTTCTATATATATAATCGGGGTAAGAATAACATTTGCGTGAATCGTGTCGTCCGAATCTATAAAATAACCACCATCCATACCTACTACTTCTCTCTACTAAAACCACATTGGGATTGCGGTTTTTCTTCTTTTGTCTATCACGTTTTATATGGATTCAAGTGACTTTTCAAAATCGTATAAAATTGTGATATCGTTCGCAGCTGACAACTTCCCGTCTCCGGCCGAGCTCGAAGAATAACTCTCCAACGCGGGTTCCACTGTACGCGCGCTCCAAGGGGAAAGTGATCGACGAGCGTAAGGAAAACACGTACGTAGGCGCCAAGGCGGACGTGGAGCGTCGCCGCAGCCCGCCCGTGCTGGCGCCGCGCTCCGGACACGACCTCGCCAACATCAAGTACGGCAAGAAGAACGAACCTGTCAAGTCCAGCTCGCGGACACGCTACCTCGCCGAAAACGAACCCAAACCGAAGACGCTGTCCACCAAGCGGAGGAACATACTGGCAGTCCGCAAGCCGAATGCGAGCAAGACGCAGGTGGGTAACGCGAGCAAGCCCAAAACCGGCCGGCGGTCGGCGGACGACGCGGACAGTCGCGCCTCCGTCGTGTCCGGTAAGGCGAGCAAACGTAGCTTCACGCGCTCCGTGCGAGAGAAGTTGCGCGGCAACCGATGTCGCGCCATGCCTTCCTCTTCCTCGGAGGACATGGTGTCGGGCGCGTGGGAGGAGGTGTCCGGCGGCACAGCGCTGGCGGCCCCGCACCCGGACGCGCCCGCGCCGAGCAAGCGCAGACCCTTCCCCAACCCGTCTCCCTCACACCTGAAGAAGATTCGCCTCAAGACGGGCTTGTAGCGCAAGCCGCGCGCTCGCCCCGCGCCCGCACTTCCGCCTCCGCCCCACGTCTAGCCACTGCCGCATTAAACGGTGTAAAGTGACTAGCGAACGCGATGCGATACGTGCCCGCCATACTTTGCTCATCGCTCTACTTATGCTCCCTGATGCCTACACAAACAGCTACTCGGGCAACTAATCGCAATGATACGGACGAGGCTCCAGCTGAGCCTCGTCCGCGCATACTCGTATTGCCTACCATCATGACTCGCTCAAAAAGACCAACACAATAGGGACGCAGAGGGCATGACGGATAATGATACCACACTAAATCTCTAGCTCCTTACCTACTTTCCATGTCGCTCGACGAGTGTGTAGCTGGTGAGTCAAACATCAAACAGCGCTCTACCTAAACAGTTCACACAGTTCTGAAGCGCATCATGTCGCTTTTTGTCCGTACAACTGGACTTGAAGTCACTTCTCGTCGTGAAGCGGTCGGCGGCGGACGTGCTGCAGTCGGTTGCATTCTGGAGATGGGTCGCGGTCGAGGCGCACTCGCTCTACCCGTAGCAAAAAAATCGAAATGTTTTTTTTATGAAGGTGTCTAAGGATTTACTGTCAGTTACGTCAAACTGAGCGCTCGCCATTTTAGTATTGGAAGGTTGTTGTTATGTGAATATTTTATTGGCATATTAGCTGCTGACTATAATCTGTATTATTTGTTTGTTTGTTCTTTTCTGATCAAAGCTTTTTGACTTGGAGTTATCGAAATTAATGTGTTCTAAGGGATTGTTCATTGTATGTCCTCAATGTATCGATGTTATTTTCTAGAAATATTTTTTATGAAGTAAAATGTGTTTGTGGTAAATTGTAATCTGTATAAAATGTTGTAACAGATAGGATGCTCAAGGAGCAAAATTTAATAAATGCTAATGTGTAAAGTTAATGTATTATGATGATCTCAATTTACAACTTTAGCAGCGGCATGTTTGAGCACGTCATATCCAAAGCCATTGAATTGACCCCAAGTTTCTTGTAAACAGTATACACTAATTTTGTTTGGGTTCACGTGAATTTGTACCTTGTTCTTAACATTCACTTGCTGTATAATATCATACTTTTGGATTATTTTGTAATAAAGCTGTTAAACAGAAGAACGATTACATTTATCAGGTGCAGCGTTTGTGTGATGGTAAATGGCAATTTTTAAGGTTTTTGTAAACATCACAAATAGCATAAGACAATTTATTATTATGTAATATTGAATGAAAATCAAAAAACGTACTGTTACGATTTCGAGCAACATTACATTTTCGAGCTTTGTCCACACTAGTGCCAATTCGTTTTCAAATTGCCTTTGAATTTTTCCTTGCCTCATGCAAGTAGTTGAGTTTTGACTTTCCGGTTGGCGCAGTTGGCAGCAACCCTGCCTTCTGACTACTGCGCCGCTGGTCCCGGGTTCGATCCCCGGACAGGTTAAACATTTGTGTGCATGAACATGTCTGTTTGACCTGTGTCTGGGTGTTTATTATGTATATATATTTATGTATAAATATCAGTCATCAGTTACCATAGCACAGGCTTAGCCTATTTTGGGACTTGAAGACCTTTGTGTGTATGTTGTCCCATATTATTATTATTTATATTAGAGTTGCGCTCTGGTTTCATCACAAGTCATTATGAACAGAAGCACCAGTGTGGTTAAAGCTATTGGTTTGTAAAGATGTGTACACACAATTTTTGTGCAATAATAAATTTTAGATTTATTCATGCTTATTGTGAATTTATAAATACAGTAGTGATCACATATTTCAAATTATAAAAATTAAGTAAAATTGTTAAGTGGTTATTGTAATAGAATATATAGGAACTATGTATATTCAAAATATTTATTTAGCTGAAATTAATATATAATTAAATATCTACAATGTTCTCACAATATAGTGGTTTAATTTGCTACTGGTATCACCATGGTCAACGTATCGGTAGGTATACTCAGCATAAAGTCCTAAGGGCCACTAAAATTAATTGCATATGATTGTATTTTTGACGTGACAACGTCTTATAATTCGATGGAGCCGGCTGAACGCACGAAAAAACTAAATAACTCATGCGGCGTTACCTTGCTCTGAGGCGTTCCATTTAAGGCTTGAAGTGCAAGCGAGAGCGCGGAACGAGCGACAAAGAGGCATAATCGGCCTCCGCGTTCGGCAGCATTCGACATCTATCTCTCTCCTACTTGAGTGAGCGATGCGTCCGCGTGGACAGCTGCTATACAACAATACATTTACATGTTTTCGTCAAGAATGAAGTGCAGTGAAAATTGAATGTGGTGTCAATTGTTTATAGCAACGATAATTGCGGCGATAAAGGTAATAATTCTTTCGATACAAAATGTCTATCAAACAAATAAAATAAAAATTTTCTTTTGAAAAAATGAAACAATCAAATCAATATTTTCTTATGACGTTGTCACGTTCAACTATAGTCAGTAAACCGACTTTACAGACAACCGCAGGGTCGCAATTTCTCCACACTAGGAGATACACGTGCAGTGCTGATTGTGCCTTGTTTTTTTGATATTTGCTGTGTTCCAGCCTCTGTTGAACTCTTTTTTCAATAACTTGGTGTTGGTAAGTGTTTTGTGTTGTTTTGTTCGGGGGAAATGGAGTCCATTTCCCCTGAACCGGCTGAGCCACCGGACCTTCCTTGTGTGTGCCAGTGAACCAATTCCACAAAAGAATTCTACTAAATTACTGGGAGTATGGCTAGTGTTTGGTGGGGTTCTCACCCTTTCTCACAGAAACTCTTATATAACTGCATAATTCGGAGTCACTTGGACTATGGTTCATTTCTTTTGGACCATGATAATAGGACTGCTCTAGTTAAACTGTCACAAATCCAATTCAAATGTTTAAGAATTATCCTTAGAGCAATGAAGAGTTCTCCGATTAACGCCATGCAAGTGGAGAGTGGAACCTCCCCTCCACTTGCGTAGGCAATTTCTGTCCGACAAGTTTTTATGCAAACTTATACAAAATTCTAATCACTCCCTATTATTCTCTCTCGAAAAACTACATAATCTCATATATGACCAAGGAGTTGCCAAACAAGTTCTGTGCATTGTTAGAAGTTTTTCTAAATTTGTATACTCTCTCCCCTTTCCTATGTCCCAACGTCCTGGAAACCCTTTATATGTCACAAACTATGCTTCTCTCACTTTTAATCCCTATATCCTGTCAGAGTTTGGTATTCACAAAGACTCAGTTGCTCCAGTCAACCTGTTTTTTCACAATATTGATAATTCATGGAAGGATTTCCTGTCTGTTTTCACTGATGCATCCAAATTAGATCCTACTGATAGAGACGTTGGATCAGCTGTCTGGATACCAAAGTACAAAATTATTCTGAGCTTCAAATGCCTTACACTTTCTTCCATATTTACTGGCGAAGCCACAGCTATTCTTGAAGCTATCCTATATGTATCTTCCCATAACTTCAATAAATCAATTATATTTTCGGACTCTAAGAGCTGTCTCCAAGCTATCATGGCAAACCAGTTCAAGTCGAAAAATAATTCCCAATTTTTCTCCAAATTAGAGAGGAACTCTTAAAATGTCATTCCCAAGGCCTTCGGGTTGTCTTTGCTTGGATCCCAGGCCATGTCGGTTTTCCAGGAAATGAACAAGCAGACTCTTGTGGCTTCGATTTCTGGCAACGAGAATCATTACCATATTTTTAGCCATGATCTTGTCTCATCTTGCCAAATCTCTTTACGCAGCATGTGGGAAACAGATTGGCAAAAAACTAAATTGCAAAAGGGGAAATTTTACGGCCTTCTGCAACCCTCAATCCCTACTAAACCCTAGTTTACTAAATTCAGAAAACTGAATAAACAGGTAGTATCTACCCTATGTCGGCTACGTTTGGGCACGCTTGCACTCCGGTATTCCTTGCCATAATCAAAGTGCGCGATTATTCGCTATGTGAGTGTGGCAGAGATATAGGGACCACCGATCATATTTTCTTTGAATGTTCAAGGTTTCGCTGTTCCTTATACAACATGATTCCAGAAGAAATCCCCCGCCCAGTTAACTTTGCATCCCTTCTTCCTCTTGTATTTTCTCTCTTTGTGTATGTCCTTAGTAAATATATCACAATTAACAAAATTAGGCTATAACTACCTATATATATTATTTGTTTGTTTGTTCTTTTCTGATCAAAGCTTTTTGACTTGGAGTTATCGAAATTAATGTGTTCTAAGAGATTGTTCCGTATGTCCTCAATGTATCGATGTTATTTTCTAGAAATATTTTTAATGAAGAAAAATGTGTTTGTGGTAAATTGTAATCTGTATAAAATGTTGTAACAGATAGGTAGCTCAAGGAGCAAAATTTTATAAATGCTAATGTGTAAAGTTAATGTATTATGATGATCTATGATGATAATTTACAACTTTAGCAGCGGCATGTTTGAGCACGTCATATCCAAAGCCATTGAATTAACCCCAAGTTTCTTGTAAACAGTATACACTCTTTGTGTATGTCCTTAGTAAATATATCACAATTAACAAAATTTGGCTATAACTATATATTATACTTTATGTTAGGTACTAACAATTGTACCGTCCTGTATCTGTCCTTGTGTTTGTTCCAGGTATATATGTCTATAAAAAAATATATAAAATCAGCTCACATTCAAAACGATTACATTCAGTCACTGAGCACCTGCTCAGTGTTTTTTAAGACTCGCGACACCGGCCAATCTTCCCTTCGTTTATCTTCTTAGCTACGCGACATTGCCAAAATTGCGGTACATTACCGCAGAGGCTATAAACAAAGATAGAATAGAATACAGACAACTGTTTTTTTTGTACAAGATTATGACGCTTAACATTAAGACGCGTTTATTAAGTTAAGGAAAGCTGGCTCAAGGGATTCAAAGTAATCAAAAAGTTTTAATAGAGCTCTTTGTAATAGGTTCTTATCCTAGTATGTTCATCATACTCGTAGAAGTGATTTGGTGACTAAGATTAGTAAGATTTTATCAACTTTGTTTTTTTTTTATTTTAATACTAGCTGACCCGGCGAACTTCATACCGCCTAACAGTCGATTCTAAGTAATGTTAACATCGTATAAATATGGATATTAATATTTACACTATACTAACGTCACAATTGTTTTGCCTTCCCGGAACCTCTCCACTAAAACTTGAACTTTATGTTATGGTATTAAAGTTCAAATTGACATATAAGTATTATTACGAATCAATTGTATGGGGGCATGGAAAAGTATTGTTTTTAGACCTTTTTTTATTTTTTTCTCCGTAAGAACCATCCTCGTATGTACCTACTTCAAAAAATATTCTAAAAAAAGAATTAGCATAATCAGTTCCGTTGCTCTCGAGATATGAGCTCAGCAACACCCATTCAGCGATTCATTTTTATATTATAGATTAAGTATGTCTCCTGGATCAGGTTTCTGTTCTGCGCTTTTCATCATGTTGAGAATAATGTAAAATATATACTCAAGATAGTAATTCCATACTGAATGAAAATTTGTTAATAAACAATGTACTTCATAATTTTGCTGATGTCAACATTACTTTATACATAAAGATTAATATATAAATAAAAACAGATACATCTACAATGTAAATATCATCATGATTCTATGATTTCAAATTTAATTAGTATAAAAGAGCAAGCGAGATGGTAAATACAGCTATTTAACAATGGTCTGCAGTTCTCAAAAAGGACTAACTTCATAAATCAAAATACAGAAATACTGTCAATTCTTTAATTCAACAGTATCCTTAACCTAAGAATTTACAGCCTGCGTCCTCTCCTACCACCCTTCCTGCGAGTGGAATCAGAGGGTACGGGAGTGACATCCTCTATGCGGCCAATCTTCATCGCGGATCGAGCCAGGGCACGGAGAGCAGACTGGGCACCAGGTCCTGGAGTCTTGGTCTTGTTGCCTCCAGTAGCACGGAGCTTGATGTGAAGAGCTGTGATACCAAGGGTTTTGCACTTTTCAGCAACATCCTGTAAATTAAGCAGTTTGTACATTGTCATTCACACATGACTCAGGCATTTGAAGGATAACACTGAAATATCAACATTTATGAATAAATTAACTTGGTGCCTAGCAGCTTCTTATTTAAACTAATGTTCAACCAACCTTTAGTAGCGGTAAGTTGTAGGAGACCTAATATAATTTGCCATTTATCATCGGAGGAATAATATAAACATTGGTGGTCTTTCCTTTCAAGTCAATTATCATCTTATCTATAACCTGTACCAATTTATTTCTAAAACATCCTTACAATATTTGGATGTAAAGAAGTCTAAAAGTACATTGCTGCAAAATATTTTTCTCATTAGATTTCATGAACATAAAAATAATAAACAGCTTCAGTATAAATATTTTTCTACATCATTTCGCTTCAAAAATACTGGCATACCTCTACTGTGGCTTTCCAGAACGTGTAGCAGCAAATGAAAACCTAAGAGTCAGGAAAACATAACCTACAACTTATGTTTTCATCACTGTTTGGGGTTAATCAAAGTAAACAAACCTGAGCAGCTAACATAGCGGCGTAAGGCGAAGCCTCGTCACGGTCAGCCTTAACTTTCATACCGCCGGTGACACGGGCGATGGTTTCCCGTCCGGATAAGTCAGTAACATGCACAAATGTGTCGTTGAAGGAGGCAAAGATATGAGCAACACCGAACACGGTCTCGCCCACTAAGTGCTGGGGACCAAGGGTAACCTGCACCTCCTCTTTTGCAACTTTGTTTTTCCTGGGGGCCATGGCTCAGCCTGCAAAAATAATATCACTTCTTCTATCACTTGTAACCTTAAAAAATCTATGGAATCCACGCACTGTTTTTGGTCAAACTTAAAATATATGTAGAGCGATAGTATATTTAACGGGATAATTGGTTATTTCATTCCATATTTCACATTAATTTGTAGATTTTCCAGTGAAAAATTAAGAATACCTTGAGCTTTGAAAGCTGTCAAACACTAGAAAGAAATAAAAAAAAATCAGGTGTGCCAAGTACTCTGATTAAAAACTAACACAAAGTGTCGAGCAATAATTTACTGTGCACTGTGCAGACGATGAACCGCCAATACAACTTAGTTGTCACGAAAATTTAAATTAATTGAAAACCTTGTTGTGGCTAAAAAGCAGGTCTTTATACGCTAATTGTAAAATTGTGCTTGATACAATTTGTAACTTATAATAAGCTTACTAAAATCGTCATCATAAATAAAATAAAATAAAATGAAATAGTAGAACATAACTATGTATGGCAATTACTGTTTATTTTTTTTCCTACTTACTACTTATTTTCACTCTTTTTGGCTTTGTATGGTTAGTTTATTAATATTACAGTAAAAGTAAAAAGACAGTATGTCATATATACTTCTACATTTTTTGTGTAAAAGCTCGCAGTATTTGCACAATAAAAAATTATGAAATAATAACGGCAAATAAGATCTTTGCAAAATTTCATCGAAGGTGTTTATAAAAAAAACGCTATGTCTAGGGATACTGCCCTCTGTGATGGGATTATCTTATGGTCGTGCTCTATGTCTCAGGGTGTAGTTGTTTCGTTTTTTACCCTGCCCGTAGGTGCCACCGTACCGAACGCGATAGTAAAATATTTTACACTGACAGCAACTCAACGTCACAACACTTCATGGGAAAATAATCTTTATTGCTATTGTCAACTGGCAGATAAAGGCCAGAGTGTTTATAACGAGCTATTTTGATCGTTAAATAGTTGATTCTAACGGATTCTCAGAACGCGTTAGTTGCATGTCAGTTGTTATGAGGCCGCGAACGCGAGGAGAGCGAATAGTTGCACCTAGAGCGCATGAACGCACATCAAGTGTTACTTATAAAAATCTTGAACGCAGCAGAACTGACAGCGTGACAGCTTCCGGAAATAGCATACGTCACGCACGTCATGCCGTCATTGCCAACTTCATAATTTTCCTTTGCTGAAAGAAAAGGATCGTCGATTTAGACGACGTAACATATTGCAAATAAGTGGGAAATATTGTGATAGACTTCCTTTAGAGTTAGTTAATCTAGTTAAATTTAAATATGTGAGTATTTACCCTGAGTTTCAGTGCATTACGAGCTTATACTTTCAAGTACAAATTACGTTCTGTCATTCCGTGTTGCTCAATTCGATATCGTATTCTTATTACGTTTGTGATGTATCGTAACGTGTAAGGGCATGTGTCGTGATCATTTATTGATGTCTTTGTGATATCCCTTGTCCCCGTGTTACGACGCAGTTGATATCGGTCCTGCAACTCATTACTCATCTCATAGAGTCTTTGTGAAAGAAGGTGATGCTTATGAGATAATAACCATTTCCTGCATTCCAGATTCAAAATGTTTATCTTGGATTGGTTCACTGGAGTGCTTGGTTTCCTCGGTAAGTTAAATGAATTATAAAAATCAGATGACAATATAAAATACAATATCAATCTAAAGTACCTAGTAAAAAAATTCATGAATGTAATTCTAAAATTTACTATGCCTCACTGATAAAAATCTTGACTTTAACCTTGTGCATATCTTTGCAATTCGTTCTGTGCCTATTTATAAATATATATAATATTCAAATTTCAACACATTGGCTAGGTACAATTTTTACAAAGCAACTATTCTGATGATTTGTTTAGTTAAGAAAAGAAGAACTTTTAAAAGGACTATTAGAAATCACAATTTAATTTTCCAATATAATTTATTTTATTTGAATTTTAAGATATAAATAGATGATTGTCACTATTTATACAGCCCTATTTTTTAATTTTATGTTGATGTTTCCATAACTTTTATTTATTCTTTTAAATTATATTCTTTTATATTGGACTTAAAAAATATATATACTTCATAGGTAACAAAGTTTTGTTTAGGTTGTAGTTATCATACCAGAGCTAGCATTTTCAGTAGCTAAAATGCTTAATATTATACTTATAGGGCACTAGCAAATACTTTAATTTTACTATGAATTTTTAGTTCTTTATTGCACCTTTCCTTCATTGGTTAAATGCTGATCCTGCAGTGTTTGTGTTAGTCAGTGAAATGATAAATCAATTTTTCAGGTTTGTGGAAGAAATCTGGCAAGCTCCTGTTTCTGGGCCTAGACAATGCTGGCAAGACCACACTATTACACATGCTCAAGGATGACAGACTCGCGCAGCACGTCCCTACATTGCATCCTAGTGAGTATCAGAATTTGCTGGTTATATTAGTAATCTGCGCTAAACTAAGTATAACAATAAGACTGATTTATTTAATTCTTATTTGTTTTGATAACAACCGAAAGATTTTGCGGATTTTATGTCTTGTCAAAGGAGGACATCTAAAACAAAACCTGTAATTTGATAGCATAGTGGACTCTATGTAAAATTCCACCTAAAAGAGGCAGAACCTTTGCATAGAATTGGGTCATATATATATATTTATAATGTTTTTATGCATTTGTAATGTATAATATTTACAATGTTTTTATGAATGTGACATTGTACTTGAATATGGGTCCCAGTAACCTGAAATAAACAAATATTATTATATCTGTATGAATATGGCTTCTCTCTTCCCATAATAATAAATGGCAAAATAATGATGATGGTATTAACACCTCACATGGCAATGACCCCGATTTGAACAAACAACACATACCTTAGTGTGTTTTGACCTGATACCTGATATGTAGTGAGTGGGATGTTTGGAGTTTCTTCTACATATTATGTGATAACTTGTAGCCTTAACAGCTTGATTGATATTATGCTCCAGGTTTGCTTAGTCTACTGAGGATTGTCATATGATTTCAATAATGTATTTTCCTATTTGTGATTGTTTGCATGATTAGGTCAAATATCATAAAAATAATAAATATTCACAATAGAAAAAGTGTGTTGTAATAGAATAAAAAATACTGTTTCTTTTTTTAAAGTTGTCCTTTAACATTAGTCATTACAATTATAGTACATTTTGAAATTGCCCCTTCAACAGCTAATTATAGTTAATTTAAAATTATTTTATGTCAATAAGATAATGTGCTTGTACACATGAAGATAATGTTGAAATTATATTTTTTCATAAAACAGTAGACAATTTTATATGAAAACTATCATTATTGCATCATCAAGGTTAAAATCTCTGCAAGAAACAAGTAATGTTCTAAATACTGAAGGTTTTGCCATTATTATTAGTTTTGTGATTCTGTGCATTATTATATAGACATACACAAAGATTTATATCATAATACCCTGGACATTATGGGCACTTCCTGTACTCAAATGACATTGATTGAATTGTAATGTCTCTGCAAGTTTTATAATGTTTAAATTTATTTTCATTGTAGCTATATAGTTATCATCTATATATAACAAAACGCCTCAAAACAAAATGATTGTAACATATGTACAGACTGGGCTTCGTCCGACTTAACATAGTAATTTTCAAATAATCATCCACAGCATCCGAAGAGCTGTCGATAGGAAGCATGCGTTTCACGACGTTCGACCTCGGCGGGCATCAACAGGCGCGTCGCGTGTGGCGGGACTACTTCCCGGCAGTGGACGCTATAGTGTTCCTGGTGGACGCATGCGACCGCGCGAGACTGCCGGAGTCCAAGGCCGAGCTCGACTCGCTGCTCACTGACGAGACGCTGAGCAACTGCCCCGTGCTCATCCTCGGTAACAAGATAGACAAGCCAGGCGCGGCCAGCGAGGACGAGCTCAGGCAGTTCTTCAACCTCTACCAGCAGACTACTGGCAAGGTGAGTCCGTACAGTATGCGTACAATTTGAATGTATGTAAGTTTTTGCAGTCCTTTCATGAAAAATCATTTCATTGAATCCATTTTTTTTGGTACAAAAGGTTATGCATTAAACACATGCATACCTTCTGACTTCCGCACTAGTTGCATAATTGCGACGCGGTAACTAACGATTATATAAATTATATACTGTCACGATTTTGACTTTGATGAAATGAAATATATTTAAAACGTGAGACCTATGGTTAATAAGGTATAGATATAGTATCAGTTAGGTAATACTTCTCAGAAGTATCAAATCTGTACAAATTCTTCTCGCTAAAAGTATTAGTATTAGACTGGTGTGTAACATAGTGCAACAACTTTACATAAGCGTACCACATGTGATTTCAGATATATTTTTGCATAACACAAAGAAATATAACTTCAACGCAACGTTATGACGTTACGATATTTTATGCATATAGTTATATTATGATTATTATAAGCATATTTTGATTGTTACATTTTGTAAGTGATACACGTAAAATTACGTTTAAAGAACCAGAACGATTGAGACTAAATTCCGCACTAGCAGTAATAGCTATATAGCTACCTAACTGTAGTTATTTTCGTATGTTTGTACCAATAGTGTCATTGATCTCTATACCTACTGTAACCTCATAGATAATGCATACAAGTGCTGTTCGGTAAAAATGAACATGCGTAATATATTTATTGTTATCTTTAAAGAATTATCTTTTATTGATATACGTTGTAAAAGCGTAAACGTACAGGTGCCATTTACCTATGATGTATTTTATTAGCTACGCAGATATAATAAATAGTACATAATTTGTATCTTTTATTATATTCTTTGATTGTGAATATCTGCTTTTGGTTCTTCGTGTGTTGTGCATATGTTTGTGAGGTTGCCATTCCTCGAGGCACGAGAATTCGAGAATCAGTAAAAGTTATAATCGTGTAACTTTTTTAAATAAATATACTATTCTATCCGCGGTTTCGCCTGCTTTATGTTTGTTCTCCCGGGAATAAAGTAATCTATAAGCACTCCTTGTATCTCGAACTATCTCTGTGCATAAAATCAAGTCAATCCGTCATTAACTTGCTGTGGAGAAGGAAGACAAACCCATAAACTATATTTATTTTTGACAATCGTCTCTATCCTCTGTTTGCCTGGAAGAGATAGCGACAAGGCTGCCACTTGTGGTACTAGATTTAAGAATTTACTTTTGTGCACAATAGTGAGTTTATTCATTCAAAATGAATGTTCCAGGGCAAGGTGTCCCGGTCGGAGCTCCCGGGGCGGCCGTTAGAGCTGTTCATGTGTTCGGTGCTGAAGCGCCAGGGCTACGGTGAGGGATTCCGCTGGCTCGCGCAGTACATCGACTGAGCGACTCGAGGCACGCAACCAACCGCCCGAGCGCGCCGCGCCCACACTTCTCATATACTATGTGACCGTATACTTACATTGTAACTAGGAGATCACATTACAATACAAACATTCTTTATCATTGTCTCCATAAAATAAATATATAATATCAAAGAATAAATACAAAAAAAAAACTAGCGCGAGCAGCGGTCTTATCGCTAAACAGCGATTTCTTCCATACAACGTGATCATTCATGTTGGTTTGATTAAACATTTCAAATATCCCATATTGTATTAATAATGGGATTGCTCTCTTAAGTATCAACTTTTCTTTATGAAGAAGTAATCTTTCTATAATACAGATTTGTATAGCAAATCAAAAATTCTTTGTAGATTATTTAATTTTGAAATGACAGTTTGAAAATTTAATTATCCATCCGTCTCGTTTCAACTCGACTCGTGACAAAGGGCTGTGGAACTTCTTCTTAGTTTTAGCACTTTCACTCAAATCTTATAAATTGGTACCTAATAATGATTTTATCACTAGCTATTGGGACCCGTTGATGGATTCAAAACATTACTACTGTTTTAAACAAAGATAAATCATAGAAACCATTGCCACGTTTTAATTGCAGTGGATCTGTTATCGATCAGTAAATCACCTTTGGCCATACTTTTTATAAAATAGTGTAGATTTTTACCAATAATTAAAATACTCCGTCGAAATCTGTACTTACATAAGATTCTGTATGTACTCTTAATTATTCAAGTTTTACATAAGAAATATTCAGCCTTGAGTACCTGTTGCTTTATTACAGGCAATTATTTGCTAATGAATTATTTTAGTTATATGCGAGCTTATTGATACATTACTAGCTTCACCTTGAATAAACGTTAAAAGAAAATACACTATCTATCCTACTAGTCTTATTACTTGATATTTTCGTTTACACCAGTGTTAAAATAACGAATATATTAATAAATGAAATAAGGTACTCACTCTCAATATCAGTGTGGTCGGTCAGTGAGTTATATGAACTTGTGAAATTTGTAATAATCGGCACATAGATATGGGAAGGTCACGGGCGACGTTATAAGGGCTACATTTAAATATATGTGTACGATATACCTGCATCCGTTTGTAAGAACTCGTCCACTAATAACGCTTGGAGTATGGATATGTTTTCTTTCTTATCACTCTGACATACTTTCCTGGACTTTTATTTTTACTGAAGTTATACAGTATTATAACTTTGTATACGATGTCCAGTACTTACGGAATCTAGTAATATAGTACAAAACGTCTGAAAATGTAATCGTTTCCAAGCTAAGTTTTATTAGTGGGTGAGTAATTTGTAAAACTATAAAAATGCGAGCGAGCTTGGCTGAGCTGAACGCGGTCGCTGATGATCGCGCGATGCTTCGAGCACTGAACTGGATTTATTTACTGGCATTGGGTATGTTATGTGAGAGGGTGGCCTGCGTCTAGGGTAATAAGTGAGTTTTGAAATTCTGAACCGAGTTCTTGCGCCCTTGTGCTTGTCGCGCTCAAAACTTTTGGCCCCGACCAGTTGCGCTTGCCAACCGTCCTATGAAGATGTTTCTCCTTTCTCAAAAAAACATCGAATTTCAAATAAGTCAGGGTATAGTTTTATCACTGATAATGCTGATGCTGGCCTCTCACTCTCCCTCGACATAATAGACCCGATATTCACATGGAATTGTGTTACCGACACCGTTCGCTATTTAGACTTCTTTCTATGAACGGTATCTCATACATACAAGTCAGTTTTAAAGTTTGTCAAGCAAAATACTAGGCCTATAGACAAGAAATACACTTCTGTACATATTGAAAAATTTGCTTTGGAACTGAAATTAACGCGCCAGTTTTAACTTCTATTTAATTCGTATTAAAGTTTAAAATCTGAAAAATTATGTTATTTTTCATACCACATGAGAAAATTACCTATTAAAAATCGTGCGTTAATTTCAGCATCTGATATATTGTCAGTATGTAGTAGGTTCATAGACCTAGCATTTTTGCAAATCTGTACACGCTTGCCGAATCAGTTTTTCTATGTGGACATGTGTTAGTTGAATTCACACGCAAAACTTTTAGGTTTGTGAAACCGTTTTACTTTGTCTCTATTTAGTTAAGGTAATGGTGCAAAGCATGGTCATTTCGGTATGGATTCATCTTATCGCCAAATATATGTAAAAACGACGAAGCCTTTGATTTTTGTCCAAGTAGCTTTGTCTTTGTTTAGTGAACCACTTGAGTGTTGCCATCTCAAGAGTCTAGAATATGTATCGCAAAAGTATATTT
Organism: Ligdia adustata; assembly: GCA_947049295.1. Taxonomy (NCBI): domain Eukaryota; kingdom Metazoa; phylum Arthropoda; class Insecta; order Lepidoptera; family Geometridae; genus Ligdia; species Ligdia adustata. The sequence continues at coordinate 3,586,187 of OX346223.1, forward strand.
ATTTTCTTCTCATTCCAACATTGAGTGATAATATTTGACTCTGATATGCTGATCTTGTTTAATTTTAAAATGACGAGTTATATTTTTGTAAATTATTTGAATCATTATTTTTTTCGGAATGTTTATTAGAAATGTGAGAAAGGTTGTTCTACACTAAAATTGAATAGAATTAGCAGTTGCTAATAAATTACTGCTGAATATTGTTTTTCTTCAGTTTCTCGTGTAGACAGTTTTGATGTACAAGTACAATGTACATATTTTACGCATGATTTTTTATTTAAAAAGGTAATGACTCTTAAATGATTTTCTGTAATAAACATTAGCTACTTTATTTACCTGCAGTGTAGAATGGCCGTTTCGTCATATTATATTGCGATCAATCTGCGCTGGCTTCTCCCAGCTTTAATTGTTGTTCGGTATCTTATTTGCAGTAAGTCAGTAAACAAAGTTTGTAATAAAATTTATACTGAAATCACGCGTTTCATTTGCTCCTTCTCTATATACGATTTTGGCCCTTTGTTTGTTCTTATGAAATACATCGTTGACAGCTCCAGGGAACCCGCTCGGGATTTTTTAGTGTAGTGCCCAACCAACACATGTTAACTCAACATTGAGAGATAGTAAAACATGGTGGAAAAATCGAATTACAGCTTTCGTAACGCTACATAATTGCAATTAAAATGCTAATAGTTCATAGTCTACTTAGGTGCTGTCCGCCTAGGTGAACAGTACGAAAAAATATTGTTTGGTCCACCTTGTTGTCCCTCGGGAAACGTAAGATTTGCAGTGCAGAGATAATTTCATGGCTGGTATCACATTACACACTACCAATATAAAATTAGTCAAATTAAATGTGATGTTATTAAGAGGTGGAAAAACCAAATCCCACGGTTCACCCAGGTGGGCAGTACCCTTACTTACCTACCATATCTTGTAGAGTTATTCAACAGTAGATTGTATAATAAAGAGCAGCCTCCAATATAGATCGCCTTTAGTGTGTATTTCTCTTATATATCTTCAATAGAATCCGCTAAAAGTTCTTACGACCCTATAGCAATAAAAACAAAAGCTTTATACTAATATTTATTTTTAATGACGGGAAAATAATGCAATAAAATACTAATGTATGTATAATTAATTATCTTCTAAACTAATATGTATACGATTAATAACAATATGTCTAAAAAATATGAGTCAAGTTTTGGTGCATACATTTTATAGGAATGCTCAATAAATAATTTGATGGAAAAGCTCGACATGGTATATAACTCAAAATCACAAACAATTAATGCATTACTTATAATGAACCTACGAGTTAAAACAATCTTGTAAGTGTATATATTTACACTATAGTAGGTAGTCAATGTTTATTGCACATCTAACACTTACAATTACATTGTATCAAATATTACATAACATTAGCAGATGTCATATAACGTGATAGTAAACTCCTATCACAGGTGTTAACACATTCTAATACCAGATCTACAGGTTTTTGTACAAAATTCTTCGAAATGTTCAATCCGTTTAGATCTTATACGTTCTACTACTAGACAAGGTCTTCACTAAGGTAGGCGCATTTAGTCCACCTTCTGACTAAATAATGGGTTGAGGTTAAACTTACTCATCTTCAAGAACTTAACCGCCTCCGACAAAATGTTCCAATTACCCCCCACACGTGCAAGCTACGACTGGGATCTGAACCTACAACCCTCCGCTTGAAAGTCGAGCATTCGTCCACTATTTTATCGCCATTGAGAACCGTAATTTGGTAGATAAAATTAATTATATACAGTTTAACACCGTTAAATACTAACAGTTCATTGCACGGGCAGCTGTTGCAATTTTATATTACACGCGATCTTTGTGAAGTAATATCACAATGTAGACTATCAAATAAGTAAATGACCCTAATCGAACCGACCACAATAGTATTTCTCTATATCTTTTCTATATATTTTTTTGAACAATGCACTTATTACAATACTTTTACGCTCTGATTTCATTACGTAACGTGATTTAAAATTTCACAATTTTCCTTCGAATATTTCACACAATTTTGGAACAGTCAAGTCCAATTAGACTAGTTCTAATTATAGTCACCATACATTAGTCTACGTACGAACAGCGCACGGTCGAATCTAAACTCCTAATCTGTTACATCGCAACGTGCGCAAACAACCACACCATAAATTCAATTCGGACGAGAAAAGGCGCCGTGATTACAATATTATTATATACAAACTTTATACTTACACTGTATTATTTATTAACGCGATTCAACTTTGAGTATCTTGTGTCTCGCTTTATCCGATGGGAAACGTGAAGCGCCAAAACAAGACAGAAGACGGTCAACATTGAGCCGCGATTATTAATTAGGACGATAGAGTCGACATAACTATAAAAGTTACAACGATTTCTGTTTTTTTTCAGTGATTATTGAACAAGAAGCATTACTTGAAGGTTATAAAGAACAAAAAGACGTTATTGACATTACTTTTACTATGTGAACAGTGAAATGTCTTGAACATATTTTTGAAACTGGTATTTGTATTTGAGCGTTTGCTGATATGGAGTTACTGGGACGGAAGACTCAGCTGTATCCCATCATGGGACAGGCGACTGTGTCAATGGATAGGCATGATTAGTGCCATAGCAAATGTTATAGCACTAGATGTACGTCCGCGGTGCATCCAAACGCTCTGTGTAATATATATATAGAATTCGAAACTTGTTGTAACTTTTATAATTTTCTTATCTAAACGACAGTGAGGCACATTGTGACGTCACAACTCTCCCTGCTTAATAATGCTACAATTTATCTAAAAGCTTTAAGCAATTTTATGATCTGCAAGTTAAATGTAGATAAATTAAAAAAAGTAAATAAATAAAGCCTGCAATAATATAATCGGTAAGGTAAATAAAGTATTTAATTTTTTTATTTTCGTTTAAACAAAAATAATAACAACTACGTATTTACAAAACGAAATTGGTAGCCATGGTAAATTTCTGTATAGCCCAAGAAATTAATTAATTAATTTAAAATTATTAGATATGTTCATCATAATTTATGATTTTTGGAAAAAGTAAAGTAACAGTAACAAAATGAGTTATTTTATTACATTACCTATACATTAGAAACCTAGTAATAATAATGTTAAGCAATGTATTCTCCCGAACTTGGGAAAAATGGTGAATAAATCAATCTAGCCGATTCTATAGAATTTTCATAGCAAAGAGAGTTGTGTTTTAAATCAAAAATTGTCGAAGTACGCGATCTAAATGCATGCTCTACTTGGTAACTATAACTAACATTTCGTCACTACTGACTTTCTAAACTATAAAAATGAGAATGTATACTGATTACTAAACTCGCGTAAATCAAAGTCATATAAACAAAAGTAAAATATCTAACAGTAAACTAGATTATAAAATCAAAACAACTAAGTTTCATAAACAAATTTCAAAGATAAAATGTTAATTAAAAACGTTCAAGCAATGAACAGCCTAATCTAAACCTAAACGGTCACGTCTAAAATATTTCAATTTAATAACAACCATTTTATATACTATATAATATTAAGATAGTTATTTACAAGAATATAACTTGTCTATGTACGACAAGATTTCAGTACATAGTAATCGCTAAAAAATCTTTAAAACATAGACAAATATTGTCTTATTTACAAATCACACGGTACACGGAAGATACTATCCATATTACAAAAGATCCGTAGACAATACATAACTTTGGTACATACACAAAAATCATAGCCTTCGCCAAAATCGTGGCCTGGCATAAGTTAGCGGTTTACACAGTAAAAAATAAAACTGATTTTATTCTTGTCTTACAAAATTAAATTTAGATTCGTAATTGTTGTGTCAATTGAAAAATCATGGTAATTTTTGTCCAAGTAATACATCTTATATAAAAATATTATAAGTTTTCGATATCCCTGAACGTATCATATCTTTGACTTCATTATAAAACTTATACCACATCTTGGATCGAAAATCTATTTTTTCATTCAAACCAGTAAATATTACTAATACCATATATATATATATATTCTCCTTTGCTATAAGGTCCAAGGAGCTCAAAATTGAATTACACTCCATTATATAAATTGGCGCGCACTACAGAAACAATATTATAGGCCAGCGTGTATATATAAGAATACTTTGTTATGTGATATAGCGGTCATAGTGTTCATTTAACGAACAATAACACGCCGTTGATCCAAATATGAAAAAATACATCCGACAAATCAGTCGCAACAAAACATTCAATTATTGCAACTACACTATTGATAATGACAAAAAATTGACGTAGATCCATTAATGCAGTGAGACAGTGGCGCCGCGCCTGCTCGCCAGCTCGCCTGCGCGCCTGCTCGCTGCGCGCCAGCTCATGTCAGAAGGAGAGTAACATTGATTCTGATTTGTTTCGTTTGTGTACATATTATATTTTTTATAATTATTTAGTTTAGTTCATCCACTTGCGGCAGTTAGGAGCGCCGCACATGCACATTATCTTGTGGGGGTCGTCTTCTATGTCGAATTTGTAGTCGTACGCCAACTGTTGATAAATAATAAGTAATTTTAAATATATATAGCGCCGATAGCTGAGCGTTTATAACTGATCCCTGTAATTAAGCAACGTGATCACAGTGTGGATGGGTGACCCCGTAGAGAAGTGACCGGAAGACCTACTAAGGCTAACTACTTCACACGAAGAAGAGTTGAATTATATCAGCCAATTTTTTTCTATATATTCGTTAAACAAAATATCCGGTAACTCCACACATACTATATTAATGCGAACGTGTTAGATGGTTTTTTTGTCCTTCTTTTGCTCAGCAACTGAGAGTTGGATCGACTGGGTTTTCTACACAGAGATGTGTTGTAGTCCAAAGAGTGGCAAACAGTACTTTTTACCCAGGAAAATCAACATAATCCTGGTGAAATCGTGATTAAAACCTAGTACATAAATATGATGAAATGTTATGAATGGTAAATTATACAATGGGGTGAAAGAACGGCATCTGTATTATTATTATGTGCGTAATAGATCTATGGTGGTAATATATGAAGTTTAGTGTAACATGTCGATGGTGTTAAGTTACCTCCTCCCCCCTGGCGATCCGTCGCTTGGCGAATATGATGATGCGCAGGTTGCGGTCCAGCTCTATGGTCTCGGCGACGCAGTTGGGTTGACACGAGTGGTTGATATAGCGCGCCAGGCCGCCGCTCAGCGTCGCGTCCACCACGCGCCGCTCGTCCAGCCGGAACATGTAGATGCCGCGGTTCTGTCACATATACATTAACACTGTCTTACAATTCATTTTGGGTCGTAAAAAAGGTCTATAATGCTAATGAATTGCTTTCAATTAACAATCCGTTGGTGTGAATGCGCCATCTCTTTCCCGCGCCTAACATTCGACGCTTGCGATCGGTCCACTCGGCTCGTTCCGCGTCTCTTCGCGTGCCTCCTTCGGCGGCGGTCGTCGATGCTCGACTTGATTCGTGCGATAGTCGGCTACCAACGCAGCTCCGGCCCGCACGCTTACCGATGTAATTCTATTTGTCTCGAAAACCGTAACATTACCGGTACCAAATATAAGTTTTCTTACTATTACAATTTTAAATTTGTGATTATTATGACGTATTTAAGAATAATTAGAAACCTCAGAAACAGGCCTTAGCTGGAAGGTATTAATGCATTAAAAGTGAATTGACTTAGTATAATATCGAGCTCGGTGACTGGTAGATGAAATCGCGTGGAGATTGTGGAGATGGAGATAATCTGCTGATTTGATTACAGCTCTACTTACCTATGTTGCACAATAAATGTACCAAAAGGAAGATCGAATCGTCTGAAATAGACGTCTGGATATCTTACTAACTTACCTATTATATAGTATTTATACGTGTTAGTTAAATACATAAACATACATAACACTTTTATATAATGTAAGAATTTTTTTACTTAATAAAATAAAGAAATTGTGTGAACTATCGATCAATATTTATTTTTACCTATCACAATAATCTCAATCACAAAGTATGTGTTGCTGCTCACATAGGCTCCAATAGAACATTACATGCATCTTCTCCATCAGCTAATTCGTCATATTATTCTATTCCTTCAGGATGTCTTTGCTTTCTTGTTTACATCTTTCCGATAGGACGCTCCACTTGACTGCACGAACTTTTGTTAAACCTATATATAGCAACATACTCGGAGTCCGGCAGTATAAAATTTCCTTGGCCCGGCATTTCGCAAGCATTATCCGATTTTCAAAAATGGAGCCTTGCCGGTGATAATTTAGTTCATGAAGAATTCCCGAATGCTGCACAAAATTTACCTACTCTTATAAACCCGCCATAATTATTTTATTTTCCTAATCAGACAACAAAATTAATTGCTAGATGTTGCTCTTGAGTAACATCTAACAATTCTGCTCAGTGACAGTTCAGCAATTCATACTTGGACGCCATTTTACGAAAATCCATACAAAACTGTCAAAAGAATGAATTGCGAAATATGATTCATATACAATTCGTAAAACGATTTGCCGGTATGTGGGCATTTTACAGTTCGCTAAGCAATTCACTAGATTTTTCTATTATGATTCAGCTAAAGCGGCCATATTAGACCCCCTGCGAGTACTCGCGTACAGGTTGTAGTTTCCAAATAACCTGCTGTGCAGATTCTACGAGTTTTTTTTGTCGTTGGGTTCTACGAACTTTTATTAAAGAGAGTAGTTTGCTAATAATGAATGTACCTTATCCTCGTATTTCTTCTCTCGTATCTCTGAGAGCTCCGAGCGTATGATTTCGCCGATATACTCTATCACCATCGTGTGTTTCTCGAGGTCGCGCGCCGCGTACAGACCCAGACCTTGGATCTTAGATCTGGTAACAAACATACAAGTTTCAAAGCACTTCAAGCATGAACTTTTTGAGCCAAGAAAATGCGGAGTGGAGTGTGATTCGAGCGTCAGTCATTAGTTGTCGGCAGGTATTGCTCTCCTCATTACAACGTGTGTAACACAAGTAGAGTTAATTTGTCTTAACAGTAATAAAACACTAGCAGAGACTGGGGGATTTTGGCATGGTAACTAATTTTTATTCAAGAAGCATTTGACCATCGCGTCGCACAACCACGACGATGTCGGCGTTACGTCGGATCCATTTGGGGTCATGACCCCATAGCTGGTTCCAGGACTTAGGTGGACCCCTAATTGAACATAATGGTTTTATTTATGTGCAAGAAACATTTAAAAAATACAGTCCAATTGAGTACCTCCTCCTTTTTTGGAAACTCTGTAAAACACACCTTGCTAGATAGACATTGTTCCGCCATTCCATCTTCATCTTCTTGTACTGGCTGCTCTTGGTGTGTATGAACTGCTTGGTGTATGGACACACGGGGTGGTCGGCGGAGGGAGGCGGCGCGGGGAGGTGTGACGCGGTGGGGGCGAGCGCGCGCGGGGGGCGGCGCCACGCGGCCCGGCAGCGGGGCTCCGACCGAGCGCACCCGGACGGGTTCACGGCGAGACCGCCTTCCAGTAGCGCCGACCGACCGAACTTGAAGCGGTAGTCGGTTAATGTTTCGATGCCTGTATATTAAAATAAATACATTTAAACTAGTGCACAAATGGCGGGAGGCGTCGCATTGCATCCCATCACATGACAAACAATCTTCCTATATCATTTTTGTACATATCACCAATAGGTAAGATCAAGCTAACTCCCTTAAATTAATTGTTACTGTATATTCTACTCGTAATATAAGCTGTATATTTTCTGTATTTATGCTTTTTAACTATAATAATACTATGTATAGAAGAGACTTCGCTTCACTCCACACTGTTTGGAGTCGATATTAAGAAATAAGTGGCAGGGGCGCCTCATGGCGCGTGTATGTCATTAATGCGGTTTATTGCATCAATATAGTTTGTCATAATAATATGAAACACCAGATGTTTCTTAACGAGAGATGTGAAAACAATTAATAATCTTAATTTTCTGTATGGAATAAATTTCTAACAGTTATAACAGTCATAACCTAAACTTAACTTTATCTTGACCAATTTTCAATGTTTCCAGACATGAAATAATGACGCTTCACTCAGCGTCATTTATTCATAAGAACATTCAGATATACATACTAACAGATAAAAGGAGATGTTTCCAAACATGAAAAAATAGATGCTTCGCTCGGTTAGTCACTTATTAATACAATCATATCTAAACGTCCTACATATTAGCGCGTGTAGAAAAACAATATCTGTGTGCTGTTATATAGAACAAAAGGTAAGTTATGTCGCGACGTTTGTATGGAAAAATCATCACCGCTCTATGATCTAGACAAAACTGACAATTACAGTTCAAATTTAAGTCGATGTTTGTTCGTGAAATTTAACTTAAATGTTACCTGGCAAACTCTCTAAAACCCTCACTACGGCCGGTTCGGTAAGTCCGAAGAGGTCCTCTCCGGTGACGTAGTTGGGCCACAGCTTCAGTACGCCGTCTTCCTTGCGAGCCTCGCGCAACGCTGCCACCGCGTCCAATATCTGGAAACGCATAAACAGTAAGTTAAAAAATACCATTTTAACACTACTAGGGAGAAAGTATATGAGAATGAAAATATTTTTAAATGGACAAAACACGGTTAACATAATTTTTTAAATAACAGCCTCAGAAGAGTAGTATTTCTTTGGAGCTAACAACAATATTAAAGAAAATTTTATTTAAAAATTCGCTTAAATTGAATGACAGAATATAGATCTACATTATGGTAGAAGATAGTGTTTTTGTTCCATATTATCAGGCCAACTGGCTAGGCCTGTAAGGAGCTCTAGTATTATGAACAGGCTTAAGTTAATAATCAGTAGATGCTGAGATTCGCATGCACCCGTTTTCTATCCTAAGGTTAACATTTATAGCAGACATTTATTTAGATAAAATTAATTAATTTTAATTTGATGTGACCATGAAATTTCATGTTCATGAACATTGCGAGGACAAACTTACTTTCATGAATAACGAAATCTGTTAACCGATTCGTTGCTGATGGCACTACAGGCGTGTAATTTTTTCATCGATTGTAACACCCTTAAATTAATAAAGATCTTCCATGGCGCTTGGCACGCCAACCATGCCATAGAAAATTTGTTCACAGCCATGGCGAAGTTTTCGAAAATGGGCGCCGCAACGGATAGGTTAATTATTTTTGGTGGAGTAATCGCATACCAAACATACAAAAAAATAACACAGTCATATTATGAATCTAAACATTTTTAGAAGTGTGTTAAACTATTTGGCTATTTTATAAGCTAATATGTAAAAATAGTGCATACGTTGGCCCATGCGGCGCGAGGCGTGGCTGCGCTGCACTCGTGCTTGGGTTCGTCCTGCGCGCGCACGTGGAACTGCGGCCGTCCCTCCTCTTCGGAGATCCAGCACAGGTAGCGGCACCGACCCACCGCGCGCACCATCGACCAGTAGAAACGAACCTGACAAATAGACATTGTACAGTTACCCCAAACAATTCACTTGATTTTTAGCGAGAGGGATATTTAGCTTCAGGGACTTATAGCAAGGCAAAAAACATAGCTATAGTGCGGGGCAATCCTCTTGAGCAAAAAGTGATATAGTGGGAATATTTTAGGCATATATGCACTTCTGATTACCGAATCATTGGTCGCTTTTCGAACAAATAACTTTGGCTACCTTTGGCGCGGGATAGAGCAGGTTCCGCGCACTCTATCTCGTGCCAAAGAGACCTAAAAACTGCCCCTGCGCCTGCCAAACTTTATGTTCTTTGAACAGGGAGTTAAATAAAACGTCACCGGGATATTCCGCTAAAGTGAAATAAAGCACTGTGAGTATCTTTAGCTACAATTACAACTTTAATAAGTATATAAAAAATCAGTTATTTTGCTATTAAGAGCAAAACTTCTGGGCCGATTTTGATTGAAATGCAACATACGGTATCACACAATTTTTTCAAATTGGTCTAGGCGTCTCTGAGAAATCAGGTAAGACATAAAAAACCTCTGCAAAATATGAAATTTCTCCAACTTGGAAGTAGGAAAATAAATACGGGTCGAATTGAGAACTATTTTTACCCGGCTGCCCAAAAAGAGGGTAATGTTAAATTTGTATAGATGTATATCTCTGTGACCCTCTACAGCCTAAAAGAGTAGATCCATTTTGATGTGCAAGGAATCATTGGATTCATCTTTATCTGTTGTTATATGCTGTCTAGCAGTCTTTTTTAGTAGTCGTATTTTTATAATCGCCTCTAATCACTTGTTATTTTATCCAAGACATCTAGTTCATGACCACCATCTCTCTCGGCCATGGTATTCAGCAACACTGTAGCCCAAGAAGAAGTATGCCTAGTCTGTAGTTTATAAAAAATATGTGTGTGTAAACTAAACGTTTTTCATCAACATTTTTAATCAGTTCAACCCGAGTCTGGAATTCACTGCCACCTGTCTTGTTTCCTAAAGGCTACAATCTGGGTTTGTTCAAGGTCCTAGTGATACCGGTATCTTCTAGGACTGCGTGCTTCATCTTCGGCCACATCCTTGTCTACTTGTAGGTGAGCCGGAGGCCAAAGCGGTTTAATTGTCAATAAAAAAAGACTTACAATCTTATATCCAATGGGGTAGATATAATTGGGAGTGTGGAAGGCGGCAAGCTGGTGCGGGAGCAAGTGTCCCGGGCTCAGGAAGATGAGTCCGCCCACGCGGATGAGGTGGTTGGTGTCAGAGTGAAGCATCACTGAGGCAACCTGACGCTGCTCGTCGCGGGACACGAACACGCGCCGCTGGACACTCAGTGTCGTCAGCTCGTTGTCTTTCTCGTTCTGGGGAAGTTTTTACAATTAAAGACATTGTCCTTTTAAATTTTTTGATTATTTTGGATTTTGCCACGTTTATCAAGTGCGTGAAGTCATTGAGAAAACAAAATCAAGATATAACAAATAATTAATTAAGACCAGATTTTTTTATTGCTTAAATATTAATAAGCTTTATAATTAATAAGTGAATACATTTGTTTGTCTGTTCTGTATAGCTCATAAATGAATTTTCAATTTATTTGGTTAATCGAAGCTAACATCAGACGGGCGAAACAGATTGTATTGTAAAAAATATATATTTATTTATTTATTTATGGAATGTCAATTGAAATGTTAATGGAATATTTGTATAACATACATTCGTGCCAAAAACTCACCTTCGGAGCGTGAGATGTGCAGAAGGCAGTCTTATTCTTATAGAAGACGCAGTTTTCCTTCACGGCGCATCCCAGATGGTAGACACTGCCGCATCGGACCTTGAAGCATTTCACTGTAGCGCCCAACCTTCGACACACCGCACAAGTCGCGTTTGAACCGTTTGCCAATGCTGTTTCCACGTTCATAAGCGCACCGCTTACTGTTTCGTATACTCCTTCAGACCACAACGCACAGTTTAAGTGCACCCATCTATCGACATCGCAGTTCAGAAGTCTAGAAACGCCGTCCGCAACCCCATCGCCCTGAATTCCGCACAGCTCACATCTCCTACTATCCTCATTGGTCACTGGCATGATCGCAACGCCCGTTCGGAAGACTAGTTCAGTCAATTCTCTGTCAGTGGGTCTCTTGTACTTGACCGGGGGGCCAATACAGCCCGGCGCCCAAGCTTTGTACCTCACGCCCCGATATTTCTCTTTCTCCATGCTCTGATTACTCTTCTCGTCTTGCTCGACGCTTTTTAAGTCCTCATCCAACACGCTGACGTCATCACCAACTTCTTTCATTAGTTCGTCGTTGTCCAACGAGTCCATGAAAGACAGATCCATCTTTTCATCTTTAATATCAGGTTTGATGTCCAAATCGTCAGTCTCCATGCTTTCCGTCGAAGCAGTATCGAAGTCATCGCGGTCTTTTGATATATTAGTATCATTATCGGATTTGTCTTCTTTGACTGTCAGTTTCGACTTGCCGTCGAGAATAATGTTGGTAGGGCGCCACGCGAATCTCTCATAGCACTGAGTACTGCAGAAGAACAGTTCTGAATCGCTGTCACAGAGTATTTCTCCAGCGTTGCCTTTATTGGCCGATAGAAGTGGAAATTCGGACGCTTTTGCTCTTACGACAGAGTCTAGTATGACGACGTCACAATGTCGACAGAATTTGGCAGCTCCATTCAGAATGCTTTGAATGTCGATAGGCGTACCTTCCTTCCCATCTTTGCCCTTGGATCTGTAAAGGCCTAATTTATGCGATGGGGGAGTGGCCGTTCTCTCAATGATTTGGTACGCGGTCGGGGGTGGAATGTGTAAGATACCGGCGAGCTCTTTCAATACTCCTAGAATGTCTTCAGCAGCACCGGATGTCAACGTCAGTGTTACAGTAACATTTTCATTACTCTCTGTGCTGCCTGGAGAGTCTTCCATTTTGACTTTGTTTGGAGAGCATGTATCGATAACTTTGACCGCTTTGGAGTCGTCTTCGTCCTTGACTTGGTAGAGAGAAACAGGTTTCACCCTGATTGGGACCGGTGCTATTATCGGTATGATGGGAGATATACGCCCGGAAATGGAATCACTATCGTCATCTTCCTCGTCGTCGTCAATGAGCTTCAGACCAGGGAATCTATTGGCAGGTTCGGTTTCCAAACATTCAGGACTTGAGCAACTGACTATACTATCAGGAGTATCAGTATCTCGCTCTTTGCAAATGAAATCAAGTTTTTTATCCTCCGGATCTTCGTCGAACATTATCGGTTGGAACTCTTGATCGTAAAAGCCCCTCTGAGTCGACGCAGCGGGTTTTTCTGGAAGCGGCTCCTCGTCCCCGAATGGTTTAGTGTTGTAGTAATCTGCAACGTTCGGTATTTTTGCATTACCAAATTCACCCGTCAAATCACCTTTCAATAAGTCGTAGTCTTTATTCTTTAGTTTAGTCAAGTCCCCGGAACCAAAGAGAGGGCAGACGGCGAAATTCGTGGTTAAAGCAGGTTCTTGTATCTGCATGGCCGGCAACAGGCGAAGCTGTGCCATTAGGTTATCAATAAAGGTATCATAATCTTCCTCATATCGACAACCTTTGCGTGGCCTTTTCTTGGCATTGGCGGCGTTCAGACTATTTTCAGCAGCGGCTTTCATGTTCATCTGCATCTGTTTTCTTTTCTTTTGCTGATACTCACGACGTTTCCGCTTTTTGGCTTCGGAGGGTGTCTCGGGAGCGTTAGCTTCAGAGCTAGTATCCATTGTAACACTTTCAGGGTACTCTTCCTTTATAGGTTGGTCGAGTTTACCCTGATCAGAAGCAGTGGATACTCCCGAGGTGGCGGATTGCTGTGAGCTTTCATCTAAAAGTTCTTTCTTAACGTCCATCGGAGTGAAAGGTCTATGGACCGGGCTCTTCTGCGGCGGAAGAATCTCTTTCTTAATTGCCTGGTGGATTTGCTGATTTTCGACACTCATGGGGTACATTTGCATCGTTTTCATTGTCGGTGATGTTTCCGGCATAGGCGCATGAATCGGCATTGAATGCTGATGCTGTTGTTGTTGTTGCTGCTGCTGCTGTTGTTGTTGCTGCTGCTGTTGGTGTTGCTGTTGTTGTTGCTGTTGTTGTTGCAGTTGCTGTTGTTGCAGTTGCTGTTGTTGCAGTTGTTGCTGTTGCAATTGTTGTTGTTGTTGCAGTTGCGGCTGCTCGTCTTTGCCTATGATCTTTATAGGTGTTTTACGCACATCCATAAGAGATTGTGTGGTGTGAGTGTGCATCGATATAGTAGAGGATGGAATAGACTGCACCGGTCTCGTGGGGAATGACGTGCTAACGGTAGCCATGTGTCGGGGACTGCTCTTTGAAATGTCTACGTCGTGATTGAGGCCTACAGCTGGAGGGATAGAGGGGCGTGCCAGTTGCGCCTCTAAGGACGGGATAGAACCGAGAGCGGGCGCAGTTCTCTGTATGGTCATCGTGCGTTGAGGCGCCACAGTCGCCGCTGTCGTTGTCGTTTGCAGCAGTTGTTTTAGTAGGACGTTCTGCGATTCATCGTTATTTCTTTGACCGGTTGCACCTTGCTGTAACTTGTTTCCGGCGGCGTCGGTTGCTCCGGCCACGTTAGGGTCGTCGGTTTCCATGGGCTCAGATTTGACGACCACCGCTTCGACGCTGTGTCGTTTAGTCGGCTGAATGTGTCCTACGATCACTTCACTTTTCGGCTCATCGGTTGATTTGGATCTTTTCAGCGGAGACGTTAGTTGCGAGTGAAGGAGTTTCGACGTATTTATGAAATTGATGGAGCCGGGCGGCGCCTGCTTTCCGGCCATGCCGGGGCTGACTATCGTATGAGTGCGAACTGTGACGTTAGGCACTGACTCTTTAGTTCCTACGAGAGGTCTTGAGGTCATGACAAGCGCCGGGGGCTGGCTCGGGCTGATGCCCTGAGAATATTGCACTTGAGGCATTCCCGGCGCGGACATTTGTCGAGTCGGCTGTAGTAACGTATGTCCGAGAATGCTCGTCGGTAAAGGCTGGTTTTTCTGAAAGGTGTTGATGGTCGTCGTGTTAGTGTTGTTTGTGTGTATGATCGTCGGTGGGGTCGAGCTGCATTGTATGCGCGACAGTGCAGGCATTTGTATCACTTGAGATGCTGAAGAAGAAGGACCAGAGTCTTCTGTCGGGTTGTATGTAGCAGACGCCGCTAGGGGTGATTGAGCCGGTGACTTCATCATGGGATTTTGCAGCACGGGAGAGTTGATAGGCGACACAGTCGGAGATTTTCTCATCTGAGCGATCGAAGTGAGCGCGCTGATACGCGCGCCTAGAGCGTGCGCCGCGCTCATCGGCGAATGCTCGGACGATATCGGAGTCGGTGGCTTCTCAATACGCTGAACCGGGGATGGACGCGACACGGCGACTTCCACCTTTGATGAAGGCAAAAGATTCTCGAAGTTGACCTGTGTGGGAGCCGTGCCGTCGCTCTTTCGGATCACGTTGCTCGGCTCCACTTTAGGCGCATTCGGGTTCAAAGAAGACATGATTGTGCGTAGTTGTTGCGATACGTTTGCCATCGTCGAAGTGAGATCCGCAGGTTGCGATAACGGTGAGAGTTGGGGTATCGTCGCCGCTGCCAGGGCGAGCCTCTCGCCTTCGCGTTTAGGAAACAAAGTTTCGGGTTCTTTCGGTGGCGTGGGACGGAGTTGGTGTGCCGCGGGCGGCGTCTGTCTTGGGGCGGGCGCGCGCTTGTACCCGTCCCCTTCGTCGATATTCTCCAACATACAGAGCATATCTTCGAAGCTCTCGACCCGTTTCCGTTCCGTGTCGGCGGGGTCCGCCGCGTGCTCGCGCATCGTGATATCGTCTAGGTAACGTTCCTGCGACGGCGTCGGCGATGGGATCGATATCTGCACGGATTCCTGGGCGACTTCCGTCGGCTCGGCAGCGCCCGTGTAAGATATAGCTTTGGTCTGGTTTGCGATGGCCTTGATGGTCTGCGCCACGTCTTCCGGCGGTGGTGGAGGCGGTGGCGGCGCGGGCGCGAACCGCAGCAGGAGATCTCTCGCCGGCGGTTCGTCCTCGAGTCTGTCGTCGTCGTCGCCCTCCATGATGTTGTCGGGTATTTTCTCCGGCACGGGGTCGGGGCTCTTGATATCGGCACGTCGGTCGGAGAGCCGCAGTGCGGGCAGCTCCGTGTGGCGCGAAATCTCCGTCTCTATGTCGAGGTCACGGCGCGTCACCGTGCCATCGGGTGAGGTCGCCTCGTCCTGAAATATCTCCGCAGGGAGGGTCGCATCGTGCGATACCGCTAAGCTCGTCAGCTTTGGTCCTCCGAGAGCAAGCGCCATCGGTCGCTCGATCGTCTTCACTATCTTCTGCTTGACCTGATGCTGTGCGAGCATGGAGACGGGGAGGCGAGCGGCCGGGGCAGACGTGGCGAGGGTGATAACAGGGGACACGCCCACTTTACCGCCACTTGACGAGATTACGCCTATCACGGACGCGTGTGACACGCTAGCCACGGGTATTTTTGGCGAAGGTCGCGCGCCTACTGCTAAGCTTTTAAGAACCGGTACAGAAATAGTCTGGTTGGCGATGGAGACGGATGCGACAGTGGTCTCGTCGAGTATCTTGGGCTGCGGCAGGCGCGCGGAACCCACCAATTTATACTGGTGCAGGGCACCCGAAGGCGGCTTGCCCGTGGACAGACTGCGACAAAGTAATAAAACATAAACAAACTATGCACAAAGAATATGTTTCCATTTCTAAATAAATAATTTAAATTTAAACCTTGTACTTTTGTAAATATATATCTCTGGTACCTGATAACGGCTACGGTCTTGGTGGCGGTCTCCGTGCGCGGCGCGGGCGCGGGGTTTGCCGGGTGCGCGGGGGATGGAGTCCCCAGCTCGTCGGGCGCGCCCCCATCTATGAGCTGTTCGAAGTCCTCCTCAGTAGCGATGCGTTCCTCGCGCGTCTCCATTGATTCGTCCTCGTCACCGCGATCGTCAACCGCGGCCGTCTTGCCGGCGAAACGACGACGCTTTAGAATTGACACCTGTAGCCATAATAACAAACGTTTTGCCACCCTTACTTACGAATGCAAATTCGTGAAAAAAATCAAAGATTTCAATGTAAGGATAATTAAGAAATCAAACCACAGATGAGTGTATGTCTGTACTGTATCTAAACACTTAAGTTACCTTGGTAATGTGCCGGCGTCGGTCGTCCTGCGGCGGCCAGGGAGGCGGCGCGCCTCCGAGCAGCCCCGGCCGGGAGTAGCGGTAGCCAGGTGGAAACGGGGAGCCGGTCCCACCTACGTGATTAGACGACACGGGAGCAGTGTCATAACATGCTCCTCCCCCATGATCCGACGACACGGGAGCAGTGTCACATTGGCGGCCTCCACCGTGTTCGTGTATGAAAGGCGCAGCGTGATGTGATCCCCCGCCGTGGTCACCCGACACGGGAGCAGCGTGGTGATGTCCCCCGCCGTGGTCTGGCGCGGGCGAGGCGGCAGGCGACGCTCCCGGCGTGGGAGTGCGTACGTGTGGTGAACGCGACACGGAAGGCGAGGCAGGCGCGCCGCCCATCGGACTGTATTGCTGGCGGGCTACCATCTGTTGACGCTGCATGAACATCACACTTTTCATTAAGGAATACGTAATTAACATATCCAATGTGAGAAGTTACATACATTAAATAAGTACAAGCTAATTATTGAGAAAGTACAAAAAAACCTATATATTATATTTTCTTTACCCGTCCTTTATAATCTATGCAATGGTGGGTATCAATTCCTTAGAATTGAGGCGGAATTGCGCATAATCTATGCAATGGTGGGTATCAATTCCTTAGAATTGAGGCGGAATTGCGCATTACTGATGCAGTACTATCAGCTGATCAATGAGCAAATAGACAGTCCGAGCGCACTGGCCGGAGGTAAGACATTTTTACCTGCAATTTTAAGTCCTTCCTAGCCCACTGTGTAGTTTTTCTTTTGCCATGATAATTACTATAAGAACCGCTTTGTCATGTCATGATTTCGAATTTATATCTGATGTTTAATGTAATCTATTACAAATTATTTTTATGTTGGCTTGCACACTAAGCATTTGATATTAAATAAATAAATATTAACAATGGTAAATTATATTTGAATAGAGACACAATGTCTATGTTTGCTGCCACTTAGGAGAAAGATTAGAATTGAATCTAATGTCAGAAGACCACAATATTATTTAAATTTCTTTCAATTGGTGGAAACCAGTTTGCACACATTTGTAATATAAGTTGGAATCTAACCATAATTTTTATGAACTTACTCGTATGTGTATATACTTATGTTATCATAATAATATAAAACAAAAGAGTTACATACCGCCATGTCATTGTTAGGGTTCCCTGGCGAGGGCATGGGTTGCGGGCTGCCGAGAGGTGAAGTCTGCTGCCGCTGACCGAATGGCCCGCCCACTCTCATTCCTACACCAACAGCGAGAAGTTTTATCAAAAGTCTAACATAAAACATCTGAAATACCTCCCTCGCGAAGTAGAAACAGTTTTACAGTACCTTGTTGATGATGAGGTGGCCGTGCAAAACGTGACGGTAAGGGGGAGCAACCCGGCGCCGGCCTCGGGAACCTACCCGTGTTGTAGTCCGACTGAAACAATACAATAACTTCAATAAAATAATGTCCTATATATTTGATCTGTTCATCTAAAAGCTTCTTAACTAGTAAGTTATAAAATAATGAATCCTATTAAATATAACTATGAGACAAAATCAGTCTGTGGGAAGTTTCATTTACGTTATTTGCGTAAAAAGATCTGTAACTTACATTTTGCATTTGTGGCGAATTAGACGCGACAGGACTAAGAATTTGCGATTGCTGATATATCTGCGAATAAAAACAACATAATTTAATCTAGACTTACGGTAAATATTTAGTATTTTAAAAACATACGTTACTTTACGAGCTTATGATCCAATCTAGTTGGCACAAAGTTTGATAATAAGAATAGGCATTATATTAGGTTCACAAACTTAACGAGCAGTTTTCGATGTTTCGAAAAATAATCGATGAAGGTAAAGGAATTGTATGTATACATCATAATAGGTTTCGTTAATCGACGCCTTTTACCTGAGGACTTCGACTGGGCGCGGGCAACTGTGGACTGGTCCTCTGTGCTTGTAACTGTTGCAGGAAATGTTGAGGCGACATCGCAGACTGCATCGGCGACTGTTGCGTGTGCATCGGAGACTGTTGAGTGTGCATAGGCGACTGTTGCATGTGCATCGGCGACTGTTGCATGTGCATCGGCGATTGTTGCGAATGCATCGGCGATTGGTGCGAATGCATCGGCGAATGCTGCGACATCTGTTGACTTTGCTGCGAATGCATCGGCGACTGTTGCGGATGCATCGGCGACTGTTGCGGATGCATAGGTGATTGCTGTTGGTGCATCTGCGATTGTTGATGCATAGGAGACTGCATCGGCGATTGCTGCGGATGCATGGACGACTGTTGAGAGTGCATCGGCGATTGTTGGGGGTGCATCGGCGACTGTTGGGGTAGATTCGTCTGTTGGACATGCATTGGCGACTGTTGTGCAGCGTGCAGCGGTGATTGTTGAGCGTGTAGCGGCGACTGAGTGGAGGGATGGTGGGGCGACTGCGCAGTGTGGTGCAGCGGCGACTGCTGCGAGTGCAGAGGAGACTGCATTGGGGACGCGAGCGGGTGCAGGGGCGACTGCGGCGCGAGAGAGTGCAGCGGCGACTGAGCAGACTGCACGTGCAGCGGCGACACCGCGGGCCGCACGCCCGGCCGCGGCGCCGGGAACTGTACTAGAGGCTGCGCGCGCGGCTCTGTCTGCCGCACGCCGCCCGTCTGTTCGATGACGAGCGTGCGCCCGCCCCCAGAGACCAGTCGGCCTGCGCCGCCGAGCGGTGATGTCACCAGCCCGATGCGCTCGGGTCCAGCACGTATCAGCGTCTGTTGCTGCTGTTGTTGCTGTACGTTCTGCTGCAGCTGCATCGGCCGCCCGAGGGTCGTCTGCTGTTGGAGCTGCTGAGGCTGAATGCTCTGTCCCGATGCGAACGTCCCCTGCCCCTGAGGGCTGATCACCGTCTGTTGGGCTATCTGAGGATTCTGTTGACGCTGCTTCGTTTCGTACTCCTGAAAAGTTTGTGTAATTAGAATTAAACTGCAAGTTAAAAACCACAAAAAGCGTTGGAATGTCCAGCCAGGTTTGGGCTTTTTCTGTAATTGGTTATAAACGATTTTTTTGGATTTCTCAACCTCTCGATTGTCAAAGATGCTAATAATTTTTACAATTTTGAAGAAGACGTGTTTTGCGTCCAGAATTCGGATAATTTAACGTTCTAGCAAGTCAGTATTCTGGCTTGCTAGAACGTAGTTTTCATACGTTTTTTTTTAATGTGCAACAGGAATATGCAAAGAACAATTTTCCCCACCTGTATAAGCATAGTATGCTGTCGAGCCTGCTTTCTGGCAGCTTCCAGATGCTTCTGCAGAGCCTGTTGCTCAGTAGAGACGCGTTGCAACTCCGCCGCGTCGTTGGGATTCAGCTCGTTGCCAGATTTCCTCAGCTGCCGCTGCTTACTGTTCAGCGACTGCAATACGAAGACAGTGTAGAGACGGGAGAGGGAAAATCGGAAGGGGTCGTTAAAGGTTAGTAATCACTCGACACCGACCCGATCGGAACTTCAGTAGCTACAAATTTAAAAACCAAAGTTCGTAAATGAACGCTTCCCTCGCGTGTCGGTGCCGAGTCGATGCAATACGCGAACTCCTAAACGCTACAAGCTCACGACACGAAAGCGCACTACGGCTCACCTTACGTATCTTGCGCAGCTTTTGCACTTCGGCCTCGTAGTAGCGCTGCTGGTCGGCGGCGAACGCGTGGAACTTCTTGAGCCACTGTTCGTAGAGCAGGCGAGCGTGGTGGTCGGCATCGGAGGTGACGCGCTCGGGCGGCGGCGGCGGCTGCGGCGGCGGCGCGCCCGCGTACAGCGGCACGGCCGGCGGCGGAGCGACGGCCGGCGGCGGCGCGGCACTCGCCACCCCGCAACCCCACTCCCCTCCCTCGCGCTCTTGCTCTCGTTTTTCTTGCTCCAGGAGCTCCTCGAGAAGCAACGGTTGCTCCTGGTTTACGTTCTGACGGTTAAATTTACGATATTTGACGTCGCCATCGGAGCGACGCCGTCGCCCGCCGCCGTTGAATCGGTCGCGGGCAGCGTTCGTACAAAGAGTACGAGTTAATGTAAAAACTTTTGTTATTTCTGAACTACTTTGAACAGTGATCGCGAACTATTTGTTTTATTCTAGTTGATTGCAAATTTATTGAGCTATGCAAAAATGATGATATCAAGACAATTTTGTTTTTTTCATATTAATTTGTTTTACAAGTATCGCCTGTCTCATCTTGTAATGCCGTTTCCAAGAATTGATGTAAACAGCACAATCCTATAAATATTTTCAGATATCTCTTGGAGAAATTTTTATTTTGAACTACAAAAATAATAAATAGATACAGAAATATAACAGCAGTAGATTGATTTAGCTCAGCATTTCTTGCGACAAATAGTTTAAATCTATTATGTGGAAAACTATTAAATTTGATTGCATTCTACATACCTAAGAACTATAAGGTGCAAGGCTACTAATTTTGAAATCTATAGAAGGAAGGTGAATCTACTCGTAGTACAGCAGTGCATTTAGACATCATCTTACAGGTACATTTGTGGATTGTACTTTTCAATTGCAAATAATTAAAAACTGTCGGTAAGAAAGAGATAGACAATGGTGCCAGCTGTGACGTCATTTAGCAATGGTTGGAATGATTTTCATTTTGATATGTAAAGTTTTATTTACCAAACTAAGTCAAATCTGCCCATAACCATAAGAAAATTCCCAGTAAACCTTCCACCACCTTAGCAACCTATTCAAGATGAGACAGGCAATCTCTTTTGCTTGTTCTGGGTATATTATTTTTATTATTGTATTAAAAGTTTAGTTAGTGATGTGTTAGGAAGGATGCTGAAATGTACAAAGGTTAGTATTGTACGCATGCGTGCAGCGAGCTAAGTAAGAAAGCGCAACAGACACAAAAGGTGGTCAGCGGTACTTAGGCTTTATATGTGGTCTCTAATCTAGGGAAGATTGTAGTACCTAAACAGTTGAAGGGTAGGAGGAGAGGAAATGTGCATTGTGGTATACATGTAATAAATGAATCAACTTAAAAAAATGTGTCGACTCGTTGAAAACTTGCGGAAGATAGCATTGAATGAAAATATTCGCGTTAGATCCGAGGGTAAAGATTTCAGTGAAGAAATATTACTAAGAACAGAGGCATTCATATATTGGGGAGAAAATATTTAAAATAGAGATACAGGATTGCTGTATGGATAAGTAAGGGATTATTGTTGGGGCAGATTTATAATTAAAGGAAGTAGAGCTATGAAGAAAGAAAGGAATGACTTTGATAAAGATATTGTTGAATAATAAGAGATACAGATACGTTGTAGTGAGATGGGTCAGGGTGTTATCGGCGAATGGGACATAAAACTGTGTTGCGAGAGAAGGAAAAAAAATACAACAGTGGTGGGCAAAACTGCAAGTGTATTACGGCGTGGAGAGAAAACGGAAATAGAAGTGAGTACCATAGTAGTGTGTTGGGAATTCGAACGGTAGGAGGTGCAAAGAGAGAGAAGAGATATACAACAGTGTTTATGGACAGAGTCAGAGGGATATAACGGATGGAAGTACCGGGGTGGTGTGGTGGGATGCCGGAGTGGTATTACAGCGGTGGTACGGCGTGAAAGAGACGGCAGATGTACCAAGGTTGTGAGACAGAATGGGACAGGTATTGCGATATTGGTGAGAGACCGGAAATAGAAATACCATACTAGTGTGTTGGGATATGGAACGGGTAGAGATGCTAAGAGAGAGAAAAGATATACAACAAAAGACAACAGAGAGGGACGTGTATTATGGTGTAGTTAAAAGAAAATGAATAGGAAAACACCGTGGTGGTGTGGTGTGAAGTTTGATATATTGTTGCAATGCAAAGAAAAAGAAAGGATATATAGAAGTGGTGATGGATAGAGCAGGAATGGATATAACGGTATTAATTAGGCAGAAAGGAAAGGAATTTACCGTGGCGGTAGGTCGGATTGGTATAACGGCAGTTTAAAAGAGACGGGTGGTGTAGCTATGTTGTGAGGCAGAGTGGGATGGGTTACGGGGGGGCGGTGGCGGGCGGTGCTGACCTGCAGGAGCAGGGGCCGGCGCCGCAGCCAGTCGGGCCACGCGTCCGCGCCCTCATACGGCGCGCGCCAACCGTCAACCACCCACATGCAAACAACACGCCTGTACTGCGCCGTCAGCACCATACCATACATACCTAGCCTCCATTTCATACTTTTATGGATAGGGACATACCATTCAATCAAACTATTTATTTTTTGACATATTATTGTACATAACACTTATAGCCTCTAGTTTCAGCGCCACACTTGCAAAAATGAAATGAATCCAAGATCTGGTTTATAGAATTTCAGAGCTTTCAATAATTCTCTGTGGTTTTATTTCATCTCTGATTAAGTTTACCGAATGGGAATACTATAGTTGAACATTTCAAACAATCAGACACGCGTGAAAACCCGTAATGTTAATATATAAAGAATTCTCTATGGGTTTAAATTAAGAAGTTTCACTGAGTCGTATATAATCTGGACACTTGTTACGATGGCATAAAATATATAGCAAGTGACATATAGACCATAATGTCACTTGAGCAAGAAGATTGAGTAATAATTCCCTCTTCTCCGTTTATGCGAGAAACAAAATCGAAAAAGGAAAAGAATTGATCTCTTATCTTACTTTTTGAAATGTTATGTTCAGTAAAATACATAGTACGTCAATGCATTATCTGTACGAATTCGACGAATTCGGAATATGTGAGTATTGTGTGTGATGTTATTTATTTAATATTATATAGAATAGCAAAGAAATAAATTGCCTAAATATTTTATAGTGACCAAGATTATTCATTAATTTTATGCGACTTTATTACAACTTTTTAAGTATGAAATGTAGGCGTTACTCAATATACCCATGCAATATTAGTTAGTTTGTCTGATAAAAAACAAGCCATGTTTAAATTTTGATACGCAAATGTATTAAAAATACATACAATCAGACCGCCACCAATGCCAGACATATTAATATTGCGTTGGATATTATGATCGGTACGTGTTACGATAAAAAAAACATCACATTATCTGCGTTGGAATAAAAAATAAAGCATTATAAATATTTAAATGTATTATAATTTATGGTTGGTTCACATTTAACGGCGAATCGGACTTGCAATGGATATAATCAGATTTAAACTCAGTGGATATGAAGTATGATGCGCATAGTTGCTAGAGACAGTCTCGGCATTCGGACCATCGACAAGTTGGAATAAAGTGCATACATACTGATTCAGCCTCAATAATAAGCTCTAAGTGATACACGCCATATCAAATAACTAAAGAGTTAAATGAAAAAAATCTAACTTAAGGGTGGTGCGTATAAGTACTTAACTTTGGCCCTTGGTCTTAATAAAAAAAAGAAGATATAAAATAAAAAAGGTCTTAAAACCACCTAAGTGCCAAAATACAATGATATAGCTTTTGCACAATATTTTCCACCACTTGATAAAGAAGCCCGATTAACATGCTAGTAAAGCTAAATTACGGACTATTACTCAAGCAATGTAAGGAATATTCAGATAATGTTTTCGTGATTTCTGAGTCCTATGACATCAATTGCGCATAATTACAGTTATCGATGTACGATTATCGATTTGATACCCTATATAAATATTGCGTTGCATCTAACTTCATAACCATCAGAGTTTAAATAAATTGTTAATCGAATGATAGCATGTGACACGCAAATGTGAACCAAAGCTTACTTAACGCCATACACTTAAAGCGGCCGAATTTGTCCTGACCGCGCATGTCAAAACAAATTCATCAAAACATGTAGATAATCAAAAAAGTAATTACTGCATGCACGACAATTTATTCAAAAATTCTCCAAGATTTACAACTAAATATATGGCAATCGGTAATTCAATTAGTATATTAACTGTTTTATGTGTTATAATTTTTAAATCTGATAAAAAAATGTTGATTAATGTTTAAATTTTAATCGATAGTCGAACGTCGTTGATGCGATTATGCCGGTCCATGTAGCAAAATGGATAACTATCAAGTGAAAAGGTTCTTAAACATTATTTTATTTAATAAGTGCTTGCCTGATCTTTTTATAGAATTAAAGACGAATGTGAATCATAATATTAACTAAATAACAAATTCAAGCAAGCTATCTATTTATGTCTACTTTTATATATTTTACAGTTTTAGCGAACTCATTAAATTAATTAATTTAAAGATTTACCATCATTGGGCACGACGGAACAAAAACATTAGTATCACTAGTTCCAGAGGACTAGTGGCATAATGTCCCCTTAGTCCCCTAAGCTTTGTCCCATCATGGGGTTACGCGATCAGCGAACAGATCTACTGTTTTTAAGGTTATATAGCATCACCGGACAAACTTGCGCTAAGTACAAGTAAGAACATCTCTAGATCAGGATCATCAATAATCGCACCGACGACATTATGATCACATATAGCATCTTTCTTCAGGGTTGTGTTGTGTGTTTACCTGTGGATAGGGCGGCGGCGGCGGCTGCGGCTGGCGGAGCGTGCCGGGGTAGGGCGGCGGGGGCGGGGGGCGAGCGCCCATCGCCGTCGCTGTACGTACAAACCAAATGTTTAAAGTACCTACGCCACGCGATTCACATATATAAATGAACTAGTGGATATTGGGATAACTATTTGAATTTTTTAATATCATCATAAATTAAATCAAAAATATTGCTTACAAATTGGATATACTATTTTTTTAAAGTATTTAACGTTTATCGCAGTAGTATCGCACTATAGTAGCTGTTACCCGTGGCGTTGCACGCGACATAAAATGAATAAAGAAGTTTTAACTATGATCTCCGAAGGGGTCCAATGTCAAAAAATCCTTTCTAGTTCACCCCTACAACTTATGATGAATACACTTTCCAAATTCATCATATCTCTAGGTCTCGCGATCATTATGACTTGTCAGTCAGTCAACACTTACTCTTTCATACGAGTATATACAGATAGTATAAAGTTTTAGTTTGTGACAAAGAATATCAAATACAGCTACGAGTATATTAGTCCGACAAAGTGTTTGTCCACAAGTATATTACAATCCAACTGAGCATTATCTTGGTTGTATAAACAAAACTGTTTGATTTCCTTCTTTGCGTCTCATTTGTCTGTCTCACTTTTTAATGCAATGGAAACATTGCAAAATTTAGTAGACACACACATTCAAGACTAGTTGCTATTATTCTTCTATATTAGTCCCTTCCCGTAGACCGGCCCAAGTACCGTGGTCCAACCGTCCGTGGAAGAGAATCTACTCGAGCTCCAGGTGCCAGAGTAACGTGAGCTCGCGGCGCGCCCCACAGATTGGGCATTTTGTTGTCGGAGGTCAAGATCCACTTTGGGATCACTGCACCAGCCTAGTAGTAGTAGTGACGTTGCATAAGACAAATGTAGCTTGATTGCCTGTAATATTAAAACGGTAAGTAAGGTAAAATGACCTGCGTATGGCAGATGGCTGAGCGTGACGGTGCGGTCTGCGCGCACGATGCCCACAGCTCCGTCCGCGCCCACCAGCCGCGTGCCCGGCGTGATGCACCGCCCGGCAGCCAGCGCCGCCTGCACCTGAATACACACACGTTTCACCGCCGAGCTCTTATGACTAATATGCTTGCTTCGGGTTCTATTCACGGTCAAGGCAGGTGTTAGAACAATGGAGTTACAATATCCATGAATATAATAGACAGATGCAAGGTTAGTAGTCAAACCGAATCTTACAATACAATTCTTTTTTCGTAGTAAAAATTTGGTGTTTAATTTATTTATTTTCGATTTTCTTCCACATTAAAGCAATACAGTTTTTTTTTTTAATAAGCGTTAATTTCTGTTTTTTTTTAATCTGATTAGCTAGGCCTTTGACCAAAAGTTCGCACGTCCACGGAAGTCAGCGACACTGTAGCCCTAGATGGAGCATGCCTAGTCTGGAATACACTGGCTCTCAAAAATTAATTAGAATTAATGAATATGTAGAGAACAAGTTCAGTTTTGCTACCCAACTTTTGTATTACAACTAGATGTTAACCCCTTCACTGATCCTTGTGCCCAGCAATGGAGTGCATACGAGTCAATACTAGTATTATTACCTGTGCCGTCATAGCGTTGACGATGCTCTGAGTATTGATGCCGCTACTGGTGACTCCGCCTGCACTCTGCGTCACGCTACCACCGGACGCAGAACCCTGCAAGCGAACAAAACAACTTTACTAATGTATCTTCGTAAGCGCTGATAGCATTGTAGGCGAACGATCGGATTAGAAGCGGAAGACGAAGGTTCAAATTCCTGCAGACATTCACGTCAGATTTTTTAATCGTGGATTGAAATTGTGATAAACTTTAACGATAAAGGAAAACAGCGAAATTTTATGACATATCCAAGATAAGTCCTTAACCCGCATTTGCCAGCTTGACAATGGCCTTAACTTTTTTTTTACAGAATATGTTCTTGCTTTTGCCACAACACGTCTGATGTAAAGCGACGATGCGCCCAAGTTGGGGCACGCTTGCCTAGAAAAAACCGATACACTCGTGACTTGATAGCATATTATGTACCGAGCGACTCATTACAATATACAAAGCACCAACACTAAGAAGCCTTGTGCTGTAGGCGATGCTTCTCTTGAGGATTCATAGTTTTTGCAGGGAAATGAATGACTTTAGTATATAGACAGTGCAGTTATATTGTTAACCAATTTAACTTATGTGAGCACTATACATCATATATCATCAGTAGCTTTCTAACAAACACATCACAATCGGTCCATTCGTTTAAGACCGACGACGTCACACACAAATGACACATGCAACTAATAACGCAATAATTATAATATATATATATATATAAAGAGTGACACACCTGTGTGAAGTGCATATTATGAGGGTAGACCATGGGCCGCGGCTGGCCGCCCGCGAACTGTCCCGGGCTGCGCACCACGCCAATTGGCTGTTGCTGCTGCTAAACAAACACAAATACGAAATCAGTATGTTCGCTGATGCAGGGGTTCCTGATTTCTTCTTTGTTATCAGGTCTAGAGAAGCGTCCTTTTGGGATGGGTTGCGTAGATCTCAGAATGGTATTCATCAATGTCTGCGAGACTGTGTTGACAGTCCTATTTTTAAATCTTGGTTAACGATACACCAGAGAGCGAATCGAAAATGACTTATATGACTGTGATATTTTCGTGTATTTAAAGTTTTCTTACTAAATTCCGTGGTTTCGAACTAAAAAATATATTGCCATTCTGTTAGATACGTGACATTGTTAGAAATATATTGTTATAACTTATTATGATGTTATATCTCATAAACACTGACATGACATTGTGATCGGCAATTCTGAACTTCTTGACATCATTTATGTATCTTTGAATCATATTTAGAATTTAGGATAATGTATAATAAGATATATAAGATCTTAATAAGATCATATTGGAAATTGTGTAATTAATAATAACCAAATTCAACAAACTTTTATAAAATAAAGTGGTAATTATTAGCTCATGTAAGTTATATTGTAACCCTTTAAGCTCAATAAATAAATAAATATTGCACTTGTGTTGCCAATGTTATCAAAAATGTTTATTTACCTGATGTTGCAACTGCAACCTCTGTTGGTTTCCAAACGGCATGAACACGGGCCTCTGTTGTTGCTGCTGCTGCTTGTCATCGCCCTCCAGCTTCACCTCCGACTTGATGGCCTGCATTGCGTTCTACGAAATGGAAAACATATATGATGACTCTTTGTTCAACTGTTGGGATTAGGTCAGCCTTTGTTTCAATTTAAATCAATTTCTGAAGTACTTATATTCGGTTGAATGAAATAAATAGAAAAAAATAACAATTCAGAAAGATCAAATGCTATGAACACCGGTATTTGACAACATTTCGAATTTTTTACCCCCATTTTTATTACGACAATGGAAGGTCAAATGAAAAATTAATAACTCCTATATTGTTTTATTCAGAAAGTAATAATTAAGCTTTTAGAGATATTTTAAAATATAATAAAAGTTCAGCATAACGTTAATCCCATCAAAAGCTCGTATAAATAATTTTATAATTAACTAGCTGGGCCCCGCAGTTTCACCCGCGTAGTTCCACATTGGATTATCGATATAATGGGAAACTACTTTTTTTTTGAAGTCGGTTAAAAAGTTGCCTATGTTCTTTCCCGGGGTCCAATCTACCTGTGCCCCAAATTTCATCCATATCGGTTCAGTGGTTTTGTCGTGAAAGCGTAACAGACAGACAGAGTTACTTTCGCATTTATAATATTACAATACAATATTTCTTTATTGCACACCAAAAACAAAATAAACAATAAGATAAAGGCATGAACAAAACATCGGTAGTACATTGGGCGGCCTTATCGCCTAAAGCAATTTCTTCCAGGCAACCTTGTTAAACAAAAAGGCAAACGTATTATAGTTAGGATGACATGTATTTTTGTTGTTTTTTTAGGTACGGTTCACAGATGACAGTTACAATAAAATATTTTATTAGTGGCATTTGACGGTCTTAGCATAAACACGAGATTTTTTTTCATCAGTTCTTTGTAAACAACTCAGAAGAAAGTGGATATAAAAATCTAGTATTTTTAGGAAGAACCCTTCATTTCCTTATCTCGAAATGGTTTTCGAATTTCCATTACTTTCAAAAAATGGAATGTTGTTAATTGTTTCTTGAGACTGTCCTCGCCTTCGAGCTTCACAATTCCATTACAAAGAACGCAATGCAGGCCATTGCGTTCTAAGGAAAATTAATTGAATTGACTGGAAACGTATAACGCGTGATAATGACTCTTTGTCCAACTGCAGTTTTTGAAAGCAGGTTAGTGATGTGAAATAAAAACACGTAGTAACGTGTAGTGGAAAAAGTGTGAACGGAATAATTTTTAAAACTGTATAAAATACGTGCAGAACAAACGCGTTTTCGAAAAAATACTAAAAAAAAAATAATGTTGTATGCAATAATGGTCATGGCTTTGCCGAGAGAAAAATATACCATAAACAAAACACGTACCTGTAAAGCTAACTGCTGGTTAGACGTGATGACCCTATGCACGGCGTCTCCATACATCTGTCTCACAGAGGACGTCGTCGGCGCTTCTTGTTTCACCTCAGGTTCGGTCTTTATTTCCTCCACTTCAGACTTCACCTCGGTCTTGTTGCCTTCAATGTTTTTCACAGCTTTCTGTAGGTCGTTGTACATTTTGTTGTCTTGGTTGTGCTCGTTTTCGTCCCTGGAGATTTGATTGCGATTGTAAGCCTGAACTATACCGAACTTTACGGAATTATACCGAAATCCGGAGTAGGACTAGAGACGTTAGAAGCATGGTAATTTCAACCCTATATTAGGTTGAAATGGGGTTGGGCACAATCATATAAATTTTGGATTTGGATTTCGGATAATCAACCTGCGATTGACCTGAGCAGCTCCGAAGTTCCACGAACTTGATATGCCTCATAGGGTATAAGTTGCTGAAGAAGAAAACATAAAGTATACTCACTCAGGCTCTCTCTTGGCATGTCGTTCAGGCACGGCGTCGTCAGCGAGTTCGAGTCCGTCCAAAATATGTTCAGTATCATTCAACGCTGCTAGTTCTGGGTCCGCGTATTCGAGTATATTGAACTGTTCGCCCAAATCAGCCGTTAAAGATTCTAGTAGCTCTTCGTCATCTTCGCCTCCGAGGCCCGTGAGGATGTCGCCAACCTTTTGACAAACAAAAAAAATATTATTTACAAATTATAAATTGCGTGAAAGAGAAAATATCGTTTTATTCTTATTAGTAAGGAACTGAGGAAAGTAAATGTACTCGTTTCCACAGATTGGTACATACGTATCAGTTTCTAGCGTCCCACTGCTGGGCAGGGTCCTTCCCTAATAATTTGCGGGTTGGAGACTTCAACTATCTTCGGAAGCTTCTCCGACAAGCAGGATTCGTCAATATGTTTTCATTCGGCGTTGAAGCTAGTGGTAATTAATTCTTCTATGCACAAGAGTGAAACACTCGTAGGTATCGTGAGACGAGGTCACGTAAGTAAATATAGTGATGTCCTTTAATTGGCTGTATGTATCTATAACTTTTATTATATTGTGATTGTAACTTGTTGGATGTCCTATGAAATAAATCAATAAATATGATATGTGTACCTCTCCAATATTCCCAGCATCTTGTTCTAGCTTGTCCATATCCCCCATGTCCATCTCATCTGTGCCTTGCTCGTGCGCTTCCTGCTTTGGCTCACTCACCGCTGCAATTAAATTGTAACATAACATTTTCAACATAACTAGCGAAAAATGTCATAGAGAAATCAACGACAGTTTCAACCAATTCATAAAACAAGACTATTGAAGTGCCGCTGAAAAGGTGTATCTATGATGAAAATAAGAAAAAGCAGCGACTGAACTAGATAGTAGATAAATATTATTCCACTTATTATGTCCCTAATTATTGTCTACTGGGGAGATAATCTCAATCAGGCGCTTGATCGAACTAGTCGAAAGTGATCAGTCAGATTTTAAGCAATTAAAGTTATGTGTTATCGACTAAGAAAGGACTTGTTTAATTTTCGGCCAGGACGGTGTACGTCTACCAATAAACGCCTAAAGATGCGGTAATACTGTGCATGTGTATTAATGAAAAATGCGTCAGTCGCCTTCTTCGTTGTGTATTAAAATATCTAAATTCTGTGAATTGCAGTAAAATTATGGCATCTCTGCAAGATTCATGTATCCTAGGTTGACTCCAATGGTCGCGTTGGTCTATAAATTGTAACCGTCACAAATGTCAAAATGGAAACAATAAAAACGCCACCAAAATCATCTCTTTGCGTAAATAACATGGAAATATGTTGATCCGAAATAAATTTTTTACACTGCGATAAGTTCCGTTATTTTAAATTTCGTTGATATATTAAAGATTAATAGTCTCTAACGTACTTGGGGTATCATGTAACTGTCCTGGGCCTTTATTCACTATGAACAATTCAACACGTAACGCGGCCAAGTTATTGTAAGCGCGTAGAATCCACGTGAAACGATATTAATTAAGCCCACGTCAAATTGAATATAATGTTGTGGCACGAAACGCTGTCACTTTGCATCATCAGAATAACGTTTTGCGTCAGCAAATCGATAAACACGTCACGCGTTTTCAGCAAGATATCTCGTTGTTTGTTAAAGAATAAGGCCCCTGGCCGGAGCTCCATACATTTTTGAAACAACTCTTTTCATAACTCTCTGCTGGTTATGTTCGGCTGGCGGGGAAACATGCACAATACGCAAGCGTGACGTCCTTACCTTTATTAATCGATAACCGATTCGATCATCGTATCACGCTCACATAGACTTATAATGTGGAAGTAAATACACAAACTAATTAAGCTTTCTTTTTTCTGCGATTCCTATATAATTATGGATTGTTTAAAACTAAAAATATTGACTATAAAGAAATGTAGGCAACTATCAAACAAAACAAGTGCAGAGATCACAAGATAAACTTATGAGGCACCAGTTTGGTATTTCTGATAATTTGCCATTTACTGTACTCCACCCTAAAAGCAAGTTGCTGATGTCTTGAAGCAAACTGAAGAACGATTGTGGAGAATGTTTCACTTAAGGGGCTTCTTACAAAATACCGGGTACATACGTAGATTTCGGCGAGCAAATCATATACTTTGCTATGTTACTTATTTACATTAACATGATAAGAGTAGTTTCTTTGGTTGTGTAATAGTTTTGTCCTACAGTTAGTAATGTGAGAAATGGTCTTTTGATATTAACAATTTATGGGCGTAGGACCAGGAAGTACCACGCAATTTGTATGACAATACGACTGTTAAATTAGATAAATTTTAACTAAGTAAAAATAAAAAAATCTGCTGGTTAGTAATCAAATCATTCATGATGACCTCGTAATCGATACATGTTGGAAAAAAGGGACTCTTTAAGTAAACCATAGATTTTGTAGGACAAATATTTTTTCGAATAATTTTGATAAATATTTTGAGATTTAGCAAAAAAAGAAACAGTTAGTAAAATATATTTGAGAATCATCAAATCGACAAATATTTCATGTTTGCTATTTTTGTTAGCTAACACAACCGAAAGTTTTATATTGGACATAGTTGGGCGTCTCATCAAAATCTAGCTACTCACGGAAAATTAGCTTGATAGTGATCAAGTGCCAAACAACATGTTCAAGGATTTTTCAAATCCTGGACTATACCGTTTTTCATGCAACATACGTGTAGTTAAGCCTAAATTTCTTCAGACCTCATTTTGGAGCTCTAATTTGCAAATTATTGAATACAATCCATCAAAAATCTTTTCACACTTAAAATATCATGTGCTCCTATAATAATGAAAATTATTTTCAGAAAAAAAATGAAACAGAAGGTCGGTAGTACAAACAGTCAAGGTCTTTTAATGAAAAAAATCTAATTAAGCGATTTAAACAATGGATAATAAATAAAGAATGCAAATATATCAAAATAGGCTAATTTTTTACAATATCAAGTCTCCTAAAACGAAGTCGTCGCAAATATCAGGACATTTTTTAACAAATTTCAAATACCTATATGAAAAAAGAGACTTACCAGTAGACTGCACTATGACATTGGTCTTCTGAACTTCCATCATTTGCTGTTGGACCTGACCTTGAACCATGGTCTGCTGCATCTGACCTTCGGCTGACACTATGCGCTGGTGCATTATCACTGTGGATACATACACTTGTACATAATTTCACTTACTTAATAGGTAGACTAGCTAATAAAAGTAAGTTTAAAATGTAGGAATATTTTCAAGTGCTCTCAAATGTTATTAATTCAATGTGCAAATGGTTGGTACATGTCACTCTATAGTTAATAAAGTAAAGTAAAGTAATATTTATTGACCTTTAAATAACGTTCGTTACAGACAAGTCTTATTACATTTGAATTAATAATTACTTAAAAAATTTAACTTACAAATCTTATTTATATACGATTAGTTAATATTAGTTCTTAGTTGAATAGTTCTCATGACAAATATTTACATTATGATTGCTTTGTTTAGTTGTTAGTGATATTTTATTATGGTTGTTCGTTACACAAGAACGATGATTCTACAAGCTGCATTCACATATATTCACTGAGTTTATAAAAAGGATTGCTTTCAAAAAAATACTTCAATTTTTGTTTGAATGTAATAAAATTGAGATCCATTACACTATTAGGTAATTTATTGTACATCAGTATTTTGGTATAAAGCCCCTGCTTCTTACATTTAGCTTATCTATTTATTGGTAGGATTCGCCCTTTTTTATTATTGCATGAATTATGTAGTCTATGCTTTTTTCAGAAAGAAACCAAAGAAGCCAAGCATATGGCCGAGTAGCGTGTCATGGGAGAGCCTTATGTCCAGCCATGGACGAGAGTAAGCTGATAATGATGATGATGGATTTTCTTAATCTACCTGATTCAGAGAGTATCATAATGATCGACGAAACGTTCAGTGGTCATTGTACTCATCAATATGAACAACTCTTTCTAGAGTTATTTGTCGCTATGCTGTATTACAAAGAAATAAAAGAACAGTAGAGCTGTCATCAAAAATCAAAATCAGACAATGGT
Source organism: Ligdia adustata (assembly GCA_947049295.1). Lineage (NCBI taxonomy): Eukaryota > Metazoa > Arthropoda > Insecta > Lepidoptera > Geometridae > Ligdia > Ligdia adustata. Next base: position 3,620,601 of record OX346223.1, read on the forward strand.
CTCTAAATCAGTAAGTCTCTCGTTAATCCAAACACCTATTCTAATTTACTCAAGTCTTTTAGATCATTACATTTCCTACCGCAGAAAACAAGACAAAAGACGGTCATAGTAATGAGGTCAGCGCCCGGACTCAGCGCAAGACTAGCACTGGTTGCTACAGCCAACAATTTCCAGATTGGAATTGGGTTTCAACGAACACACGATAACATGTATCTTTCATGAGTTGAACATTTATTCACACGATTTTATAGTTAATATTAATTTGTTCAAACATGCATTCAATCATACCACCAATTCTATATCTTACAGTGTTGTTGTTCAGGTCGTTGTTGCGCGGGCAGCACGGGATGTCTGGGACGCATGCCAACTGGTAACGGAGGCCGGAACTGCTGGCCCTCCGGACCGGCCGCGCCCTCCATACCCTCGCCTTCTGCCGACGAATGTGCTTTGGTGAGCATTTGAACACTAACTAAAACTAAACGTGAAGGGGAAAGTCACTATTCGCGATAATTCAGTCTTTTACCGGTCACAAGCAGACCTTGGGCTTTTATATTAGGGGGGTCGCGATCCTGATGCGGTTAGTACGAGTAAGTAGTCTGGAAGCCTTTGTTCCAGATTTCTCATTTGAGTATTGTTTTTTTAGCTCTCAGTGCAATGCCAAGAGAAAAACGCGTAAAGGGCTTATGTATTATAAGCCCTTTACGATGCATTGATTCGTTGCTTTCTTACGCGACGGCCAAGATGGTTTTCAAGCAGATCTTACATATATATAAAGATATTTTCGCTTCTAGAGCAATGCAACGGGCCCATAGCAGCGGGACAAGTGCCGATGACATTCCTAAAACTGTTTAAACACTCACGTGGCGGCCACTTGTCCGGATGCCGCTGCAGCAGATCTCTTAATTGCCTGTTGATGTCTTCGCTTCCAGCGCAATGCAGCGGGAACCTGGCAGCGGGGAAAGCACTTCGTGGCGCTTCAGCAGCGCCGGGCAGGGATCCCTGCACCGGGCCGGGCCCAGCCGGGGAAGTGCTACCGTCTGGTGCGCGCAGCCGCTGCATCGCTGCTGCATCGAAATGGGGGAAATCTAATATGTGTTAGACTTCTCTTTTCATAAATATGTTAATTAAACAACCCATCACCCGGACTGAGTATTTATTTGTATATATATATACCTACCTATTCTTCAAAATATTATACGAGTGTTAGCTTCCTGCCATTATTAGGAATTCTAATTTTAAAATGCGCACTGACTAGAATATAAAAACATACTTAATGCATGCACCAGACTATTTCTTTAGATGTCGGCATAAAGTATAAAAAGTATTGGTTGGTAAAGCAGGTTGTAATGTACAAGCGTGAGCATGTACTTATCTTGTCACCTATGTGCTCTAACATAAAAAATAGGAAAAATTAGTTTTTATTTATATTTAAAAATTTAACTTAATAACTAAGTACTGGAAAGATTACAAAAAATATTTTGCCGTTAGAAAACTACTTCATCACAGAGTAACGTCTAAAAGGCTATATATATATATATATGGTACTAGAAAAAAATTATATCTGCCCGATCCGCCGCTATACATAGAGTATATTTCTGTAATTATTTTTTCTTAATTAAGAAAAGAATATACTAATTAAAGACTTTGCTTAATTTCCTTTTCTTTCGTTCTAAGATTGCAGAGATCGCTTGGAACTTTTGCATTAATAATTAAATATTAACCCATAGTAACCAGTCGTCCCGCTGTTGGTCACAGGTCTCTAGCTACCAGATCGTATTCAGGGGAATAGGTATATTAAGGATGGTTCACTATATGATGAACATATGTTTGTATAAAGAACAATTATCACTCTTTAGTGAATTTTACCAACTCAGGATTCAGGAAAACAAACCGGCTGTCAAAAAAATATTTGGGACAACTTTGTTTCCATTAATTTCGTTTAGGCTACCAATCATCTACAGTTTTCTTTCTTGTTTTAATATTTAGGACTAGCTCATATTATGTCATTTGCCTCAACTATGTGTTTTTCTGCTCTGATAACGCCGTATAAATAAATTCAGAATGGGCCACCAAAGACATGTTTGATTCACCTCTTGCAGAGAGTTACCTTGCATCCTCTGGTCGTGTATGATCTGTTGCTGCTGCTGCGTCTGCTGCTGCCGCTGCTGCTGCAGGTGCTTCCACTGGCGCTCCTGCTCGGCTTCACGCGCGCTGCGTTGCTGACCGCACGTGCGGTCCTGCTCCTATATCGAGACCAACACGCGTCAGACCGTGGACGAACGGAGACGGAACGGAAACGACGGTTGACATTTCAAAGGTACACAAATCTATGGGAATCAACATTATGAGACAATTCAACATTATAGGAATTTAACTTAAAGAGGCCACTTTAAATATTTGTGAATGTTCTGTCATAGTATTCAAGACAGTTTAGTAATTCGATTCCTTTTTAAGCAGTTCCCCTTATATATACACTTACATGAAGATGATGACGTTGCTCTTGATTGGATCGAACAAAACCAATTTCGTGATAATTTTGTGTGAGGCATATTTTTAAAACGCTGTAGAAACGAATTTTTCATAATGTTAGACTAATAATAGTTTATCAATCTCAGGTTAAACTTTAACCTGTCTAAAAACGACAAGTCTTTGAAATGTCAACATTTGTATCGTTTACGAACCTTATGTTTTATTCATGCTTTCACTACGCAGGCAATACCATTTCCAGTACTATTACAACTATGTACAAAATAATTCTTTTAAACTGTCTAAATATTTATTATACTTTACATCTCTCATATTCGGTAAGTAGATCCTTATTACCCCCAAATGAGGCTTGTAAGTGACCAATTAGCGCTCTAGGGTAATAATGTAGCTAGAAAAGCCCTAGGGCGGTAAGTAATTTAAAAAAAAAACTTCACTCTTTCAAAAAGTTCGCGTACATCTAACCATCATACTGGCAATAGACATCATGCATTCAGCCCAATGACAAAAGAGATCGCTTCGCTATTCAGCCTTGTCTTCGTATGAGTATAATGAGTATGAACGGCGAAGCTCAAATTCTTTTTTCTTTTGATTAATGGCACCATACGATTTGTATATTTGTCAGCGTCAAGTTTATATTCTCAATTTCGTTCTTGAAAATAATTTAAAAAGGAGGGAATAAAAAACTTTAACTTTAAATATTGTTTTTTTTTTTTATAATTACGTGCTAATTAGGAAAAAAAACATGAGTTCTGCAAGTGATGAAGATATAAGCTGCACTCCCGATTCAATGAAAATGGAAGCTGAGGCAGCAATTAAAATGTTTTATTATTGTAATGTCGGTTTTTTTCTACTTACCTCACAATCGAGATGTAAAGCAGAGTAGTTAGCTCGGGTGTATGCATCAATTGCACCCTCGAACTATAAGCGCCCTCGCTGCGCTCGTGCGCCTAAATATCTCGGGCTGCAATTGATGCCTTACAGCCCTTGGCTACTAATCTACTATTACTTAAGATATTTATAAATTTTAACCTATTGTGGGTAAATAACTAAAAAACATAAAATTATTTACAAATTTTACTTGATGTATCATGCATACTCAATGCCAATATAAATAGTGCTTTATTCCTGACGAACATCAATTAAAATACATTAAGTTTTATTTTACATTTACTTTTAGAAAATCGGGAATGAATGTAATCTTAAGAGGGTAATACACACGAGCAAAACTTAATGAATAATAAAGCATGTCCAAGTAATATGTTACTTTTTGTTAATATTTTTATTTGTAGTAATTAGAAATATTCATAAGATAAATTATAAAATCATAAGAATAAAAAAAAACTATTAAAATTATAAATTAAATATTACATTAAAGTTTAGTGTAAGTAACTCTGTAACCTTAATCTAAGAATCAGTGACAAACTTATTCTAGACCTTATAAGCTTTACACAAGAGCATAATATTGCAAATCAAACCGTGAACTACATCGAATGTTAGCATTGTTAGCACTCCGATACCAGCCACCGACCGCGTCTCATGTTAAAGCCAACAACTACCAAGGCAAAGCGGAACCAAAAATATAAAAAAGAAACACAACATTACGGGTACAGAGGACGAGAGTCCCGGAGGCGCATCATAGGGAGGGCAAAGTCCTCGAATAGAAAAAAAAAGCTCAAAATCAAAATTGTAACAAAGTAATCACACAGCTTACAGCCAACATTCATGAAGTTAACTTGTTGGGTGACGGCGGGGCCTTACCACGAGCTCTATATGGGCTACCTTACTTCAATCTTACAACAAGCTCATGTTTTATTTATCTTCCTCTCTTTCTTTAGTCTTCGATATGATCATACATTAAACAGCCGGCCTCAATGTCAATTCTTTTTTGTCAACTAATAACTTTGATATAATGAATATAATGAACTATGCTTGAATATAATATTGACCGTATTCTAACCGTTGCCCTGTTGTTTGGAAAATGACTATAATGTCAGTGAATTCATTACGAACATTAACCCCAATATTGCATCTCAGTCCTTATATTCTACAAATATAGATACTATCAAAAATTTAATAACGCCCAAAGAGATCTGACCATTTCAGAACTGTTAAATTGGAGTAGTTTAGTAGGTTAAACTTACGAATTCAATTGTGATTTGTAAAGGGATATTAGTTTACTAGTTCAGTTTTGCTTTATCTGTATTTTTTAATTTACTATTTATACAGTATAGGCAAATTGATACGGAAGTGATGTAATATTGAAGGAAGACGCTACAGTAAGTAGGCTTAGTGGTAGACCCCCAGAACTCAAGTTGAAGTTACGAGGGAAGTGCTAAGGACCGCGAGGTGCGTCGCGATATCACCCAACAATTCGAGTATGACGAAATGCAACTCGCATACACACACGATGTGTTAGTGTTTATTGTATTGTTGCTTAATAATGTGTGAAGTTATGACGTTAAAAGTGTCAGTGTCACATGAATATGTAAAATGTCGAAATGTTATAAGGGTTCGAATACTTATTATAGGCCCATAATTTGAATAATTCTCCTGACGACAATATTTTTTTGATTCCTCTTCTTACTACATGTAGACGAGGCACATATTTGTGTCTAAAGTTTAAAGCCGAATGAAGGCTTTTGTCTAGACATTTAATTATTCCAATTTTGAATATTTATTGAAAATAAAAACTGTATACAAATAGAATTCCGGGTTCGTTGTAGAATAAAAGGAGTTCATAATAATAAGTACATTTAACCATTTTCGATAGCTCTATGTATTACGAAGATTAAAAATTAGCGAGATATAATCTATAACCCCATTTTAAAGTCTCAAGTCGCTCAAAGATGATAATCACAAATAACTGGAATAAAAACTGGGATTTTATTTTAGTCACTATCTTGCTTTTATTGAAGGGACCGTTAAACTTTGGGGTTTGAGGCGCGCACTTTCAAAGTAATTTTGAATTGTGTCATGTGACGTACTTGTAAAAGTGTGCACGTGTGTGTAAGTATGTGTGTGTGTGCGAGCGCGCGCGGTACCGTGTGCGGTTGCGGAGGGGTGGTGACCCGGGGCGCGGGCGCGGGCGAAGGCGCGGGCGCGGGTGCGGGGGCGGGCGGCGCGGCGAGGCGCGGCAGCGTGCGCATTATCTCCGAGGGCGTCAGCACGCGTATGTGCGCGTCGGCCTCCAGGAGTCCCGCCGCCGTCACCGTCACGTTGGGCGCGCGCACCCCGCCTGGAGCGCCGGCCGCGAGCGGAGGCGTAGCTACGCGCGGTGCCGCCGCCGGAGTCGTTGCGACGCTCTCGCAGCCCTCGCCGCTCGTGCTCTGTCGCGTCGCGTATTATTTAGGGATTGTCGAATCACATCAGTTGTGGGTAACACAATGCCCGATTGTTGTTAGGAGTTTTGAACAATTGCGTCCGGTGTTCCGTTGATGTCGATTTGCAATAACTTCTACGTTTTGGCTAAGGAAGCCGCCGTAAAGACTAGTGAACATGGTACAGATGAACTTTTTAGAACTTCCTTTTGAGTATACTTAATCCTGCCTGAGTTGGCTGATTTTAGTAACTTTGATGTATCTATTTAAACCCAATTGCGGGTTTAAGCGAACTTTATTCATATTCATTACTCGATAATCAATGGGAGGTGAAACCGTAAGCCCCGAGTTAGATGAGAACGTGAATAGTGGTCGGCCTCGGCAATCATGTTGAATGCTTTTCGACAAATTTTCATCAAAATGCGTTTGACCCAGACCCAGAAACATGAATGTATCTAGCGACCCCATCTACAAAATAGGTAACGTTCCGTCATACCTCAACGCGATTCAAGAAACGCCACGCTGCGCTGTTCATGCGTTGCGATGTTGAGCCGTATGAAGCTAAACATACGACACGCGAACAATATTACGGGGCCTAAGCAAACGAGCCTAACTTGAATCGAACTAAGAAGTATCGGCACAGGCCCAGAAAGCCTATCCCAAACGAACTCCAAAACAAAACACTGTAGATCCTTTCACTTTCACTAGCCTAGTAAGCATCTTACACAAATAAATACGTGTGCTCTAGTGTATTACCTAGATATTTACACTTGTGCTAGCGTTGGTACAAGCAATAGAATCTACAGCACTTGTGTTTCAAACACCTAACAGCTATGTAGCGGTGTGACACGTACAAGAAACAAATCATAGATTTAGAAAATCACTCGTAGATAGATATCACGAAAAAGTCCGTTTAGAAGTGCTATTGCTTGTAAAATTCTATTAAATTTGTATTAAAAGTGGCGTTTAAATTTTTTTACAGAAAAAAAGGTTGAAGATAACATCAGATTTTTATTGGCAAATGCACTTCTTTTGTAAACAGAGGGCAGTAAAATAGGGTCTAAAGGAACAGAAGCCCATTAGATAAAACTAACTATGGAGAGGCACTCAAATAGCTGTTGATTTGGTACGACATTTTGAAGTTATGTAAGTTGTTTTATAATTTAGATTCATATACTTTAGGCTTGTCATATAGAACATTTTCGTAGGTACCGAATGTGGCATCTTAATTCTAATAGCAGACATTATTTGTTTTGATTATTAATGTCATGTTCCAAATCACAACAAAGCAATATTTCTTGAGAAGTTACAGGGCAAAACAATTTCTCAAAACTATCTAAAGATATCAGACGAAATGTCTCAATAGATTTGAATACTGGCATTTCAACTATGTCTATTTACCATCAGAATCACCAGCCGAGTCAGTTAGTCGTAAAAAGGTAAAACTTGCAAGAACAATTTCTTCAATACCGATTTCGGAAAAACTAGGATCCATATTTATTTGATAAGCTATGGATCAAACAAGCGATATTTGTTTTTACCCGACTGCGAAAGAAAGAGGGTTATGTTTTTCGAGAGTATGTATGTACGTATATTTGGTTGGCACACCCTAGAGCCTAAACGGCTTGTCGTATTTTTATGTGAATTTTGTCAATAGTTTCGTCTTATTCGTGCGAGTTACTGGATGTACCCAGTGACACTGGGTACATCCAAATTTAAAAAAAAGTATGAATGATACACTGTTTTAACGATTTAGCAGAAGGGTTTTTTTCAATAGTACACTTAACGTCCTCGTACCAAATCAACGGCAATAGTGTGAAGAACACACAATAAACATGGTGGTAAGTGAGTCGGGTTAGCACACACCACATACACACACACAAGCACACATACCTGTTGCGCTTTCTTCATCCTGATCGCACTTCTATTATCTCTTGCTCGTTGGAGATACGGAGACTTCTGGTCGGAGGGTAAAGCGCGCCATTTCTTGAGGATCTGCTTACAGCGATCCACCCAATTGGGGAACTCGGTCTTCCATTCCGGGTGGTTCGTGTTGGCGTAGAGTACGGCTGATATTGTTGCCGCTGAGCCTAATGCTAAAATGATAATTGAGATTTAGACGACGTTTTTAAGTTGTGGATAATTACTTAAACCTCCAGACTTCTTCTTAAGAATTTGCTTGCATTGATATACCGAGTTGGAGAACTCAGTCTTCCATTTTGAAGGGTCGGTGTTTGTGTAATGTGCTTATATTGTTGCTGACGAACATAACGACTATATTAAAAATTAGCCGTCTGTCTAGCTCGACGGTCAATTTAAATGTCGAGGATTGTTGATTGATCGAAATGGAGTTTTAGATGAAATTATAGAATATAATAATGTATTTATGCTAATAGTTTAGCCTAATTTTACATAACCTATAAAATAACTTATATATTTATTGAAAATGGCTAGTATAAATGAAAGATATTCCCTGTCTTCAGAACTAGTCGAGACTGTATCTCGGAAGACAGATCTTACAGGCAGATTATAATATTATCTTTAGACTTACTGTTGGTGATTTGCTTGCATCGATAAATCCAGTTCCGTGCGATTTGAGATGCTATTTTCTATAAAATATAAATTAAGACTTACTCTCGTCTGCTCGCATCTTCTCAGCGCTGCGTTGGTTGTAAGAGGGCGGGGGAGCCTGCGTCTGCTCGCCCCACGCGCCCGCGCCGTTCTCAGAGAACAGCGGGCTTAGAGCACTGTTACTGCTGTATCATAAACATTACATTTTCACAATAAGATTTATTATAATGTGTAGATAATTCTATCCTAGGACCTAACCAACAGTGTTTAACGGAAGACGTATATTTTACATTTTAGGTATTGTTACCGAGTTTAAGATTATTTAATAATTGTGAAAAAAACTAATTAAATAACTAATTAGAACACTAAATAACTTAATCTACTAACAATTAAAACAAAAAAGATTAGTCAAAAAGTCCGTTAGGTATCGTCATAACTTCTTATATATTTTCCGAAAGAGCCAGCATTTATTGTTAAGATAATTAAATAGACAATTTTGTATAACACCCAGCCATAATGTGAAATACGACATGGCAAACAAAAATATGTCTCTTTCATTTACACAGATGTTGCATATCCTGTTTACAGTTCATGTGACTGAAAAACAAAATGTCCAAGGTATCCTCAGATATTTCTCTGTCTACGAAGGGGATGCTTGAACGCTTGACCACTCTCTGTATGTAAAGATCCTTACTTAATCATCTTCGATTTGTTGGTGAAGCTATGAATATTTTTGATATTAGCATTTGCCCATAACATCGCTCCGTTCGTTTGTTTCCGGGAAAAAAGTACCCTTTGGAACTCTGCGGACCTTAAACTAACTCGGTGCAAAAAATCTACTAAAAAAACTAACAAACACGCTTTCGCATAAGTGTGGGAATAGGGATGAGCATGTGACCTGTTCCCGAAGTCGGTGTGATGGTAGGGCGATGTGTACGCGTCCATCGGGCTCGGCATCTGCGGACGCGCCGCCTGCTGCGGGTACGCGCCGCCACTCAGACCAGTCACGTACGATACGGACGACTCTTGCGACTCCTGGACAATTACACACAAATAATTTTATTTGTATATTTTTACTTATGTGTGGCCAAAATTTTTGCTGCATACTCCACATATATTTTCCCTATTCCCTATTTTTGCGATCGCTCGTATGCGTATTTAGAGATCGCGTCAATGCATTGCTGCTTCACTGAAGGCCACAGCTATATGCCCAGCTAACGTCAGTGTGACGGTATTGAAGGAATTGTAAAAATTAAGTAATCCGCATATTCATACATATATATATGTTTATATATATATAAAATCAAAATCGGTCCATCCGTTCGGGACACAGACACACACACTATTGCGTCTAGGATTCATAAACAGAAACTCACCTGAGAATCATCAGTAAGCACGCCCTTAAATATTTCATCGACGTCGTTGCTGTCCATATCCGGCAAAGTATCTCGAATCGCGTCCAAGTTAACGCCTAACAGCGAGAGATCATCCTTAGGCGATATGGTCGACGCTTGGGACGACCCGCAAGTTTCTGAAATATGGTTCTTTTGTTAGTGACATATTTATGAGTTATTTGTTTTTCTTACAACTATAGCCTTAAATATTTAGTTTGTCATATCCGTGGCATATCATATCCCATATGACAAGTTCCTTCGAAATCAATTAGATAAATCCTAAATGATTAATGATGTTACAAATATAATACGGTAGTAGTTTATTCTACAGATTAAAAAAAAAATTACCTAAGAACATCGAAATCGACAGTTAATAAAGATTAAATCTCGGCCAGACGAGGCCACCTTTTGTCCGTTTCCAGACCGCCAGCTTGGCATCCAGATGCCTCCTTCGTGCCAGTGCACCATATGCCAGTCACGATGGCCACACACACCACAATAACGGCCAAGCCGTGTCCCACGCGGCTGGCACCAGCGGTTACCGACTTAAACGGTGCACCGCTTTTATACCAGCCGAGGCCCAACTACCAAGCCAAGACGCAGCAAGAGCGACGTGAGCAGCGATCGGTCCAGCTACCACCGGGGTTTCATGACCAGGAACCACATAACCCCTCATTCCCCCCTATCGGGCTTACATCGACCTCACAGCAGGACCCCATTTGCGCACTAATGGGAGCACTGGTGGGACTTCTCGCTGCCATCGCTGCCGGGGACGATCTCCAGCAAGCGGCGATGCGTGGACTGGCCATACTGCACCAGAATCTATATGGATAGGGACCAGACACGAATCCTCTACTGGAACTCCTGGAAAACCGGCAAGGTGATCGTCCTGCATAAGCCTGGGAAGGACCGACGCTCACCTGCCAGCTACCGCCCCATCACGCTACTACCACACAGCGCGAAACTGTTTGAGCGCCTGCTGCTGCGGAGATTGCGTCCCCATATTACACCCAGAGAAGAGCAGTAGGGGTTCCGCAGCCAGCATTCCACCACACTCCAGCTCACGCGGGTGTTGCACTACTTAGCCGATCAGACCAACCAGGGGCGGAGAACAGTAGCCGTGTTCCTGGATATCGAAAAAGCATTCGACAGGGTGTGGCACGAAGGTCTCATCCGTAAACTGACAAGGACAACAGCGCCACCTATGCTAGTCAGCATCGTGGCGTCCTTCCTCGCCGATCGCCGGTTCTACGTGTCCGTCGAACGAGTCGATTCCGGATACAGGCAGATAACGGCAGGGGTCCCCCAAGGAAGTTGCCTTTCACCAATTCTCTACGCCGCTTATACAGATGACATCCCATTGCTGGAAAACCTCCTTCCAGATGAATCGGGTGTCATGCTAGCATTCTTCGCAGATGACAGCGCGTACTTCGCGTCGTCTCGGAAAGCCACCATCGCCATTGGGAGAATACAGAAAGTCCTCGACATTCTCCCCTGCTGGTTGGACAAATGGCGCATGGCTGTGAACGTGACTAAGACGACCGCGCTATTGACTGGCCAGCAAGACACCAACAGATTACCCTCGCTACAGCTTAGAGGTCAGAACGTCGGGTGGGAACGCACCTGCAAGTACCTTGGCGTGACCATCGACCGGAGACTGAATATGGGCGCGCACGTAGACAACGCCATCAACATCAATGCTGCATCCGGTCCTAAGATCTCAGCTGCCACTCCGGACCAAGCTGGGATTGTACAAGACGTACATCCGGACGAGGTTGACCTATGCTGCGCCGGCATGGTACGCGCTGTGCTCGGCTTATCAACGCAAAAGAATCCAAGTGGTACAGAATGTTACCCTCAAAGTGATCACGGGAGCGGGTTGGTACGTACGCAACGACGTCATCGCCCGGGACGTTCGCGCTGAGACGGTGAAGCAATTCGTAATCCGGTTAGCGCGCGGGATTTTTGATCGTGCTGACAACAGACCGCACCCCCACATCAACAATATTGCCCCACATCACGCGCGTCCCCCCGACGTGCGTACCTGGAGAGCCCTCCCGCGTGAACTCCTGATGATAGGCCAGGAGGACGGAGAGGAGAGCGGCAACGAGGCATGAGACCTATACTGGACGAGACACAGATGGCACAGCCCAACGGTGAACATACGAGTATCAGCCTGAAGACCAGATAACCTGAGGTGGCGACATAAATCTGGCAGAGAACGTTGGACCAAGAAAGAAAATGGCGCGACCAAGATGGGCGGAGGACCTGACCTTGAGAGGTTGAATAAATAGAAGCGGCCCGGATCAAGACTGGAGGGCGACGCGGAAAACGATTGGCGACCCGAGCCAAGATGGCGGGTGCGCACCCGAAAGAGATCGACACGAGGACCAGGGGCGCAGAAAGCGCCTATTAAATACACTCCCTGGGGCCAGAGAGCCCCAGCGCCCAGCCTGGGGAGTGGGCTAATGCCCGAAACCCCATTCCTTGTGTCTCCCCCCGCGGGGGCACAAGACGTCCCCTCGATCGATCGTTAAATTTCGACATTTGATGATGACGAATTTAATTAATTTTCCTTGAAAAAAAGGTAAAAACCTAGTCAATTCTTTAAATTTTACAAAGTGCTAGTTTAACTTTGACGCAGACGCGTCCCTTAAATTTTAGTGTAAGTATGACCTAGGGCAAAGCAGAGAGCCAGAAGGATAGAGCAAAACTATAATAGATCCTTGTCTATGAATATCCAAAAAAAAAGTTGCAACATTAATAAAGTACCGGTACAAACACTCACCACTAATAGACTCTGTCTTGGCAGTAACAAATCCAGTCGGCCCTCCTTCCCCGGGCGTGGTCCCCGCTTCAGATTCCGCCGGCTGCGGTCCCAGTATAGCATTCTTCAACGCCGTGGAGTCTTCAGTGTGCTTCAATTGATAATCCTCCGCTTCTAGCTTTATTTTGACATCTGCGGTTGTTGGATCATCCTTTTCATCTTTCGGTTTCAGTGATTGAATGACTTCGAGTTCCTCCTGTGTAGGGAACAGAGTACTGAGTGAAGAACATCATTCGCCTGTCAAATTTCATTTAAAAATCATCTCATATATCAAAGTTTACCTTCCACCTCCGTTTTGAAGAACAGGCTGAGAGTCTGGCTGCAAGAGCAGTTGTTTTACAAAATTGACGACTTTTGAAATTGGATATTTTATTGTGTACTCGTAAGCTAATTGCTATTTATTTATTTAATTGCATTTTTATGTTATTTAATTTACGTTGATTGACTTGTAGCGTATGCGTTATGAATAAGTAATTTGTGTTTGTATCTAGACGTAGAGATAGGATAGGCTTTATGTATGTTGATCAATTTCATACAGATTGAACCAATCTTTACTTAATAACCCGGCAAAACCTGTGGGCCCATGCCACCAAATCTAGTGCGATGACAAATCTTCACGTTCTGAACACAGTCCTTGTGATTATTGTCAATACTTGGACAAATGGCTCTGAATGAGGTATCAAAATAATTAAGGGGAAAAAACTAATTTGTAAACATGTCTTGTTCAATAACCCGTTTGGCTATTCTGATTTTGGTGATTATTTTTTTTAGCTAAGCAGTAAACACACAATCTATCTAAAAGAAACTAGTCAATCCTGCTGACTACAAAAAATTAGTCGATGTACTACCTGGTTGAGCGATATGACATAAGACGTATCTTGCTCATTCATAGCAGTGAGAGCAGCGAGCACATCTTCTCCTTCACTGTCAGAGTTATCGAGATCTATCTTGAAGTCGCGCAGTTCACGGTAACCCTCGGGAGTGGACGGACGTAACGACCCGCCCGGACTTTCAGCTGGGTTGCCTGGGAAAACAAATTACTATGTAACCATAACGACTTTATTAGCCAATGAAGAATGGAAGAGGAAGACATGCTGTGCCGACCCAACGTAGTGGGATAAGGTCAGGAAGATGATGATGACGAACAACTATATAAGCCAGTAACAGAAGAAAGACAAATAATTATTTAGAAAGTAACGTGTGTTTGAATCATTTTGTTTAACAATACGGTACGCGTGATTTAACATTACTGGTTAGTCCTGTTAAACAAAATTACTATAAATCGGCTTCGTAACTTCTAGGCTCATATAAGATAGATGCCGATATTTTCGGTATGTCATCGGGTTTACTAATTGTGACGGTATGTTAAACTTGTGTCAAAACTGTGAAAGACTTAAAGATCTTGTAAAAATTAAAAGAAATACAAATAGCAAGCTCCGTGTCCATGCGTAACGTATGTACAATTTATCATACGACATTGGGCAAGTGAAGATCTCTACACGGTTGGTCACTTACCAGTAGAGCTGACAGCGGGTTTAGCCGGATCTAGAAGCTCTTTGCCGAAGAAAGCCTCCTGCATGTAGGGAGGGAATTGCTCCATCAGCTTCGAGCGCGGTTTGCGACGCGGCTTTCGTTTGTTACTCGGCGATTCTGCGTATAAAACAAAAGTATAAGGAATAAATAAAAAAACAGGTGGTTATAACCATAATTATTTGTCTTTCAATATGTATTTGATATGTGTGATTGCGTACCCCAAAGGTATGCTGGGCGCCGGTCTCACCTATTAAGGGGATGTAGACCTTTGTTCACCACGCTTCTTCTTCTCTTGGAAAGATATTACTTAGCTACTTTACCCGACTAGCAGGTTACCACGCGATGTTTTCCTTTTTAATAATTATATGCACATGAGCGAAAAACTCAGAAGTGCTACCCCAAACTTGGGATTGAACACGCGCCTTTCACCTTGTGAGGTGAGAGGTTTACCACTAACTTGTAATGTTGTATTCAAATTATGAAAGTAGAATCTCTCCAGACCTGGGACCCAAGTCTGTTATCTCTGACCTATTCAATGCAATAGTAATTCTAAAACAATTCAAATAACAAACTTGGGCCTCTGATTTCGGTCCCCGGATTTAATTATTAGCTTAGCTTACGCTGAGAAAATAAAAGAATTTCAATAGTACTAACCTCCAGCTTGCGTGCCATCTCCCTCTTTCTCCTCATCAGCCTGAGCCTTGAGCGTCGCTTGTCTCTGTCGCACGACGAAGCCTCCAATGCCCAGTTTGTTCAAGTTCCTCTGTCGCTTTCTTCTAAGCACAGTGAGGCCGGAGTCTGTGGTATAGAGAGTAAAGCCTTCCGGAGGAGGACCGTCGTTTGCTACGTTCCAGAGGATGCCTTCTTTGTACTGTGTGGAGGCACCTGCTAAATGGAATAAACACAAAAAATTAGTACAATACAAATTAATACACGAATAGCGGAATATTACGAGACTCATCTATAAAAAATAATTCATTATTTAAATTAATGAAATATAATAAAATCTATTTACATATAAATTCCTGTTTGTCACCTTGCGGGGACAGATTGGGGTGACAAACAGGAATAAATCATAATGTCTATGTCTAATGGGATCTACTAAACCTAGAACAAGACGCTTTCTCTCTCCCTTAAGACTCCTGTCTCTTAATTGTCGTTTTAAATTACTTTATTTTTAAATTCGGCCTAGGCCGAGCTTTTATTGAGGCATCAATAGAGCCGAGGCCAACACTGAGAGTGTTAGCCTCGGCCCTTTACAATAAAAATGTAAGAGAAAAAAAAGATGGATTGTTAAAACGAAAATTACTTTTATTATTATATGTATATGTTTTGATTTTGTTACTGTTGTTGTAGTGACATGTGTGCAATAATAAACGTTTTATTTTTAAGGCGAAACATTTAATATTTTCAAACAGTCCATTAATTTCTCTGCCAGGGTTTGTCAGGGTAAATAGTTGTGTAGTAATATCCAAAGCCAATAATTTGAGTACATATCATACGGTTTATGCAATATTTACTCGTATCTTTACATAAAACAGTTAGTCCTGTCTGACTGACAGGATTGTGTATTATATAGAGTATAGGGGTGTAGAAAAGATTTTTGAAAATTCTTCTATTTCCTATAGCTACAATAATCTCTATCTTCTCAAATTGCGAGCAAATCGGTTTCTTCTAGGCAAGCGTGCCACATCCTAGACCGCATCGTCGCTTTACATAAAGAGAGTTGCGGTCAAAGAAGCTTTTTATTTATAAAAATAAACGCCCCCTAACGAGGACAGACGGGGTTCAAAGTTTGCAACTTCTTTATATTCCAGAATGTGACGCCTGCAACGCCGCGGGTGACAGTTACACTACTAGAGTAGAACGTATCAAAGAGAGAGACATAATAATTCTCATCTGTAAAATATATGATGATCAAAATAGAAGAGAATAAGAGTATTCCTCACCATTGTCGTCTTTTCCATCGGCAGTGCTGTCCGGCTTAGCGTCGTCGTTCATCTCGGCGTCTGCGTTCTGAACCACTGTTTCAATAGATGCCATTATTTCTATTCCACAACGCCAGCGTCCAACACACACAAAAACTATATATTAGAACGTAATAGACGTAACTCTATGGCTGCGACAGTGCGAGAGCAATTTCTGTAGAATAATATAAAGTTTCCATTGAGAAATCATGTCAGATATATTGAAAAACAAAAATGTTATATAAAATACTGGCGCTAATTTTCCTCAAACATGTTTCTAAATACGAGTATATATTTGGGATTTGACACTAAATTTAATATTATTTATTATAATATAGGTTTATTATTTATATATTATTATTTATTATAGACGATATGTTTGAAAATTACAAAGTCGAACTTTCATCTGCGATTTTGCTTTTTCCGTAAAATTTTATTGTAATTAACTTCTTATAGTTTTGCTCGTCCCTCACTTATCATCGCCCAAAAGTGCGCTCGCCTGACATCAGCCGAAAAAACAACAAATATTGCTGACCAAGCAGTATGATGGAATGGCATTCACTATATTATGTGTGTTGTGGACATTTTAGTAATTATTACAGCTACATGAGTGATAAAAGCCAGACTTAATTATTATTTTGTGTATGTCTTTGCAGTGCTCGGCAAATTTCTTAAATGCTACATAGAATTTTCACTAATGTGCTTGCTGAATCCAGTCGTGTTTCGACAAAATCTCTGCCTCACCAAAGAGACCTAAACATCCGTCACTGCACAGTAAAAGATCATTGGTTCAAGATGTTTGCCGTATACTGCACCAAGCCAAGCGCAATGAGAACCTGAACCCATTGATGATTTTAAGAAACCAAGTTGCAAACGCATTCAATCTTTGATTCTAAGAGACTTGCATTAATCGTAAAACAAACAAGCAGTATGAAGAACCAAACAAAACCTCTCGTACCTGCATCTTTATCCGCGTTCTCATTCTTGAACCTTCTTTTCCTCCTCGTATGCGTGATTCCCATTTCAGCTTCTAACTGTTTCATGTGGTGAGCACCTCTCTGCGATAGACAGACGTCGTCTACGTAGTACTCGCCCGCCAGACCGAGGGAGAGGGGCGTGGGGCGGGGCGCGGCCCGGGGAGGGGGCGCCGGGGCGGGAGTCGGAGCGGGTTCTATGGCGCGCGTGATGTGCGGAGGGGGGACGTCGCGACCGCGGCAGAGCACGCATTTGTATCTGTAGAATTATAGCTTTATTAGGTTTTCATGGTTATAAATATAAAGTATGCTTATAAATTTATCGCTAACGAATAAAAATTTACAGTAAAATAAAAGATAATGAGAGCAGAGCAAAACAATTTGACACGCTCCACTCGTTTGGTCCATAATAAATAATTCAGATGGGCGTTTAGGCAAAACGAAAACTATAGCGGTAAAAGGTATGTAGAAAAAACAGCTGTTTCTGAAAGTAGCACCTGACTCGGTATACAGTCAGTGTCGTTGAAAATAAAAGGCTGAACATATAAAACAAGAAACCTTTTAGTTTATATGAAGGGAGAGCACTGGAGCTATAGTGAAACAGCTTACAGATCATACACAGTATACATTTATAGCTGTTTAGTTGATAGTGTAATATATTAAGGACTCTTTTATATGATTCATTATCATTTAAAAAAAGGCCGCCATTTAAAAGCTGGTATGCTGTTGTTTTTTGCGGTAAGATTGGTGCCAAGATTGGCACAGCGCTTTTTTTTCTATTTTTGCTATTGTTGAACCACCGACGTGTCTGTTCTCTCTTAGTCCGATCCATACCAAGGTTGCCTAGAAGAAATCTTTAGGCGATAGGGCCCGCCCCTACCGACGTTTTTTTTTTATTTTATTGTTTATATATATTGTATTGTATGTTATACTGACCCTTGCCTCGCGCACAGCTCGGCGTCGCTCTCGTTGCGGATGGCGTCGCAGGAGGCGTGCAGCCAGCGGTCGCACGCCTCGCACTGGATGATCAGCTCGCCGTCCGAGTACGGCTCCGAGCACACGCAGCACATCACCAGCGACGCGCACGGACCGCATTCTGTACACCATACACCACACACATACATATTACCACACACATACAGTATGGAAAAGTCTTAAGAAGAACACTGACCCATCACTGCTTTCGTGTTTCTGATACAATTTTCGTACCGGGGCCTTAAATAGTAATATAAATTTTTGTTATTGATGTCAATCGCTGCACTATAATGTATTTTAGAAATATACGTTTTATTATTTTGAAAAGAGTAATTGAATTCTGCATAATAAAGTCTTTTAATAGGCGTCATAACAGCGCAAAAATATAACTGCTTATAACTTTAAAGTAATATTAAAGACTGAAAAAAATAAAACAATAAATAATGTGTTAGCTATGTGAAAGAAAAACCACTGGAAACGGACAACAATAAAAGAAAAGAGCTATATCTTATTGTATAGACAAGTAGCCTTAAGAGAAAGAATTTGGTTTATTACAATTTAAAAAATATAATTGTAATGATATGTGCAAAAAGGAGTTTAGAGTGACTGACCGGTATAGTTGTCACACCAGGCTATGGTGTCCCTGGTCCCGCACACGAGGCACCGCCGGCAGCGCTCGCAGCGCCACGCACCGCGCGGCACCTCCGCCAGCGTGGGCCGCGCGCAGTAAGTATGCCACGCGGTGTCGCAGTCGTCGCACAGGAGCAACAGCGAGTCTTCGCCGCGGTTGCCGCAGCCTTCGCACACCGTGCAGTCGAGGCATCGCCAGCCCAGCGTCACTATCACTTGCGACACCTGGACACAACACATACAAGTTCAATGTTGTTGTAAGCACACGAAGCAATGATGTGCATCACTGCTTATATACCTAATATAAGTATTTATACACATATAACGATAGATAACGACCATCAGAATACTAAAGTAAGAAGTATTGTGATAGTCGTTATCTATTGGCAGATTTTAACTCTAGCTGCTGCAGAACATGGGTTGAAATAGAGAATGTTCATTTAACGTAAATATTTTCTGTTCCGAGCACATACTCAATTTTTTTTTTATTTCTTTGCTCAAGACAAGCCACTACCGCTTTCTGGGTTTCGGCTTCACCATTTTACATACATGTGTTGTGTGCATCGCTTACTTTTAGTCAACAGTGCAAGTAATTTCGCTCAACATCATCCGTGTCTGACCGGTTTTATATGAATGCAATTAAGTAAAAAATTATTTTAAAAAAACCTATTTCAGGTGTCGGAGAGCGAGTTCCAGAAGGTAAGTGTTCAGGTATTTTAGAAGGGACTGCTGAGCTGCGATGTGCTGATATGCTTGTAGGTAAGGTATTTGGATTGTGCCAGCTGTTTGAAGGTTGAAGATTTGGTTGTAGTTCTATTCGTGGTTCATTCAATACTGCAAGAGGGTCTGTAGTAGCAAGGGGAACGTGAAAATCAGGTTGATTTGCAGGTTGCATTGGTTCTACGGGAGTGGGAGGATAATAAACAATTCTCACCTTGATGTTAACGCAGTAAGGATGATAGGTTTGTCCGCACTGCGCGCACGATATGAGGCATCCCTCGGAGTCGGTCCCTACTGCGCCGCACATCACGCACAGATCCTGCGTCAGTACGAACTTGTCCTTGCTCGAGCACAGTATCAGTTTATTTTCCACGCCTACAACAAACATGTAGATTTTTTTTTTAATTATTTACGTAAAAACAAGTAACCTAGTCATCACAGGAATATGAATGAAAAATCATGACAATCGATCAGGTATCATTTTTTATTTCATCTTCAACTCGGCCAGATTTGACCCATATAATATAAACATTGCAAGTTACATATTTGTTCAGAAAGACATACGAAATGGTAAATAGTAAACAAAATAAAGTTTACTTATTTATTTGAAAACTCAATGATTACAGTGAAACCAAGACAATGCTTCATTAGAAATAATAAAAAATATTTTACTAAGTTAACAGTTTTTTGCTCTATTCACACATGGGACAAATGACAGTCAAAAAGTAATAGACCCAAAAACGCATTTGATACTTACCCGGGTCGTCATCAGGTGTCTTATTATCAGGTGCTTGCGGCCTCTGGAGCCCTAGCCCCGGCACTCCAAACACCCCTCTCATCTTAGGTTTTGTGCCCCGTTTCCTGCCAAAGTCCAAAGCTGAACGCTGCCGCTTCTGAAAGCCTAGTTTTCCAGCGGGAGGGTATCCCCCCTTTAGTTTGTATCCGCCGATCTTCTTCTTGGCTACTTTTGATGATACTGTGAACGGTTTGCCCTTGCCGAGCCCTACGTCAGCTGGCTGTAATGAAGAAAAAATTAGGTCACTCATTGTCATAATAAGTTAAGTCAGTATAAGTTTAAAATCATGTTGTCGTGACTCCCTACAAAGTAGGCAAAAAATAAGATCACTGAGCCTATTAACTAAAAACATGTTTCTTTATTTATAATAAATTGTTTTAACGTGAATTATCGTGTAAATAAAATAACTCCCAAAAACTACATCTGTTATTAAAAAAATAATTCTGACTATATTTTTCTTTGTATATCTTTGAGAAAATGCTTTTTAAGATTTAATTAAAGTTTTGGAATATATACAAAACTAGTCGCTAACAAGCAAGTTACCCCTAGATGATTACATTAACAATCATAAAGAAATGTAAACTTTTAATTTTAATTTACTTACGATTAAGCGATAATTTACCTTAGGCTCAATGGCTAGTGGGTCTTGTTCAGAGGTTTGCGAGTTGTCATCGCCAAAAGAGGAATCTTGAGACGTCGATGCCATGTTATCCTCTTCAAAAGCTGAAACAACACAAATATTAATATAAACAGAGTTATAAGATTGCCCTGTGGTCAGACTACAGGGAGAGATACAATAGCAATTTTTATTATCATGAGACTAATTGCTTTCTTCAACAAATTGCATAAGAACAGATACTCTATTTCGCAATTATTAAGTAATTATTTAATATAAAAAATGCAACAGTTCCAATGGTGGTGAAAAATATGTAATCTGTAATATGAAAAGCCAGCGGGAGGAAGTGGGACTAACGCTTGTATGGAAATTCAGAGCAAATCCTCTTAAGAAGTGCATCCTTTTATGTGCTTGCTAAGGGCCAGTGGCAATTTCACTACAAAAACATAACATATTGTGTAAGAAGAGGCGTTTTTACGTTTTCTAATAAAAAAAATTACAATTAATACTTACAACCCGACTTGGAAATGCTCATCAGTGGCATCTGCGTCTTGCATATAGGACAGCAATACTCATATGATGGATTCTGTTCTTTCTTCTGTCTGTATTGAGCGGGTTCTGCGTCCGGGTCACACATCCCGTGCACGTATCTGCAACAGCAAACATGTCAGTGTCATGATATCTACTTATAGTCATCAAATCAAATCTCATTAATCTATTTTCATTGTTAAGTATGTGTCTCCCCTAAAGCGTGTAGCTTTTAATCGAAATTGATTTATTAATTATAATCGAGCAACTGACGGTAAAAAGAGGGCAGCAGACATGCTTATATGGTGTTATATTGAATTCTACAATGTCCAGTGCATTGATTGATAGATTCTTTATTCTAGATATACATATAAAAACAGAACAAGACATACAAAGGAGAATAATAATGTCACAAGTGCATTGCACTAAATTCAAATAATTTATTTTTATCTCTCCTACAGGAGTACAAGCCAACAATATGTTAGATACATCATTTTACAATGTAAGAGCAAGTGGTAAACTTGCAACTGGGCTTACTTCCACATCAAAAGCATTGTGTAGTTATCTCTTGCACAGTGTACATACTAACATTGATCAGGGTCAGTTGTATAATTATCTCTTGCACAGTTTACATACTAACATCGATCAGAGTCAGTTGTATAATTACCTCTTGCACAGTGTACGTACTAACACGATCAGGGTCAGTTGTATAATTATCTCTTGCACAGTTTACATACTAACATCGATCAGAGTCAGTTGTATAATTACCTCTTGCACAGTGTACGTACTAACACGATCAGGGTCAGTTGTATAGTTACCTCTTGCACAGTGTACATACTAACACGATCAGGATCAGTTGTTTAGTTACCTCTTGCACAGAGTGCAGCGGATCATGTCCCTGTAAGCTGCGGCGCGGTAGGCGCGCCGGCACAGAGGGCAGCACGAGCCCTTGTTTCTCTGTTGGTAGCAAGAGTCGCACACCGTGTAATGAGCGTGCCAGCGAGAAGAGGGCCCCGCGCCGGGGGACCGCGCGCCGCAGTCCGAGCATACGCGGCAGCACTGGGGGTAAAGGTGGTTTTTGAGATGATAACTCTTTATTAAAAAAACATTTTAACAATAGCTAATTGTAACAAATATACACAAGATTTTTTACTAGGCGGTCTTATCGTTGAAATTGATGATTAATCGGATGATAGTATTATATATGATTTTTTTTTTTAGTTTTTTAGCAAGTTGGTTTTCATTATATTATATGGCTCAATTTTGAGTGTTTCTTTTATTTTAGACCAAACCATGTACCAAACAGGCAGACATCACTCAATGTTTCAGTGTTTTTTTTTATTAATAATTGTGGTATTGTATTTGTATCAACAAATTGTGGTATCACAGCGGTTTATAATAAAGGCGATTTTTCTCTATCTATGTTCGTTGTTTATAGGACTAGGGAGTTTTGCAAATACTTATGTTAATTTTATCTGAGTTTACTTAACAATGTTTATGTAGACTACTTACTTTGCACTTCCAACCGTACTTGGGCACGGTGGCCATGACAGGTCGTAGGCAAGCGGCGTGATAGAGTTTATCGCAGTGCTCGCAGGCGACAGCGCGCGCCTCACCCGGCGCAGTGAGCGCGCCCGCGCCCGCGCCCGCCTCGCCGCGGCACACCTGGCACACGCGACACGCGCGGCACGCCCAACCGGAACGGACGCCTGCGTTTGCATTAATGTGCAAAATATAATATAACAATGACATACATCCCAAAAACATAAAACGGGTTTGTCTAGGATGATCTTCTCTTAATATACTTGTAAATCTTATAATTTAGTTACTATACATATAGTAAACTTATATCTATATCTATCACCTGCGTGGTACAGGTTTGCGGGACCTCTGCCGCAGACCTGTGTTAACTAACCAAAGGTAAATAATCACGAGATAATACTGTAGGATGCAATTTTTTAAATTATTTATCTTTATTCCGTTAGGTAGCAGTAAACAATAATATTTTTTAAATTTAGTTTTTGTAAATACTAATATGTAAATAAAAACTATTATTTAATCATTCCAGAACCTTTTAATGCCTCTTAGTTCTGCAAATTATTAACCTCGCAACTTGACCATAATAATTTTGCTACTTAAATATAGTGTTTAGCAATAGTCAGCCTGGTCAGTTTTCGGATGAGATGAGAATGAAGAAATGCTATAATCTAGTTGATTGTCCTTGTCCTAGGATCTAGAGGTACCATTAGGTAGCTCATCATACGGTTTAGAAACCCAAATGGCCAGCTACTTTGTATAAACGAAGACAACCAAATATAATTGCTTACCTGGTAACTGCGCCAGTCCCACGCAGGTGCCGTGGTAGTGAGCGCCGCACGCGACGCACGTCATCAGGTTAGCGATATCACCGATAGTCCTGCATGTCCTGCAGTCTATGTCCGCTGAACCTAAACACGACAAATTATTATAAAAACGCTAAAAAGTAATACTGTTCAAATAGCTAACACAAATAGAAAAATATTTATTTGAAATAGAAAACAAACTTAATTTAACTAAAATTCCTGTCACAAACCAGCCCCAACTCAACATAATGCTGGATGAAACAATCGGCGTTAATCTCAAATGAAATGAAAAAAAATAGGGAATATCAATTTCTCTGTTATTGTAACTGACCGATTCTGATATAATTTATGTGGCACAAGCTGTAAAGTATATTTTTTAAATCAAAATAACATACTTGATGCAACATTACTTGAAATTTTGATTGCATGAATACTTGCAAGGTCATGCCTATGTAAGGATAGCAAATTATTTGACATATACTTACATACTAATGGTATCTGATATAAATGATCTTTGCAGAAAGATGACTTTGTTTGAAAGTCTATAAATCCTCCCGAGGCTAAAACACACGGCAAATGGAAGTATTTACTGCAACTCATCTGAAAGAAAAAAAGTTATAATGAAAAATCACAATATTCATAATTTATATTAACTTATTATACATACAAGTTATTATAAGAACTGGCATTCTGGTCACGCGTCGAATCAACCCAACATAAATATAGCAGAAAGATATATGTATAGGTATATCTTTCTGCTATATTTCTTTTTAGTGATGTAGTTAGCCATTTTATTTTTGGTAATAAGTGCAATTGCCTGATATTTATTCTAATTTACATTCAAATATGATAACAAAAGGATCTATATTAATAAAAAAAGGTTGTCACAAAATATCTTTAGCTGTAGCTGGTTATAAAACTCAGTTGCTATGGCGGAAAAAGTAGTTGTTTTAAGCAACTGCTAGAGCGAAAAACCTGGTATCGCAATTGGTTGCCAACAAGGAAGGACCAGTTACGAAACATAGTTACCAAGATGGCTGAAATGACACTCTCCTCTAAATCAACTTATTAATAAACTATGTATACTCATTGGCACAATGATTAAACAATTTTAACTAACCTTACAAGGTATACTAGCACCATGTCTAGTACAGAAGGCACATTTTCTCGCCAATGCGGCTGACACTATTCCTTTAACCCTCGCTTCCTCCAGCTGATCTCTCTCCTCGTCACCGGAGGAAGCTGAGGCCACTTGGTCCTGGAATGGGGGTGTGAACTCCAAGCAGAGACGGTGGATGTAAAGCATTGATGATGATACTATAGAGGTCAGTTCTAGGGCTTCCATGTGGCCAATGATTGATAGTTCATCGGTGTGCTCCATATTGTATAGGGGTGTCCTGTGAATGGTTTTTTAATTAAAATTTTATATACACACAGTTTTGCTAAACAATTGGATATTCATAGAATTTGTATGGTTTCTTATACATTTAATAAATTATTCACATTATAGCAGCTTGTTAGCTGATAATGACACTTTATGGTCAGCCAAACATGTTACTAACCATGGAGGTTATTATTGCCTTTTTGATGAAGTGTCTTAATTAGCTGTTCAATTACATTAAAACATGAATCCATAATACTCACTTGCATTTATTAAAAGCTTTCTGTCTTCTACTCAACGGTAAAGCCAAAGGGTGTTGGTTAGGGTCAACGAGCTCCGGTGGGGGTGACACCAGTCCAGGTGTCACCGGTGTGGTCGGAGTACTGTTCGGGGTGGTTCCACTAGTTGGGGTGGCTCCTCCTGACGCCACCACAGGGGTGGTACTACCGTCACCTTCACCGGTGCAGGGTATCTGGCGCATTTCACCTTGACCAAGTTGGCTGCGTTCACTCAGGTTGCATAATGCGCAGACTTTACCCGGCCTGCAAATTTAGCGTCCGTTAGCGGCTTCCATAGATGCAACTTTCGGCGTCACACGCGACGTAAAATGTTACAAAGAAGTTTTATAGCCCCCATTTCACACTCTCAGAATTCCAATTTGCTGTCTAGCTATTTGTCCAGTTGAATTTGAAAAGAGTTTATATAGGTTATATAAGTTAACATTTCACTGTAAGTAAAGTAGCTAAAACAAAAATCTGAATCCTTTTAGATGATCCTAAAGAAGATTAAAGCAGAATATACAGTGGAAGATCAGCAAACAGCATTGGACTAAGTTGGTATCAGCTTATGGCAACAAACTGCTTCCTTATATATTTATCACATTCTAATGTACCTCTTGTAATGTCGTTTATTGTCCACATAACATAACAAAAATAAACCGTATTCCACAACTTATTATTATTTCTACTTATATACAGCAGGATATCTCTCTGAGAATCCCTGTATTTTATCATTTGAGTTGAAAATGTTATTATGTGTACCATTTCTCTATATAAGGTGGTTCCTCTGGCAGTGGTGGCATGGTGAAGTCGTCCTCCTCCAACATATCATCCAGAGCGTCATCACGGCTACCCCGATGGCGTTTAGCACCTCGAAGAGAACCAGCTGTGCCCCTATACCTAACCAAAATATATATTTTTATTTCAATACTCAAATTAATGGAACAGGTAATCTTACAAATAAATTGAGATGGCCTAAGTTTAACATGCTGATATGCATGATAATTCTGTCATGCATGTCTTTACTAAAGTAGATTTTTATGTAAAGAGATGTAAAAAACCATATTCTTTAACAACATTTTACCACCAAACCCCAAGACTTGATTATTTTTCCTCAGAAACTGAATAATAAACATCCTTTTTTGCACTAAAGTAATTTAGGGTCTGGAGAGTGACATACACTACTTTTTTCCCGGAAGTACAACACGAAGGAAGCCCCGAGGTAAAAGAGAGTTAATCAAAATAAAATTTTAAATCATATGTTTTTTTACCCAATCTAAGAGCCTAACTAAACTTCAACTGGGCTAAGAAACAGCATGCTTTTTTGTTTATCATCATGATACCCGGCTGTATTGGGGTACAACCAGGTCATACTGGTAACCCCCCCAGTAGCCTGCCTCAGTGCTTGACGGAGTGCACTGAGATCAGTGGAACACAAGTAAAGCCAGATAACTAATAAGACATTTTTTGGAGGCATTCAATACTTTAAAAGACAATTTGTCTCAGTTACCTTCTCACAATTTTTCCTTCTCTAGTCAGCTTAGGTCCTTCCTTTCGAGGTCTACCAGGGCCTCTTCTGCCACCTGTGAAGAATGGCCGAGTGTAGCCCTGATGGTGAAAGAAAGCCGGCTGAGAGACGGCACCGTGAGGGGACGCAGGTTCCTCTCCTCGAGGTGAAGACGCACATGATGTAGGCGTTGACCCCGGCCCAGGATAGAACTCTACAAATTACGTTTTATTTGTGTATCGTTAAACAAATTTATTACAGAATATTTAAAGTCAAAAAGTCGTAATTATTCATAAGTATAGCACATCTTCACTTGTCTAACCTGAGGACGGCGGGGCTTCGCCTTCATCTTCTGATCCATCGTCCGGCAATAGGTCAACATCTAGAACGTTATCATCCGGTACGTCCATCTAAAATAAAATTCACTTAAGTCAGTATAAACACCCGCGGTTACGACACGATGAAATTATTAACAACTTCCAGCTAGAGAATCCTTAGACCGCCATAATGAACGAATAGCCCCAACACTAACTTCCAAACTTACCGCAAGTTATCGCGATGGACTTTTATCTTATATTTCTCGCTATAAAAAGATGTATATCAGGTCTAAAATCATTTTTCTAAAAGAAGCTACATTTAAAACACAAAAACACGTAAAATAAATCGCAAAATGCGATCGAATCGAATCTCAAACCAAGCGCACAATCAATCAATAGTGATGTCATTCATTTGGTATTGGTAGTACATAATGCCAGTCGAAAATTCGACATGGGAATCGATTACTCCCGAACACTTATTCGAACGACATATGTCTTACTCTTAGTTGTAGGATACTTATTTTTTTCAATGATAATTTAAATAGACTGCCTAAGGCTAAATAAATAAAATTGTAATTTAAAAAATATTAGATAATTATAACTTACTTGGTGTCACCAGTGTGTTATTCGATACAGAAAACTCTTTATAACCTGTGCTGGTGAGTGAATGTAAATCATTAATCATAGATAATTATGCAAAGACTCAAAAGCGTAGACAGAGAAAAAATATAGATTTTCAGCTCCTAAGATCTACTTATACACTATTGTATGTTTTATGTGATCACAATTTATTATCATTATCAATTTTGACATGCATCATCCATATTCATGAGATATGTTCATTTAATAATAGAGAGTTCGATTTAATGTTTCGTAGCGTAGGGATGATTGTTGAGCACATTTAGTTGGTGTAAACCAAATATGTCGTATAAGTCTGAAACTATAATATTAAAATAATAAAAATAGCAGGAAGAACTTGCTGTCCTTATCGCAGATACGTTTGGAATGGTTCTGTACAATATTATGTCTATGATTACAACGCTATAGAAAAAGAACGAAATGAACGAAGAAAGTGTGCACGAATTTAGAAAAGAGTTGTAGGTATACGTGCCAGCAAAGCGTACCTACCTACCAGTTTCTGGCTGCAAGTGTTTTTCTTATATCTATATACCTACATTTGCGTGTTTTTTTATACTATTTATTATTTTTTATGATTATTTAGTATATAATATGGAATACAAACTCATATCATTTTTGCTATTACTTAGTATAAGTAGTTATTGCAAATCAACTTTATTTGAGAGTGATTCTTGCTATTCATTTGGAAGCGGTAATGTGTTTCCCGGAGGAGCCCGTAAAGTTGAGCATAATTTGCAATTTACTAAAGCGATGAGTAAGTAAAGACCTGAATGTGGCCAAAGTCTCTAAATGAAATTAACGTATATTATGATAAACCACTTTGTACTTTATAGTATCAAAGCCGGCACCTGAGTGGGAGGCAACAGCAGTTATCAATGGAGAATTTACTCAAGTTTCTTTGAAGAGCTTTAAGGGCAAATACTTGGTATTCTTCTTTTATCCGCTTGATTTGTAAGTTTAAACACGTTTACTTAGTTTTTGAAATAAGTATTGTTAATGAGTTCATATAATGACAGTAGTGTCCAATGTCAATGACCTAAGGCCCACGACAGACTACTAAAACAGGGCTCTCAAGCTTTTGTTTTTTGTTTTAAATTATGAAGTGTTAAACTTGAAATGATCTTTTAGTCAAATACTTTTAAATTATAACTCGGGTACAGCACGTGTAAATGGTTGTGGAAACTAACAAACAGTGACAATTTTATTTTTTCCTGGCAACAGGCTAGAGATACAATAACGAACTTACCAGTTATCATACTAAATATTTAATCGCGAAAATGTATACATTTCTGCTGGATGGTCTAGTCAAAAGAATATTTTCTGCTAGATAATTATATTATGAAATGGTTTCATAAATATGTAATAACCTTGTTCATAAGTAGTCTGAGATAACATACACTGATAAGCATTAGTTCTAGTTAATAAGACTCTGTTACAATAAAATAATTTTAAAATGTGATATCAATTTATTTGCAAAAATATTTCCTTTTCAGCACTTTTGTTTGCCCGACTGAAATATTGGCATTCTCTGAGAGAATTGATGAATTTAGAAAGATAAATACCGAAGTTGTAGCATGTTCTGTGGACTCTCATTTTACTCATCTAGCGTGGATAAACACACCACGAAAAGAAGGTGGTCTTGGGAAGATAAATATCCCACTGCTTAGTGACTTGACTCATTCAATTGCCAAGGATTATGGCGTGTACTTGGAAGACTTGGGACACACCTTGCGCGGACTCTTTATCATCGACGATAAAGGAGTCTTACGACAGATTACAATGAACGACTTGCCAGTGGGTCGATCTGTCGATGAAACTCTGAGACTGGTTCAAGCATTCCAATATACAGACAATCATGGTGAAGTATGTCCAGCTGGGTGGAAACCGGGCCAGGATACGGTAACTCAATAGTATATTATTATTAGTAGTTGCACCCCTTGATGACCAAAAGTTTGTTTATTATAAAGAAGTTATAAAGAGCAGCTAAGGCTGTGCATCAAATATATTTTATTTTATTTAGAAAACTTTAGTAGATTTAAAGACATACGAAAGTATAAAAAACAAAAACATTGAAACTATAATTTTACTACTTCTGGTCTCTATGAATTAATCATCATAAGAAACACCATAACAACTAATGCATGCTATAAAATCTATGAGTTTGCACTGCGACACTAAAAATGAAACAAAGTATGTACATAAAAAAAGTTTTTAAAAAGACGAGAAAAAAAAAAAAGTTATTTATTTCTGAGATTAGGGTATGTATATAAATTACTTATAACTACAACTACATCTTGTGTATGTCAATTGTTTATAAAATTAAAGTGACTTCTATTAAAGGTCCATCGGCATAAATCATAAGCTTAATCTCATGGTAATTTTATT
Source organism: Ligdia adustata (assembly GCA_947049295.1). NCBI lineage: Eukaryota > Metazoa > Arthropoda > Insecta > Lepidoptera > Geometridae > Ligdia > Ligdia adustata. Next base: position 3,650,785 of record OX346223.1, read on the forward strand.
TTTAATTGGGCACCAAATGTAAGGTTATTCTAGGCCCTAATTTTCTGGGAAGCTTATGTGACTAGGGAAACTAGCTAAAAAATACTATAATTAAATAAAATTAGACATAAAATTATTTTAAATTCTACTCTAAATTTTGACCATTTTCAGTTATAGTTCATACCAGTTATAGTCTTCCTGCCTTTTTTCTTCACGTCATATTCTAAAATCACCGAATCCATTTATTCTTCAATAATTTCCCTCATAGTCTGACTAGCTAGTCCTAGTGAAATAAAAGGAGCTTATATATAAAAAAAAAATAGTAATGAATGATAGATGAATGAAGGTTCAACCTCTCACGCATCCAAAAGTTGCTCTTGACATAAAATGGAAATAAGGAATTTCCAAAATTTGAAACCCTATTTGACCCCGTATAGTACACCCCTACACCCTATAATGAATTCACTCAAAACTAGATGTCGTTAGGTTCGACTGTTGAGGCTCTATGTTGATTGTTAGTCAGTCAGGACTTAGTCTTTGACACTATCACCCGTTGACCCGGCGATCTTCGTACTGCCTAACAGTTATGTAATCTTCCCTGAACTTACATAAATATTTAAATACCAAAATCAGCTAAATCGGCCCAGCTGTTACCAAATTTATGACGAGACAAACGAACAGCGATTGATTTTTAAATATATATAGGTATAAATTTGTATTTGATCTGTGACGTATCATTAATGGTCGCCTTAATTCTTCTGTTCTCTTCTATTTGACATGTATAATTTTCATAATATTTTTATTTGTTCCAGATTATACCAAACCCTGACGAAAAAAAGAAATATTTCGAGAAAATTGCCAGTTAATCAAGGTCATCAACAATTACATTCTAACACATAATAATACTTAATATTAGTCATCAGCATCACATTGTTTACTCACTACAGCATACCTATTACAATGATTAAATTGATCTGGTAGAAATACTGATACTCCTAAAAGAATAGGTATCTCAATTTATATCTCATTGAGATAATATAAGTTTTATGTCTTTTTAATTCAATTTAATCTTTTAATCACATGAGTAATAATATTCTTATTAAAAGTAATAATAGTCTTCTCTAAATTTTGTTTGTCACAAATTAAATAGGTTTTTTGGCCATTATACTTAAAGCATAAGAACATAGTTTAATTTTAGAAGTCTGTTTTTTGTGAATAGATATAATCATAATGCTCATGACATTGTCCTGTATAGATAGCAATACCTAGTTACAGTCTCAAGTTTTCCAACAAACAAAGACTGAATATCTAATATTTGTTTGTAATAATTTTATATAAAATAAATGCAAAATATTTCTAATATTATATTATTATTCTTTTATAGTTTTTGTTTTATTTGTACATGTCCATAACAAATAATTATCAAATCGAAAATTATTGGTGTTTTATGATTAGTTACACTTTTGTAGGTATAGTCATTAAGCGTTGAATCCCGTTTTAAAGATATCTGTTTATGTTACTCAATTTGAGAAATTGTTAACAAAATTACCGCTCAAAATATACATTTTTAACAAATCTACTGAGTTTAAAAACAAAGTTGAGTAAGGTATTCCGGTTCAAGTAATAGCGTGAATTTTTATTTTCAGAGCATAGCGTAGCATTTATTTTATAGTTTAATTACGTAATAACTTATAATATAAGTAGCTTTATAGTAGACAATGTCATTGAGCTACTATGTTATGAAGAAACAGTAACTGTTACTTTGGTAACAGTCAAAACTTAAAAAGTATAGCCTCTGATACGACCGCTTGTTAATGGCATACAGGAGGCACCTACACTTACTAGATCTGAAATGAGCAGTTCCTAAACAAGCATATACCTTAAAATATTTCTCGGGACTAAATGAATTAACTAAGGAATTTTCAATAAATAATAAACAAAACTATTTTGTCAATTATTATGTAGTTGGTTGCGTTCATTTTCATGCAAAGCCAATTAACGCTTGAATGTATAGCTTTTTCATTTGATATTCAAATTTTACCGTCTGGTCAAGAGTAAGCGAGTAAGGTATTTATCAATTTATTACTCTGTCGTAGCGCGTATGTCGTACAATCTCACCGTACAATATAGTCAATTTGTCCAGCGTCTTCAACTTACCCAAGAGCTTTGCCAAATTCAGCCACTGTTCGATTATTCGTTATTCGATTTGTAATCCACTGCACTATCGCTCTTAGGTTCAATCTGTACAATTGTGACGTCAGCGCTCTTGGCTCAATTCGTCAATGTCGCTTTATAAGCCGTATTTTTTTTTATTAATATTTTGTTTCATAGTGATAGTGTATTTAGCTGTCTATACTGATATTTAGGCATAAACACACGATAGAGTATTTTAGCATGATAGTGCTTTTTAGCTTTCATAGTTATGTGTTTCACCACAAGCTCGCCCGACCACGGAAGTCAGCGACACTGTAATCCTAGATGGAGCTTGCCTAGTCTGGAATACACCGGCTGTCAAGGAAGGCTGCCGGAACACACCGTTGGGTGCTTGGCGACAGATTTTAACAAACACACGTAAAAAACACATAAATATTGGTGTAAATATGTACACCAACACCTTAGATTAACTATTATAATAGCGAAGCTCTTAAGACCAAAAATAACTTCCTCTCTTGCTGTCACACACGTAATAGTTTGACAAAAAGATTAATTTTGTAGCAATTTTTTATTCATAACTAAGTATAAAATACTAGACCGCTTTTGATATAATTTTAATAGGACCAAACGTTAAACGAAAGCATGTAAGTCGCAAGAGCGACTATAGTTTAGATGTCTTAATGAATTCCTGCGTGGCAGTGCATATCCGAGAGTGCCTGCTATCTTAATTTCGTATTATAAGCACATTGAAAGTGGCCACATTGGTTGCTTTCTTATCCGTCAAATGTCGCGCCGGGGTTCGTTACACTTTTATAATGCCCGATCAGGAATTAAATTTTGTCTAAATGGCCAATGTCATGAAGCCATCTACAGTACAGGCACAAAAAAAAATAATGTGTCAAATTACAATAGACGTGATTTGATGGGATTTCGTTTTAGTTTTAGCTTGATTTATTATTTTATTTTATTGTAATCTATTTCTACACATAGCATCAGAGTATCGATAAACACGTATAACTTATTTTATCAGATGCTTGTGGTGCATAACTCAATTTATGAGTACGTTTGTAGTGTGCTTGTAGTGAACGATGTGTTTCTTTTACATCTAACATCTAAAGTAAGGGTTCTCTGACGAAAATGGGTTCCATGCGCCCTACCGGACGATTCCTTTCGTTTACGAATAACATACAGCGAACGCAGAAACAAGGTGGTAAGTGTTTTCAGTTTATTACCAAACAAATTAAGTAACATTCTTGCGTTGTGTATTATTGGTGGTCGTAATTTGCAATCAAATTTGTCGCACAGTTTAGAAGTATATTTGTATAATGTACAAGCAATATTGCCCTGTGAGTTTTGTGATTTTTGAGTGACAAGTAAAGATTGCAACTTTTTATTTATTATATTTCTATATAAACCATTTGTTATTTCCTGGCAGTGCCAACTGGGTTTCCACAGAGTCTATCTGGCAGTGAAACAGATGTGTCCACATCAAATGAAAATTTGTCTCGAGAAGAGCGCTATGTGGTCCGACACACAGCACGTGTGGAGCCCCAAGGGCAAGAGAACCACAGTCAAAATAATAACAACAGGAACTCATTAAAAGTAAGTTTTTATACATTATAATACCCAGAAGTAAAATAATAAAGAATGTGTCTGTTGAGACTGCTGAATTCAATGACGAAATGAACAATTGAAAGCCAAATCCTAAAGAAATTGTGTTCAGGTCTTAAGGACAATGTAAATAAGATCTATAAACAGATACATATTCTGTGGTTATGCAATTCTTGCAAACCTATAAAATATTTTGTGCAATGCATTTGACAATTGAAGAATTCAACAGAACATGATATAGGTACATCTACTTTGACCTGCTCACTTATTATTAAATAGATCAATATTTGTCCTAATTATGGACATAATTACAATACACCCTAGTATCATAGGCAAATGTAAGTGCATCATAGTATCTATGATGCACTTACAATAGTCAGTCATTGACCTTGAGATGTGAATAGTGAAACATTCTCTTGGTGTGCATAATTTTTAGTCATAGAACATACTAAATATACTAAGGTTTCTTTGTTATATAATTAGTATTTCTCTACATGTTATTTTATGGTTTTTTATCTCTAGGACAATGTACCCGGCAGCAACAGAAACTCACTCAAAGACTCCATTGGTGGTGGAAACAGCAACAGAAGCTCTCTAGATGTCTCATCCTCTTCATACAATACTTTGATCATACACAATCAGGATGATTCTTGGCCACCGAGGCCTACACCTATACGGTAAGTAATAACTAGAAAATAGTCATATTAGTCCAAGCCCTCGATTTTTTTTATTGTCTCTATATTATTGAGACGTAAAAATAATGTAAGAGACCATACATTACATACTGACTATTTACATTCAAATTACCCTAAATACAGGGCCTCTATTATGGAAAATTAAATGACTTATTACTAAAATTATATTGAATAAGATATTTAAAAATATATAGTATGAAATATCACAATAAATAACAAAATAAAAATCTGACACAATCTAAATCTGAAAAGTATGATTATAGACACGTCTTTTGTTGCTATCTTTTTTTTTTGCTATGAGTTGCTATCTTTTATAATTTTGTATGTGCGTAAATCAATATTTAACTAGATTAGAGCAGTGAAGTTTAATATATTATAATACAAGGGTCTTGTATTATAATTTATTAAACTTCACTGCTTAAATTGTTATTCATTACTATTGGTTCCCTCAGAGAACATGAACGAACAAGCAGTGAAGTGAAGCATCCTACTACTCAATCATCTCCCTACCATACACTGAAGAAGGAAGTAGGCAAGAAACCCAGTGGAATACCACTGCCCAAAGTACACAAGGAGCAAGCAGTCACAGCCACTGCTAATTACATAGACATTGGAGGCCAGAGGATATACACCAGTCCACCAGATCATGGAGTACAGGTAAAGTGAAGGAGAATTTACCTTCAAAGAAGTGATACTTTGAAAAAACTGAGAATAGTAATTTAATAGTAGTTTTTTGTAAGTTGTTTTCAAAATTACGTTACAAATAGAATGTCATAAATGTAGTCTAAGACAATTAAATACATCTTTTAATCCAATCAATTTAGACATTCGAAGGTGAATATAATCCCAACAAGCTGTAAATCAGTAAAATTGTTCAAAATTATCTATAAAAAATGTATCAATACTTTTTTCCTACGAGTCACCGTTTCTGAGATATAACAATTCATCTTTTTTATAATTATGTTTAGAAAAATTTTACTGATTTTCAACTTGGGATTTTTTTTTCATTCACTTTCATTTTTTGGTCTAGCTAGATTGACTGGATTATTTAGGATTACTCAAAACTACTGGAATGATTTTGATAAAATTTATAGGACCAAATAAACCATATTGGTGTACCCATTATAAGTCAAGACGTGTTCTGGATTTCGGGAAAGATACATAGATTAATTGAAAACCTCCTTCTTTTTGAAGTCGGTTAAAATTCTCTGACACCTTATATCTGAAAAAGTCATATAAATTTAAACAAAAATTACACATAACACAAAAAATACACATTACATTCTACAAAGGTTTTAAATGTTTGATTTCTGAGATGTTCAATGGATCTATATCTTGTTTTGTTTGGAAGAGTGTGCTCTTAACATGGCAATAGTTCAATAACTTCAAAAAAAAAATATTGTAATCTTAGTCACAAAAAAAACAGCGGCTAACTGAATGGAAGTTAGTAATCACTTTATTTAAAAGAGCTTGTTTTAAAAAGACATGTTTTCTTTTGTGTTACCTTAAACCTTGTTACCAATCGCAGGAGATAACAGAGATTCCCGACGACTTCCTCAACCAGTCATCGGTTCTGAAGCACCTCGCCAAGGAGGTGGCTCAGTCGCCCACCCCCCGCGGCACTACCCCGCCCGCCTCACCCCGCGCACCCCCTACACCCACGGATAATAGCAGGAAAGCCAAAGGGAAGTGTTCTAAGGCAAAACTTAGCAAAGAGAAACTGAACTTGTCGAGGTCACAGCCTGATCTTACTAGGTGAGTTTACCTATTTTATTTTTCTTATGTGATACTTTAAGTGGTTTAGGTAGCATTTAACCTGCCTAGCCTAAGGTGGAGAAGTTTCTCAATTCGTTGGATTTTTATGTAATATATTTATTTTTATGAAACATGTACCTAGTATTTGCGAATAATATTTAGGAATTTTCCAAATACTAGGTCCAGGCAGTCTCTGGGATGGTCTCATAAAAATCGGTTCAGTAGTGTGGGTTTAAGTGAAAATAAATGAAACTCTTTATTATTGTTAATATTTGTGATTTTCGGGTACTGTGCCTTGGAACTACATCATATAATTTATTCATTGATCTAGCATTCCATGTAAATCCAATACAAGCTGACCCATCTTATCCCATCCAGCGTGGGCGTACGCGCGGTGCCCGGCGGCTCTGAATCCAGCGGTTGGTGCAGTGGCGGCGAAGGTTCCCTGGAAGAGCCCGACGATGCCTTCACAGCCGTGCTCGACGCGCTGGCCGCTGAGAACCACCAGCTGAAGAGGCAGCTAGCCGACGCCTGCGAACGAGTCGCTAAGACTAGCAAGGTACTTATTAGGTACAAATCAAGTGAAGCGTTTTTGCTTCAAGTCTGGCAAACTTTTGTTTTCACTGTCAGTTTGTATGTTAATATGGATGATATCTCGCGTAAGGTCCTAGTTTCCATCAATTCTTAATCGAACTTGGTATACAGATGCTACGATTTTTAAAATTTATGGATGTTGTAGATTTTTAATTGTAGTAGTGCTTATTTCGCTATAAAAATTAGAACAACTACAGAGCGATTTACCTGCAAATTGCAGACTTCTGTCGCGAGGGGCTGTAAGCTGTTAATCGAAATTAACAGCTAACAGCCGCTTGCTTTAATTTGCAAGGCTTGAAAAGTTGATGTAAGTTTTTTGGTTGAATTTCCACACCCTGACTAGTGAGTGCCCTGAGTGATAGAATGTTAAAGTGATTCCACAGTTTTATGATCTGGTTATTTCTATGCGTTGTAGCTCGAAGAAGAAGTAGAAAAGGTGCGAACAGCACACGAGGAGCTGGTGGGGTCGTGCGAGCGACGCGAGCGGCTCGAGCGAGCGGCGCGCGTGCGGCTGCAGGCAGACTGTCGCCGGCTGCACGAGCTGAACCGCGCGCTCAAGCAACAGGTAACTAACAACTAGAAGGCTTTTGTCAAAGATGTATTGAATCTGGTATTTTTTATTTTTCTTATTGCTGTGTGGGGCGATCAGTCTTGCACTGACGTCTCGCTTGGGGTGTATTGTGCATTTCCCCCCGACAGCCTAACACAACCAGCCGATTTCCTTAAAATAATGGAGTTAACTCTGGGACGCTGGCACAACAGTTGCACTCCTATTGCGTCAGGTGTAGTAGAAATACCCCCATGATGCGAAACGATGCATGAGTTTTAACGCGTTTCAGCACTCCCAGTCTCTGTCTAATATTTTCTATGGCCTCACAGTGTAGAAATACATGTTCCATAGTTTCCATATATCCAATCTGGTATTGTTCTTCTAAATTATACAGCACGTTTTAGATTTTACTCACTCATATTTCCGACTCACGATTAATTAACACAAAGGAGAATGAAAGAATCAGGTTATGATATTAGTTACACATTAGACGCAAGGGGCGCTGTATGCAAGGCGATCGAATACACCTACTAGTAAACGTCATTGATGGAAGCTGTTCGAACATACTCAACAAAAGACAGCAGAACCAGTAATCTGTGCGAAAGTACAACCTTGTATGCCTATATATATAGGCATACAAGGTTTGTTTTGCCTAAACCTAGTTTCACGCTACCCCAGTTGCACTATGCCTCATCCTTTACGTTCTCGCTTAAATTAATTGATTACCAGATTACCGTAAAATGCATATAATTACTGATGATAGCCCCCACGTAAAGCAGTCTTCTGGTGCGCAGTGTGCATTCCTTCATTCATTCGTTACCCAGGTGGAGTTGCTATCACAAGGCGTGCGAACAGACAACGATGCGAACGCAGAGGCATTACGGAAAGAGTTGCAGAGCAGGGAAATGCTCATCGCTCAACTTATTACCCAGAGTGAGTTACCGTTATATTTTGCCATTGTTACCATGATCTATTAACATTTTTGGGATCATGTTTTTTATAGAGCTCATTGGCCTAGTAAGTCAAAAAACCGTCACGTTTACTTAACTAAAGTAAATGGGCTTAACTTTTTATTTAATTTTTTCTTATTGTAATACCAATATCAAAACCCCACGCGCGCTAATCCGCAACGCTATTCTTGCGAATTTCGCAAGTTCTTTCAGTTGTATCTTTGCCCATATAAGACACATTTTCCGAATTGCAAAGAACTATGTAGTCTATCATTATATCTATCGAATAGGTTATTTTATTTCATCTCATTTTTTCACAGACAAAGAGTTAGCGTGTGCGAAAGAGAGACAAGAGATAGAGATGGCGGCGCAGAGAGCGACATTGCAGGAGCAACGAACTCATATTGATATACTCGATACGGCGCTTACCAACGCGCAGGCCAACGTTGTGAGGCTTGAGGAAGAGGTAAGTTAACAAATGTATGTTTTTCATCGTGTACTTGGAGTGACTCGCCATTAATTCGAAGTTCCAGAGCAAAGGATTCCGACAAGAAGTGAGGCTGCTGCCTTAACACAAATTACATGCTACTTTGTAATTCCAAATTATAAATCTACGAGGACAAAAGTAAAAAGAAAATGACTATCCAAGTGGATAACTAACACAGATTATAATACTTGCGATTATATTGGACCGAAACATTCTTTAGAGCGTTGTTTCGATGTATTCAAAGGTCCGACTGCGCGTCCGCTCGGTGGGTCCAGGACGAGGCGAGGGCGAGTGTCTACTTCCATCTGATGGTTAATGGCTGTCGCTGCAACGAACTGCGACAGCCAGTACGGGTACCAGGCGGAATACATGATTACATATATATCTCATAATAGAAGACGCGTATCGACGCAGATATCCCGGAACAGCTGTATCAAATTAGTCGCGGCACCGACAAACGATTCTATGACTTTTGCTGCAGTAACGATTTTAAATTCCCTTTGACGCGGGGTAGAGTTTAAACGTTTAGAAGTGCACAAGCGCGAAAAATAACTTACTTCTTTACGACGTAGTGGGGGTGCACTTAAGTAAGTAAGTGTTTTGTTCCCACGAAATTTTGCAAAATTGAAGAAAAAAAATATTACGTCCCCCGTACAACTTGACCGATCACGTGACCAATTTTAGTATGGAGAACCTAATTTTTTTTTTCTAATTCTGTAAAGTTTTCTTCTATAATGTGTTTGCCTTGATTGGTAGACTGACAACCTTAAGTATTGTCAGACCTTTCCGTTGCACGTTGTATAGGTATATTTATTGCGTAGTGTCGTCACGCGGGCGGGTACGTGGAGCGAGTGATGGGCCTGCAGCGCGCGCTCGCCTCGCTGCAGCAGGCGTCCGACCGCCGCGAGCACACCGAGCGCAAGCTGCGCGCGCAACTAGAGAAAGAACTACACACGCTACGGTCAGTCACTGTTGCTTCATAGATAGATCAATTATTTATTGCAGACGCACAAAAAAAATACAAGAGAAAATTATTACAAAATATAGTGCTACAAGTGGCGGACTTATCGCTTAAAAGCGATCTCTTCCAGACAACCTTAGGATGGTGACAATTGTGAACAAATTTAATGAAATAAGACGGGGTATACAATAAAGAATATACCTTTTTAACTTAATACGAGTACTCACATTATTATATACAATCAATACATACATACACACATACATCTACTAAATAGTATAATAATATATAATAGTAAAATGAAACAAATGGCTTATTCTATGTCAAAACGGCCATTTTGGCACATTGCAATTGTAATTCTGAGGCAATTCAAATAACAGAATTGGAGTCCAGATCTTAAATAACAGTAAAGGTATAGTGCAATGAATGTCCCATAAAACCCATCTTGGGTAACGCAATAGCGTGTGGAGCGGAGCGAACTCTTGTGCAGGACAAATTTTTCAATGAATCTTGACGAAACTTCTTGTTTCTTTTGTTATATAGCTTTCATGTATTGTACGAATATTTTGTGTATCAGGTAATTTCCTAATGAGGAATGAAGTTGGCACTAACCGACTGTTTTCAAGTATATTTTGCAAATACATGCAGTACTAATATTTAAATAAGATTATAAGTTTTAAAAAAATATGTCTAGAATGTCTACATGTAGGTACACGTAAATAGTAAAAATAAATATGCGTTTAATTTACGGCGAGTGAATCCGATAACTGCTAATAAACGATAAGGCAGCAACTAAAAAAATCTTGCATCCGTGTCTTATTCGACTGCGAAAGAAGGAGGGTTATGTTTTCCATGTATGTATGTATATTTCTTTGGCACGCCTTAGAACCCAAATGGCTTTTTAGTACATATTAGTATTTTTATGTTGTAAATAGATTCATACGCTGGGTCCCTCTCACGACTAAGACGAATCATACATCAAAATTAAAAAAAATAATTAAGGACGATTCACATGTTTAACGATTTAGCAGTCGTGTTTTTTCGAACTCGCTTCTAACCATATGCAATATATAATTTGTTTGCAGTATGCGTGAGTGCGCGTGCGGCGGCGCAGGAGGGCAAGAAGGGTCGGCGGGGGGCGAGGCTGAGCTGCGGCGGCTCGTGCGAGAGCGAGACGAGAGACTGCTCGCGCTGGAGGGCGAGTGCGCCAAGTGGGAACAGCGCTACCTAGAGGAGGCAGCCCTCCGACAGGCCGCCGTCTCTGCAGCCTCTATACCCAAGTACGTCGAACTTTGATTTTTTTGCTTTTTTAAGTATGGCGTCATACGATTAGTTGTTTTGCAAGTGTCAAACTTTATTTAAGTTCAGGAAAATAATCTGTGATTGCCCACAATTTGACTTACTATTACAAACAAACTAGTACTTACAAATAGTAAATAAACGGCTAAGGATTTTTTTCAGGTTTTTGACAATAGGATTGACGCGAATAATTTAAGGCGAGGTGGAAACGTATAGATTTTTAACTGATGCGTTCACTGCGACGGATTGTATGCGTGTTATATTGTTTTACAATTTACTAGACTCTTTAAATACGTCAAGTCTTGAAGGGTTTTGCGACATTATACAAGTAAAAAATAATAATAATAAGGAATATTTGTGCCTGCTCCAGATACGTCGTTTCAGTCCGATTAAGACGATCATGCCTTGACTAGTATTTGTTACAGGAACCCCCTAACCTAACTAATGAATTATCTCCCTAACGCATTCGTGTGAATTTCCAATAGAGTGTTACTAAACAGAATAATGTTTGTTTGTTTTTCAGTTTATCAGTTGAATGGCTTTTCAGGGATGCTAAGATAGCGGCGCTTGAGAAAACCTCCGCAGAGTCGGAACGGTTAATGGCCGAAGCGCGCAACGAGAAGATACGACATATGGACGAGTTACACTCCGCGCAGAAGAAAGTAGCCGACCTAGAGGGACGGTGAGATTAAACATAAAAGTGAACTAATCTACACTAATGTAAAGAGAAAAGATTTGTATTTATTTATGTAACGAATAAATTAAAAAGTTCCGGACCGATGTCAAATATTGTTTTGTCGTTACAAAGCTACATTATAACTGAATAACATAGGCTATATGAATTACTAGAATAATTAGGATGACACCGTAGAGCGCAGCTAGTCTTATATATATATGATAAAAATGTGATATATACGTTGGGCATAATTAAATTTATGGTTAATTACAGAATCAAAAGTATTTCTCGCATAAACTGTGTAAGTTATAACTACTACTGTTGAATCGGTTCGCAAACCTCGGACACTGAGATAAATTTATTATGGTAAAAACTCAAAGTAACAGTAATTAAACACTAACTAAATTAAACCTACTTGCAATTAAAAAAGAAAAAAGAAAAGATTAGTCAAAAAATAATGCCTTAAGTAATTTAAATTTTAATGGCAAGTGATAACAAAATTTAAAAAAATTATTAAAATCTTGGCAACATTGCATTAGGCAATAAATTTTCAGTCCACTACAGTCTTCTTTTGTTTCTAACGAAATTAACAAAAGGAGGTTAATATTTTTAAGTGAAAAGTTTAAGTGAATGTTTGTATGTAGTATGTATAATTTTTGACCCTCAAAAGCCTAAATCGGTAGACCGATTTCGATGTGCAAGATCTTATGGGATTTGTCTCTATCTGAAGATGATCTTATGACATACTCGTCGTAAGTTTTATTACAGTCGGTTTTTTTTTTCAAAATAGCTTCTAACCACTTGCATATAAAATGAGACATAGTTGGTCTTACGTTTATGTATTTACTTGCTGTCACCCGCTGCGTTGCACGCGTCATAACATGATATATAAAAAAAAAACTTTGAACTCTCATTTGACCCCTTTAGGTTTTGAGTTTCCAAAAATCCTTTCTCAGTCTCGACACTGTATGATGAAAATACCCCCCAAATTTCATATCATTATGTTAATTGGGTTAGGCTCTGCGTTGATTGTGACCTGTCTGTCTGTCTGTCAGGACTGTCTTTATGTATGTATATATAGATAGATAAAAAGGTAGATTGTAATAGAAATGGTTGTTATTCTCAGGCTGAAGGAGTTGGAGTCGAAGGTGGCTGAGCGCGACGCCATGATAAAAGTGCTGCAGAAACATACCAGCGCTGCGTACGACAGCGGCGCCTCGCTGCGCAACAACTCCAGTCGAGAGGAACTAGGTAACTAACTAAATATTTCTTTAACTTGAGAAAAACAATACTAAAAATTCAAGTCTTACCGGAAAATTTATTTATGAATGATTAGATTATTACGAGTATGACATGACTGTATTTAGATGTATATATATATATATATAATTGTTAATATATTTTTTCTCGTTGTTTTTTTTTTTTTGCGCGGCGCAGTATTTGTACTGTCTTTTTTTCTACTTTTGCTATTGATGCACCACAGACGTGACTGTTCTCGCTCAATCCATCCCAAAGTTGCCTGAAAGAAATTGCTTTAGGCGATAAGACCGCCAAATGTACTACCGATGTTTTGTTCTTATTTGTGCTTTATTGTTTATATTGTATTTATGGTGTTAAATACAGAAATATTGTATTGTTGAAAAAGCGACTACAAACTTCAGTTCGCCGAGCGCTTTTAAAAAAAAAACGTAATTAAATTTAAGAGCCAAACTACTCGACCATTCTTGTTAAAAATTATATGGGACCACATTGGGAGTACAAATAGAAAAAAAAACAAATTGGTCCAACCGCCTCTGAGATAGCAGGTAAAACATATTAAATCAGTTGAATTGAGTATTTCTCAGTAGCGATGATGGTCGAGTGGTTAGTAGGGTCGATTGCCGTGCAAAAGGCACGAGGTTCGATTCCACGAAACATGCAAAAAAGATCCTAAGCTACCGGTGAAGGAAAACATCGTGAGGAAACCATAGGCCGTTTCCTATCGCTCGCCTGGCTAGCTACCACCTTTAAGTTGTAAATTCTGTCTCCAAGCACCTAACATTGTGTTCTGGTAAGCCTTCCTTGAGAGCCAGTGTATTCCAGATTAGGCATGCTCCATCTAGGGCTACAGTATCACTGAATTCCGTGGTCGTGCGAACTTATAGACTTCACTTCTGGTCTAAAAAAACTTGTTCATATTATAAAATGACGTGCCCCTTCATAAGGGAGAACTGTGTGTGTTACCTGTGTGCGTTGATCCGACTATTTATGGTTGTGGTTGCAGTGGGTCTGTCGTCGGGCGCGTCGTTCTCCAGCGCGGAGGGAGTGAGCGGCGGCGGCAGCGTCACCGCGCGATACAGACACCTCGCACGCAGGAACTATTCGCCACACAATGACAACGGTAAGCTCTACTATATAATATACTCTAGATGCCGCCAAAAATAAATATTTATTATTTAGAAAACTAACGCGTGTTTGATTCATATTGGTTGTGCGAGACGTGTCATCGATGTAAACACGAATCACTCAATTCATCCCTGATGAAGTTCACCGAATGTGAACGAAACTACAGTTGGACCTTTCCAACAATCAGGTACGCGTATAATATTTAAATATTCTTTTTAAATACACCTTCATACGATCAGTATAATTGTGAGCGTTAAATTTAGGGCTTTTTAAAAGTATATTAATAAATTAAGTTAAAATGTCTAGTAAAAGGCTGTTGTGTTCACGTCTCAAAGCCCAGTAAAGTAGAACGAGAGTTCGCTTGAACAATAAATATACGTTATATCGTCTTTGTATCACTTCCTACACTAGTAAATAAGAGATTATTAGTTATGATCCACTTTTATTTATTATACATCAATAATCGAACAACTGACGCCGCTTTTTCATAAACAGCGGGGAAATAACAACTAGATACTACTGAATTATAAATAAATGTCTTTATGAAGGTGACTATTATTTTTGTGTTTTCATTAAAGGGGTCATGTTTGCTTGTTTTTTCATCATCATCATCATCTACAGTTATTATTATCATCTCACTGCTCGGTATGGTCATATATTTTCGTCTGCCTTGGTGCTTCGCCAATCGTGCCCAGTGACAGTCCTTATGTCCTTAGTGTTATTTAGATAACCCCATTAAATAAGCCATAGTCAGTCAACTATATATAATTTTGCTATCCATCTTTAATATTTATAAAAATGAAGTTAAGAGAATCTGGGGAGAGACTGAGATTCTCTTCAAGTCGCGAGTGAATTGGTATCTTTTAGATAGGCGCGCTACATCCTAGACCGCATCGTCACTTTACATTAGGTGAATTGCAGTCAAACGCAAGTCTATTGTCCAAAAAAACGGTTCACTGCAATGCAGTTTAAGCGTGACGTGGAAAAGTTAAAAATGGTGATTTGTGGTTTGCAGGTTGCGGGTTCGACAGCACGTCCCTGCGCCTGGACGAGCAGTTGGCGGCGCTAGAGTCGCGCCTGGAGCGTCCGCCTGTACCCGCCGTGAGTTACCGCCACGAGCCCGCCACTCCACCGCCCCCCTCGCACCACCTGCCCGCGGATAGGCGCGCTAGAGATGACTATTATTAAAGGCTTTCTAGACAAACCTATCGTCACACGGTCGCATACGCGTCTCTTTCGCAAAATTTTCCATTTTAGCATTATGTCTCTTTATTTCAATGTTTTCACAACTCAGCAAAGTTAGGCAGCCTTCCTTGAGAGCCAGTGTATTCTAGGAATGCTCTATCTAGGGCTACAGTATCGCTGACTTTCGTGGTCGTGCGAACTTATGGTCAAATGTCTAGCTGTGTAAGAAAAAAAAATTCAGATGTGTTTTGCGACCAAAAAATATTTTGCAAAAGGAATGTTCGGTGACTGAGTCGCGACACACCGCAATGCATCGTATTGCTAAACAGCGCCGATGGATATAAGCTGCTTGCGGCATAGTACATATATATCGAACGGAAGCGATGTAAGAGGATTTTTGTTATGCGTTGCGGATGGTATAAATCCCATAATAATCATAGAGAACCATACGAATTGTACGTGTTCTTCTTGAAGCCTATTAAATTACGAAGAAGATAGAGACCCTTCACTCTCTTCCGACCTGAGCCCGGCTTCTTGCAGAGTCAGATTTATAATTGACTGCTCTGTACGACACAAGTCTACCTCTACTTCTATCCTGTACTGTAATGCTGCTTTTATTAACAAACTTACGATGTTCACAAATGTTAACTGTTGCAAAAGTGACCACCATATTCAATTTCGATTTAAAAAGCATTTATATCTTTGCTGACAGACCATTGGTAGTCCATTATTGAATTTTAAATTTTCATAAAAAAAGAATAATAAGCAAGATATATCGATACTAAAGATCTCGCTATGGGATTAGTTACTCTTCGATGTAACAGCGAAGTTATATTTCCAAAACTTTCTAATTAAAAGAAGTTGATCACGACTGAAGAAGGAAGATATTCTTTCTTTATTACGTTCCGTTTATTTGAACATTCCGTTACATTTTTTTTCTGACATTCCTACAAATGTACAAACTAACATTTTCTCGCCTATAGTTTTCTTTTTAGCCGCGATAATATTTAAAGTGCTATTATAAAAAAGTGTCTTATAGCAAGAAATTTATACGAAATGAATGGTGCCAATGTAATTTAAGAAGTAGATTTTAAAGAATCTCCCAAAATAACCATGTACTTCCTTATAAGAAAATCTCCACTAGTAAAAGCTAGTCTTGTATGGATACACATTTTATATATTCCTAAGATTAGTAAAAACTAGGAAGACTTATCGATAAATATTATAGTATTTTATTTACGAGATTACGACCGGAATTATATTATGGGGTTATGCTATCGAGTTTGTTTTTTAGAAACTCGGTAGCATTACCCCATAATATAATTCCGTATTTCAAATCGGTATTTAATAATGACCCCGATAAGGACAAGCCTAAAGGTTAAACTATCTAAATTGTTTAGTAAAAAAATCTTCGTCTATTCTGTGCGTTTTTAACAACCTGTTTTAAATATGATTTTTTATACATATATATATATATTTGGTTCAATATTACCACGGAAATGAGGTTGAACAGTTAAAAATTAGTATAGCGTTAAAGTAACTATGCAATGAACCTTTATTTGGTTTAATTCCAATCGTTATTGACCCCAATTCGGCCAGTCACACTGACTAAACGAAAAGTTCCTAAAATTGTATCCATCCTTTTCTAACTTGTGGACACAAAAAGAGAGGAGATCATTTTAGAACTGTCAAATTAAGTTAGTTTAGTAAGTTTGGCCTGGCAGATTCAAAGTCATTTTCTCAAAAGGGGTTAAAGACGTGCGCCAAAGTAAAACCGTTTATTCCGATGTACTTTGCAACGTTGTTTCGTCATTTAGGATAATCTTTATTTATTTTTATACTATGATTTAATTAGCATTATAAATCAGTAACCAAAAGTATTTTTATTTAGGATTATAAGTTGATAAATAACCATAACTGTAGTTCTATCTAACTACATTATCCATCCAGTATGGTATTGCATCCGCTTTATTTGAGAATACCGCGATTGATTGCTCTCTCTTTTTCGCACTTAAAAAGAGATTAAAAATAATACTTAGTTCTAAATTGAAATACCTAGTTTTGATGTTTCTTCTCTAATTTTGGAAATAACTACTGCTTTCTTGTAAAAATTTTGAATTGTGATCCTAGTCATTATAACAGTAAGCTAGAAAACGTCAATTTCTCCTTGATTCATTCATTTGTCAGCTTGGGAACACAAAGTACACTTGCGAAAGTCAAAAAAATACGTAGTGAATATGACAAATAAACATATTTAATATATAAATAACATAATATATAATAATCTAAAATTTATACATTAGCCCAAAGAAAAACGTCAATGTTTGGAGATACTTTTTGTCTTTGGATCTTGGAGTCAGAACGATTCACTGTTTTGGATATTTTTATGAATATAAATAATACAAGCACAACATCTCAAAAATTATATTTAATTTTGTTAATTAATCTAATTCGTTTAAAAAAAACGGAGTATTGTATACTTTCAGTGATTTATTCACTTAAATTGTAGAAATTCGTAACGGTAACGGGGAATAGTCATTTTCTAACATTTTACTAATTGATAAGTGCGAGAGAGATAGAACAGTCACGCGCGTCGACAATAATGTTAGGAACTATATTGGTGTAGCGAACTAAGTGCAGCTATTGCAGTAATGCCACCGTGCAAACGATTCGATTCTATTTATTTGTGATTGGGCTAGCTCATACCTATTTTGCCTTTATGGGTTTTAAAGATCAATTTACGGTATAATGAAAATAACAAATAAAATAAATTGCCTATCCGGGGGCGCGTCTGCGTGAACGCGAGAATTACTATTTATAGTTATAAAAAAATAATAATTTATTTCTGCTATATTTAGAATGACAAAATAAAAGTAAAAAAAATGAGTCTTTACCATGCACACGGTGATTGTTTTAAAATATCTATTATAGGAAAAAAATACTTGATTAATTTTTCCTAAGATTTCGACGACGCTCTTGTGTTGTTTGTAGTTTTATTAAATTTATAATATATTTATTAAAGCGAATTCTTTATTTTTTTAAATCCAGTTGCCGTGTTCAATCAGACGCGCCCGTTAAGTTAAACTCCACTCTCGAACCTTACGACAAAACCTTACTTATTGATGAATTATAGAACTGCGAATATTTTTTTCTCGTACTATGTATCATGGTTGAGAGTGGAAGTGTGAAGTTAGCTTAGCACTATACAACCTTCGAACAAAATACTATAACGTAGTCTAAATGTCCTATATATAAGTGCCTCTTTATTAAATAGGAACTATATTTTCGAGGCTTTATTTAATTACGATAATACGAGTATCTATTTATAATAAGAATTTCGACGACATGTATTCGATGTATTTGTAATATTTTTAGAGGGCATGTTTTTATAATAAAAACCATGTTTTGTTTTTGTTGTTGTTTTTAATAGCTTTCCTAACATTAGAAGCTGTCGTCCCACTTACCCGAAAATACTTTAAAAAATTTGCGCATATGCGGTTATTTCAGTGATAGTATAACATTTGTTTCATCGCTGACTGTACGCGATATCATCACAGTTTGGGAAGACATCAGTGGTGGTATAGCGTGTCGTTAGCGGCGAAAGAAGTGAAACGAGTGACAACAGTTTATTAGTTGCGATTTTTTAACACGAAATGCGTATGTTTTTTAACAGTTATATACTCTTATATTTTGAAATATAACTTGCGATATTGTTATTAAAGTCACATTTATACCAACGCTTCGTTTTAGTGTGAAAATCTAATAAAAATTTATAAATTAGTAAATCTACCCGTTTGTATATTTTAAACTGATTTTGAACTTAGTGAAATTTGCTTTTGTGCTGTACATGTTTTGATAAAATGAATATTAATGAGTAGGAAACGTGTGGTGTGTTTGAAGTGAGCCAACTATAATTCGCATCCTGCTGTTCGTCGCTCGGTGAGTCTGGCTTTTGTATGTACCTACTTATTGTCTAAGATTTATACTAATAGGTTTTTATTAGTTGATTGTTGTTTATTTAACAGTAGCTTGCCGGTTTGACGATTAACAACGTAATTACTGTTTAAATACAGACGAGGAACTTGCTATAATAATAGTGAAGTAGATAAGAGTAGGTATATCTATATATTATATATACATATATAAAAGAATATATATTATATATACATATATCTATATTTGAGCCATTTGGAGTCGAGACTTTAGGGTCGTGGGGACCGGGAGCTCATCTTATTTTCCAAAATTATCAGAGCGTTTGATCGGTTCGAAGCATGTCCAGAATGCCGGTTTTATCTGACCCAACGTATAAGCATTGCCATTCAGCGTGGTAATGCGGCTAGCAAGCTAGGCACGCTGCCCTCTGGTGGTAGGTTGGAGCATTTGGATTATCTGTAGATCTTAAATGATCTATAGGTAATCTTTCTGCTATAATTTTGTTGATGTCGTAGTTACTCATTTTGTTTATGTTGATAAAGGCACTTGCCACGAAAAAGAAATATATATATAAAAGAAAATTGTGTTAGTTACACTACATATAACTCAAGAACGGCTGAACCGATTTGGCTGAAAATTGTGCTTAGAAACAGGAGAGACATGGGATACTTAACCGACTTCAAAAAAAGTAGTTCGAAGTTAGTTTTAGTAGAACTACGCGGGTGAAACCGCGGGGCACAGCTAGTATACTATGAATGTACTCAGTACACACTAATATTGAGTATAATGTAATAGATGAAATAGATACCATAAAATTGCAACATGACTACGTTGCAATTTTTTCATTTCGTACAAAAATATCTTAGGTATAGCTATCTCTCAATTTTGTTTTAATATTAGGCTCACTTTATATGTCGGATGCCTTTAATTAAGCAAAGCGCTATTCATAATTCAAATTGTGCCTGAATCATACATAAACCAGTAAAATTTTAACACAGTGATACGTCAGCCGTTTATCCTATTTTAGAAACCGACAATCTCTAGTTAATACGTAAAGTTCCGTCCATTGACATTAACGTCAATGGTTCCATCCACAAATTAACCAATAAACATATACT
Organism: Ligdia adustata; assembly: GCA_947049295.1. Classification (NCBI taxonomy): domain Eukaryota; kingdom Metazoa; phylum Arthropoda; class Insecta; order Lepidoptera; family Geometridae; genus Ligdia; species Ligdia adustata. Next base: position 3,671,117 of record OX346223.1, read on the forward strand.
TACCTAAACACAAGCAAATTTGACGTATGAACTCTGTGCAGCGCGGCCTGTGTTGCTTCCCCGGGCTCAGCACAGTGGGCGGTCGTGGCAGCAGCGGCCGAGGCGAAGAGGCGCTTCTACTTGAGAGACAAGGGCGAGCTTCACAACAAACACGTTCTTCAAGCCTCCCGCCCCCGCCCTCGGCCCTGCCTCGTCCGCCGAGGAAGCCCTCCGCAAGAACTAACGCAAGATACGACCGTCTAGAACACCGCGACGCGAGAAAGGTACGAGTAAGTTCGGTGCATGAGGATGAACCAAACTACGTTGAGTAAAAAATAAACTCCTTTCTTTTTCCTAAATCGGAGGTAAGATAAGATAACAAAACTCTTATTAAAAAAGAAACAGTTTATTTAAAAAACAATGCTAATAAATAGTAGCTTATAAATATATAATAGGTTTTTAATGGCGGCTTTATCGTTTAAAGCGATCTCTTCCAGGCAACCATGAACCATGAATAATTTAAATTAGAGAGGCATATAGAGATAAGCATAATTAAATAAATTATTTGATCGTCGACAAAATGTATGAAACAAATGATATTTTTTCTCAAATTCAAGATTGGTCCAATAGTGAAAGTTGATTCTTAGGATAGTATAGGGTTTCTTTCGACTTCGTTAACCCCTAACCGACAACCCTGTTTATACTTTACAGGGTTGTACTGAACCTACTGTTTTTAAGGTTCTGCTAGAGTGACAAGATTACCAGCGTATATATTATTATATTTTCAAGTCATCATTTGTTATGTTGGTAAATTTTTGCAAAAAGCATCCTAGTGTGTATTAGCTCATAAATAATATCGCTCATTTATTGGTAATAGGTTTCTATTATGCAACGACTGTCAGCTTGACTGAATAGCATATCGCAGTTGATAATTACAAAGTAGAAAGAAACGTATATGTAGATGCAGCAGCAGCTAGATAAGTATTCAAGGCCTAATGTTAGGTGCCCGGTGCATTATGCAGTCAGCCACTCATGTTTTTCATTGCTAAAACATTTGAATAGTATAAGACAATAAGAAGAAGACCCACCTCCTTTGGTTACTTGCCCCACTAGCATAAGTGCAAGTGACTCGACCAAACTTGGATCACTGTTTTAGGTTTTTTGTATTTATTCAAACAAAATAGAATTTTAGTACTCCCAGGTATTGTTAGTATTATTGTATATTTTCTCTGGTTATTTATAAAATGACTATAAATATAAAAAAAAATGCTTAAATGGCTCACTAAACGCATGTCTCAACGTTTAAGTTTCTGCGAAATATCTTTCTAAACTATGGTTACTAGAAAAACCAATCAATGGTGTTTGAATAGATATAAAACTCAATACAGGGATCACAGGCATGATACACATCAGGCGAGTTACTTAGAAGAACTTATCTCCTGTAAAAAACCTATATTATTTTGTATTAATCTAATTCTTCCAGGATTCGGATGGTTCTGGCTCCATAGCTTCAACCGCGTCCCGAAGCTCTCCTCTGCCATACGACACAGTCCGCAAGCTACCGTCCGTCCCTACATCGGCGTCACTCCCCGCGGCTGAGTCGCGGGAGTCCCTCGTCCGTCCTAGGGACTCCAGCCTACCCTCGCCCTCCAAGCTGGCGGTGTATGCGGCAGCTAGGAGAAGGTCCGCAGAATCGGCGAAGGATAATAAACGAGCTCATAATCATTATCGCATACAGTTTTAAACGTTTTATATACGAGTAGTTTAGCGAATGATTTAATAATAAAATAATATGTTTAGGTAATATGCCTGGTGCTAGAATGTGCGACGAATATTATTATTATGTGGTCATTGAAGCCGTCAATTCGAACTTCAACTATCGGACTCCATACATTTGATCTAAGATACTGAACATTGTGTATGTAAATATGCAGCAACTGATTTTCTGTCGCTTTTTTGAAAAGTTTCTCGTATAGAACAATAAAATCCATCGGTCATATATCACATGATATATACGTTGATATATTCCGCGACATTTGAATTCTGTTTTATATCTATCGTGATTTGTAGTAGGCTTAAAGACTTGTGTTATTCTGCATCACTTATGCAGAGTCGAGTGAACCTAGTCCGTTTGGTGCTTTTACCATTTGAAGTTTTACCGTAAAATGACTTAAGCACATAAGTACCTATCGGACTGTGTTCTGTGTCGAGCACGCTTTATGTACCGTTAACGCGTCTGAAATTTAATTGTCTACCCCAGATATTATTTGATACCTACTTATAACAAAATATTTAATACTACATTTAAAACTTGCGCCTTAGCAGGTATTTCCCGCTGTGGTATTTAAAGAAGGTCGTCTCTCAAACCTTTTTACCTATTTCCAAAATGGACATTTAATTCGAATGCAATATTTTTGTATGAGTGTTACCTGATATCTTGGGGACGGCACCGAATTGAAAAATTATTGTTGTGCTTGTCATAATCGGTCCTTTGGTTTCATTTTCAATTCAAAGTTACTGAATAGTGTGTATTGGCGCCTGCCGACGTCGGTAATCCCTGTTTTCTCTTCCTTTTTTTAATGAATTTTACAATTGGCTCGTCTATCGTTACATCTATTTCGGAATGAAATAGTTTGTGAATCGGTGCGACTGAGTTATGTATATTTTTATAGATGTACGTGTAGATACGTCACATATTACGTGCAGAGATTAGGCACCTTAGCGCGATCAGTAAAGCGCTGAGCTACGGGCGGGTCAACCTTATATAAGTACTTAAGTATATATGTTTTTTATATTCCATTTATGCATGTTGCATCGTACCTAATATCTGTGTACCTACACATATTGAACATTCTTTAATTTATTTTATTTAAGTATTTTACGCTTATTTGTAGGCCTCACGTCTCTAAAATCAGCGCTACGGAGAAATTTGCACCACTTTTTTAACGCACGGGACACTGCAGCTTTAGTATGTCATGAGTCTTATCTTATTTTTACTTTTATCTTATTATTGCGATAAATAATTAAAATATTTTTCATCCCACCATCTCGGAAAGAGTATTTTTGCTATTCGATATCTGAGTGCGAAAGCCGTTTTTATCCGCTAGAGGATAAAGTAAATTTTAATTTAGAATATCGCGTGCACTAAGTTTGTGAATTAAAAACCTCATACAACCTATTTACTTCTACCTCTGCGGAGCCGAATTTTTCATAAAAACTTTATTTTCGGAGACGCAGCCCCTATATAAGACTGGTGAAAAACACGGCAATCATGTTTCCTTAATTGTTGTAAGTGGGTAGGTACGTAAGTACACGCAGCGGTAGGTTATTTCTAAACTCTGCATCTATCGTGTCGTATCTATCTGTACCTATACGTTTTTTTGTTTGTTTAGCGTAGTAACTTGTTCCATTTGTCCTTGCTCCGACTGAAATGTGCGAGTGCAAAGGATAATCAGAGATCAAGAGAAAAGTGAAAGTCGCGAGATTGCAGCAGGGTGTATATTATAAAGTGGTTGCTAATTGGCAACAGTCTGATAGAAATATCTCGCGCTAATTTTACACAGACTTCAAAAAAGAAGGCAACATATTTTGCGTTGCAGTTTCAATCATGTTTTTTTTATTATAGGGCATCTTAATATATTTGTCCTGATTTGTGCTAACGCTAACAAAGCACACTATCACACTATAATTATAAAGACGAATGTTTGTATGTGTGTGTGAGTGTTTGTTTGTTACTCCTTCTCGTTTAAAAGGCTGAACGGATTTGTGTCATATTTATTTGGCATCAGGATAGCATATGCCTTGGATACATAAATAAAAATAGGCTTCTGGACATCCCGAATAAATGCAGTGCTACCGTGGGATAATAATTAATCAAATAAATGACCCGTTTATTTAGCGGGTAAGATCGCGGTTCGCAGCTAGTTATAGATATATTTATAATGTATCTATAACTAGCACTAACATCATGTATTAATACAACCACAAGTTGTGAAATCTAAGCTAAAACCTAGATATTAGAAATTGTACTTACATAAGTAGGTAAAAGTACACATACTACGGAAGTGGAAATCTGAAAAATAAGTATAAGTTTGGTTTGTTCACGTTTTTGTTTGCAATTGGCTTTATTTGGAATGTATGACGACTAAAATACATGAAATTGTTTTCATAGCTTTTTATTTGTTTCTCTTACCTTACGTTTGTAGCTCCTTTGACATAATGTTGAATAAGTTAAGAATTATAAGTTACCTATTATTGGAAATTAATATTACTACGAAAGTATATAATATATCGGAATTCGGAATATTTTCAACTAGGTATGGACCATGGATTTCCATAACCCATGCGTACCTACCTACTCCGTATTTAGTTATAGGTAGGTAAGTAAATGGAATCATCATTATAAGGTCCGTATATCTGTAGATCTTATAATGGTCTACAGGTTATCCATCTGCTATTTAAGTATGTTATTTATAAGAAGTCGTTTAATTTTTCTAAATAGGGGCACTTGTCCGGAGTCAGCTGTTTTATATGGTCAATGCACTAGTTCGGATTGGAGCTCAATATCTGATTTCTATCCTATCGAACCAGCTCCACAGATCAATAAGTCAACCTGCTAGCCTCTATAGTTTGTACGTCAGCCGAGCGAATATATCTGTTTTTCATTGGTTTTACGGACACTCACGTAAGTATCACTGACGATTCTAAAACGCTGCCGTCGTGCACGTTGGTAAGTAAATCTACCTAACTAGTAGGTATAAGCGCTTCCCTATCCCCAAAAGCATTTTACGTTGGCAGCTCTTTTGGCCACTACCACTACTATATGTGTGGGTCAACTAATTGCCAACTACCAAAAGTGAACCCTGAAATTGTGTCGTCATATGATAATGGCATATTCGTCGCTGAATGTGCACGGTCTGTCCTTGATCCTGACATTTGCAGGCCTAACGAAAATGAGGCCGTTTCGTGGCCTCGCGCGCCCCGGCCTCGCCGAGCCGCGCACCGCCGCGCTGCGCTTGCGCAACCGAATGAATGCGCACTGCGCCCGCACCACGACATACCTACTGGCATGCTACCGATTACGAATTTCTTTATTCATGAACTTATGTAACTATCAGGATAGGCAGGTAACAATCAGTAAATACGTCTAAAATTCAATTTCTTGCTTATTCGAGGTAAAAGGGGCAGACGATCAATATATAGTTCGACTTCACTTTTATACGAATCCATTTAGTTTTCGTTTCGTGCGTTTTCTCGGACGAGATAACATGCCTAAACGATATGTTGCCATGTTATCCTTACTATAATAATATTATAAAGAGGAAATATTTGTATTTTTGTATGGAACTAATAAACTCAAAAACAACTGTACCGATTTAAAAAATTCTTTAGCCGTTAGAAACTACATTATCACTGAGTAACATAGGCTATAAAAAAAAGAGATCCGCGAGTAACACCGCAGAGTGCACCTAGTAGCTAATAAAGATATGCCCCGCTCTAGATCTGTGTAGATGTGCCACAATGAATACTGCTTCTTAGACACACTTGGTTCGTCTAGAAAAAAAAACTCACATTGGATAAATATTTAGTTTTTATCTGAAATCATGACTTCCATGTGTTTCCACGCTGTCTCTGTATCACACTCACCTCTATAGAAAGAGGTCAGATCGATTAATTCAATGCGTTTTTTATTATTACAGTGTAGGTTCCTGTTTCGTATCCGAGAACTACCTACTGAGAAGCAGTCTCGGTGCTTTTAACTCATAAAGTAGCCTAAGAATTCTACCCCTATTTTATTGGAAAGTATGTAGGTAGAGATAAGAATTTCAATCACTGCGAGCAATAACGATTGAACTATAAAATACCGCCTTCATACATTATGAAATCTCTGAGATTAATGGGGACAGCGGAACAATTATAGATGTTTATCGGCGAGTTATATAACGCAGACAGTAATTGAATGCTATTGTTAATAAAAGTGATAAAGCTATAGGTACTCATTAACTCGAATGTAAACTAATGTATTAATTGAAAGAACGACTTACACTAGGAAATTAATTATCCTGACAAGCCTAAAAAATGCAGTCGCTATTTTCAATTTCTAATGGAAAGGGATTTAATGTAAGGAAGGTAGACTACTACTATGAGTTTTAATTACGCTGCGCTTCTGGTTAGATGTCTACCTACTCAGGCAATGCATTAGTCATCTCGATAAGTAGAGTATGGTAGCACTTTCCGTGACGAAATAAGCGAAAGTGTTAAGAAAAAAGTGGGTTTTAACGGTCTACTCTGAGAGAGAGCTGGCTGCTAATCCGGCTGGCATTGTGGAGCATGTTGCTCGTATATCAGCTATAGACACTCGTAGCGTACTTAAAGCTTCTCTTTACTTGTTATCACGTGGAACAGCTCTTCTCCATGAAACTAGCAATACCTAGCAAGGATTTGCTAGTTGTATGCAAAAATGTCCCGGCTGTTGCCGCGTCGTCAAAATTGGACCTCATCCTTAAGTTCTAGAGATTGACTGCTTTAGGTATTTCCCGCCTATAGATGTACCTGCCTAATGCTAAATCACCACAAGCCAATATCTTTTATATTGAGTTCAGAATTGCAGATTAAATACCTGCCTTTACTGTACGGGTTACTTCACCAACTAAACATAATATTATAAGTAGAACTAGGAGAGTAAATCCGAAGCAACTTGGCACGAGCGCTGAGAATACATACGAATACCTACCTAACTTGGAAGGTTGGATAGAAGCTTACAACAAGGTCAAGGTCTACGAGGTTGTGTTTTGTTTACCTCCTACGGACTGCCGAAAGCAGCATGTATATTTACGATTTTTCGCGTTCTACTGTACTGGCATATACAGCAAATCCATACATGAATGGTTTTGTTTTTGTTTATTTGTTCCTTACATAAGAGAGTTAGGTAATAATAGCAGCACCTACACACAGGTACACCTGCCTACCTATATTGAGTCGTTAGGTATCCGTAGTGAAATCTGTTAGTCAGATTTACGTAACTGCCGAGAAATTTCGATAGTTAAATATGTATGGTAAATGGTGTTACGTCCGAGTTTTTAATTAGCTATAGAATATACTCCCAAATTATCAAGCACCTAGCGGTATGTTTTAATAACCTTCCCTTAGAGCCAGTGTATGCCAGACTAGACATGGTCCATCTAGAGCCATAGTGTCGCTGACTTCTGTAGCTTTGCAAGCTGGTGGTCAAATGCCTAGCTGTCTTGGAGAAGAAAGCTATCAAGAAGTAAGTTATTTAACTTACTTCTTGATAGCCTTTGCGTGAAATTTATACTATAGGTGCGACTTCTCTGTTTCAGGCCTTTGGCAGAACGCCTATATGCCCGATAGGTATTTAAGAGATTAAGCTAGCGCCCCATCTCCTTCACAGGAAGGCGATGGGGCGCATGCTAATGCCATTATAATGGATACTACTATTTCTTCAGTGAAGAAATCACTGAAGAAATAATGGTACCTTCATACTTACCACGACAGTGCTTCGGATTCGTTTTGATCTAACGAGTATTGACCCTAATTTTATTTTATTTGTAGGTACCTGTTATGCAAGTAGAAATAAATTATAACAGAATACTTATTAAAATTCACCTTTGAAGTATTTCAATGTCTTGTAGTCTGACCTTGTCGAATATAGGCAACGTTAAATAAATAAATAAACATTAGTGGTACATACCAAGTAGTTTATATGTAGGCAGCTAAGTTTAAAGTATAATTATGTATAGCATCTAAATTATAACAAATGTATAAATTATATTATATATAAAGACATAATAATATGAACCTATTTTTCCGCATACTTTATGTTGTTTCGCTATCGAGATTTATAGAAAATATAAGGCTTGCGTTTGACCGCAATTCGCCTCATGTAAAATGATTGGACGATGCGGCCTAAGAAAGAAGAAAGAAAGAAGCGCACTTGCCTAGAAAAAACCAGTTCACTCGCGACCTAAAATGAGCCAGATTATAGCAAAGTAGACATAAAGTGTGTCGTGCAAGTCCGTGGAACTTAAAACATTTACCTGGCCGTATCTCTACTTGTCCGATTGTGGAATTGGGACGGGGGAATCAAATTGTGTAATAGCAGGCTTTTTCGAAATGTACCCGATAAAAAAGCGATAGACTTGCCACTATTTGACGATGGTCGAGGCTTTAGAGCTTAGTCTTGGCTAAGGCATCGCATCGTCTATAATTTTAATAACAAGCTTTTCCGCAGAGGCCAACGCTTCAATCTAGTATTTTGCTGATCCCAAAGTGTTTCGAACAGGGACTTAATGCACGATCGAACATGTACTTTGTATAACGTCTACAGAATATGAAGTTTTTGGCAGCAAGTTCAAACATTAAATTCATTATAAAATTTAGGATTAAAGTCAGCGTGACTCGTAAAAGCTCGAGGTGGTCCGATAGTGGAACAGATACATTCCGGAAGGTAGGAGCTAGCTGGTTTGGCCTCTGCTAGCTGGGTTAGCAGTTTTAGCTGCATTGGGTTGGACCAGGTGGTCAAGTCTGTTATTTTAATTGTGTCAGAATTACAATTTGATTGTGCCAAAATGACTTTTTTAAGTTTTGTTTAATATTAACTGTGGCCTATTCTATATCAAAACTGCCATTTTGGCACATTCCACTTGTAATTCTGAGACAATTCAAATAACAGACTTGACCACCAGATTGACTTTACCCCAATTCAAGATTGCCTCGAGGGACAGGTTCAACAGCTCTATCATGGCTTCCTATCACGTACTAGTAAATATGCAGAAGATGTGTCACTTTTAACGACTGTGCTGTCGTCTGCATGCCCGAAGATACAAAAAATTTGCAGATGGTTTATATGCCGCAAGAAAAGAGTAGCTGAGAGTAAAGATCCCCGAGGTACTCCAGCATTTATAACCAATTGGTCAAATGAGCAACCATCAACGACTACTCGTAACGACGGTTCCGAAAATCCGATATCCACCCATGAAACCAGCGAGAAAGCCCTATAAAGGAAGCTTGCTGACAAGACCTCCGTGTCAAATCCGATCAAAAGCCTTATGAATATCGAAAGAAGAGCTTCTTCGTAATTTTCTATTCTTTTCTTTGTCTTTCTCTATTATTCTTAGACATATTACTTGTTATGTTCTCTGCCACAGTAGACGCAGTAACCTAAGTACCTACTAGTTGCTAGTAAGGCAGCTCAATCAAATCACGATAGAACTGCCTAAAGAGAGTTCTCTTTAGGCTACTGCTGATTATATTACAGAGTATACCTCTTGAGCTAATCAAGTTGATATAAGCGGGGCTAAACCATTTCCTCAATCTTAAAAAACCTACCTCCCTCACACTACCCACGTAATTATAATATAATATACCTGCCTGAAACAAAAAAATCCTTACGTAAAAATATATATATTTTGCATAATATCGTAAATGTTGGCCTGCAGCAAGGTAGTACTCAGCTATGTTGACCTCGCCGGCTCGCTGACCTTGCCGCAATTTGAGCTGTGACCTTCTAATTGTGTCTAATTTGTTTTTATCGCTTCCTCTATTCATACGAGGATGGCTTCAAGTTATCTTCCTCGTATAGTCCTGCCTATTATATGAATTACGAAGAAATTTACTAAAACTACTCTCAAATAAATCTCAAATTGTAGTGCACAGCAGTACTGATCTAGTAACCATACTCGAGCAGTCTTTGGGTGCGTGATGGTGAAATATAATTTAAACTGAGATATATTTATGTCTTCAAATTATTATGGCTCACCTGTTTAGTTTAGCACAATAAAAAAACACCATGGCAAAGCCCATAGGAAAGAGAAGTTTAATTTTTCCACACAATTAATAAAGCAGTATGTAGAACTACGACCTAAGCGCTGAATTATAGAATGCACTCTATTTCCTTATAATAGCCTGTTTTGCTGCATTATTCAGTGCGTCTGGCCGACTACAGACGTACTAACTATACCTACTAGAGTTAAAGCCTGTTAGCCACTGGAAGACTGGAGAAAAAACGGCAGGTCGTATTTTTATGTGAGTGCTGTTAATTCCGATCGTTCGTCATCTGCAGATGGTCATAGGTTATACTAGCTGCATGCCGCAATTTCACTTGTTAAGTGAAATACGTGGGTGGGATTTTTTAAAGTCACTTTTAACCTCTTGTTGTGATTTCGTTTTTATAGGCTGGACATTAATAATATAGAATGGCATTCCATGACTGGTAAATTTCAGAAGTTCCACCGGCAGCGCTGCATGGCTATAAAACCGAGTCTTCCATCGTCAATAACGATCGTTCGCTATTGCACAGATTCTAGATTCGGCAGATTCTTGATTCGACAGATTCGCTATTGGACAGAAGTACATTAAGAGCCACTACCCCGTTTATTCCCACCTGTTCTGTGAATTCTGTTGACATAACTAATGAGTTTTTTCCCCACTAGTCCTGTTAGTTGTAAAACTATGCTTGACACTCGACCTTGATTCCATCTGTTCTTTCCGTAACCTGTTCTGAGGAGTAACATTGCGGACGCAAATGAGCATCGCGGAAACGAATAAGCATCAAGGAAAGAAATGAACATCGCGGAAACAAATGAACATCGCTTAAACAAGTGATCATCACATAAACAAGTAAGCATCACAGAAACATTACAGCATCCCAGAATCAAAAGAGCGCTGCAGAAACAAAATAGAAGGAATAAAACTTAAATTTATTTTTGGACAAATTTACTAGTCTACGCGAGAAATTATAATTCTCAATTTGACTGAATTTCCAGTGTGTGGCTTATTTCTGATTGATTTATGATGATGCTGATTTCTCAGAGATGCTTAGACCGATTTTAAACTTTTTAGTCTGCAAGAGTACGCTTTTTTCTGAAAAATAAACATACTTAATACATATAGCAAATTTAAAAAGGCTAAAATAAAAGTTGTTGGTCATGATGAACTAAAGTAATTAAGACACAAATTTAAGAAGTCGCCCATTTACCTACCAGTAGCCATGTGTAATTACCAGTATAATTACCTACCTTGCATCGAATAATAACACAGTTGGCCGTTTGGTACATGGTAGGCATCAATATAGTTAGGTAACACCCTGAGTTTTCAGCTTCAAAAGAACCTTAATAATGCTACCGTAATTTAGTTAAATACCTAACTGGCAAAAGTGTAACTAAGGTGCAAGTATAGACCTATCACTACTATAAAATATATTTACCATATCTTATCTACGAGTGATAGCTAGCTTTATTATCGATTCCTCTTGACCCAAATCCGGGGCTGTTCGCAGGTCAAAGCCATGCTAGCTCTTCACCAGAATAACAAATGCTCATCCGAAAGCCTCGTTTACAGTTTTTAACAACATTTGCAGCTCGTAAGTAAACAAGGAAAATGAAAAGCCTGTAGGTAGTGGCGCCTAAAGGATTCAATAACCTACATACTGCAGTTATAATCCAACAGTATGAATATAATATGTTAAATCTTCTTAAAAGCCTTCGTTGTTTATATTGATACGAACGTTTTCTTCCATGGTTTTTCTTTACTATCGAAGTACCTACTAATTTCTAAGTACGATTACGGATTCCACAAGACTTATATTTTGATGTAGGTAGGTACTACCTATTTTAATGTCGTACAACTATGTAAATAAGTACTAACGGTAATTTCGTGAACACCGTAATTACTCATTTGAAAAGTTATTATTTATTAGTACCTAGCAGCAATGAAATCTAGAATCCAAGTTTTAGTTCTCGTTAGATTTAAAAAGCATTTAAAGATACCTATCTAACAACAAGGTATCTACTAGTCGGAAAAGTATTTCGATATCCCGCAAGATACTTTGCAGATTATTGTGTTTTTTTAGATATTCATGTCTGAAAGGAAAATCTATTATGATTTTGGTGAGCGAAGCATTTTGGTGTAACAAGTTTTTATAAAGAATTCCTAAGTTCGGTATATGAAGAACACTTTGAATCTGTCTTCAGTGGTACAGTTTCGTTCTCCGGCGGCGTCGCATGCGCGGAGTCGAGCGGCGCGAGCGCACTCGCGTGGCCTCATTCCGCTGGTATCAGCTTTCACAACGCATTGCATCACAAGCGGCGCTACTCCGCTGCCGCTACGCACCGACCGACCGACCGACCGCCGCCTCGCGAAAGTCGCTTCGTATCCTTGAACCTAGTGGCGAAATAAGTCATGAGATCTACACAAAAAGATTTTGTGGTCCCACGTATGTGTGGGACGGTCACCAGGAGCACGCACGTATGGATAGGATCTAGATCTCTATGATTGGATCAGACATAGATCAGATAGTCACCGCTTCACAACATTCTTGTAATTATCATATGTCTTGAAAAAAAGATTCTTGTTTTAGCGTACCGTATCATCATGGTCAAGAAACGACAAACAGACTTTAATTCGGCAGTTGTGAATGAGGAATCGAGGAACATACTTCCGTAAAAAGAACTGAAAATTCGGACAAACTGAGAACCTTCTCTTGACCATGTCGTTTCGGCCGATATTACATTTTCATCTAAACATGCCAACAATTTAGCATGTTTGGTCTACGCCAGAAGCTTGACTTCACTGTATGAAGCCGGCTTTGTCGAAATAGCTTTTTTACCTATTTTGCTTGGACCTTGACCTTTCGTCCACAAGGCGAGCGCCAACTTGGCTTTGCGCAAATCGGCACTATGCACTTAATCACTTTTTTGCAGCTGTTCGAACGGCAAAACGAATTTGCTTTAAGTAACTACACAAATGCTAGTAATAAGTAATGAATAGGATTAGTATTGTTTTAATTTAAATAGACTATGAACTGGTCCCTAAATAAATGATTCTATTATAATCTAATGAGGTCTTTAAGAATAGAATAGAAAACTCTTTATTGTATGCACATTTAAATAATACAATAAACTTAATATAACTTATGATTACGTGCAACAAGGAGACCATATTAAAATTTATAGATAGTCGAACTTAGATCGTTTTCGTTAAAGAAGACTTAGATTAGTTAGACATTCTTCCATATTCAACCTTGACACTCACTTATTTAATTAAATTAAATAACACCACAAATAATTATTGTCTCGTCTTTGCAATATGTACCTAAGTAGAGTTCAGACAAATCAAATTATTGAAATGACGAAGAAGAAGCCGAAACTAATATACTAGTAGTGCCACAGAATTAAGATTGCTACTCATAACAACATAAATAAACAATCCTACGTAGGTATGTACAACTAGGTAAGTATGTAGTATAGAGTTTACACGTGTATATCCACGCTACATTTGAGTTTCTGCCAACTCGTGCGCCGAGCGTTGATAAGGTGTGATATAGAGTTGTTGATAACGCACGCATTACGAACACATTTCGAATTAGGAATGATGTTCAAACGAACAAGTTCGTGATGATACTCTATGATGATTCATAGGTCGCTCTAACTAGGTACATAACACCTGCACAGTATTTGTCTTTCACGTACCTATGTCCCAAAGATAATAAAATGTTCGAAATGATTTATTTACTTGTGGATACGTTTACTCGTATTAGGTACTATTATCTTCTTCGACAGCCTTGGAAAAGAGTTCCCTAAGAATAAAGACGTTAAAAATGTAGGTATCTTACCAGGAAAGAGTGAGAGCTAAATTGTAGTCAAAAGGCAAATTTTTTAGCGCAGAATTGACTTACGATATATAAATGTAGTAGAACATTTTTTGTGGTTGCAGCACAATTTTTTTAGGTAGGTACCAAAAATCTGCCGGTTGGGGTAATGTGGGATTTGTCCACCTCAACCTCAACTTGCTTAACTAGCACGGTGCCCTACGACCCGTCACACCAATGAACCCAGTAAGGATTGCATCGTCAATCCTTTATTTTCTTTCTTATTTTTTATTGTTTTACAATCTTTTATTTGTTATTGTTGGTGACAGAACTCATATCGATGAGTCCTGTCACCAACAGTGCGTCGAACGTAGGTACTTACCATACAGATATGGCTCATGTACAAGAAAATAATGATTGTAACCACCTTAACTACAAAACAAAAGGTGAGAAAACGTGCCACGAACATAAAAGCAGAACATGAGCAGAGATACCTGTTGCGTATTTTAACAACATTATCGTCAGACGGAGATGCAAACCATACAAACTCAAGAAAACACTTGGAAAACAAAAAGTTAACGTTCCCACATCAAGCAGAACAGAACAATGACATCGGAAAGTTAAGCTAGAACCGTGCGATGGTGAAGAAAGTTGATCGAATGCATCCACCACCGCACTGAGGAAGAAAGGGACGAAATCACTACGAGCGATAGTGGTATCTCTTTCGAAAGCCAGCTATTGATGTTGCAGCCAAACGGATGGTCTTCAAGAATGTCTTGTTAGGGGATATTTTAAACCTTAACATATAAAAGGTTTACAGACATAGCTTTGCACGTTTATAAAAAAATTTAATGAAATTTCACGCCCTAAGGATTAGAGCATAGAATTTTGTTCTACATTATACATAATATTTATGATGTTGGTGACCAATATACATTATGCCGACCTACTTTTGATCCCAAGACCTCTTGATAAAATCTTACGTTTTCATCTGCAAGCAGGCAAGGACAGTATTCTAGGAGCCTCGACGTAACGTTTGACGCATCGTTAATAGACGCCTTTGTATACGGTTAAATAATGGCAAGTTTCCCGGACAGCAATACCGCGGAACGCGCTTCGATTCAACCGTGAACCGCGCAAAAAGTTGCCTCTTTGCCGCGCAGAGAAATTTCCTTCTCCATATTACAAGTTTTTGTTGCGTGTAAATTACTACATAACGGATCACTTTTTGTAGATAACGTTACAATTTAAAACACTGAAGATATATTGTATGCTTGTATTTTCTGGTAGGTAGTACAATAACTTCGAATTGGATTGCCACTTTTAGACTGAATTCTACGTACCCTATACCTACTCCCTAATGTCCATTTAGGTATTGTTAGCTATGTTTTGGTAACATTTTTCAACTCAACCTACTGATGGATGGAGTTCACTTCATTTCCGGCATAGGAAATTACATATCCTAAGTTGACATTCTACGTTTAAAGAGCTAAATAGGATCGGGGCTTCCTCGTAAGTGTGTCAATTTTAAACCTTGTAAAGACACATCGCGTGTTGCGTTCGCGATGCACCGGAGAGCATTCGAGTTCGAGGGCTTCGCACGTGCCTGCCCCTGCACTGCTGGCGCTGTCTTCCGTCATGTGGTTACCACAGCATAGCCTCTACCGTAGCGGAGCGCCTGCCGATAGCGGGATTACAGGCCAATCCGCTCTTCGGACGGTCTCGGGCCCTCTCGGCCGTCTCCGTGCCCTCGCGCGGTCGCGATTACGATATCTACGAGTGAGAATGAGACCTCCGTCCCCCTCCACTCGCCCGGGGACGGCACCCCACTCAACCAACAGTCTGCTTCGAGAACCTATCGCGCGTGGTTGCGTCGCCGTTCGTTGGTGCGTTCACCCGTCTTTTAATTCGTGTGTTCCCCTCGAATGAGCTCAAAACTCTCGAATATCTCGACAAAAACTTGACGATACGCTTAGCGCTTCGCCGTTTACGTGACTGCAGTTTGTGTGGAACCGGTGACAGTGAAGTGGGACCGGTCGCGCTACGTCGTCGTGCCCGAGTTGGCGTCGTCCCTCCGATTCTCGCGAGGTAAATGCCGATACTTCTGCGAGAGCGATCGCATACGTGTACAGAAACCGGATTGCGGTGCCGTGCTTGTTGTGGTAATCTATTTGCAAAAACACAGTGCAAAATAATTGGATTTGTCGCCGCGAATTGCGTTGGAGCTGAACGTGGCTCGAAGTACTTTACCGTTAGTCGAGAGCCGAGACGTCGCGGTCGATGGCTGCTCGACTGCTCGTGGAGCCTCTTGTCAGCCAATTAGCTTCTGAAATGCTGCCATTACAGAACCTGGCGGAAAAATTTCAACGTTATAAAATAAAACGATGATAACCATTGATATCCAAAGACTGGTCGTTATCGCCCCGTTCTTATAGCTAAAAAGCAAGGAAATCTTTACCGTATTAGCATGTTTCAATGCCATTATCTTGATAAAGGCCGTTACGTATGCGGAAACAACGATGTCGACGAACAGCCAATGAACAGCTATATTGTTCTTCAATCATCGCTAGTTGAACATCTGGCCTTTGTTTGATATATGGACACGAAGTTTTAAAAATAATTGACTTTTAATTGTTTTTCACCACAGATTGTTCGATTAAAGAAGTAATGATCTAACTAGTAGAAACGGTCTATTGGTCCTGAAAATGAGACAAAATGTTTTCCAGTAATGGGCGTGGCAAGTGTCCAAGTGCTTCAAGGCTCTCAGAGACTGGATTTTAAATCGTTCACTATGAGTGTGCCCACTTGAGAAATTTCGACATCATCGACGAGCGTTGGGTCACCACTTAAAGAAATAGACAGAGCAACTTTTGTTCTGATTGATTGAATTGGAAAGTTTTGATGTATTGGCATCATTACATTTATGCTTTTGGAACAATCTCTTGGGCCATCTGCCGCTTTCTAAAGTGCAGACAGGAGATTGTGATGACTCAGCCATAATGAGCCAGCATTTTTTAAGGTGACAATGAGATGAAGTTTTATTGTGCCAACTGCCAGATTGAGAAATTCGCTATCGAGTTCTCTATTTCCCGATAGCTACTCGTATAATCTCGGTCTTTTCAAATCGAGAGCAATTTCTTCTTGGCAGGCGTACTACATTCTATTCCATATCGTCGCTTTACATGAGGCGACTTGAAGCCTATTTTATATTAGCTATGAAAAAAAACCAAACATTTTGGATACAGATTTCACTTAAGTCTGGTTAAAAGGTGTTGATTTTATATAACGTGATTCTTTCACATTAAAAATGGAGAGAAGTATCGTGTTCTTCTGGCATTAAGTCTAATTTTAGAGTAATGCCGCGCTTGACCGGCGATGGCGGAGGTGCCAACCAAGTAGGTCACGATATTTGCGCGCTATCTGTACCTGCTGCGCATACGCATGCTATCATCAATGACAGCGACGAAGGACACAAATCCCACCGAAATAGGCCACCTCAATATATCTGAGTAAACAAATAACAAGTCCAACGAGATAAATGAACTGTTTCGTCGTGATTTATCTCCGTGTCGTTCACTCGTAATGTAAAAATATTAGAAGACGTTTCTATGTGGAGATTTTCGTCGTTGATAAATAAGAGATCGGTTCTGTGTGGCTGATTAATCGTATCAACGATGAGATGCCAGGAATCCTACTGCGAAGCAGGTCAAACACCCGAAATAATGTGAGTGGCCGGAAACTTTGTGATTCACTGTACGATCACATATCGATGTTTGCTTTTCGTATTCGTATTATATCAACCCATATTGAGTACCACTACTAGACTTAGGGTCTATTACTTCACTATTCTTCCACAAATTAATTCCAATATTTTTGGTTACTTTAATTAAACTGAAGCTTCTAGAAAATTTATGTTGAGCGCACAATTTCAGTGATCTACTTATATTAAATTTTTAAAATGCCATTTGGTACAAACAATATTATCTTGCTATAATAATAGATCATCAACTTCACGTTTCGTTCAAAACTGTAACAGATTTATAAAGAACAATGTGTAGTCTAAGAAATCGAATACGAATCGTGATTGATTGACACTAACAATAGAGACCCTTTTGGTCGGTGTCTTTACAATGGGAAGGCAGTGAACGACCGAAATATGGCGTGAAAGATAATTTCTCCGCTTGGCCGATGTCGTCAGCTGATAGGGCGAGGTCATCGGCCGCGACTTTGTCTCGCCCGCACTTACCCTGCCGAGGAGGGGTCGAAGGGTTATCGCTTATCGAATATTTACACAGCTACGATTCGCCGATTATATTGATGACCTTTCGAAGCAATCAATCGGCTTCGACTATTGTGTTGGTAAGCAAGATTTTGAATTTGATAATTTTATTGACCTGCTAGGCGCTCATGCACTGACTGAGTCAATAAAATTATGTATGTACCTACTCCAACATCAACAACAGAACAGTAAATTGTATCAGATCGCAAGGAATGAATAGAGGCAGTGTTTTTGTAAGTGTATGTGTCCTAATCGATAAGTAAAGAGGAAAATTGTTCGTAAACGTTTAAGTTTGCAGCCCGTATCGTGACCACGCTATACATATACCTAATAAACGTCACCGCATTATAAAAGGAAGCAGACATAATGGTATCTAATGACGTCACGTCCCGCCAACAAGCCCGCAAGGTTGGCCCAACCGAGGCAATTGGCGAAGATTGCACGCCTCCATGATTCACGATAACTCGACCATCTGACAACTACAAATTAATAACCATTTACGTAAAGATCTGGTAGAGCGCTTGATTTACGAATTTTCGTACAGACTCGCAAATATTGAGATTGTAATTTTTTTTTAATATTGTATGTTTAGCCTACCTACAGATAAGTTGCAAAGGTACAAAATAGTGACCACAATGATTGAGATATCACAAAACGCAAAATCTACTCTCATCTACAAGTCTACGCTCCAAAGAATCTACGCTGTTCCACGGATTAAAAAGGATTTAGAAGCTACAGCATGAAGAACATAATATCCTGTATTACTAAATTTCCTAAACAAGCAAAAATGCAATTTCGATTTTACATTAGAATCATTCCAAATCCCTTACAACTTACCTAGTCACTAGTAGTCAACCAAAAGTTCAGCCGCAAAAATTGGGTTGTATCTAATAAAATGTTACAATGACCCTGAATGGGTTTAGCTACTTGTACATCGAACTGACGTACCCACATATTGTGTACTTGGGCATATATAATGCGTATTTTTTTAAATAACGACCAGGATATCTCTGAAAGAACTGGCGTTCTACGCATTTGCAATGTGAGGTTGGATCCAAGGAATGCGACAGTGGTTTCTTGCCAAAAAGCGAAGACGTTCCGCTCAAATTTTTTTTATCGTTGAATGCCTTTTGACATATTAATTCAATGCTATTAGTGCTTGCACTACGGCCAGCTAAAGGGCAACGGTGATGCTACTTTGACACATTTTATCAAGCTGTGCCATTCCGTACGAAATTAATCACTAATTGCCATTTCACTGTTTCGATAACCAAGTTAAAAGTTGAATGCTCTCCGTTTAAACGTATCAAAACTCGAAGTATATACTCAAAAGCTTTTAAGTGCATCTTAAATGTTCTAAGTATGTTAGTATAGCCAAAGGGCAGTTGTTGGCAACAAAATAAAGGAGAATTAGATTGAGAAAGCCTTAATGGTCCTTTGACATCGTTGAATAACTTTCTGTCTTTATTATAGCATACATAGCAACGAACGACAACGTTAGCTCGTTTAGTCTGAAGAACCCTGGCCTTTGGCAGCAGGTATTAAAATAAAATTATTTTCGAGGTCTAACTAAGTTTTGATAAAAGCATGCAAGAGACGAGAATTACCACAGCTTCAAATTTGGAAATATCCGAGTTTCTTTAGCTTAAATTTGAACGAAATTTCGTGATAGGCGCTCTGTTCTTGGGCAATCATTACTTTGATATCCTTCTTGGGTAAGTTACCTACTATTATTTTGGTTTTACATACCAAAATAATAGTGCTCAAATGTGAGGCAACAATGATAACATAAGCTTGAATAGTAAAAAATAAAACGTAAGCAAGTTTCCTACTGTTATGAAGTACTTATTATTTATGTGTATTTTTAGGCTAAGTTAGTATTGCCTATTATTATAACAAATACCTATCAGTTAGCTCGTATACCTACCATCAAAACCTGTTCAGAGTGAACGAGTTATTGAAGAGCTTGTAAATTGCTTCTCAATTGGCCGGTTTCTTTACGGATAAGCGTGGCAATACGAAGTTTCACATAAAAATTCTATAGCAAAAAGTTGTTTGGAGAATAAAGTTCGTTTCTACATTTTGTCGAATATTATTATGGCAGGGTCTGCGGAGACGTTTCATCACATACCGTGAGAGTGCAAAATTGATAGAGCTCAATTGTTGTCTATGGAAGTTTGTCAGTGGCGGGTCCGACATTTTAAAAAGATAGTCCGGTGAATTTACCGTCGAATAAAACTTTTATGGTAGAAGTTTGACCAAACTAATTAGCAAATAATTTTATTTTAACTTTGCATTGTATGCTATTTCTCTAAACTACACAGTCACACGTCATTATTCAGGGCCAACAGAGATTTAGTCAAACCACGCCAAAATAATTCTATGTATATAATATGTACGTGGAATTCTTGCATTTTATTCTATGACCTTTTCATACCGCTTGCCTAACGTACAAAAAACGTGCTTTATTATATTTTCATGCAACACGGAAGAGATCTTCGCAAGCTTGCATGATTAAAATCTCGTGTGCATGCAACGCTACGTAACTTCCGGCTTGTTGCGAAACTGCGGTGCGCGGGCGCAGCGGCCGAGTAGGACTATCGCGCCGCCCCGCGCCGCGCCGCGGTACAATGACAGTCACATACTTTAATTCAGTTTATTTTGGAAGAGAATAAAAATATATAGGTATTGAAATTACCTTAAGTAATTCTAAATTTAACAAATAAAAACTTAGTAGGTAGGTACTTTCATTGTTTTTTGGGTATTAGGTAACATAACTTTTATTAAATAAATCAAAGGTATGATCGTATGTACTTATATTAAACTAAGAACGTATAGCTCTACATTTATTATATTTGGTACGCAATTAATTTTACTTCGTAGCTATAGATTCACATCGATACTCTTACGAAGAATACGAACATTAAAATAGTTTTTCAAAAATTTCTATGTTCTTCATTCAAAGCTGTTAGTTATCTCGAAACTGGGATGATTGATAATCAAATCAAACTGTTCGAAAGATTCCACTGTGAGTCCGAATGAAATAATAAACTACATACTTATTTATCTACTCGTTGTAAACTGCATTATGTGGTAGCAAAAACATGTTAGCGGTATAGCCAGTTCTAGTACAGGTTGGAGCGGGCAGTGGTGACCATCGCCGGCCACTTTCACCTGCTATCCGTCTCTCAATCCGCCATCTTGGCTTCGACGCAGCAAGCGCAAAACTAACTTCATACCTTAAAGGCTTCAGCATTACATTACGTTTCAAATAAAACACAAAACACGTTATTATAGTATTTGCTAAAATGTACATAATAAGAAACTGTGTCATGGTTGAAACTATAAAAAGTCCCATGATTTCACAGTGCCAGTAATGCCTGGTTAGAATGTATAAAAAAGTATTTAAATACTCGCTTTTATAGATAACCCAACTAAATAATATAAGGATAATGGGACAAACTAATCAATCAGTAAACAAAGCATTGTCATCGCTCCTTGATAAGTGTGCAAGTTGAAGAGGATGAATATCAAGTTCAAAGATTCCGTGATATACGAGTAGACACATACCAAGCGAACAAAAGCGTGTTAAAATCACGCTTGAATTGACAATTCGCTAAACTTTACTCCTAAAAATAGACTTAAAGAATTTCTGGTTTAAGAATTAAGTACTATAACAACTTATAAACTAAATAGTGGTACTGGTTTATGAGGCGAGTGACCAAATTGCTCATTTGTTTTAGTACCTAGTTAATGAAGGCTAATTAAGAATCTCGTAAAGCAGTTCCTTCCACATGTAGACTGTTCCTTACATTTTTACACAAAACTACTTCCAAGAGGCAGGGGATGCCTGCAATTTATATAATAGAAATATGTATATTGTTTTGAAAGAATTTCATTCATAATCTACATTTCGATCTTATTCCTAGGCTTTGTCTTGAGTGACTGTGTCTGTGACTGTTCGTTGTCAGTCAGTCGACAGACAACGTACAGCCTAAACCACAGAACGTATAGAGTTTACTCTTTAAAAAATCAGACTTTACGTCATAGCTGCTACCAAACGCTGCTACACTTTTGGGGTATCTGTTTTTCTATAATTACATAGTCACAGCGAAGAAGGTTTTTCCCCTTTGAAGATATATACATATAATACATACCTACTTTATTTTTATAGTTTTTATAAAAGTAGGTATTTGAAGTTGACAATTTATACTCCTCTCTATTCCCTACTCCACTTTGCAGGACTGCCTATGTAATACTTTTCATTAAACTTGTATATATTTCTAACGGTGGTTATAGTCATAATTCAATTTAAAAAAAAAACCTGTTTATTTTAATCAAAGTCACTCGTCTAACCGTCTAGAAATGTTGACGATGTTAATGTATACGATCCAGGCGAATTATTAGCAAAAACGTTGTAATAAGTTTTAGGTTCATGTTTAACGAGCCCGCTCTACCCGTCTGTCCTCTCGAGGGTTCGTGAAATTGTTACTAGGCCTTTATTGAGCAAGGACGAAAGGGCGGGCTATGTCGTCAACTTGGGCCTTATCTGTAAATTTAGGTAGAAGTATGCCTATATATACTTAAATACTGTTTTTCTCCTCCGAGAGACCACATCTTGCAAACATACCTACTACGATACACGTCATGAATATCTACTACTCATTTACGTCTTTCTTCTATAACTGTTTCTTCATGATTCATGAGTGTTTTCATATACTATATTTGCTTGCAGATTGGTTCTGGCACGACTTTTTTATTTTTGTAACTATAGTACCTATGTATCTTTAGACAAAAAAATACCTACTGTCAATCTAAAGATAAAAAGATTAATAAGTCCAATCCTTTTCATGGTTCCGTACCTACCCAAAGGGCAAAGGGTAAAAACGGGACCTTATTACTAAGACTTCGCTGTACTTCCGTCCGTCCTGTATACCACCAGGCTGTATTTCATGAACCGTGATAGCTAGACAGTTGACATTTTTACAGACGATGTACTTCTGTTGCCGCTATAATAACAAATACTGGAAACAGAATAAAATAAATATTTAAGGGTGCTACCATACAACAAACGTGATTAATAACGACAACATGTAGAAACTAGAACCAATGTAGTATTGATAATGGTATGGAAGTATTAGTGCGCGAGTCCGACTCGCGTTTAGCCCATATTTTACAATATCTTTTATCAAAAAAGACTATAAAATTACTATTAAATGAAAAATGCGGAAAATATTACTGACATGCTCATGTTTACTTGCAGATCCCGCGGATGTCGGAAAGAATAAACCATCGCTAGATATTTGCAGAATTCAAATCGGTAAGTTGAGTACATGCATACATACAACAAATTTCTACGGTTTACAGGTAGGTTTTCTTTTTTTAAATTAGTTTTCAAGTAAGTTACTGCTTGCTTCTTGGGCAATGGGTTTTATAGTTACAAGAACGAATATAACAAACCGTCGATTTATTCTAGTTGCCAACGATGTCTAGTCAGTACTTCACCTCTAGGTACATACATATATACTTGCCTCCCACAGTCTATCTGAATATGAAGTATCACGCCTACTTACAGTTAAGAAGCCAGTGACATCTCTTCACCTTGAACACGGCTATTTATAAATTTTCTTTAGAGATAATATTTTATTTTATTAGAGATAATATCTTCGTTACGCAAAATGAGAGAACACCTACGTAGTAATGTTTCGGGTGTACCTAGGTCTGTTATCGGAGTAAGTGTCTCTTATTCAGGTACAAAAACACGTTCCGTGTCCAACCAAAAAAATCAATACACTTATTTAAAGAACTTAATAATGAAATAAAAGCAAAAAAAAATATCTAGTAAAAACATTATAATTTAATTAAAAACCGAAAACACTAAAAATGGCAGTTTAGATGGAATATGCCGTATTTATAAATCTGTTCCTTGCTTGCTATTTGCTTATAACAAAAACTTCACAGAACAAGAAGAAAATAAAAAATATATACACGAAACACCTGATATCATTATATTAAGGTAAACTTTTACACGGCTAAAGGCCGGACCCTATTTAGGCATACCTACATATAAATGCGGCCAAAACCAACATGCCGAGGCATGAATGAAAAATATAAACTATTGTGAGCTTTTAAGGAGGCGAGTGAAAATTTGGACTACTTATTGTGATTAATTTTTGATGACTTTGTTACCAATTATTATTATAATGAATATATTTATTTATTGTAACCCTACAATAAGGTAGAGTAGGTAAACAACCTACTAAAATTTTAGTTCATATTTTTCCGCAAATTACAAAAAGAAACTAACTAAAATAAATAAAAGGTATTTAGGTACCGACTAGTCAGAAAAAACTTTCCCATTGAATTGAGTGCCTCCTCTTTTATGAAAGTCAGTATAAAATGAACTTGACCCAATAAAGTGTAAAGTCGCCAGTCGAGAACCAGTGTTCACATTACCAACCAGCAGCGGCTCCCCCTCACGACCTTTGCCAAACTTTTATTTGAATTGTCTGACTTCTCGCTTCTTTATTTCTTTGTAATCTAACCCTTGTTGACCTCAATTATTTAAACGCGATAAGTACAATCTACATTACTATTGTACGTTTATATTAAACGCGCACGGTATAAATAACTTTGATATGGGTTACTTATAAGTACACATTATTAAATTAAATGTTCCATTCTTGTCACTAATCAAACGTAAGTAAAAAATGGCTATAATTTTAAATGCTTTCTTAAACCACAACTTTACATAATTACTACTAAGTAATAAAACTCACTCATACTTTCGTGTGAGCTTTGTAAGTTTTCATTCAAGTAGCTAGTTCTACAAAAATCGCATCAGTTATTTTGATAGGGCTAACTGTTTTTATTTAATAACTGGCTGTAAAAATCCATAATAACAGTATTCTCATTTCATAACTGTGTTCAAATGATGTCAAATAAACTAAATAATGTACCAATTTATCATTCCCATTTAAACGCTAATAATGTTAATAGGTGATTAGGTGGGCACTTATTGAACCAAACTTCTTTCAGCATGTGACGTTTATATTCCGTCTATTGTAAACACATTGCCTATATAGGTACATAAAGGGTTAACCGTTCACCCTGCACTAAGCCGAAAGGAGGTCATCGTACTACTCATTGTAGACGCTCACCATGGGCTCAGCGAGATTTTGAAAAAGAAAATAATTCAGCTTGAACGGTAGCGTCGAATTTTTTCCGATTTGGCATCATTGTAGGCAAGTGTTTTTTATAAATATTAGATTAGTTCGTCATAAGCAGTAGCTTACTACAAGGCAAGCTAATTGTCTTGTATATATTAATTAATAAATAAGTCACGCACCAGATCAAAGAGGAATGGCTTACTGACCCAGAATATCGTACTTATTCGGAAAGCTACGAACAATGGTCTCTTATTATTGAAATGAGAACAAAATTGTAACTTGAACTCGATAAACACGAGTAACGTATTACAGATTTAGGCAGGCCTCTTTAGGTAGATTAATTTAGGCATACTTATATAGGATGGTAAATGTGAAAGTAAAACGTATTCAACACGAAGCGTAAATTAGCTAGAGTCACAGCACAGATGCAATAAAATGCAATTGTTTTCTTTTCTTTTACTGTAAAGACACGAAAAAGTATTTCTGAGAACAATATCAATTAATAGTATTTTATGTATAAATGAAAAAATGTGCCTATCTGCTGCAATCTACACGATCCAATCGCGGTGACCTAGCAAAATCGTCCGCTACGCCAAATTCGATTTGCACAGTCAGGGGTCCCTCTAGCTATAGGTATTTCGTACAATAAAGTTACGGTGTTCCTCGGGTGTCGAGACAGGGGTGCGCGGAGCGGCGGGAGGGTGCAGGTCAATGACGCGCCCGTCTGGCCGCAGCCCCCGCCCGTACCACAGATTAAATACTAACATAGTGCCTGAACCAGTTCCCTGCTCGTAGCTTACCGTCATCTCTAGTTTACATCGCACGTTTACCTGCCGAACGAACATTCTTTGTTTGCTCACGTATCGTGTGCGTATGGCCTGCCTTTACTTAGCGAATAGATCAATAGTCGCGTAGCACGTACCTACCTACCTACTCGTATTTAACAATTGACAGTTGTAAATACTCCTATAATAACAACCATTAAAATCAGATAAGTTCATACTTATGTACGTACCGAATATTTAAATTGTTTTGATTAACTTTTATTATTAAATTCACCTTAATATGCAAAGTCAAGGGCAAAAAAATTAAAACTGACCGAGTGATCATTCGCTAGGAATCAACGTAGAGCCTAAACCGATAACCCCAGAGATATAACATTTGGGAGGTGTATTCGTTGTAGGGTGTAAGAGTGTAGGTAATAAATAAGTAAGGATTATTGGAAATCCAACCCAAAAAGAAGTTAAATGGGTTTCAATGTTAAAAACTTCTTTAAACATCATTTTATGTCGCGGGAAAGGACGCTTGAGACAACAACTATGTATAAAAATAACTACTACGATATAGATACTTAGGTACTAACCGGAATATTACATAAACTTTGATTAGCTAACATTAATAATATTTATTCAAGTTAAAACCAAGGGCTTTTAAATGAAAATAATGTTAAATATAAAAGTAGCAATTATTTCTAAAAGTATGTCATTAACAACGATATAAGCAAAATAAGTTGTCGTTTACGTCTTAAAAGTTACTAAAACTCAGAATCCACGCAGTGTTGTGGTGCAACAATCGCTTTCGCAAACCATTTCGTAACCGCAACCGCCGAAAATAGTCGAAACTATAATCGAGACTGCTGAATGCTGTCGAAAGTTACTTCATATTGCTGTCCTCACGCCCCCCGTACACCTTGCTTGCACTCAACTAGCGCAACTAACACATTTTACAGTTTTTATTAAGATTCATTTATCAATCATTCATGCTCGCACAAATTCTTGGGCAATATTGAATTCAGCGGCAAAAAGTTATATTTTTCATTCAGTGTTTTAAGAATTTCCGCATCTTTATCTTGTATCAATTCCATGTGATTTCATTTGTCCATATTGCCTATTGGCAATCAGCGTTTTTTCAGGAACTGTAGTATCGTTTGTCTTAAGTTATGTCATGCCACATAGGCAAATATTTAAGTAATATCAGTGGATCGTTTTTATATCACTCGATTCAAAAAACGAAGGTAAATAACATAGGCAAATAAATTAATCAATACTAAAAGGTTTGTCAAAACAAAAAAGGCTTCGAAAGGCAGACAATACCTTCTGGCTTAATTTCTGTTAATCTGCAAGCGGATAATAGAATTTCCACTCGTGAGCTATTGTCTGGCTCTACCAGATTAACTTGAAACATTTCAGGCGTCCATTTGATAATTGAATCTACAGTTCATCGCAATATATACAATCTTTAACGAGATTATTTTATTTACATTTTAAAATGTTATCTCTGTTTTAGAATCCAACATCAGAGTACGTTATTTATTTATTTTAAAGCCGCGCTGCGTCATTGATATACGTGTGATAGGCCTGCAATATTTTAATAAATACTTTTCACGAATTTCGTGTTATTATCGTCTCAATCTGTTGTCGATCAGAGAAAATAATAACATGAAATCATGTTTGTGTCCCCAAAAAATGTTTAGGTAAGGTTGAAATAAGAAGAGAATGATTGCTGACGATGTTGCTGAAAAGATTTTGCGAAGTGTTGCTAATAAAGATCAAGGTCCTGCAATGAATGACGAGCTCTATTTAGAGGGCCATTCGTTCTTTAGATCATTTTGCGAAGGGCAACTCGCGCAGCACCACGCTATAGATAAAGATCCATAGCGTGGTGTTGCGCGAGCAATTCATAACATTCTCATTTGTTTTTAGGATAGGAAAATAATTAAGCTACACGGAACGCTTAAATAATGCTAATAGTAGGTAAGTACCTATCATGATTGCCAAGTAGGTACGTTGTTCCAGCTTAGCAAAGGAGGGTGGAATTTCTAATATATTTACGAATATACATGATCTGAAAATTGTAACACAATAGACATTCCTGTAAATGTTCGCGTGCCCAAATATCTATAATACCATTATACCTCTATTATTTTTATGGCGATAAATAGATTTTCCAAAAAGGAAAAAGTATGAGTAAGCTATTTTTTTAATAATTAGTAACGAAATAGCCAATGTTATTATTTTCTATTATCTGTATGAGATAATAGGGACTGTTTCTTAATTGTTATCTGATTATTATGCTCGTGCTATTTTTATTTATCATAACAACGAAAAATATTCAGGTACTTATTAATCCAACGTAATACACGACAAAAAAGAAATGCTGTGAGAATTTCGAGCTATACAGTCCGTATTTTGTGACTCTATGAAACCATTGTTATAATTTATAGATATACTAGCTGGAGTAGTTGGGCTCAAATTTTTTATAGCCTATGTTAGGTAAAAGTAAAAAAGCCATTTATTCATCTGCATGCATCAAACGTAAGTAATGTTATTTACAATCAAATCTAGCATTTCATTATAATATTATATATTTATATGAATTATATGTCAAATTACTTAAACCTACATTCTTCAAACTATTAATAATAATTATTGTTTAATTAAATTAGTCAATTACAAATTTTAGTATGTCAAATTGTTTAACATGTATTGTTATTTATGCAGAAAATAAACTGCTTAGCGTAGGCTTCCCTCAGTTAGGCCTATAACCTATGTTAGGTACTCAGTGATAATTAAACTTTATAACGGCGAAAGAATTTTTGAAATAGGTCTAGTAGTTTTCAGCTTTGTTACGAGTAGGTACATAAAATTACAAATCTTTCCTCTTTATAATATTAGTACTATAGAATGTATAGATTAAAACTATATAAAACCAACAATAATCCTACACTATGAATTTTTCTGTTTATTCTTTCGTTTTTCATAGTAGGTCTTGTCACTCTCTTACGACTCCAACAATTTCCATCTAGACAATAAGGAAATTCCGAAGGGCGAGATGTCATGATTCTCATACCCATCATTGTGCCTCCGCAGTCCGTAGACTCAGCAGGCGTAGACACGGATGTGGTTGAGGGTCAACGGTTTTCCTTGGTGGGGTGTTCACCTCAATCGACCTTATTGAACGATACGATCACTCGCATTACGTACTCATTATTTATTTGTCCTGTAAAAATTGCCAGCCATTGTGCTTTACTTGCCTAAATAGTCTATGCACCAATACTAATTCGTACGTGTTTTTGCATGCCTACTGCCTCGGCTTTATTGAATAAGTAGGTGTCTACTTTATGTATGAAAAAGGAGGCAGATCTAGCCTCTATTATTGTAGAGTAACAAACAATTTAAGATAACAAATATACTTTCTCGTTCGCTCTGCAAAATGTTTTTTAAAGTATAAGTTTAAAAAAGAGTCATACCGACGCGGCCAAAGTTTATGGAATGAAAGCAATCATCGGATATGAGTATTGTATCTTATTTTGAGCACTGCTGCAAATAAACGCCGCCAAATAGTAACGTCGCAAAGCTAACTTTAGTGAAAAAATATCCAACAAGTGTTTACGACAGCTAATATTCGTCGTGGACCAGAGATTCCGTTCGAGTATTTACACGAGAAAATGGTCTTTTAGTCACGCTGTCTTCACTCCACGAGTAAAATTAACAACTATGTCGTTATAAAATCACGAGAGTATAGAATATTTACTTATTTCATCGGCAACTACATACTGATATTTCCACTTAGGTATTAAACAGTCGAATTAAATCTAGTCTACGTAAACACACCTAAATGTCTCCAAATCTATCATTCTTAAACTCAGAAAAGCTGTAGCGTGCTACTCTTTTTACTTGATTTATCAATTGAGCCGAGTACTAGTTATCAAATATATCAAGATTCAAGAATAAAATAGTTTAAAATCCTGCTAAATTCCTATTAGAAATATCCTACTGTGGCATTTCCGCGAAGGTGAAACCACAGGGTAAAATATATAAAAAAAGAGTACGAAAGTTTTAATAAAGATCACCTTCAAGTTTGTTGGCATTTAGTGAACCGATCGAACGATTAAATGTATATTTTCGAGATAAACCAGTTTTTAAGTTGGAAATCAACTTGAACACCTTGATGCCTTCAATTCCGCCAACAGAGGTCACTGAATGACGAGAATTACCATTTATCATTCTTTCACAATCTTACAAAATACTGACGCGAATATTGCAAACGATATACAAGATATCTATATCTGTTATCGAAACTAGAATTACAAAAACAAAAATTTATTATGTTCAGTTTCAAGTAGCCATTTATGTTTGTATGAGGCAATACAATGTTTTGATGTAGATGCTAGCTGCCAGTTACATACTAGCTACTACTAACTACATACTGCTAGATGCTAGCTACATCTTAAATTGCAATTTGTCAGCAATGGAAAGACTCTTCGATCAACGATGAATTTTAATCACTTGTCTTCCTGTGTCCACATATTACGTTATGCTGTTATAGATTTTATGGAACAATATTAATTTGAATAATTTCGTACCTGTGTAAAATATGAGAGT
This sequence comes from Ligdia adustata, assembly GCA_947049295.1. Classification (NCBI taxonomy): domain Eukaryota; kingdom Metazoa; phylum Arthropoda; class Insecta; order Lepidoptera; family Geometridae; genus Ligdia; species Ligdia adustata. Next base: position 3,701,534 of record OX346223.1, read on the forward strand.
GAACAGTTCAGGTGGTCAAGTCTGTTATTTGAATTGTCTCGGAATTACAATAGGATTGTGAAACGCTAGTCAAACGTATTATAATCTGTAAATTTAGTGCCACATCTGCTAAGAATGCTGATATTTATATAAATATAGAATAAATGTATCGTTAGTGTTAAGGTAGAGTCTGATTCCTGTCTATTCCCGAAAACCGCTGTTATAGTGATATTGCCAAATATACCTACTCTATTTAAAGGTACTTTTTCATTTAACATTTGCCTGTCCATTCTCAGAAGATAAACTTCATAATATTATCTGTTGGAGGTCGCAACTTATTGGAAATCCCACGAGAAAACGCGCAGTTATAAATACCTACTTAAAGGGCGTTTATCCCTATAATCATGGCCCGATAAAAACATGTCTGATAATCTCTTTTAGGCGAATGTACGATAAGAATTTCGCGATGATACTTACTAGTATAAGTTCTTTAGGATCTGATTATACTTTGAGAACTAACTCGTTGAAAATAATATATAAATAAAATAGATAGTATTAAACAACAACAAAATTAAAAATTATAACAACCTTAGCATGACTAGGTATTTTTGGACATGTATGCTTCGATGATATTTTCATAGTCAGCGCTGATTTTCGAGACTCGATTCGACGATCACAGCACGTCCTGAATCACCGAAGCGAAGCGTTAGTCGAACGTCGAGGCGAGCGAACATCGTGTACGAACAACCTTGCGGGACCAGCGCGCGGCGCGCAGGTCAGATATTTCGAAGGTCGATGACTCTAGTCTAGAGTAATCGTTCTGCGTGTTATTATTACTTGTTAGAGCATACAGCTAAGGCGATTAGTTTGTATTGGGAGTCTGATCGATTCTTAACGGAATATAAACACAAATTTTACTAACAAGACCTTTTAACTTATGTATAACCATCAATTAGCTCTTTCTTAATGGAAACATTCCGTACTGCATGTTCAAATTTCTTATAAACTAAAATATTAAAATATGCATTTACTTACCTAGAAAAATATCATAACGAAATACGGAGTTAGTATGTATGTAATAGATACTATCATCATTAGAGACGCCTAAATGATCTGGTGAAATGCGAGTAAGTAAACCGATGAGAATCGAAATTCAAATAACAGTCCTTTTACAAACATTTACACTTTTTTTCTACTGAGTACTGATGTATGGTATGACAATTCGACAACCTGTTATTCTATTCTGATCCTTTTGCTCACATCTTTGTAAAATCTTTGTCTCGCAATATCGCACTCGTCATACAGTATATCATACAACATCTGCGGCTAGAAGACCCACAAAAACTAAGAAGGGCAACATTTGTTAGCTATAAATTATAGACCATAATGGGATTGGGGCCAGATTTCTAAGAAGCAGAAAGAAATAGTGATAAGAAAAATATGTAGTAAAATGTAAAGAAGCCCAATAAAACTATCTAATATACGAATATAGTTAATTGATTTTACTGGCATATTAGCTGTTTTAGTCAGTGTCTGTGTAGATACTAGATAAGGTAAAGTTATATTAAATGGATTAATAAATTCTCTAAAAACCTGTCCCGTAAACAATAATTCTATATCTATAGCTTATACAATCTTATAATGATGCAAGTTTAACAAATAAAATAAGCATTGTGTCGGAAGTAGGTAGACACCTACACCCGTACAAAAGCCTTATAGATTTTTTGTAAGAGTTTAAAAGTGCCATGCACCCTCCACCCCATTTCATAAAGGAAGGTCATCTACCTGCGTGGTAATAATAATACTTACTAGGAAACACGAAGGGATCGAATAGTTTACGTTATCTTCTGTCTGCTCGACAAAAAATCGAATGGTTTGTGTCAAAGGTTCCATTTCATCGCAGTGATAAAGTTATACATACGGTCGGATGGTTTGGGATCAAAAATTATGATGGTCGGCAGTATTTTTTGAGTGGTGGAATAGGTTGTGTTATGTAAATATATAACATAAATTTATATAATATGAATATAGTAAGAAGACCAAAAAGTACGGACACTAGTGGGAAATGTATGGGAGCTGATTTGATTAGATTTTCAATCAACTGCATTTTATTTTTCTTAACACAGTATAATATTAATATCAAACGCAAATCCGCAATTAATCCAGTTTAAATCAGGTTCGCCCCTACTGATTGATACTTTTCCAGGTTAGCTTGAAAATGCTCTCTTTACGTTCAGGAAGAATCTTATGGAGTATATTAGTCTTGTGCACATTAACTAAATAGAGATACCAAAAACAACAGGCTTGTTGATCGCAAATTGGCTAAAAGTGCAGAGTGCCGTGGCCCAGTGGCCTAATTCCGTTGTCCAAGAGTCCAAGAGCGGGCCAAGGTCGGGCCTGCATGCCTCTCCGCTAATCACTTCACTATAGCAAGCTAAGGGATTTGCTCAAGAACGGATTAAAGAGGCTTCTTTCATATCGATTATGAAGCTATAAACTGTGCATTGTTTTGTAAGCTCTCATAACAAAGTAGGTACGTAAGTACTACGTTTTTTCCCTCTTAACCGATTTTGAATATTGAACACCAGACAAAAACATAATATGTACAAAAATGCATAAGTCTCGCAGTGCACTTTTTCTTCCGTAAAAAATTGTGAAATCGAAAGTAAACCAAATCGGTCAATTCCGTATCTGTTTATCTATGGGAGATTATTAGCGATGGACATAAAATTATTTTATAATTTTTCTCCACCCAACTGTATAAGTAACTTTGTAATTACATACAATCTGATAGAATTTGTAGAGGATTACTAAATTACTTATTCAGATTATGTCACAGAAACTGTTTGAAAAATTTAGAATCTCAGATTTTTTTCTTGTTGTATAAGGCTAAAAAATAACTGTGTTAAAAGTTTGGAGCGTATAGGTTTGTAAGAAGTACCTACCTTAGAATTCTGATGATCGGAATTAGACAGTGAATCAGTGTCAAAACTAAGAAACTTTGAATTGCTATAATTTTTAAAGTTTTGGTCGAATGGCCATTATTAGTCACTTAAAATTTGGATTTCTCGCTTCTCCCACAACGAAGTTACAGGGAGGTCGGCTGTGCCTTAATTTGCTCGACTTGGTGGAGGCACTGGCGTGCCCCTAGATGAAAAAAAAGATCTACGAAGTTGTATACAAAGTCTACATTTACGATAGTAAGGTACAAAACACATGTTTTAGATTCATATGCCTTATCATTAAGTATAATAACTGTTAATCGTTAATAAAGTATTGAAATAATTGTTAATCTTTTAGGCTTGCGAAGATTTTTCAGGTCAGCGTAGTCAACCTACCTTTGTATGTGTTTATATCCGGATTCGGTAATGTCAGGTTGAGTAACTAACTTTCTCTTTCAAATGAATTCACATGCTACACCGCAATTTCTAATAGTGCCGGTGATTAAGGTACTCCATAATATAGTAAAAAAATGTCATGGTTGGGACAGGATACAAAATTTAAAGCTTTACGTTTTTAGATCAGTTTTTAGGTCAGCAATTTTGAATAATTGAATTTTTGGTTGCTAATCGATAATTTAGGTATCTTGACCTATTTCTTTTTATATCAATTCTCACACATTACACCACATTGTTTTATTAAATTTTTGTCCATATGAGTGGGTAATTTCATCAAACATGTTATTCGTTCGAACTGTTGCAACAGCGATTATTATAAAATTTTTACCATAAACATCAAAACTATGAAGGTGTATCTTTTCTCTATTCTTAAATAATACATTTTATTCTTTTGCTATTTCACCACGAAATAGAGTAATTAGCGTATTCTAATTATGCCCATTACGTTATCTTCGTAGTCATTACCAAGTACTCGTGCTGTACCTATTTTACTTATGTCGTGAGCTGATAAGGCAATGTCATTGAACGTTGTTCCTTTAACTGATAAATCTTATTTACAATCAATACGGCATTTGCTTTTGCCTACGTATAAACACGTTAATTGCCCTTCATGTCACACATTTTCTTCTGTTTTTAAAATCTGGGACATTTCATTTCTTAGTTTCTAGATAGCTTTAACTTGGTTACGTATCTGATTGATGCAAGCCACGTTTATCTGTCATTAACCTGCCACATCGATTCAAAACAACAAATGTGTCTGTTTTGCTTAAACTATAAATAAATAACAGGATTATATGTAAAATATAAATATTTTTAGTAGACTTCATATTATAATTAATTACATATCATGTATAGTTGACATTTTTACTATTTTCTCTTCGGTATTTTAGTATCTTCAATAACGATTCAGTATTGGGTATGATGAGGCCATTTTAACCGGTCAATTAATGTTTTGATGAAATCACAGTTAAATCAGTTCACTATATCCTTAATGTCTCATTGTGACCAGATTTTCGTGTCAATGCAGACGAAGTAATTTCCACGTTGTCTGCCAACGCAGAAGTGGTTCATGTCCAGAGAGCAACCGTTTTACATAACGGCACAGATTAGAGAATAACTACTGTACACTACTGCGTAACGGCAACACTTGCTGGTGTAGGTAACTACACTGTAAATTGCCTTATTTTATATATGGATATCAGTTTTATTATTGTAAATCGAATTCTAAATACTATACTTAAATGATTCCAATGAAACAAATATTTAAATGGTTTATAATATAAATTCTGCCAATGTCAATTTACCCGTACTGATATCGTATTTTAATCTAAACATTATTTGTGTAGAACACTTATGACTATGTGAATATGACCTACATCAATAAAAGTTGATAATAGACACTTCCACTAAGCGTTATAAAATTTAATAAGCTCAATCATGACAATAAGTTACATCACGATTGTGCAACTGAATCCGAGCAAGTGAAATTTTGTTGCTAACCGAGAGACGGTAATGAGATGAACTTTACGCGACCTCGTTAAGCGAAAAAGGGGTAACGGTACTCGAGTAAGAACACACAGAGTGAGACACGATCGCCAAAACTCGCCGCACGCTTTGAAAGCATTCAATCGTCACTTTCTCTAGAACGAGTCCCAGTCGCCAACCGAGTATAGACGTGCCCGCACGCCCGTCTCAGAACGTCGTCGCAGTGTGTCGGTCGCAAACGAGTAGAAATACGTGCTAGGCCCCGAGTGACCGGTTGCTTGCATACCTGATGAGTTTACTGCGCCTGACGTGCCAGGTAAACCGTACCTCGTAATAATATTCGCTAATTTTGCAAGCGCAATGGCTATGCACGCCAACACACATAAACATGGGAAACTGGCAGAAGGCTTATTTTGCATCCATTATAGAAAAATGTATGGTTAGAATGAAACAATTTTAACTAAAAATAATCGTGGAAATCACTGTTGTTATTGCTTAGTTTTTTTTCATATTGCTTATAATATTTTAACAAATGTGTATGAATATGATTTAGTTTGATCGTAACGAAACATAAGCTCTATACTAACGGACTAGAAAGCTACAATCGATCAACGGGACTGTCAATGCCGTAAAGCGCATATATCTCATGAGAAAACACGCGATCACATTTGCAAATTCCATCGCGCTAGTGAAAGGTTCGTCAATTTGCCACGAGTTATTCCGCCACCATTAAAAATAAAGTAAAAACTGGGAAGGCATTAAACTCGATGTGGAACAAAAAAGCCAATTGGAACTTGAACGACGGAGCGAGCGAGAGAGCCGTAGGGCACCAAACAAGTGCGTTACCCCCACGAAGATTATCCGTATTTATTTTCATAAATCGACGATGCGTAGCTGTTGCTTCAAGATTCCAATATCAGTCCCAATAAGGGCAGGACTTTTCAGGATATTATTTCACGTTGTATTTATAATTTATGAGAATATACTTACCATTGTTCTCCAATACTCATTTGATTGTCACTGTATGTAGTAAATAAAGTAGAACTTGTATTTCTTTTGTTTATCAATACACGATACAAATAGTTTTAACCACGAATTTCAGGACGATGTAATTGATGATTAACGATTGTAACGTTACTCTTTATTTATTATTTAGCCTTCGATCGGAAAGATCGGATTCTTATCTAGGATGACTTATTGTCTGAAAGAGTTGTAGGTATTTTTTAACAAAAACTACATATATCTCGATCCAATTAATATGGTAGGTTTTATGTTTTGTAGTATGCGTGGCATCATTTTCTTTTATACTTTTTGCATTTTGTAATACAAACTAATACTACTTCAAACTGTTACTCTGTCAAATATAAGATAAGATTTCGATCATTCTTACACATTAAAATATCTATTAAACAGACCTGTTTCGGCGATTAGACTGCCTAAAAGTGGAACTTTATAAAAAAGTTTTTTGTTATGTTTTAGGCGTAAACAATAAATCAGAATAATTATATTGCCTTTACCTATATAATTATAAGATTTCGTGACAATATACCACAAACCATACCAAATAAACATACAAAAAAACGCCTCACGTGATATACTCTGACATCTTTGCTTAGCTCGCTCAGTAATCTTATATTTTCAATGGAATTATCTTTAATACCAATTACTGTATTTAACGTTTTCCCTAAATGATTCACGGAGAATAAGAATCTTTCAAATGTTCTACTAAATCATTTCTAAATAATCAACTGAAATTATAACTAATGCTGTCGATGAAAATAGAGACAAGACAATAAAAATAACTAAAATTATGTCGCAAGGAATAAATTGTAGACTATGTGAACCAACATATTTCCTAGGTAACAAAGAGCTGATTGAGCGAGTATCTTAACAAATTTGTCGAATAAACAACATTTGTCGAATACTGTATACTGTATCTATAAAATACTTAATTTCCTTTATTTGCTTCGATAGCAATAGTAAAGATAACTTTATCACTGATCAGGTTGTTATATTGTAACTGCCAAATATTGCGGTTAGCTCGTTTACACTTGAAATTATGAGCAATTTGTAGAACTATTGTTATTTGCTGTAGCAACTACGCGATGACCTTTACGCTCGAATGCGTGGCCATGAGAGTTTCTGAAGGTTGCGCACTTCTCGGATGATCGCTTAGCATTACCTATCTGTTACTAGAAAAGCCAAATTCTGAACTTCTCAGTAACTAGTATTAAAAGTAATTCAACAAGATGTAAAAAACTTGGGTGCTCAAAACAAAAACAGCCTTACGATGTTCGGTCTGACATTGCTGTGGTGTGTGTGCGTGGAGCCAATAGGTCGACCAACCAGTCGGCCAGACGCTCTCCCTCCCTCGGCAGCCCTCCGTCCGTCTGCCCCCTCCTCCGGTTCCCCCCACTGCGCCAGCCCAGCCAGTCAGCGATTGCTCGTCGAATTATTCGTACGTATCGCGCAGTGGCTGCTATTAAATTCTTTACGTCATAGTTAATTTTGTGTTCAATTTTCAACTCGCTTCATTTTTGTAAGTGGAGCGTGTCTTATCTTTTCCTTGTCGTTAATAATGCGATTTGCCTTTCTTTATTGAGATTAAACGTTCCCAAACTCACTACTGCTTTGTCTTGTTCCAGGTACATACTTGGAACTGGGTGTGATCTCAGATACGCTGTGTGTGGTTTTATATAATATTATTTAAACTGTTATTGAGGTAACATCCAGTGTTGTCAGTGAAGGATCTCATAGTACCGGAACGACAGTACTTGGATTACAGTTAGTTGGTGCAAATAATAGTGAAGTGGACAACTCGAGCATCGCTCACAGATTTTAGTGCTGCGTTACTAAGTGATTTGTGTCATTATTGGATTGTTTCTTTGGATTCCTAACCGCTAAATGGCCATTGTGAGTATTATAATATATTTTCTCTTTTCTGCAGTTGTATAGATACTTTACAAAGGAAAAAAATAATTATAGTCTATTTTCTATTAGGTTTTATGGGATTCCTCACACGATCCAAATGATTTTTACCTACCACGAAAGAGTGTAGAAATTGGGTCAGAGACAGACGGAGATATATTTAAATTGAGATCAAGCCAACTTACGCGGTCATAAATCTTTATCAATGTTAATTAAATATTTTTCATTTATGTACAATGACTGTCAAATAGTAGATAAGGATGGAACTTGGAACTCAAAATAAAATGAACGTGTTTTAGAATCCTTCACTAGTGTTTTGTTTGAAAATAGTAAGTAGGTACTACAGGTAGGTAGTTAATTTATTTGAAATTATGGCGTTTTAAATTAAATAGAATATTACAAAAAATAACAACTATTATATCCAGACATATTAAAAAACAGACATCAAAACCATTTTTTGTTTTGAATTAGCTTAGAATTACAGTTTTAGCAGGTGCTATTCGATATTTTACGAATTCTCACGCTCGCTGGCTTTGTTGGCCTTCTGATTCTATTTGCCGTTTTCTGTTGCCGTTTGTACAAATTGTTCATTGTGGATTGTTGAGCAAGGCTGGAGTTAATGAGTCGACGAGATTGCAAATATACGGGCGCCATCTTTTCGTATTGACTGACGCGCATCACGCACGACCTCGCATGCAAGTTCACTAATTTTAGAACACGGTTGACATTTCGCTCTTGCTGTTACTGTTTAAATTAATCTTCTATTGCTACTCCGTATCTGCTATTTTATTTAGGTACCTATAGTAAGTAAAAGTGCTTTGTCATAATTCAGAGTTGAATCTCTGTATTTGTGCTAAATACCTAGTATATACTCGCTTCACAATATGTGAAGCTTGTAATATTTGTAGCTGGTAACCTATAATATCTTTATTTTCTTTGTATAAATATATCTGATGCTTGGCTTTGACTGTTGCAACTTTTAAGGCTTGTTTTACGAATTTTGCTTTACCACAGACTTCGAGATTTGATGGCTCGCTTCTATCACCAATCAGCGCCGTAGATTTTGTTTCGATTCTGTTGCAAAGCAATGTTGCGGTTGCGAGAGCTCACGGCTCACACTTGCGGAGTGTATGGGTGGGGAAGTAGGTCAAGGCGCGCTTGTGGGCCCGCCTGGCGTTTCCTACTCATCGACTGCTATAAGGAAGGCACTTGTTATTCAAAGATTGTCCAAATCATCCTCCATTGATAGCATTAAAGTGCTTTTCTCGGGGACAAATGGGAAAATACCGTCAGTTTGAAACCAGTTAATCTTTTTGGGACAGCACAAATTCACTGTTTTAATGATACTCATTTATAAGAATGGCACAAAATAACGTAATAGGAGCAATAATATTTCGACATGTGACCTGAAAGCAAGATTTTAGGCTAAACGTTAAGCATTGCCATTCTCCGTGGTAATGCAGCTAGCATACTCGGCACGCTGCCTTCTAATGATGCGTTGGAGAATTTGGATTATCTGCAGATCTTAAATGGTCTATATCTGCTTTATTTTTTGTTGTAGTAGTTAATTTCGTTTTTCGTAATAAAGGAATAACATTGTATTAAATACTTCAAAATAATATTTACGCACCAATTGAGTCGCTATAACTGGGCTGTTTGATTGTACCTAATACATATCTCCTAAATGTATGCCAAGGTCTTTGATAAGCCTATCTAAATTTTGCTTGAGCTATTGGGTCTTATTTAGAGCTAATTTGAAGATGTTATAACAGAATATGTTTCTAAATCGGTTAATCTAACAATATTGATGTCAAGAATGAGTCACGTTAGATTAGCGAATTCGGTGCGAAAGTAAACAATAATGATAGATACGTATTGGGTGAATAGATAAGAGCAGTTTGCATTAGTCGGTGTCTGCACCGACCTACTTAGATACCGCACTGTTACCGCTACGATAACGTTTCCACTTTCTCTGCACGCTCCATTTCGAACGTGGCTTCTCTAGCGATCTCTGTTTACTTCATTACTCGTTTACTTGTTCGTGAATGTTTTAAATTACTTCGAGTTTCCTTCTTGTCAGCAATTATGGTTTTCGAAATCAGAGTGACGTTGTTCTATACTAAGTTATTAACCTAGGTTTTAACTAAGGTTTTTGGAAAATATTAGTATAATTCCTATGCAATGTGTTTACGACATGAAATCCCGTTTTTATAATGATAGTTACTTTGTGTGACAGTAAATCGGTGCCAGATTTGTAATTTTCATACGAGCGATACTAAGATGGAAATCATTAAACGCAATAACTTTGCGAATTTGTTTATGTGGATGGTATAATAATTTCATCGTCTAGAGCTGTGGTTGGTTGTTGATGGCACAATAATCGAATGTAACATTGACTTTCACATTTGTAGCCTTAGATGATGATGTAACATGCGATGCGAGCATGCGCCGGAGTGCCACTGCCGCCGTGCGATTAGGTAAACGTTGCGCACGCCGCGCTTTCACCCCACTTTCACCACCGTTTCCGCGTTGTTTCTAGCCTCTATCCGCCTAACGGCTCATTGGCAACTATTCACACAGATTATATTATTACCACACTTTAGTTTTTGTATGTAGGTACTGCAATGAAAACTTATAAAAAATCTAACTTCTATAGCTTGCGCCAGAGAGTTTAATTGAAAACATATAAGGTCATAGAGGATTGACTCATCTTGATGTGAGCGGACATCCGAAACAATAAACATTAAAAAGATGAGTTTTAGAGAACTCACGAATATTAATAATTAAGTATTCACATATTTATTATTAATAATTAAGTATTTGACAAAAATCAGTTTAATCAAACGAAAACTGATATGAGCATATCGATATTTATAACAAATCTCCTATCGCTGATACAAAATTTATGAATTGAATTATTTACAATGATATTATAAGTTCAGGGCAAAAAGTCACAGTCGTATATTATCGAACGATGATAACATGGCTTCCTATGATGCCACTGGCCAATAGTGATTTAGTAAATATAAAGACAATTTTTACTTTGGTTAATATCAATATAATTATAACTCTTATAGTCAGTTCTCGGAATATTATTGGTACAATTTAAGTCGCCGAATGTATCCGTGTGTGTTCCTTTTACATGAATCATCTGTTTATTCTGATGCTTTTATAAGAAATTCTGGTGACTCGTACCGATGATGATATCTAGCGCTATAATGTTTATGGTTTACAACAATCTTAAGATATATGCATTATACTAGTATAAGAAATGATAAGTCACGTTGCTGTTCTTCTCAAGACAGGTGAAAGATGAAGATTAACCATAATAGTAAAAAGAACACAATGAAAACTAGAACATCTCCCTGTTTGTATGAATAATTAAGCGTGTAACCGTTAAGTGTGCCAGTTTGGAGATACAAAGCAGAGAACTGTAAAGTTCTAGGCTTGAAATATCGAGATCACATTCAGGTCAGAAGGCATTGTGACATTGGCCCGGTGACCGATAAATGTTTGAGTCTCGGCAGCCTGTTATTCGTTTGCACAACTGTGAACCGCATTGTCAACTACAGTAACAAGAGTAATCAAAATTGTTATTTTATTGATATTAAATGTTGCTAACTAACATTCTACAATGCGGTTTATTGCTTCAGATAATTTTATATTCTCGTGTTGAGTAAGTGCTTCGTTACAATGCTGGTGATTATGAAGTCGCTCCACGACCTCTCGAAACAGGAAATGTTAGTTAGTATGTACTTAGAGGAATAGTAAGTGCTTTGCTAATGTTAGGAGTAATCTCAAACTATTTTGCTGAAATAATGTTGTTGTCAGTTGCTATCATATTGTTGATAACCTGTGTGACCTGAATGTCATCAACGTGCTTATCTTGGTATACCTAAAGTTCTGTACACTTGGAATGCTAAATCGCGTAGTTTACAGCAACAGTTTTGTATCTCAATAATCAGTTCATTAGGTACTTATGTAATTAAATATTTTAAAACTTAGTTATCTATTTATAACGTTTAGATCTTCACTTATCAACAGTTTGATACTTCACAGTGCATATTTATATGATGTCTTCTTCGATTATTTTTCGTGCCTTATTGCTCTCCCGAATTTAAAGGTTCAATTCAAGGACACATCATAATATTCGCGTGTGTGTAATGCTAATGTAATGTCTAAAGATAAGCCTGCATTTTAAGTGAGCATTTTATAAATGAACAGGTTCGTGAGTGGCTCGCGAAGTGCGGCCTCAGCTATTGACCTACTGACACACAAACCGAAGGAAAACAACTCGTGTTGCGTGTCACAATCCACTCGCCACACTACTATCGCACTTATAACGAAATACTTTCCAGATTTAATAATTGAGATGCCATAATGAATGAAAGTTTGGAATTTTACGGTCGCGTTACGCAAGCGTGCAAATATTCAGGTTGTTAACGGAACATTGAGCTTTGTATGTGGTGTTAACGATATATAAATCACTCCAGTCAGTTTTATATTCAAGAAACTAGGAATCAGGATCAGACAAACGAATTTGTTCCATTAAAATACTAGGTTAACTTATTCGGATTATTTACAGTATGATTTTGATGTATTACTTTCTAAAATAAACTCTGGATTAGTAAGTAGATCAACAATATGAGTAACATTTCATTCATTCAAATAAGTTAGACGTCCATTGTCCATTTGCTAAATACGACGATGATAACGAAATTGTTTCCGAAAACAATGTGACGCTTTGTATACATAGTATTGCAGTATATTGTTAGATGGATATTGGAAACATTCCAAATCGACGAGCTCTAGTTATTTAGTTTTAAAATAGACAGCAGTAGGTATTTTATTTCGTGCTATTTGCGGTCACACAGCTGTTATAACCTGTAAGCCGACGTGTAATGAAACCGCTAAGGGTTCCGTCGTTGTCCTCCATCCAAGTAGGAAGGAATCGTGATAAATATAGAACACGGTAGACTATTTAGTTACATGGGTAAATTTCTCACTTTAAATGCTGTTACGCAAACAGGCGTGCAGATTAGTTCTATTATTCTTTTTTGTTCGATTGGGTTCCGATGCCGATGCCTCAGTTGATAAAGTAGAAACGTAGTAGCGTTTATATTTTGGGTAAGCTTATTTATCTCTGCAGTGAGGTCAAACTTCCAAATATTAATATTTATTATATGTTATTGTGTACGAGAATATAAAATGATGAAAAAATATATTTTTAAAAAATGTATACTTAGTAATTTCTACAAACGAACAAAATGCAAAAATTTCTGGCTAAAATCAATGGGTTTTTTTTTTGGGGAAACTTAAAATATACGCTTCGTAAACTAAGAATAATGAAAAAAAAACGTCATGTACACGTAAATCAACATCAAAACTAAGGCTTGAAGAGCACATTAAAAGTGATATCATGAACTATAAATGTAATGTACCTAAATACGTAGAACCAATATTCCTTATGTGCAATCAGTAACAAAATATAAACATCTAAAATTAAATATTGTAAAGGAATATTCATCTGCGAAAGAATTCTTCTAAGTGAGAGTAAATCAAATACAGGAAGTGAACTCAAACTGGATGTAGTCGATCTGAGCCCATAAACAATGAGGATCTAAATATAGGGTCGCTGGCAGCGCCCGGCGGAAAATAGATCGCGAAATGTAGGACACAGCCGCTCCTGCGCCTCGGCGTCAGTCGCAGCGCTTAGCTACATTGTGGTCTGCTTCGCGCCACTACTATGTGTGCTGCTAACGTATTTTATGTCACTGCTTAGATCAAAGCTAAGCAGCGGTATATACACAAAAACGTAACTAATGAGGCATTGCGATTGAGTGCTCCTACTTTTTTTGTTTTGTAGATATATTATATATACTCTCTTATGTTACAATAGCTGCTATTTCCTATATCGCATTTTAATTGTATACGGGTTTGAGAGAAAAGCTAAGGAGATAATAGTTGTATTCTTAGATCTCAGATTTTAGGGACATACTAGGAACTAGTGATTTTCGATCATATGGTGTCTGTCGTGGATGTTGTACAGATATTATTGCTTCTCGGTTTAAAGACTTCGGTTTAAAGACTTTTATTTCTCAAAAGAAATTTATATTTCGCTTATTAGGAAAAATATTTTTAAGTAAATCTAAGCTTCGATACAATCAAAAGGAAGTAATAGTTAAACAAAAAATTATTTACTAAATAAGTAGTACCTACGTATACTTATACACACACTACATACTAACACACTAAGTGAAACTATAATAATGATTTAAAGTGTAAATATGTTTGCACCTTACCCCACGTGCCTACAACTAAATATTATTTTTAACTTGGTCCGGAGTAAGCAGCGGCATGCATCGCTTACTTATTGCTTCTCTCCTTTTTTATATCACTGTTGCAAACTTCTAGCTCTATATTTAACTGTATCCAAAACGCAAGCTAGATCGATTTGTTTGAGTGATTCGTTGCTAGACGTCGGGTCATAAAGAATCGGCAGGTTGAACAACACTAATATAATATTGAGTGTGATAAATGATTCGGTAAAGATTATTTCTAAGAAAATGTTGTGACATTATAGGTATAAGCCGCTAGATAAATAAAGGGAAATTAATAGTCAGAATAATTAAATTGGTAAAATAAACACTCTAAAGAAGATATGGTCATAGTCTTAAAACAATAATTCGTATTTTCTGAAAATATATACTGTTATACCTGCAAATAGATAAATAGAAAACACACTTTATTAAAAACAAGTATATAATTATAGCTTTAATGTTAAAAAGTGTTGTCATGTTTGTAATGTTGCCAATGTGCCTAATAAGGTGAGAAGACAGAGTATCTAGATATCTCGTGGTGCCGTTGCCGAGTTACTTATCTTTGTTATAATTCTTATCTTGTCGCAAACGTCATTGGAACTGTTCTTGGATAAGGATAATAGTTTGTAGTTTATTTACGTTAAAGTGACGACGTACAAAAAACACATTCCTAGTAAAATTAACTTACGTGATATAGTAGGTGTGAAGTCGGCATCCGTTAGTAAGCTATAGGTATTGTATTTGTACAGTTCGAAACATAAATAAAAATATTATTAACAATGAAATTAGCATAAGAATGTAGTAGTATCCTACTTAATATTATTAACGCGAAAGTTTGTATGTATGGATGTATGCTTGTTACACTTTCACGCTAAAATTGCGGAAAGAGTAACAAACAGCGTAGCATAGTAACGTATTTGCTTGACGGATTGTGATGAAATTTGGCACCAAGATAACTGGATTAACACGTAGAATACTTATCATCCCGGAAAATTTAGTGTTCCCGTAGGATCAAATTTCCAAGGGTAACACAACACCACGGGGCGCAACTAGTACATTATATCATATAATGTCTACACTAAGTACCTAATATACATACTACAAAGATATTTATACTATTTTGAATCTTATATTATTTAAGTTTTGACCTAAGTGCAATCCAAAACAAATGACTAACAAATAAATAAAAAAGTGAATTAAAAAAAAAGTACATTGAAATTCTAAATATTGATGGTAAAAATGATCTATCATATGTATTATCTATTTCATTACCATTCTAGCTCAGATGTTTGCTTGGGACCAAAATCAGATATTTTAAGCATCCCCATTGGACCATGGGAGGTACCTGAAGGGTGATAATTGCAAGATAGAAGTATTAAATTTGGCTTAATTCCACGTACTCGTAGCAATTATTTTATTCTTATAGGTACATAGAAGGACGGAAAGCAGAGAAGGTTTATTTGTTATTTATGCTTTATAAATAAAAATGACATTGATCTTTTGAAATTTAAAAGTAGGTATGTCCCGAGATATAATTTTTGAACTGAATTTAGTATTAAGTATATTTACTAATAAAAATAATGGAATTATTTCTATTAGTAAATATACTTAATTAAATAAATGGAATTTGAATTAAATTCGTAAATAAAATACATAATCCTAATAGGATTAAAAATTAATGCTTAGAAGAAACTTGATAATGTCGTAACAGATTATTTCTAACGTGAAAGTCCTGCAAATGTTATTCCTATAAAACTATAAAATTAAATCTAGGAATCAGGATCTTAAGACGCACTGAACAATTTACTCCAGCTGCAAATTTAAAAGGAAATGTAGAAATGATACTATTCGGAAGGAAGCTCAAGCTCTTATCTCATGGTTCAAAATACTCCGGTCGTGTGCGTTCCAAAATTTGTATAGCTCCATAGATGTTACAGTATAAGAAAGTATAATAATGTAAATAATTATTTCTAAGACATTGCTTGTCTTTTAAATAAGACTAAGTATCTAGAAATCCCCTATTAATTACTGCAAGGATTGCAATAAAGTGCAAGTAAATAGTATTGGAAATAAAGTCGAGGGCTAAATGTAATATATCGTGCGTAAACGTGACTCCGAGGGGTGTGGGAAGATTAATGGTCCCGGGAATTAGGTTGTCGATTGTAATTTTACGACCATGTGCAAAGTTCATTATATACAAAAAGTTAAGTGAAGCTGCGCAGTGAAAACAAAGTCGCATTAGTTTATACAACTGATGGAATTCGTTTCAATTTCGATTTTGGTGTATCAGATTTAAGTAGGTACCGTTGTCAGTAGCTATTTTTAAATTAAAATAATGTACCTTTCCATGCTACTTATAGGTAAAAATGCATAGTAGGTATTCCTTACTTTTTTTTAACTATCAGCGCCTACCTTTTTATTAAAATATATGGATAATTGGGTATTGGGTAAAGCTACAAAGCACATTTCTGCTCATTGAATAGTGAATATAATTATAATAAAACCCTGTGAGTTAGTCACGTCGGTGTGCCCTCTACCTGTTCATAATAATATATCTACATTTGTCGGACCCATTTCATAAAGATAGAGAGGTGATGTCACTCATAAATATAATAATTATCATTTCAAGACTTCTTACAGAATGTAAGTATGTGGGTGTATTAAGTGAAAAAACGTCTCGGAGTCTAATTTCAATAATGGCGGAGAAGACAAAAAGCGTTGAAGTTCGATTCACCTTGTTTCGCGCGTCTCGGGGGCAATAACCTCGCCAGCTGTGAGTGTGTGTACGTTCGTAAATAGTGAAGCTGAGCAGACACACTCGCGTGTTATACACAAATGTTTGCGATCGAAAAATACACACACGCAAACTTGTAGGGTAGATTTCAAGATTGTACCTATAGGTATGACAAGCAAAAAAGTGTCACGCGCAGTGTTTTTGTTTTTGTATTCCCGTGTCTTTTACAAAAAAACGCTGAATTATGGAACGAAGGACTCCGTATAAATGTATACAGAAACAGTTTTTAGTGCCTATTTGCGAGTTACGTAAACTTGCTCGACAAACATGTCTGGGCTTACTAACTTTATAGGCCATGTACTGGGGCCTATAAGAATGTTAAATTATTAGTACCTAAGTATTTAAAACAATAAAAATGTATAATATAAATAATCAATAATGATGATGTACACTTTTTTGGTACTTACGTAGATAATTTATTACCTAGTTGTCTATGTGGTGTGTTTTTGCTACAGTAAGATCGGTACCGAACAGACATCTGTATGTTACACTGTTTTTATTTACGAACATTTAACCTTCTTTTAACCTATATCAACGATTCTCATGAACGAACTGTTATAGACAACAGATGCGTCATTCAACAGAATCACATGTATAGGTATCCCTGTCAGAATTATGGGCATTGTCTATTTTTTATTCAAGAGCTTCGTTTTGCAAGTCAATTCGCGTGATGTGATGAATCTGTATGGTTTGTCAACGGATGTGAGATGTAGGTCAATGTCCATTTAGATGCAACACCTCTTTTTATTCATAACTGTTTCTGTTGAATGGAGAATAAATCATTTTCGTTAGGTATAACTGAAACTTTATATGAACAGCGTTGACACAAGTGCTTATTATTTGCCTGCTCTAGATATTTTTTCGAATTCATCGGTAACATCATTACGTGTGTTTCGTAATAATTTAGTAAGTAATATAGGTAACAATTTACAAGAAAGAAAATTACTTGCTTCAGTTAAAGCTTTACTAGGGCAATGGAAACTAAATTAACCTATGAAAAATATTTATAATATACTTTTTGCTATGGCAAGGCTCTCTCCCGTGATCACAACTAGTTTCATTGTTTTCAATGTCTATAGTCTTTGCAATTTATTTTGAGCACTTACGTAACTTCTCTTTTTAAGAGTTCTTGAACGTTTTTTTCTTGAATTAGTACTTGAGTGCCAAAATATACAATAGCAGTCTTGCAAATGAAAGTGAAGTCAGAATCAGCCATTTTCGTACAAAAATTAATAGATAGATAGACAGTTAAACTCACGCACTGCTTTGCGTCTTAGTTCGGTATCTGAGTAACGTTAATTCAATAAGTGTATGTTTGGTTCCAGGTGATAAAACAAATATAGGCAGAGTCATGGTCGCGACTGGAGGCCACCATTCGCATCAAGCCGGGTAGCCGTTATCAGCAGTAAGTTTTTATAAAATAATTATATCAATCGCCTCTATGAGTTTTGTTCTTATTATTAACTTTACTTTTCTATTAATAACACAAATACTTTTTTCTACCTACATAAATACTCGTTTCGTAACTTTTTTATATTAAATGCTTATACTCATATCGTTATACGGTATTATTTCCGTTTTCCCGGAAGTAGTTAGTAATTTTATCCCTAAACGTAATTAGGTTACCACGGCAAACTATTCTTAGTATAATTATGACTCTTGATTCTGATACACATGAATTTTGCGTAAATTAATGTCCCTAACAAATCATTGTTGATAAGTTATTAATAATTATAAAAACATAGCTATAAAATTAAAGCTAATTAAGCTAATTAGGGCTCCACCCAAGAGAGCCTACAGCTCTAGTTTATCTAGGAAACATTATCCGTGTTCATTGCTTCTGTCCGAGTATATTTTATTCTCTATTTCTCTAGAGTGCATCTATACCAGTGCAAAGCGGCGAGCACGGTATAACGGAATCCGTGTAAGTGCACTCATAATTACATCTCTGTGCGGATGAGTGCGTACATGCAGTTATGAACTTAAGAACAAGTTATAAAGGGAGGTCATTGAGATTCATTTGTTTGCGGGGAAACTCATGTTAAATTTCTCTTTATGCAGTATTGGATGCAGCTAGTAGAGGTACCTAGAATTTAATGCATTCGAAAACTTTGAGTTACAAGCAGGACCTTTGCCGTCTATAAAGTAGATCGTAACTATTAAAAAAAATGCATGGGAATTTTGATCTTCTCATTTTATAAAATAGAGTATGTATTTTGTAGGCATTATGATATCATTGACCTCGCTATCACAGACGTCAGGTAGGTGACTTTGACCTTTAAATACTCATAAATAGAAGCGACGATCGCTCTTTCCAGACTTAGGTAATTTAAAACAGACCAAGCATTTTGCAGCTAATATGGTTAGGTGTAATTTATTTTATTATTCACCGATATATATCGTTTTTGCTACTTTGTAGCACCTATATTATTGCATTGTTCTCCTCAATAGGTAATTAAATGTGAAGTGTCTATGTAGGTACTACTACGTAATTTACCTACTACGCTACACTTGCCAAATTGTAAAACTAAGCAAAATATGAAATGCTGCCAAATATTTAATTTTGCTCTCTGTTTAACGTCTTCTTAATAGTTTCACGTGGAGCTCTTTGAGATCATTATCTATTTCATATTTATTTGTATGGAATATTTACAGTGGTCTATGAGTAATTAATATTTTATTTTACAATAATCGGCACTTTAGTATGTACAATATTTAAATATGTATATATGCATTTATAGAGTACCATTTTCCGTTTGTCTCATATTTCGTCCAACTTGGCAAAAGTAGATAAAACCAAGTTTTGGGTGCCATTTTCCGGTTTGACCTTTGCCTGTTGAGCCTGCCGCTTGTACACAGATAAAATATAGCAAGCGCATATAGACGGGTGTATTCGAAGCCTTGTGCCGAGCTACCTTATGAGTACAATCGATACAGAGCGGTTGCTACGCACGCTAGATCCCGGAACAGATGTTTACGGAACCCGGCTTCGATAGATAGTGCTTTTATCTTATTAGGCAGCTACACTAGGGACACTAGTAGTTTATTAATGTACACTGTACGATGTAGTGTTAATTTTATTAGTGTGTAAATACAATCAAAGTTACAATTATTTAGTACATAACCTAAATGTTTGGTTGGTTGTAACATTTTTACCTTATTTTTTATGATAGGTACCTATTGATAATTTTACAAAATAGTTACCTATTATACCTATATTATTAGGCAAAAATTGCTTATTGTAAATAAGTGCCAATTAAATTAAATTTTAGTCACCAGTCACGCATTCGCTTGAGTACTGTCTAGTTCAGCGTATAAAAAGAGAATAACTTACAATAATTTATTAGTATTTTCATGCAATACAAAAAAAATACAGAGTTGTATAAAATTTTAGATAGAAACTTTAGGTTGAAACTATTTGAAACATTAATTTTGAAGCTCGCAGTGTATATTATATCTACTTATAGGAGGGGGGAGCCGTCTGCGGAAAATCCTCAATAATTTATTGACCCTATGATTACAAAATATACGCTGACTTCTAAATCAGTAGAGTCGCGTAAGTCACAATATTGTACCGTCCTATATAATTCAAAATTTTATAGTTTTATAAAGTATACCGACGCTATTTTAAAGATTTACCCGAAAAGCAAGAA
Organism: Ligdia adustata; assembly: GCA_947049295.1. NCBI lineage: Eukaryota > Metazoa > Arthropoda > Insecta > Lepidoptera > Geometridae > Ligdia > Ligdia adustata. The sequence goes on from OX346223.1 coordinate 3,722,091, forward strand.
GTAGGAACTCGTTTGCGTCATTGTAAGTGTAGGTAATAAAAACTACGAGTAACCGTTGCATTGTAATCGTGTTATTTGTGTGCCGAGGAATGTTACGGATCGTGACACGTTTACATAAATACGCATAAGAAAGTTATAAGACCTCATTTTCTTTATTCGTAAAGTTTAGGTGGCTCCAGTAAAATCCAGAGCTTCTGGCTGACAAGTATTTTTTGACGGAGAGCCATCGTGGCTGGGTATCAGAAGTACCGCTTGTTCTTCCAGGGAGGCTGGCATCACAGATTAGTAGGGTACTATAGTATAGCTGGTCAGTGGATTAAATGGTTTTTATCAACAATCAAAGGATATTATTAGAAATTCGAACACATAGTTCTAATTTAAAACGATATCAATTGCGAAACAAAGCAAGGCAACCGTAAATCATGTCAGAGTATGCTCATCAAAATGTCGACAGCCGTTTTTGTTTGCCTCTTAGATCGCTATTAAGCTCTGTAACAACATCGAGCGTGCGAAAAGCCACTGGATAAAATTTTCTTTCTTCTGTCTGTATATGCTATGATTGTATTCGGTTCGTTTAGATGTTAGTGTTTCGCGTAGTACAAACATTGACGTAATGAGTACAAGTCGTATTATCCATTAATTAATGACTACTGAGACTTGTCGTACAATGAATATTTTGATGTTTGTATCATTTACGAGTAAGTAGGTAGGTTCATGTTCGACTGTCGCTTAAGCGCGGTAGAAAAGGCCGCACAATTTTGTATTTGGCAGTTTTCTTATGTTTTTTTAATAGTTTAGTGTATAATAAAAAATTGTAGCAGCTGAAATTATCAACGTTAAATACTAACCATTAATTTTGCAAAAGTGCTCGTATAAATGTTTCGTGAGGTTTTTGACCTTGGATCGATTGAAGGCCAGTCAACTTTTTATAGTTGGTACTATTTTACAACACGGAAGAACAACACGCGTGCACGATGTCGCCAAATTATACGCCTATATACAAGACCACATATATTATTATTATTATTATGGTTACTTGACGAAACATAAGTTTGATAATAATGCTGCACTTACAGTACGATGTAGGTACTCATCTACCTCAAGTTTTACGTAGGTCGGTACTTAGGTATGTATACATATGCCTATGTTGGATGTTTTTATAAATATACCGCGAGAGGGCAAAGTACGTTCAAGGACAGTCATCGGGTATTGACCCGAACACAAGTTCTCCGCTCATTTTAACTGTAGACATATCGATCGATATATTCTGATCGAACAATAAATTTAATGTAAAGATTCATCGCTTACCTTTATAGGTACTTCGAGTAATACCAATCCTGTTATTTTTTTAGGTGCCCTTGGTTTAAATTTGCTTTTGTATTGTTTACAGGTGTGCAAGGAGTCGCAGCCCGTAGTATGGACGTCTCCTTTAACAATGTGCTGGAAGTGTCTCGCCAGTACTTTATGGGTGTGCCGAAACCAGCAGAGGTCTCTGGACAGCAAGTGTGGCCTTCTCCGCTACCCGAAGAGGGCGCTCCGGCCCAGTCTGGAGCTCCAGCACCTTCCTCGAGGCCACCATCGGCCGCTGCAGCTCCACCTGCGCCTCCCACCACAACGGCCAGTGCTCCACCCCCCAGACCACCTTCGGAACCGTTAGAGCCGGAACCGCATATCATCCACAAGGCGACAGTAATGCGTGAAGCGGCTGAGAAACGCCGGGAGTTGCCCGAAGTAGAGGACGAGGAGGAGCCTTCAGGCGCTCTGTCACCTCCATCGCACATCATCCGCAAGCCGGCGCGCGCACTGCCGTCCCCTGCCCAGGCACCGGCCGCACAAAGCCCCTTACCAGCGCGCCCTCCTTCTTCAACAGCTCCATTGCCCGTGCCGCCAGTAGCGGACTCACAGCCAGAACAGACAGTTCAATACCGGGCTCAGCACCATTCAATGCAAACACCTACAGCGAGGCCGCCGGACCCTTTTGCCCCCAGTCGTCCACCCGACCCCTATTCTGCCTCTCGTCCACCGGAACAATACGCTCGATACCACTACGAAACGAGTATAGGGGACAGCGGAAGAAATTCGCACGGGCCTGTCGCTTCCCCGCAGCCGTCGGTGCCAGCGAGACATAGTCCACTGACTTATGCCAGGATGACTAACTCGATCTCACAACATACGACATCGAGATTGCGCGATGGAGTACTGCATAGTCCTGCCAGCCAAGGGCAGCGTTACTCCATGCCTCCTACGCAACCGCCCCCGCCTCATAACGATCGCGTCCCGCCGATATACCACCCACATGCAACACCGTCATCTACCCATCCATCTTCGCAGCGAGTGTCTTCAGCTGACGCACGCACCCCACAGATATACACGCCTCTCCAGACTCGCCGGGAAACATCCCCTTACGGCCGCGTGACGTCACATTATGACAGACAGCCCGCCGTCCCGCCACGGAAATACGACCCTCAACAAGCATATCCAGGATACCGACCCGCGCCATCGGCACCACACATACTGTCAAATCATCGTGTGGACACCCAACAACAACACCAATACAAACATGGCGCGATCGATGCTATGAATACTCGCTACTCGGCGAGCCGATCCATGGATCGGTCTGCAGCGTCGTTAGTACCTTCATCTCATGATGCCGTCCGTTTACCTGCAAGAGCGGACTATCCAGTGACACGCTCTGCACCGGAAACTCGCGGATACCACTATCCGACACCTTCAACGTCATCTTCGCGGTATAGTGCCAGTTTTCCTGCATCTCCGGTCCCTAATTCATCATTACAACAGAGAACGTCGTATCGTCAAGTAACTGCGCCTAAAACTGGCTATGATTATGCAACGCCTCATTCCGTCCAAACTTCGCCAGCTCGTTCGTCGTCCAAATCGGGGTATCCTAATCAACAAGCTCGAATGACAGTTTCAGTGACATCACTAGTTCACGAAATGAACAAATCTAAACAAAGACGTGCCAGTTCACCTGTTCCAGCAACGTCGCAAATAATTCAAACTAAACAAAAACGTGAGTCACCATTAGATTTGTCCGTGAAGACAGTGAAAAACTCTGCTGACTCATCCACTACTCAAGATGATGCGGTTGATTCAGCCTCAACTGACCATAAACCGTTACCTTTGCAACCTCGTCCATCTCTAATAAGCAGAAGCACACATATGCCCAACACTGTTAATACAGAACATAAAATTGATTTTGCTCCAAATTTTAATCAATATAGAGAGAGAAGTCATAGTTACAGTGCAGTCGCACCTGGCCACCCGCCGGTAAGATACAATGGCTCGTTAGAAACGCGTCGGTCAATACCAGAACATTACCCACTAGAATCTCCTCATCATACATATCCGGAACAAAACAAATACAGCGTTCCGGTACCTGTCGCTAGAACTGAATTTGTTCCTAAAATTGATCTCACACGGTCAGTTAATGACCAAAGGCATATCGACAGTAAAATTCGTGATGATAGAAATTTCGTCATAGAAGAGAGAAAGCGGCCTGCTGGCCCTATTGTCAGTAACATTCCTGATAAAAAATTTCGATATGACGCTAATGTACCGGAATCTCGAATAGACCGAATGAATCCATCGGCTCGAGAGCATCAAGAACTAATGATTCGACCCGTTTACAGCTACAGCAGTCATAAGCAATTTGAAGCTTATCAGAACGAAGAGAAAAAGAGAGCCGTCTCTTCACATGGTTACCGAGAACATCATATGCACGGCACAGCACATCGTTATCCAAGTACACCTTACTCTGGCGAGGTACCACCTCGTGAACCAATAATGAGTAACTATCACCCTCGTTACCATGACAGAATTCTACCCGTAAATAATACACATCATCATCAAATTATTCAAAAACACCAGAACCATAGAGATTTACATCCACATCACTTGGAACCCCCAAGCAGAGTGCCTGCCAAGCAAAGCGTTCTGAGTATTTTAAGAAATAGTTTAGAAACTAAGCAAAATGCGTATGTGGAACCCATAAGGAGTGTTAAACCAGATATTATTGTTATTGATGATATTGACGATCCAGTAATTGAGATTGCGGATTTGCCGAAAGAAAACGAACAAGTAGTACGGCCGAAATCTGTAATCAAAGTATCAACTCAAAGTATCCCAGATTTGAGTCTTAATATTCAAATTCCTAAAGCAGTGGACTCTATTCAGCGGGAGGTAGAACAGCAAATTGCTCAAAACAGCGAGAGTAAACCTAAATCTCCTGAAAATGATGTGGCATCGAGGATTCGAACCAAAGCTGAGCTGAAAGTCATGCCACCATCGGAAGATAACTCGCTAAAACCAAACCCTCATTCAGATACTCTTTCAGAAAATGATAAGATAAAGTTGCTGCCAAAATCTCAAAAGCAGCACCTTTTCAATCAAATAAGAGAAGATCTCAGATTAGAATCTGTTATTAAATGTGAAAAGCCGAATGAATCACCTATGATAGAAGTAAAAACAGAGCCGATAAATATCGAAGAAATTGAAAGAGATGCTGAGATATCTATTAAAACCGAACCAATTACTGATAGTGTTGAAACTACAAGTGTAGAACCTGAAGACTTAGATTGGGCTAATGCTTGTGATAGTTTTATGGAACAACTCATGACTGGATGTCATAAAAAGAAAGCCAATAAAAGACGTAGAGAAACTATGGAAATAGCTGGAACAGAAACAGTCGATAAATTTGAAAACCTACAAACCGTGGAAACTGAACCACGAAAACTTGAATCGTTGCAAGAATCAGACGTACCACAGTCGGTTCCTACTAATGTAATTATAAAACAAGAACCATTAGATGAAGATGAAGTTAAACAAGAACATTTTTCAGATTCACTATCTATTTCTGAGAAGGATATAAGCGATGATTTGCCCATAGCTGCATTAGTATCTGAAAAAGACAAAAGTGAAGATGAGCTTATCGAAACGGTAACTAACAAAATCGAAAAACTAGAATGCCAAGAAAATATCCCTGAGAGCAAATCTGATAAAGACAAAGTTGAAGTTGCTAAAACTATTGTTAATGAGAAAAAACTCGATAGTCCTAAAAAGCAAAACAGTGAAAAATCAGTGAAACTAAAAAATAAAATGAAAGAAAAGGCAGATAAAATTGAAAGACATACATTAACTTCTACTCCAATTAAAAAAGAACCAAAAGAAAGTAAAAACAAAAAAGCGGGAAAGCCTAAAAAACAAGAACCTGAAAAGGTCAACGAAATCAAAACTATTATAAAAGAAGAGCCCGAGTCTACAGACGATGATGAACCTTTAATAAAAAGCAAAATTATGAAAGAAAAAGAACAAAGTGAACTTATGAAATATCAGTTATTAAAAGATCTATCGGAAAAATCTGCTTATGTTAAACTAGAATTTTGCGATGTAGACGTGAATAAAAATTCCAGAAAGTCACTTGACGCCGTGATAATAGAGAAAGAAGAAAGACCAAATAAAGGAAAGTTATCAAGACAATCATCTAGATCAAAAACTAAATTATTGTCTATGGATAATACTAAGATTGATGAGAATGCAACAGATTGTAGCACTGACAGTGACGAAGACCTTTGTGTCGCTCTAAGACTACGAACACGCAAAAACAATAAGGCAGAAGACAATAACAAAAATACTCCTGTCGTCAAAACTCCGTTCAAATCTTCGCCATCAAAGAAATTAGACAATAGCAGTGCGAGTAGTAGCTCGACTCCAGTGCGTAAATCAGGCTTTGGTGATGGGTCTGACTTTCATCCTGGATGGGAAGAAGAGTTGTTTAGATACAAGCGTTCTCTTCGCATGCCTACGAGGCTTATTGCTATTCCCAGGGGTGGTTCAGGTGGGCCGTTTGTTCGTGGCTCGGGAGCATTCTTTAGTAGAGGTACAACCTCCCTTCCAGACTTAGACCCAGCTCCTCTTTCACCGGCTCCGTCATCAGCCCAATCTGCCGCAACTGACGATTTATATGCCAGACGACCTGACAAACTCACTCTAGACAGTGATCTAGATTCTAATTCAAGCTATTCTGCTACAAACAGGCTTCATTACGATTCAGAAGCTTCAACATCGACGATTTTTTCTTCGTCAAAAACCACGAAAAAGGGAAGTTCTATCGTAGATGTTTTAATTAAAAAATGTGGAAAAAAAGAGGATTCAAAAAAGAAAAGTAAGGATCGCGATGAAAAAATACCAAAAATCATTGCCAAGAATGCATCAGAGTTACTGCCAACTCCTAGCTTAGGTCTAGTAAACAATAACAATAGAGGTAGTCTGAGCGTAAAAAAGGAAAAACTTCTTGAAAATATCAGTTACTTAGGTGCTTTCAGAAAAGAAACCGTAGCTACATTCAGACATACATTTTTAAATAATACGGATGGTCTCCTGGGCGCTACAGAAGAATTTGCACCAGTAGTGTTAAAGACTAGAACAAGAACTGAAAGTAGAGTCCATAAACAGCGAGCTACTATCAGAGAAGTGTTCGGTGATGAAAGACCTGCTTCTGCTCCACCGACTTCCTGCAGAGATGAAGAGTGTTCCGACGATAAAGAAGAACCAGTTGTCATAAAAAAGGAGCCCGAGCCGGAGGTGGAATCAAAACCCAAGTTAAAACCTAAGAAGATAGCAAAAGAAAAAATAAGTAGATCAAGTTCAATTCGAGATGGACTTAGAAGTACAAAGTCACTGAAAAGAAACGATGCCAAAGGTCGGCTCATGCGTTTAAAGAAAAGGAATAGCATGATGAAATCTCTAAATAGTAAACGCATGAAAGAAATGTCTGCGACCAAACATAAAAATGATAATCATGCACCTGTCGACAATAAGAGTGAACCCAAAGATGAAAACGGCTCTCCGACGCCACGCGAAAATAATTTTGAAGTGAAAAAAAGATTCAAACGACTTTTGGGTCGAAGAAAATTTAGTTCCGGTTTTGATTATATTAGGAAAAAGAAGAAAATAATTCGCAGAGAGGATGGCTGTCCTAAAGTGAGAAGACCGATTAAACCGAGTCCAGAGTCCGTTCATGACATCCATAAAGAGATTAAGGGCTGGTTCATCAATAAAAGTGTCGGGGAAACGCATCTCCACCGTGCTGCAAGACTTGGTTATACGGTGCGTAATCTCAATCAATAGTTTCCTTGTCATATTTACACATTTTAAAAGAGCACGAGCAATATAAACACGGAGTTATCATATCTTTACAATTATTGTGTTTTCCAGGATTGTGTGGCTTACTGCCTTGAAAAGATGGAAGCGGACGCGTCTGCCAAGGACAATGCCGGATTCACTCCTCTGCACGTGGCAGCACAGAAAGGCCATGTAAGGATAGCGCGTTTGCTACTCCAATATGGCGCAAACGTGTCCGCAGCCGCACAGGGCGGTATCAGGTAATTTCATAATTTTATGACTTCCTCCTACTGAAAGATTCCTATCTGATTCTGATGAGATGAAAGATTATTTCTGTTCCCTATATAAGATTACGCTGACGCTTGCTATTTAGATTTAACCGAAGAGCAACTTGACAAGCTGGAACGTTTACAATTATTTTCATTCGGTGCATATTTGATTTACGCAAGTATGATCACATCTCCCATTTCCGTCAAAAGCTCAAATTACCTATCCGTCTTCGCCGGAATACTCACATTTTATCACTTTTGTACAAACCTTTAATAAAATTTTAATTTACCCTAATACTCCCTCACTACTTAAAAGAGCGTTTCATATTTGTTGGAACTACTCACTCCACCTCTCTGCGACCCTCCCTTACTTTGAAGCTACAATTTCCTACTTCTTCCTATTTAAAACCTTACTTTCATTCCTCTTTTATTGTGCAGGCTATCACTTTATAGAATGCACTGCCATTGTATCCCTTCCTACATTTTAGGACATGGTATTCAGTCATTATTTGTCCGAGTATAAATCTGTATTGGTATTTTACAACATTATAAATTGAACAGGTATACAATCTTATACCTTATTTTCAAGATTAAATATATTTTATTTGTTTTAGTTAGTTGTTTCATGTAAGCTATACCCCTTTTGCCATGGTTAAGCCAAAAGGGTTCGCGTTACTTATAATATGACGTGTAGATACAATTACCTCAATGTTTATTAATAAGAAAACTTAAGCAATTTGGTCTTATTCCAGACCCCTCCATGAAGCTTGTGAGAACTGCCATGTGGAAGTTATGAGACTTCTTCTGTCTTACGGCGCCGACCCACTGCTGGGAACCTATGCTGGACAAACTCCCGAAGAACTGACGGAGGGATCCGCAACCACGCTACTCCAGCTCCATATCGCTGATGTGCAAGGCTACGCGGTGGAACCCTGGAGATTTCCGCCACCTACTGAGATTATAGGTAACGTTCGCGTTTTCAAATACGAAAAACTTAAAAAGCACAAGCAAGCAGACTCTAGATTGATACTGGGTACCGGATTCATCACTATTCAGACACTTTGTTCTCATCACCAAGATTATGAGCTCTTCGCATCAATTTTAAACCCTTTACGACCGAATACCACTCTACGATGATTAGTAACAGAGCCGGTAAATACGGGCTAAACCGAGGTGCATATAAGTGGTCCTTTTTGTTTCTATCTCTAACAAAACTGATAATTGTTTTTTCAGATCGTGACGAGCTAGGATGTGATCCACTCTCATCCCCCCCGCCAGCATCACCCCCGCCCCCGCCGGACTCAACCATAGAGATCCAGTGCACGGAGGCTCCTCTACCACCCTTCTACAGCCTCAGGACTGCGCCCGGCCAGCCGTCGGACGGGCTCTGGTGTCTGTTGCAGGACATTACTAATGTTTTACAGGTTGGTACAACACTCGAATCTACATATAGAGACCTAACTACAGAGAGAGTTTAAGGTAATAGAAGGTACTAATTACGTAATAGAAGGATTTTTTTTATTGATTTAGGTATGTAGATAGTAGTAGATAATATCACTAAGTATAACGTTATTGTACATGTAATAGGTAATATCTATAATGTCCCGCAATAGTATCGTTCCCGTTCGTTTGTGATAACCTTCACTAGCTGCTGTTAAAAAGTAATCGTCTTACAAAAACCAGAGTTATACCAGAGTTCATTCTTATTTTTCAGATCAAATCAAAGGACAGCCTGTTAAAGCAAATCCACTGCGGTTCCGGTTCGCCCAAGGAGCTTCTTAGAGAGATCCGCACACAAGAGTTTTTAGAGCGAGCTCAGTGTCACCAGCTCCTTTGCGCTGGAGAGAAAGTCAACGTAAGAGCCTCTAAGGTGGCCCTAGTACGTGTCACGGACAAATTGAGACAACTGCTTAAAATAGAGACCGTACTAGTCAGCTGACATTAACCAAATTTTTTTATTTTGGCTGATTTTTCTTTTGATATGCGGACTAGAAAATAATTTGAGTACAAGTAAGAAGCAAGGAATAGAACGATCGTTGGGTTTACTTTACGTTAGGTACCTACGAAACGTTTAACCTTTACGTAGTTGCCCGTACCGTGGGGTTTCCCGACTCTATGCTCATACCTAACTGCTTTAAGCTGGAGCTGGTTCGTTCTGTAGCGCGAATTGCAACTTTCCAGTGCCAGGTATAATATAATATAATATCAGTCACTGATAACGGATTAATGTGATCATTAGCACACCTAGGTATATTAAAATAATGTGGTTGAAATTGGACGAAAAAATGGAGACGGCTCAATAATCGAGAACTTACCCAACTCGACTGATATAATGTAACGTGTATCTCGTGTTAAAACAGCATTCGCTGAGACTGTATTCGGCAGCCATTGCATACTCGTAATCAATGTTTTATTCAAAAGTATTCTCGATGTGTGATGTAAATACCTACTCGTAATATACCGTTCGAACAACTTGTAAATATTCATTGTAAATAATAAACAGATATATAATATAAGATTTTTTTCTGCGTATAAAATAAATGTCGCTTTAAATGTATGATATTTAATGGGTGCTATTTAACGTCGGTGTTTGGTGTATCGAATAAGTGAAGTTTCCACTTGAGGTAGGTTCTAGTAAAATAACAAGACGTAGTTACCACTATTTAAATAAGCCGATAGCAGAATGTTACTGTGTGTGCAATAGTATACGTGTTATGTGAGTTAGGTACGTGTGTAGTCATCAGAACTGCGAGAGTTAACCAGGCTGGGGTTCCTCACAGATCTTACATGTTTCTACAAAATGCACGTAGGTAGTTGGTATTCTAAATGAAAAATGATCAGTCACAGGGTTGAGAAAGCCTTAGCACGCGTTTTGTACATAAGTCATCGATTTAAGTGCAATTGTTGGCGTAAATTTAACGAATTACGAGTACCCTTCTTTTGTAAATGTTTGCGCTATTTTACAATCAATGGAGTCAGTATTGTGAATCGATACATCACTGTTGTAATCAAATATCTTGTTTGAGATTATGCAAGAAACTTTCTTTATTACATTATTTATAGATAATTCTATTTCTTTATTAACATTTTTTTGTTTATTGTTATGTTTGAAATCTATCTGATTGATTATAAGTAATTATCTGTGCAATTATTTTACCTACTTGTGAAACGAGTTTTTATTTTTATTAACTTACACGATTGTGTATGAGACTAGAAACATTATTCTATCGTACTAAGCATATCGCAAATTAATGTAAATAAGATATTATAAATAAATTTTATACATCATTTTAAATATCAGAGACAATTAGACGTAACGTCAATCTAACACAAAATTAACTATGGTATTGAGATTTTTTGTGATATTGCTGGGTAAAATCCATTATCAGCTTTTAAATTTTACCTATGATTCCTTGACCATACATTTTGTTTAAAAAAAATAAACATAATATGTACATAATATGCTGTGATGAAATATTATAAGGAGGAAAATCATGTGCCCGGCAAGGAGTGAACCTGTAGGTAAAACTTCTGGAAATCATTATTGTAACTAACGAATAAAATATCTAGTTGTAAGCATGAATGGAAATAATTGTAAAATTAGTTTAAAGTTATAATAATGTTAGTGTACATGTAAGTATTATTATATAATTACTACCTATTGAAGCATATTTTTTGTTGATTATAAATTGATAACTGAGAATAAAAATGTGAACAAACAAAATGTTTTTTTTTTAATTATTTTAACCGACACAAGCATCTTTTTGGCGACACATTTGTTATTTGTTGTGTTTGGACGTAGTATTTGTATAATTATCGTCGAGGAGGAGAATGAGGATACAACAAGGACTTCGGCCAAAGAAATTGAGAAGTGCTTACCTACCTACTTTGACAAAACTTCAATTTAGTTTGAAAAGGCGACACCGACCCATATACGAGGTATTTACGTCATGTATACCTCGATTTTAGACTTTTATAACTAATTCTAATCTCGAGGACAAATAATTCTATTTTTTAACAAGAGAATTTAAAACGGCAACTAATTTCGTCACTTTTATTTAGAAAACTAACGCGTGTTTGATACATATTGTATAAGAAAACGGGTTTTCACGCGTACCAGATTGTTTCGTTCACATTCGGTGAAATTCATCAGGGATGAAATGAGCCGTTCGTGTCTTCAACGATGACAAGTCTCGCACTGCGCTTGGCCGCTCGCCGCGCGCGCGATGTATTCGTCGGCTGCTGGGGTGGGGGGTTGGTGCACAGTACTGCTTCGCCGGTTGGCCTTCGAGTTCGTCGCTGCTAGAGACATGCTGGGTTCTCCCAGGAACACTACAGCATGCATAGCTCACTGAATCCTCACCCGTCACACATACATTTTCACTAATTTATTGAGGCATGGTCTCCAGGTAGGTGGTAAGTGCCATCCTCCGTCTCTATTAAAATTCGGTCGCCTACTAATTTCGATAGCTTCTCGAGCTTTGCGAGGGACGAAAAACTTCTCGCGCGCCAGAACTTTCGCTTTATCGAAACGGATGTAGTGACCCGTGCCGGAGTTCAGAAAATGCTCCACCACTGCCGAGCATTTACTATCAACATTTTTCATGGACCGTATGTGTTCCGTGAGCCTAGTGTTAACGTTCCCTCCCGCTTCACCGACAACATTTACAACAATCACGAGGAATCGTATAAACACCGGGGACACCCAAACGGTCTCGATCCTTCGGAGAACGGAGCAAATGTCTCGGCTGCGTGAGGGGACGGGAAATCGTCTTGATGCTATATCTGCGGCGTACCAAGTTTCCAATCACATCCGTGACCCCGTGACATAAGGCAAGTATACTACCGCCCTCTCTACCGAAGAAATTCACCGAATGTGAACGAAACTATAGTTGGACCTTTCCAACCATCAGGTACACGTGAAAACCCGTTTTCTTATACAATATAATTTCGTCACAATAGCTACTCACAGTATTATTTCTAACGAGTCTGGAATGGATACAGATACATCTTCCACCCAAGCTCATAAAAGAAAGCCAAGCAGTAATACGCGAATATGCAAGCATTGCAATAAAAAACGAGGAAGCACGCTCAAGCTATAGATGGCAAAACAAGTAAGACACAACTATTAAAAATCCTTTTGCGATCCCATCACAAATATCTCCTCCACCACCTAGCAACAATCCAGCTCCCCAGTTCGTTTCCCCCATAGCTCGAACATTATATGTATCAACTAACTGATAAAGCTCCATTTAAAATCCATGTGCAACGTGAAGTAAAGTCATTCGACAATGGAACTGTTTCTCTATCTATAAGATAGAGAAACAGTGAACCCATCTATACAAACTGTATATACCCACCCGTCGATGACAGTCATGGGTTGCACAGAATATGAGAAATCGGATCACGGTCCATATATTGTGCATGTAGCTAGAGAAGGAGCTGACCCAAATGCAGGAACTAACTTTAGCCCTATAAAAATTGGCCAGTTCTTGTTCCATAACAAGATTAAAAACATCTGCCGGGATGGTGTGAAAAAAGTAAGACTAAATAAAATGTCTATACAGTTCAAAACATATGAGAGTGCTAACAAGTGCTAATCCACTTCTGTATGCCCAGAAATATGAAACCTCTATTCCACTAAACAATGTCACAAGAATGGGTGTAGTTCGTGGAGTTCCCGTTGACTGGTCAATGGAAGACTTTACTAAAGCCATTGAAATTCCAAACAGCTCATCCTATGTGATCAAAGCTAGGCGTTTAAACAGGAAAGTCCGAAATGACATTTCTGTCAATTTGGAGCCAACGCAAACTGTTGTTCTCACTTTCAGGGGTCAACAACTTCCAAACAAAATATACTGCTTTTACTCGGCAATGAACGTGGAAATTTATGAGTTCCCCACTATTCAATGTCTGGCTTGCTGCCGATTCGGCCATATTCAAAGCCAATGCAGATCATCCTCCAGATGTTATAGATGTTCCCAATCTCATCCCGGTGACCAGTGCAGTGTCCCTGAAGTGTCAGCTACATGCTTGTACTGCTCAGGCCCCCATTTCACTACCAATAAAATAAGCCCCGAACAAGGCCGGCACAAAATCCATTAAGGCTGCTATGGCCCGGGAAGGTATGTCATATCAACAGACATCCTCCCTGTATCTATCTTCTTCTTCTAGACCATTCAACGAAGTGGCTAGGATATCTCCACCTGTGCCCCAACCCATTTCATTTCCTTTGCCCTCCCTTTCTCAACCTTCTCGTTCCAATCCTACACAGTCTCATCCCACTCTTTCAACATACAGGAAGACTGTAACCCGTAACCCTCCTCCAAAACTAATTACTGGTAAATCATATGACAAAGATGCCCACCAAGCCATTACTCGCCCAATCCGATCCTCCTTCACAAATGGTACTGCTTTGCAAATGCTCCAATCAACTCAATCTTCTCCTTCCGAGACTTCCCAAAATGATCTCCTCGTTCAACTTCTTTCAATAATAATTAGCATAATCTCCCAAAACTCAATTCAGTTACCGAACCATGTAGCCCTCATGATTTCCCAATTATCATCCTTGTTGTCTCTTAATGGACCAGCTCCCCATCATTCAATGGAACAGCAGGAGCCTTCGTCAGAAGATCCCTGAACTCATTCGCCTTATCCGTGCATGCGATCCCCATATGGTGGCCGTCTCGGAGACGTGGTTTTTTCCTGGGGCTCGGTATAGAGTCCCGGGATTTTCTTGTGTTCGGGACGACCGGCAGGATGGAACAGCCGGATGTGCAATTTTCCTTAAACGCTACCTAACCTTCTCCCGTATATCTCTCCCTGCGTTCTGCTCAAAAATTAATGCTGTGGCTGTTCACTTGTTTAATATTTCCTTTGTTAGCATTTATATCCCCCATCCCAAATCCTATCATATCCCTGATATTCGCTTAATTATATCTTCTGTCCCTTCCCCTATTATTTTGATGGGAGACCTTAACGCTCATCACACTACCTGGGGTTCATATACATGTAAGTCTTTTGGCAATCTACTATATGATTTGATTTCTGAATTGGACCATTGTATTCTAAACAATGGTTCCCCTACCCGCAGACCCTACCCAAATCAATACCCAAACTCGGCAGTTGATCTGACTTTATGCTCTCTTTCTCTGTTTCCTTCTCTCTCCTGGAAAGTCCGCTCCCTGGCCCATGATAGTGACCATTTCTCAATAAATATTAATCTGTCTCTAAGAGTCTCTCGTCCTCCTCCCCCATCTCCTCTATTAAAATACAAACTGTCTGCTGCTAACTGGGATATGTTTTCCTCCTCTTTAGATCTATTTCTGTCTGATCTAAATTCTATTGATAAAGACAATTGCTTGTCAATGTATAGTAAATTTGTAGATTCGATTTTAATGGCAGCTAATTTAAGTACCCCTGTCAAATCCTCCAATCAATTTGTTTCCTCTCCACCTTGGTGGGATTCTGAATGTATAGCAAGGTTCAAAGAATGAGATTTTTCAGAAATAAATTACAACAGGTCGATGTCGGTGGAAAATTTCCTTATTTATCAACAAGCGGCTGCTAAATATAGGAGAACTCTTAAATTAAAAAAGAAGCTTGGTTGGATACGGTTTTGTGAGAGTTTGTCTCCTGTGCTCCTTCACCCAGGTTTGGAAACAAATTCGTAGATTCAGAGGTGCATCATCCAATTATCCTTCCTCCTGGCTGGAGGCCTTTTCGGACAAATTAACCCCCCCTTATGTTACACAAATTTCTCCAACTATCTCCATAAAATCTTGTATTTCTTCTTCCCATTTCGATAGCACTTTCTCATATGATGAATTTCAATTAGCATTGACCGGTTTGACAGACTCTACCCCATTTATCTTAAAATCTAGTGAATATGCTAAACGATTCCTACTCAAATTAATAAACTCCTTTTTTGGCCAAATCCCTGATTCTTGGAGAATCCAAGTAATTTTTCCCATTCTCAAACCAGGAAAAGACCCTTCTGATCCAAATTTGCGTCGTCCAATTGCCCTTTCTTGCGTTACTGCCAAAATCACCGAAATCCTTATCAAAAATAGACTAGAATGGTTTGTCGAAAATAGACAACTATTATCCAAGTCGCAATTTGGATTTAGAAAAGGCTTTAGCACCCTGGATAGTCTCAGCATTATCATAACGGAAATTCAAGTGACTTTAAAAAACAAAATTTTCATTTAGCTGTTTTCCTTGACATAGCTTCAGCCTACAACAACGTCCTTCTTCCAATACTCAGAACTAAACTGTTACAGCCGAGTGTTTCTCCGAAGATAGTCCGTTTCATCTGCTCCTTTCTAATGGAGAGATATGTCAAAATTAGGCCCCAAAATTCATCAACATTTTCAATATCCAGGACTGTGTGGAAGGGCCTTCCCCAGGGTTCAGTCCTTAGCCCCCTTCTATACAGTCTATATAGATACACTGTAGATTTACAGGAGTCTGTTAACCCTAACTGCGAAGTATTACAATATGCTGATGATCTGACTCTGTTTTGGTGATAAGCAGAAGTTGTATGAAAATTTCAATGAATCCCGTGCCATCTTTACCTACCAGTCAGTACTGCCAGTATAAAGCTTTTTTATTTAAATTACTACTAAATACAAATGGAGAACGTAAATAAAACGGTATCTTTGCCTGTTCACAGATTTAGAAGCTTCATTCTAAGGAGAAATACTGTATAGGTAAAGTTGCAATTTTTTTGGCTTCTTTACCTGTACTATGTTTTTGGTACTGCTGTAGCGGATTTAGAGTAGGTATCTATTATGAAAAAGTGAACCTAAAAAGCTGCGGAGAAGTAGTTTATTCATCGATTAAAAGTCCTATATATATCCTAAGTGGTTTTGTTTTCAAATTGTTAGGTTTTTTGGTCAAAATTATGGTAAAGATGCCACGGTTTAAGGTATACTTTATGTTACTAACAATTGTACCCTCCTGTATCTGTCCTTGTGTTTGTTCCAGGTATATATATGTCTATAAAAAATATATCAAATCAGCTCACATTCAAAACGATTAAATTCAGTCACTGAGCACCTGCGCAGTGTTTTTTAAGACTCGCGACACCGGCCAATCTTCTCTTCGTTTATCTTCTTAGCTACGCATCATTGGCAAAATTGCGGAACATTATACCGCAGAGGCTATAAACAAAGATAGAATAGAATGGAATTATTATCCATCCAGTCTCTTTTGGCAAGTTTCTAAAGAAGAACGGTGTTCAGAATATTATTGATGGTCTAGTTAAACGAATTGGTAGGAATAAAATTGAGTTCATCATATTTGGACTTTGGCTATGTTATTTGTTAGTAGGTAGCGGAATTTTATCGACGAATAATTGTAAAGCGTTTGTTCCTTCGTTCAACGTCACTCGTATGGGGCTGATGAGAGGTGCAGTTGGAATTCTCGTGCTTCCTTTGTTAAAAATATGTATAATAAAAAATATGAGTTATGATGATGTGATGAACGTCTGTTTATGTATATCGTGTAGATCAAGGGGGCTCATAATGTGCGTCATAGCATGCGAGAACGAGATGCTATAATTAGGTTTTACTAGTGAATAAAAGAGAATGTGACACTGATGTTCCGTCCTTCAACTTCAACTTTTGTTTATTGGCTTTTGTTGCGAAGTAACTTCACAAGAGATATGATGTACGGTTTGTTAAACTAATATCTTTGGTGTTACCGTGGCCGGATTTTTGCTTGGCCAACTGTCAAATCTGACAGAAGTTAGCCAGACAAATCGAGACTTGCTTGACCTATACCGATTTTCCCAAATCTCCATTTTGTCAGAGGCAGTGGGATCGACCGATCTGTGAGCTAGATAATATGAGGCATTTCACTGATTTCATCCTACATTTTTGGGAGAATTTCCCAATATAATATAAATAACAGTTTTATGTGCAGTTACGCTATGTCTCATTCTCAGATAAATTGAAAACAGGGCCTGAATTGATAAAAAGTATTGCAGCACTAAATTATCCCTTATCCAGTGGAATCCAGTTTTATGGCAATACTTTTGGAAGAACGAGACTAGTGGCCAACTGGCCACGCGCGTTAGGTATCTAGTAGTAAAATATCTTTAGTGTAGATTATAGACAGGACAAAAGTTAAAGACAAAACATTTTTCATAAAATAAAATATCACCCAAAGAACATCGCTTACGCTCGTGAGGAAAGGTACATCATCGATTAAAAAGAACTTGAAAACTGGCACAATACACAGAGTGTGGTGGCCAATCAAGAAAAAAAATCATCATCGATATTTTGAGTTTTGACATCGATGTTTATGATTAAAATCGTTCGCATCTCTAGCTGTGCTTCCGTCACGCTGTGAATAAAGAGATGGGCGAGGCATTTAAACGTTTATAAACAATCGTCATTTAAATTTCTACGATAATTTACGATTTTATGATTTAAACTGTCAACGTGATGAACTTTTATTGAATGTAAGAAACTACCTGCCTACTAAGTTATTTCAGAAGCTGAAACTACGTTCTCCGAAGGGCTGATAATTTATCTTTTATTTATGTTTGTTTTCAGTTGGAACGATGCGAATCTCACTGTTGCTTTTTGCGGTGACGAGTTGTGTGAGGTCCCAGACTTTGGAAACAGCCAGTCAATACAATCAGAACTATCCCCTGCAGCAACAAACTAACCAAAATGGAACAGTTTACCGTGCGAATCAGCAAATTCCATACGGGAGCTTTCCAGTGAATGGTAACGACTACAACCCACCACAAAGCTCTTTCTATCAAGACAGTGTGTATAACACCGACAATTACAGTGAAAATGACAACGAAGTGAACCCTGAAACTAGCGCTACCTACTACGCTGGTTTGGATTACGAAGAAAGATACAGGTGTCCGCCCAATTGGATTCGATTCAGAGAATCCTGCTATCGTTTCACAAAGTCTCCGGACCGTCCGAGAAATGAAGCGCGTAAAATATGCCAAGCTTTCGAAGCTGACTTGGCTTCTGTAAACAGCCCAGAAGAACATGGTTTTATCATAACTAGCCTGATGAAACTGGATCCACAGAAAGGTAAATGGTATATAGGAGCTCACCAGCAGTCCCCTGGCTATTGGTCAAATGATGCAGATGGCACACAGTTGTCGGGGCTAGAGAATGCTTTCTTTGAAGACACTCAAGATCAAATGTATAATAATTATAATGTTTTGCCTCGGGACTATCTTGTTTACAAATTCCATCAGGGCCGTTGGGGTTTGTCTGCAGTTGAAGGCACACAGTACTACCATTTCATCTGTGAAGGAGTTACTTCAAGGCTGCGCTACCTAATTGAAGAACAAAGATCTTTCACTTATGGCCTTGACACTTATGATCCTCTAAGGATACCTAGAGGGCCATACTTCATAAAAGAGCCAGTTGATACTATTTATGACCCATTGAAGAGATATCAAGTTCAGTTAGTTTGCATAGCCGGTGGGTACCCTGCACCTGTCTATAAATGGTATAGAGAAGACTATCAAGTTGATAGCCCTGTATATACGGAGATAGATCCTCTTGTTGACACTAGATTTATTATCAGCGGTGGAACTTTAATGATATACAATCCTGATACAGAAATAGATAATGTAAAGTATCACTGTACTGCTACTAATAAGTTTGGTACAATACGGTCAGAATCTGTTCGGTTATCATTTGGATTTATTAGAGAATTCAATCAAAAGCGGCCTATTGAGAGTGGAAAAGAATACTGGGGCAAGGTGATATACTGTGATCCACCATCATACTATCCTGCAGTAAATTTCTTATGGGCTCGTAACTATTTTCCAAACCTGGTAGAAGAAGATAAGAGAGTGTTTGTTTCCTTTGATGGAGGTCTCTATTTCTCAGCTTTAGAGACTATAGACAGAGGAAATTACAGCTGCAATGTAATGAGCAAAGTATCAGATGCAGGTCGTAATGGCCCATTTTTTCCTTTGTTTGTCTATCCCAATTCTGATTACCAGCAGCTCAAATTCCCACTTAACTTTCCAAAAGTTTTCCCAGAGGCGCCTGTTGTAGGTCAAGAGGTTAGACTTGAATGTGTATCATTTGGCTACCCTGTGCCTTCTTACAACTGGACAAGATTAAACAGTACTGTACCAAGAAAGGCTCATTACAGCAGCTATAACCGTGTTCTAACGATTCCAAATGTAGGTGCAGAAGATGAAGGTGAATATGTCTGTGATGTACGAAATGACAGAGCTCATATCTACAACAGTGTGTTTCTAAAGGTCCAAGCGAAACCCAACTTTACCATCCCATTAGCTGACAAACATATGGATAACAAAGGGGAGTTACATTGGAATTGTGAAGCATTTGGTATACCGGATGTGAATTACACTTGGTGGAGAAATGGACAGAAGCTTTCCATGGACACATTACTTCCAGACGAAAGAGATCGCTATATAATCCAAGATAATGTACTAATTGTTAAGTTCTTGGATCCAACTAAAGATCCGGGCATGTATCAGTGTGAAGCGAAAAATCAATTGAAGTCGAGTTTCTCAAGTGCTCAACTTCGAGTTCTGTCTCTGAAACCCTCATTTAAAAAGACTCCACTGGAATCGGAGACTTATGGATCTGAGGGAGGCAATGTTACTCTGAGATGTAATCCGGAAGCTGCTCCGAGACCAACCTTCACCTGGAAGAAGGATAACATTGTTATTGGTGCTGGCGGGAAGAGGTTTATCACGGAGACTGGCAATCTTATTATACGGCAGCTTTCTCGAGACGATGAAGGTGTTTATACATGTGTAGCAAAGAACCAATATGGTTCTGATGAAAGCAGAGGTCGACTCATAGTTTTACGTGCGCCACGATTTCTCGAACGACTTCCACCGCGGATCACTACCCAAGTTGGTCAAGTCGTATTCATGCACTGCAATGCTGAAGTCGACCCAATGTTGGACACGGCATACCTCTGGAATCACAACGGGATGCGCATTAAAGACGCCGCCGATATTTACGCCGATAGACGAATCAAGGTCGACGGCGGTGAGCTGACAATCTTCAACGTCAGTCTCTCGGATGTTGGAGATTATGAATGTATTATGAAATCGGCTATTGGACGCATATCTTCACACATGATGTTGCGTATCGAAGGTCCGCCGGGTCCTCCGGGCGGCTTGCACATACTGAACATTCAACGATCTGAAGTCACTCTCGAATGGACAGACAGCAATCCGAACGGACGCCCGATCATCAGCTACATAGTCACAGGCCGCACTCAGTGGAATACCACTTGGTCTGTGATAGCTGACAACGTAGCCAACGTCATGGAAATCGATCGTTACAATGGTCGTAAGCGTGCTACTATACTGACGACTCTTCTGCCTGGAGCTGTTTATGAATTTAGAGTTCAGGCGGTGAATCTCTTAGGAGCCGGACAGCCGTCCGCTCCTAGTCCTCAGTTCGCTACTCCGACAGATAAGCCTTACCACGCCCCTGCAAAGATCGGAGGCGGCGGCGGCAAGACGGGTGATCTCCAAATAACATGGGAGCCGTTACCGCGGCACCTTCAAAACGGTCCGGGCATACACTACAAAATATTCTGGCGTCGCAACAGCTCAGAAGTGGAATTCCAGTCTTTATTGCTCAAGAAATACGGCAATGTTGGTCAATTCGTGGTACACGTTGCGCAGACTTACTTCTATACGCCTTACGATGTGAAAGTCCAAGCATTTAACAACGAAGGCGCCGGGCCTGAGAGTGAAGTTGTCACGATATACTCTGCTGAAGACATGCCTCAAGTGGCACCTCAGATGGTTTACGCTCGGTCCTTCAACTCTACGTCTTTGAATGTCACATGGAACCCTATAGATCAGTCAAGGGAGAGGCTTCGCGGCAAGCTCATCGGTCATCGTTTGAAGTACTGGAAACAAGCCAATAAAGAAGAGGAGTGCATTTACTACTTGTCGAGAACTACGCGGAACTGGGCGCTGATTGTGGGGTTGGAGCCTGACACATACTATTTTGTTAAGGTAATTAAAAGCTCTTAAATTTATCTGAATGTTATACTTACAATTTTTTTTTACAAAAACACTGCTTTTGTAGTTTTGTTTCCATTTGCAATCAGACTTTCATCATATTTTTTTAAGTTGGTTTGCGGGCTTCATAAGCTTCATCAATTTTCTTTCGCTTTTTTACTTATTCATTCAAATATGATAATTTAGCTTATGCCAGCGTTGTTTGTTTTCCTGTTCAAAAACATAGCACTTTCCGGACTTTGAATTATCTCTGTGCAAAAATTCATCACTCAGTTAGATGAATGATACAAACTAATTAACACACATTCTATTTAATTTAAGATTTTATCTCTTGGAATGTGCTATTTTGCTAGTCATAATATAGGGTTATCTGTGAGGGCCATACTAAGCCGAAAGAGAGACACTATACTGTGATCAACTTTTGCCATGGGATTATAACATGCCCTAAAATCGAGAAAAGTATATTTTTCCATACATTTTCTAGAAGGCTGATATTATTTCCCAATGAAACAGCATCTTTATTTTTAACTTGTTCGCTTTGCTATAATATGACTTGTGCGTTTGAATGAATTTCCTTGTCCATCCAACAAGTCATACAACTACAGAGCTTTATATTGGCACAACAAAAATACAACATCAGAGAATAGTTACAACAAAAAACAGGCATAAAAAGAGGTACATATAATTACTAAATATCTCTTTTAGATAACCTTTATAAAAATGGAATAATTTAATAAGTGAATAAGTGCAAAACAAATATGTTTGTTTACCTAATTTTTTTTAAATTAAAACGTATATTTTTATCTTTAACCACCAAAAGCAATGAGCGACCCAAACATTCGGATATGTCCAGGTAATGGCGTTCAACTCGGCGGGTGAGGGTCCCGAGAGCGAGCGGTACCTGGAGCGTACCTTCCGGAAAGCTCCTCAGAAGCCTCCAGCGTCTGTGATCGTGGGAGCGTACAACCCCACCACCATCCGCGTGGTGTGGCGCTACGTGCAACCCACTGATGAGGAGGAACCCCTGCTCGGTTATAAGGTGAGACTCTTTTCAACTGACTTCTAAAAGGGAAGTAGGTTCTTAATTTTAACTGTATTTTTACCAACTTCCTACAAAAAAGAAAGTATTCAATTTGACGTCTGTTCAGGGTCGGCTGAACAAATTTGAAAAAAATACTATTTTTACTTAAAAGGTCCGATTGGTTCCAGGTTTTTTTTATCAAAATCGGCATTAATAATCTTTTCGGTTTATGGATTGGGAATATTGAAAAATATGTGTGCTCAATTGAAATTGGGCTTTAATTTTTTTAGAGTATATTATTTAATATTGTTACATTTATTTCTCGTGTCCCTTATAAATTTTAATTTCCTTATAGACATCGCGAGAAGTGAACTGTTGACCTACCTACTAGTTGAAAATAATGAATTCATTTTACAGCTGGCTGTAAAGATGAAACCGTCAAAAGTGGTGTCAATGTATCTAATCTTTTTATGTATTTCTAAATAGCATTTGCTGTGAGATGTATTAAGGCACGCTTTATTTTATTACTCACCGTATCATAGCACAAAATCTTTCTCTTATATTCTGCATTTCGACATTTCGTAATTATATCTTGTGAAAACAAAAAACAATTTTTACATGAAAATTTTGTATTAAATTCCAGGTACGAGTATGGGAGATCGACCAAGACATGAGTACAGCGAACGACACCATAGTACCAGTGGAGCATAAGCTAGAAGCGTATGTAACGAACCTGTCGCCAGGTAAGACTTACAACATGCGAGTTCTGGCATACTCGAACGGAGGCGATGGCCGGATGTCGTCCCCTGCCATAACTTTCCAAATGGGAGACTATCATACAGACGGCTACGCGTACACTACCAGGTCGTCTGCGTATAAAACTGCTTCTATCGGAAGTATATTGATAGCACCGCTGATTTTGATACTACAGTTCTACGTAAATTAGGTATGATTATGATGATATTTTTGTCTTTGTATAAGATCTTACTGTGGATGCGACTACCTTTTCATGAGCGTTTTACTGCAAAATTTAGGTGTTGAATCTGTGACTGACCTACAAAGCCAATTGTAGAACATGATCGCTGTGAATGGATATTCTGCATTGAGATACAACGACACATCGCATCATGCCATATAAAAAATCAAGTCTCTGAGATGAAAGTTTCAGAAGTTTGCATTGGCACCACTGTTAATTATCGTGCAATTTCGAAAATATATTGTTGGTGAATATTTGTACTTTATATGTATGTACTTTATATAATATAGATTAAAAGTAGATATATGCAGCTGAGTAGATTTACATTCCGTTCTAATATAGTGATAGGTTGTGATGTCTACATATCCGGCCATATGTGTTAATTTATCTATGTTTATTTTATTGACATGACAGCGTTTACGCATTTTAAAGTCTGTTTTTATGATCTGTTTTCTTTTTCTGTTTATAAAGACAAAAAATTTACTCACCTTCTTTTTTACACTAAGTTTATGTTTCAAAGGCAATTTCATACTATTTTCATTATTTTATTCTATGTCAAGGTTAATTGACAATAAGTAATCTTAAAATAGTGGTAAAGCGAAAACATGTATGTAATTACATAGGCATACCCATATCACAAGAATCTCCTAGTGTTTAAGAGTTGAATCGTATTATACCACCAATCCGAGCCATGTATAACTTTATTTTATTTATTTTTCGAAACTATTTAATTTATTCTTGTGGTAGTTTGTCGTCGATGTTCAAATATATATTTTTTCAGGTAATAATAATATTTTTACCTAGCATGGGACCAATAAATGGTTCAAACGTAGGCAGTCTAACATACTCGTCTAGCATGTCAGTTTCAGAACAAGTTTGTACTATTTTAAATTTATATATATATACATTAATATAAAATTTCGTCCTGTCTAAATTAGGAATGCTTATTAGTGTCTAGTTATAAATGTATCTTTGTACTCTAGATCGTGACAAGAAATGCCTTAAAATGTTGAGAATATAACTTTTTTATGTAATGATTTTACAGTGAAATATATGACAAAATATTAGAAAGATGTATTTCTTTTCAACTAGCATATTTACTGCTACGGATATTTGTTTCTAGTTAAGTACAAACCGTTTTAAGAAATTATTGCTTTCTGATTACGTACGTTAGGTACTGGTTCTTCGGGCATCGTGATGTAAGGTCTAAACCTTACATCACGATGCATCATCACCATCAGATTTACATCATCATTTATTGGTACCTAACGTAGCCCTTCGTACACAAGGCAACGCAAATATTCGATATCCGACGATTTAAGTCTGTAAGCAATACAAATGAGAGGTTTATAAACACGCAGGCGTCGTCGATATTTGACTTTATATTGCAGCAGGCGCTTATCCTACCCGCACACGGAACACGAGACACAGACTCAAAAAGAATCTGAATCGGGACACAGTCACAGAGAATTTATTTTAACCCTTGCTTGACGGACTCTAATCTAATAACGGACTCTGAAACAATTGTTTTAGTAAGTACGCAGTCGATTAAAACACTTTTCACGGTCTTGATCTAATATCTAAATATTTTATTACCACTGTTTTGTTTCATAATGTTCTGTAATCGGTATTATAATCGCGTTTTATATTTTTCACTTTTATTTTACTTCTCAATTTTTACACGACTGCCCAAAAAGAGGATAAAGTTTTTCGAGTGTTTGTATGTTGTGATGTTGTATACTTGCACATTATGACCCTCTATAATTTGATTAATTAGGTCGATACGCTGCGATTGACACCTCATTAACTGAATATATATATATATATATATATAATTATTAATTAGAGTTTGACCGATTGATGTATGGATGTCTGAATGTACGAGTATAACCTTCTCTCCCCTAGCTTGATTTAACCATTTCAGAAATGACGGCCCTGTTACTACAAAAAAATTAGAGTTTGACCGATTGATGTATGGATGTCTGAATGTACGAGTATAATATATATATATATATAATTTAATTCAGACCCAATTATATATATATATATACATTACAAACAATTATACTCGTACATAAAATAGACATCCATACATCAATCGGTCAAACTCTAATTTTGTTGTAGTAACAGGGCCGTCATTTCTGAAATGGTTAAATCAAGCTAAGGGAGAGAAGGGTGAGGTAACGCGAAGCAGCCACCGGATTCATGAACCTTGAAGCGCAGAGTCATATAAGCATTGCCATTGATCGTAGTAACGCGGCTAGTACTGGGCAAGCTGCCCTCTGGTGTTGGGTTGGAGCATTTGGCTTAAACGGTCTATAAAGTAATTTGCTATATTTTTTTTGTTGTTGTAGATAGTCATTTAATAATAAATAATAAAAGGTTTTTGGTAATAAAGACACGCCCGGTAGTTATTTTGGATTAAATTCATCACACTTAGTTCAGTTTTTATTTTGATTTTCACATGGTATTATATAAGTTTAATTGTTACCTACTGCTACTGCTAACTAACCTTAATACTTATTTACGCTGCCTACGAATGGTCTGGAAGTCAGGTATTTTAGTTAACAAGTAATGGCTTTATTAGCTCAACAATTTAACCCAAAAAAGTATTGGGGATGGGCGGGCAAGATACGGGAAACGGCTGCTAATTTAGATAATGTATGTTCAAAACATACATTATCTAAATTAGCAGCCGTTTCTTCGAAATTATCCATCTTGCCCAAACAGGGTGGGTAAGATGAATAACCAAGTAAGGCAAGGTGGATCGTGGGAAATAGGTATATTCTAGTCATCATACTCATCGCAAAAGTAAGAGTCATAACCCAGATAGGCGGAGCAGAGCTTGTGGCTCTAATATTGGCATCCTTAACACTATATCCATTCATTAACTGCAGGTATTTGTCTGCGTAAACTCTATTCTGGTCAGATCGTAAAAACAGAGAACCTACTTTTTGAATTTATTCCGTTAATAGCTTTACTTCGTCAGGAGTTAACACTAGACGAAAACTACCCAATTTTTATTAAACTAATCAAGTTTTAATAATTAGCAGGCAATATGTATATAGAAATAACATGATCCATCCTGTCCACTCTCAATTAATATCTCTTAAAATAAAACTAATACACGATAGTCCATTCCAAATAAGCATGTTCAATGGTGAACAAAAAAAATAACAACATGTAAATTTACTTAAAATCAATTGAGATATTCAGTTTATTTATTTTCAAAATATCGAATTCTTGGGACACAAAAAGTAAATTCGCCCCTACGAGAAATTTCTCGCGGGCAGGAGACTGACGAGAACTGAGCGGAGAGAGGTGATCGGCGCCTAGGCAAGCTATTGTCATGTTAAGATCGTAAAATTTCGCCGTATCTTTATATATATTATGAGATATTTCGGGTATCATCTTACCCGGTCTATCCATTTTGCCCGCCTTTCTCCTATTGGCAGTGCCTGTGAGTGCAGCCGGGTGGCTGCATGGTGACGTGGATCGTCCACCTGGGTAGTTAACCCTAACTACCCAGGTGGACGATCCACGTCACCATGCAGCCACCCGGCTGCACTCCGCACTCCGTCAAGACCCTATAAGGAAGACCCTATTGGTAGGTAGGTATCTACTTGTGATTAATTAAAAAGCAATAGTTCTTAATTGATATTATTATTCATGCATTAAATCTTCTTTGTTTTTCGTTTTGAACATTTGGCACCTACACTCTCTAATAAATCTAATCCTACAGAATGCTTTCTTTTAAGTAGACTCGGCTCGTCAGTTTCTTGTGTACGTTTCATAGGAAGTAGTCCTACAGCGTATGGAATATCAGAGTCCAAGTCAGATTCCAACATTTTATCTGTATGACGCTTTTCATTTTCTTTGTTTTCAGTGTCACTATCACTGTTAATGATACTCATATTCCAATCTGCAGGTTTTGATTTCAGAAATGATGCTTCTGGTGTGTCATCCTCATCCTCATGCTTCTCGTTACTCATTACTCTAATGTCCTGAGTGTCGTTTGTGCATTGTTCATCATTTATGTCATATCCATCCCATCGCAAGCCGCTAGTCGTTACACTGCTCGACAAATCCGCGTTACTATCATTGATATTTTGCGAAGTGTCATTGCTTTGAGCTTCAGGGGCCAACATGTCGCCATCAGTATTAGCAGAAGTGGAATTAATTTTCTGATTCATCGTGCTTTCTATACTCATCAGATCTTTTATAATTTCTTCTTTCGCCTGAGCGAAGGAATTTACATCGTCATCGTTACGTCTCGGGGTGGCTATCAAACAGTCGAGATCGTCTTTGAAGACGTTACTCTGCGGAAGCTGCAAGCTAAAGTCGTAGCAATCTTCGCTCCGTCTCATAGCCTCTGTATTCAAAGACGTAAATTGTTGATTCAGGCTTTCGTTCATCTGAGAGCTCTTAGCGTCTAAGAGGGACATGTTGAAGTTTGTTTCCAACGAGCTACTGGTCGGACACAGCTGTTCCATAACTCTAGCATCGGAGAGTTGCTGATCTTCGTAATATTTTTTGACATCGTCACTCATAGATTTGGTGAAATACTGCATATCGCCATCGATACACGAAAAATCGTTACCGTTTTCGGGATCTAATGAGCTAGCATTTTCTTGAAGACGGTCTAAGGCCACGTAATTTTGTTGTTCGCTGAAAGATTCCAAGTTATCTGGTAGAATAGTGTTAAGGCTGCTGTTGATAGAATCTTCGGGGCGATCATATCCAGTTGTATCTTTGTAGTCATTCTGGGAGTATCCCTTGTTGCCCAGTATCATTTCTCCTCTCTCGATTGATTTCGAAAGGTCATCGATGCTCTTGATTTCACTTGGGTCTGCAACCTTTTCAATGATGTTGGGTTGCTCGATGACCTCGTATTGTATTTCGCTGCTCTGCACCATGTCGAGCAAGACTTGCTCGTTGACGTTTATGTAGGATCCATCGCCCGACTCGAATAGTATTGGAAGATCTGTCGGCAGGCCGGCGCTTTTTAAGGCGTTGACGTATTGAGACATGGCCGTGCCGATTTCATCACCGCTATTCTCATTAGCAGTGTTGTTAGAGAAACTCGAGGGAATGTTATCAGTCATGCTGTCTTTGAAGGGGTTGTTGGAATCCAAAGCGTTGGACACGTCGTGGTCCATATACATCAAATCGTTGTCAATGTTCATGTAACTGTTGGAAGACTCCGGGCCGCAGATGCTGTTCACCGCTTGAGATAACGTCACGCGGTCCATGTAATCCTACAATAGAATGTAATATACACTTCTTTACATATAGGCTGCTCAATTGCTATGCTCAAGTACCAGGTGAGGCAAATCGTCACGCTATGTGCTACATTTTGCTAATAACACCATTCAGGCGCGATGTAGGTACGCATGAAGGAGGTTTATGTAAGCTCTAGCGCATATATCGAGTCATGCCAATGATTATGATGATGGGGCAGTTATCAAAAATTTTTGGCTGTTACCTTCATTTGCTTGGTCTGAAGGTGCTTCAGCTGATGGATGGCTTTCCTCGAGTCTTGTTCGCGGCGCAGCAGCGCTCGCTCGGCGGCGCGGCTCAGCGAGCCTGCCCCCTCCCACCCGCCTGGCCGCTGGAAATGGCAGGGTTCAATTAGAATTAGGAAAAGTTTAGTAAAAACCAAGCGTTAGGTGTAAGTTGTCAGATTAGTTTAATAGAATGATCTAATCAGGGACACTACAGTCTTAAGGTATCAGTTGTCAGATCGCTTGATTCACGGCCACTTTTTGATGTTCTTGTTTCAAGGCAATGGTTTTTTCAGTTTTATTTTATATGTTGCAATAAATCGAGATCTTGACAGCTTTTTCTTATTCTGTAAGGCGCAATATTCTGCATAAACTATAATTAATTTGAATAGCCAGTTTACCCTAGCAGTAGGTCTTCCGCGGCGTGGTTTCATGGAGCGAGGTAGTTCCGAGTAGTCTACATTAGATACACCGCCACCATTCTCGATATCGAACGGAATCCGCACCACTGCATTTTGCTGGATACACAAGTAATACTTTTAATAAATGGCAACTGACTTCAATGATTCGGCGGCAGATAATTATTTCATTTATATTAATTTAGTACCTAACTACTGACCGAAATAAAATTAGGGATCAGAAAAAAACGACGTCTTCATTTTTTGAAGTCGGTTCAAAAGTATGTCGGTTAATAGTATCTGAGAAAGCTACCAACAAAAAAAACAAATTTAGATTTACTTTGACAGGTCGCACAAAAGCGTCCATGGGTTGAGTACCACCAGCCGGTGGCCCCAACTGAAGAGGGGTGTTCTTCTGCTCATTATCCTGAAACCACTCATTACATTAATAACAATATGCTATCGAATTTATAACGGATATATTAATTCCTAGGAGCAGCGACGTACGGCTAGATTACGACTACAGCGTAGGTAGATAAATCTTCTTGATTTATTTATCTCGGTGGAAATAGGGAAATCTTACCTACCCAAGGTAAGATACATATCCAGCTTACAAGATACTCGTAGTGAACTTTGCGTGCATTCAAAACTATCTACCTATACGTAAGTGTCACCGATTGGGTTAGACTGTTTAGCAACATTAATTCATAAAAAAAACGTTCAGCGACATTTTGAGATAGATTATGAGTAGGTATTCCAAATAAATCGACAGAATTCATGGCGAGTGTGAGCGATCTACCGACAGAACGATTCATTATTATACAATTCGTGTTAAAAACCAGTACGAGTAGGCAAGAGGTACTGCCGTTGAACACTCCTAAAACGACACATTCTGTCGGCAGCTCATTCGGTTAGAGTTTCAAAAATAAAACTACTGCTCCTTAATTCCGAATCATGAAATTTAATAACACAGATTTTTGCCTTTACTCGTGGATTGATAGCAGAGGTCCTTAAATTAACAGTAGGTAATAATTAGGTAAGCTCACCTGAGAATGCTGGTCAATAAGCGACTGCGGCGGTCTATTTATCACTACTGGTGGAGTGAATACAGGCAGTTCACCTGAAAACGACCACAAAAAAATCTCCTGATATTTCATACATAAAAGAAACACAT
Source organism: Ligdia adustata (assembly GCA_947049295.1). NCBI lineage: Eukaryota > Metazoa > Arthropoda > Insecta > Lepidoptera > Geometridae > Ligdia > Ligdia adustata. The sequence goes on from OX346223.1 coordinate 3,752,587, forward strand.
TCTAAGGTTAGGTTAGATCAGATAACATGTTAGTCACAAAATCACCTTAGAATTCTTTACTTATTTAGGTACAGGTACTTTAAGAAGTCCAGTTTTTTGTGGTTATATTGATAAAGAGGAAAGATTTGTATTTTTGTATGTTACGTTATGTACCTAAATCAAACTACTGAGCCGATTTCAAAAATTCATTAGCCGTTAGAAATCAACATTACAACGACTGCCGTTAAATCACACTAATTAGAAGAATAAAACTAAATAATATAATTGTAATTAGACTCAGTATTTAACGTCGAATGATCGCTTCATTTCTGCAGGTCAAGCACTGCCGTACACTATAATGACTACATTGTCTCGACCTTGAGCTTGAAGGCCGAGAGCGTAGCTAGGCTGAGCTCGTAGCCATCATAGCGTGGTCAGCAGTTTGGTTATTAAAGACCAAGGCCTGTATAGTGCTTTACTCAGACAATGCGAGTGCCAAAACGTGATAAGAGGTGAAAAATATTAATGCTATGTTACTTTCTGGGATTAACTGTTAAGGACTTATTTTCAATGGCTAATTTTGTCTGGTGGTGTTAAAAATACTGTAGAGAAGAAATCGTCGCTTGAAGACCTCATTTTACTATTTTATTTTAATGATTACAAGAACTGATATTCTTATCAATTCTTTCTTTCTACAATATAAAAATGGCTAAAATTTTCATATGTTTATTTCTCACGCCCCACGCTTTTTTTATTTGGTGATGAATAGGCCAACTAATCCAAATAAAATCTTTTTAAATAAGATTCCGTCGAACTAAAAGTCGCCAATAACGAATTATTTAAAGGAAATTGCTGGCGCCTAAAACACGACAATAATTACATTCCATACAATTTTGCTGACGACTTTTGAAATAAGTAGACCCAGCAACGACTTCACTCTAATGAGGTTATCAAAATAGTGAACACTGCAGGTTTGAGTGCAATATTTTTCTTTAACAGGTGATCGGTTAACCAAAAGTGGATTTTAAATGACTACCAATTGTGCCGACCAACTGTATAGGTACTGTTGTATACACCAAAATGTAAGGTTTACTTTTATGTAATGCAAGGTTTAGGTTTTATAGTTAATCCTATTTCTCGTAACATTCTGGTCGAAAGGTATATTCTTGACTTACCCGAGTTAGCGATGCCCAATCCTTCCTTGGTAACTTTGGAAAGTCCTTTTATTTTAAGAAACTGCGCAGCGGACACTAATTCATCCAAATTTTCTTCCAAGCACTGAGTTTTGCCGCAATACATGAACTCTATCAGACACTTCAGCACGCTAAAGCGCATTTTCAGAATGATCAGAGGCTCGCCCATTTGCTTTTGCAATACCTCCTAATTAAGAAATAAACTGATTAAAGGTATTAATTTTTTACCTTATGTAGGTACCTATTACGCTATTTTATAAAAAACCATTTAAATCTAAACACCTCCTCTCCCATAAGCCTAGTTTAGCTAAGATTAAACAAAGATATATTTTCAAGGTTTCCAGAGAATCGAAGAAAAACTATGCACGACTATAACCACTAAGTGTTTACCAAGAGCTCGCGTATCATTTATCACATTTAAGTTTCAGATCCCAAAAGGATAATTTAAGTAATTTAAATGGAATAGTTATGCAAGTTATACAAGCTATATTACCTGAAAATAAGCACTACTAGCAGCAAGCACAGCCTTATGAACCCGCAAAGTGTGGGAACTGCACATCAGCGTCATATCCACCAAAGATTGCATTTGCAGGAGTTTACCGAATCTAGACATCAAGTGCTCAGAGTAATCTTCATAGTGAAGACTATAACGTATTGGAGCCATTTTATATTCATTAATTATTTATTCTTATAAAAATAAACAACCTATTCTAAGGAGTCTTCGAATGACATATTGTCACGGAAAACAAAAGAAGCGTGCTATTTTTTGAAATGATAAGTTTTCTCTAACTGTTATTGGCTAGTTTAAACAATTAGGTTTTATTCCATTATATGAAAACTTTTTTGCTAAAGACCTATTTTTATTTCTTTATTAAATATTTTGTTTGTAGAGAAACTTAAAGAAGAGCTTACGAACTATTTGAAAAATAAACTATTTGATGGGTCAGTTATTTTCCGTTGATTAAACACATCAGAACAATAATATTAATTTACAGAGATCCGATGCTCGTTGTTTTCAGGCATTATTAAATAACGTATAAATAAAAATATGTAAAATTCGTTCGAGTATTTTTAATTCTTTAAAAAATGCAGAAAAAAAATAGTTAATGTTAGAAAATGAATTCATTACAAATTTGTATTCATCTTGAATGAATTAAGTAAGTAATGGATAGTAAAAATTAAAATAAAGCTGGAAGAAAAATACAACAGGCAGATATAACTTGTAAACATAGGTTTTAAGTATATCACAGGCTATAATTAAGTACTGAAAAACTGATGCATTAGTACAAGACTTATAAGTAATAATTATATGAACTACTGTATCATCAGACCGTAATGTACTTTTGAATCGGCAAACAACAGCATAGGTACTTTTGGAATGTATGGACTAGGAATGTGATGATTTGTTCATAAGGCACTTGGAACAAATACAGCGAGAACATGGTCAGACGTATTGTTAAACACCAGAATACACATATTCATTTGTTAAAAATAATTAGTAGTATATTTTTAATTTACCATAATTTTTGTCACGTCCTTTACGGCAGTTACATCGACTATACAAACCATCAAATAGTCATATAGAATCTAATCACAATTATTATCATAAAAATCTAATCACGATTACTATAGATACACAATAAACACATTCTTACATATGTTTTATTCATAAGGAAGAGTATCGATAAAACTACGAGATAAAACAAGGTCAAGAGATAAATATAAGACGTAATAACGAGTTTAAAAGTTTCAGTGTATAGTCTTAAATACTATACTTCAAGCGTTCATGCTCCCGTAAGTATTCTTGCATTATCCGCAAAGGATTAAGCGTTAAAATACAAATTTGTAACATTTCCAATACTCTTAGTATCATCTTAGTAATCAGTTTTCTATAATTATGTTTTACGAGATACCCTTACTTTCCTATGACGAAGCTCATAAACGCCGTGTCACAGTCGCCAAAACTGTACACCTATGAAAATATTGTAACGAATTCATATCTGTGAGAGAATTAATTTACATCGAATTGTACCCGTTTGCCATTCACATCCAAAATAAAGTCAACTTATCGCGACCGAGAAGGCAGGAACCTAACAAAAATACTTTCTTTTTTGTACACTAACATCTAGACAGCATTATTAACAATTACAATTTTAAATATTATTTTTATATTATCATTAATCACTACGATATTGTCATACTAATGTGGAATTAGATAATTTAATTACATACCTACTGAGGTTCTTTCTCCGAAAATGCAGAACAAGAACGGTTTTAGCTAATAAAGGATAATTTAGCAACCTCGTAAACAAAATAGTTTTGTGATAATTCCAACCTTATCAGAAAAAATATTTTTAGTCCTATAGGTATAGGTGTTGTGATGAATGTAAAATTCTGGCTAACTCAGGATTCCGTTAGAAAGTAGGACACATATCTTTGTTGCCTTCGGAACTCGCGTTTTGATATCACATACTTTGAATTTGGTGATTAGGTCGTTACTTCCGTATTTTTTTAAATTACTTTAACGAAAAGAATAAGCAAGCGTTTTATAGAAACCTTACTATTGCTGAATATCTAGGCATGCATTGGTATATTTTATTAAAATTAATAATACACAGATTGACAAGATAATTGACAAGACTGTCCATAAAAATAATTACCTATATGGTAAAAAAAAATCAATAGAACCAAAGAATTTGACCAAATTATTCTGTAATCCAGTTTCACCCACCATGTAACTACTGTTTCAAGTTGATGTAGTAAAACATACCTGAACTTATATTATTGCATTCTATACCTAGGGTCGTTTGAAACACGGATGATTTATTTTTTCTTTCTGATTGTTCATCTAAAAGATGTTCATAATTTCATATGTGAATGAGGACCCTCGTTCCCTCACGTTAAATAACCATCAGACGTAGTGAAACTGGGCGCTAAAAATATTATAACGTTATGAACACTTCACATGGGCTCGAGTAGATTTGTACAATACATAGCTTGTAGAAAAAATAGAGATTCACCTTAAAAGAGATCGTACAGTGAAACAAGACCATCGCCAGTCTACGACGCAACCTAATAGTACAAGTGTTAGTATCATAAATATCATTAGTATTCATAAGATCATTAATATTAATACGAGGAATAATCGCGAATAAATAACTGTTAATTTCAAATTAAAATGTAATATATTTCCAGTCGTCACTAGGCAATGGTCTGTTTCAGTGGCTGATTACGTTAATCCTACTCGGTAGTTATTAATTATTATTATGTATAAGCAAATTACAATATTTACACCTTCGACGGTCGTAACACCTGTCGAATCACTAGTACACATTTATTTTGTTCGTTTAAAGATAACTATCACTAGAATCGCAAGTTCAATTATCGATGATTTTGAGAAAGTCCTCGGGCGAGATGTGGACGTCGTCAGAAGGCGCGTCTGTCGCGTTGGGGACGGAGTGCTTGAGTTCGCCGAAGGTATATGTGGTGCGGGGGCGGGCACGGGGGGCAATCCCCGGGTTCGCCCCCGTCGGGAGCGATGCTTCACAGTCGAGGCTGGCGCGCTTGTTCCAACAGAAAGGTGCGCGCGGCTCTGCCCCTGCGGACATCGGCATGGCGAGCTGTACGCGCGACCGACACAACTCGTTGTCGCTCATCTGCCGCTTCAGCTTATCTTTGCCGACGACTAGCTGGAAGCCTCGCGACCCGCCGTCGCCGGTCGGCTTGCCGAGCTCGACCTCGCTCAGTTGCCGCTTTAGCTTTGAAGACGATTCGATAGGGCTCGACCGCTGCGGCCTATCGACCAGGCTATTCTGACGCGAGCTTCTTCCCTGCCTCGAGCCAGATCCTTTCAGCAGAGTTGAATCGTGTCGGCTGCTCGCAGAAGAACTGCTAGTGTTCGTGTTTACAGTTCCTACTTTGTTTCCGTTGTTTCTCCGCAGGCTCTCAATGACGCTGTAGAAGTGTTCGATGTCGGAGGTGCTATTGTTCCTCGACCTGCTCACGTTGTTGGTACTATGTCGGTGCGGCCGGATCTGAGCTCGAGGTAGATGTCCGTAGCTGCTCTGTCGAGAGATGCCGACGCTGGCCTGCCGCCGCGGCATGCTACAACTCTTCGGCACGAATGTCTCTTGTGACATAAGAACGTTCTCGTACACGTGGGTATTATCGTCCTCCTGAGGAATGAGGTTCTGTCGACTTTCAGTCGTCTCTTTCTTCTGACCCACTGAACTGCTCTTCTTGTGGCCGGTTTTATTTTTCAGTTCAATTTTCTTAGTCAATTTGCAGTCGCTGGCGCTTCGCGGCAGTAGATTTTCGTACCCGTGTGAGGAGCTCTCTTGTGTTTGTGACTTTTCTAATTTAGTTGCGCTTGGGACAGCAGTAGTGTCTGCTATTCGTGTTGAATTTGAGTGTTTGGCTGGTTTATTGGCTGGGTTTGATTTAGAGAGATCAGCCGGGCAGGTTTGTGGTGGCAGCACCTCGGTTCTTTTCCTGTCTACGTCGGGTTTGGATGACTTGTCTAGAACCACTTTTGTTTTATCGCTTTTACATATTTTGACACTAAACCTGAAAGGCGGTTTGAAGACGACCTGTAGTCTCGCTTTCTCTCCGGATAGCAAATTGGTTGCACTCTTAGACGGTCTAGTTTTTCGTGATCCTTTCTGAATTTGCCGGTGACTTCTCTCCGTGAGTCCGACAGGAATGGATTTAGACTTCGGAATTACTGTTGGTTGGGGTGAACTCAGCAGCCATTTCTGTACTTTTGTCAACGCTTCCGTGTCTTTAGTGGGTGAAGCGGGGTGCTTCTGCATTGAGCTGTAATCGATAGTTTCCTTTTTCAGCTTCGGTTTTCGTTTCTTAATCTTTCCCTTATGTTTAGACAATATTACGTGTTTGGGCGATTTGCCTTCGGGATTAGTAATAATAATGGCGGTTTCTTTTGTGACTTTAGGAGCTTCGTCTAATTTGGCAGGATTACTTGGCTTCTGTAACAGTCAAAATTTTGAATTAGCTTTGTTAGAAAACTGAAACAAATGTACCCACATACTTATTAACCTAGAAGATAAAGAAAACATGACTTACTCTCTTTTTATTGACATTATGAGTCGGTGACGAGTTGTCCCCTTGCTTGTTTTTGATTTCTTTCTTGTTTCGGTACGCTCGAGTGCGCAACGCCACTTTCTTCTTGAGAGGGAGTTTTGACCTAAAACGAAATAATGGGTCAATTAATAATTTGGTCCTTCTAGTCTATGTCAAACTGTACTATGTAGATGTTTTGGTAGTAGTTTGTCAGTAGGTACATAGATGACGATAGTAGTTTTTTGTGTCACGTTTAGTCTTCTGCGAGAATTGCTGTGTCATTAAAATTATCAGAAATTACGAATGCTTATAGCCAATTATAATATTGTATAGTTTAGATTGACTTGGGGATCTAGCTGGGAATTTAAAATAACCATTTCATCAATGAAAAGGCCTTATTATTATTTTTATGCTCACCTGACAGCAGTATGTACGATTAACCCGTTGTTGTCAGCAGCGTCGGGTAATCGGACGGTTTCTGTAGTGGATGAGTGGATGATGGTGACAGATTTTAGCTTCTTGCCGTGACGACCAAAGTAGCGTGTGCTGGCGACCTGGAATGCCAACGAGAATATATGAATATTCATATTACACTACACTAACAATAATACAGCCATAATATCGTCATCTCACTTTTGCACAAATTAATCGAGGTTACGTGGGAAAGAGATAGGTCTAACATATATTTAGTATATAGGTACTATCTGTACTGTCCGGCCAGTAATGACCGGGTTTTAATTTTATAGACATTCTTTGCCTAACGCTGGCGCCTAGACAGTCTATTATATATATATATATTTAATTCAAATAACAATCACACAAATAGCTAACAAATAATTTAATTGATAGATTTTCATACTAAAAATGTCCGTGATATTATCAAAACTAGTTTTGAAGGACTTACATGAAGTGAATTACCTAGGATATTTAGCCATTTTAACATTTAACGAGCATTCCAACTATGTTTTGATTGATGTATATGAATTAATGGAAGTTAGCGAAACAATTAAGTACAAACCACTCCTATCCAATATGTTCTTTCAAGTAACTAGTACTTGCAAGAACATACTGAACTATATTTGAAAACTAGCTCCCAGTACCGATTTACTTTCCTTGGGATGTTTTATGATGGAATTGAAGATGTTCAGAAATTTGAAGCAGAA